>OX421958.2:12501778-13701778 GCA_949128155.2 Xanthia icteritia | reverse complement strand
CGCGTTGCCTTCGGGTATATTTTCAAATCCAGTAAACAAAAATCATTTCAATAAAGCGTACCTTTACCTAACATTTGTGACGTCACTGGTGCGTGTTGATATCGGGTATACATTCAGATTTAGTATACGCCCCTGCAAGTATTTTAAAACATACCCGACCGCAACGAAGCAATTTATTGTTCGATACTCTTTTGGCACGTTACTATTTCAATCGTTCTATCCTTTTCGCCCGCGGCTTGACGCAATATTTTGTTTTGCACTTGCAGAGTTTAAGACTGAAGTACAACGCTTCACAAAGTTATTTGAAACAAACCCCACTGTCCACAATCTAAGAGCACTAGGGAAATTTACAAATATGATTAAAAAAATCAATACATCAGAGCAAGGACAAAACTTCATTTTACGTCAGATAATAACAAGGCGTATACCAAGGAAAATTAATGTTCAAAGCACAGCGCTGAGTAGACGTAAAGACAGAGGAATAGGAAAAACCAAGTCTAGGATTCTAGCTGGGCGACCGTCTAACACAGAACGCAAAACTAAACGAAAGCATAACTTAGACCAGAATGTTAAAATGAATGTCCATAATGCGCGCTAAATTCTTTTTTTTAATTTTATGATTATTTTTATAGTAACTAGTAAACGTTGTTTATCCACTTTTTTCTCGTATGATTTACCTCAATTCCTCACCTATAAAATAAACGTCCCTTTATCTGATATCTATCCCAAACGAATGTTGCGGTCGGGTATATTTTGAAATCCTTAACACGACGGTAAATATTTTTATACTATACCCAAAACGAATGTTGGAGTTGGGTATATTTTAAAATCCTCAACACGGCGTTACATATTTTTATGGTATACCCGAACTCAACACTATAGAGCGTTGTGTGAAGGTATAGATTCCATATACGCCGCGCCGTTCCCTACTTAATCCTGTAAAAGCAAAAAGAAGGATTTTTATTTGAAGACAAGCTTAGACTACGCCACGTTATCGGATGAACTGATAACGGGAATGTGTTATTGATATCCTACGTATATTTGTGTGTTTGGATGTTTGTTAGTCAATCACGCAAAAACGGCTAAACGGATTTGCATTAAATTTGGCACACAGATAGTTTATAAACTGGATTAACTTATAGATTAATTTTTATCCCGGTATTACGTTCCCGTGGGATAATCTCCTACCTCCACGCGGGCGCAGTCACTCAGAAAGCTAGTAGAAAATAAAACGTGGTTGGTAAATTACCCACAGTGCGACTAAGCACATAAATAATTAAGTCATATGACTTAATTATGAAAAGAATTGACTGGTTTTGTGTGTTATCAAGCAGGCGACCCACTTCATGATTAACGCTGGCTATCTGTACCTAATCCTAACTAATATTATAAATGCGAAAGTGAGTTTGTTTGTTGTTAAGTTGTCACGCTAAAAGGGCTGACCGAATTGGATGAAATTTGGGACATGGATAGACCATGATCTGGGTTAGGATAGGATACTTAGGATACTTTTTTTTATGGGACATAGGTCGATCATGATCACTTTTTATCCCGATATTTCCACGGGATCGAGAGTTATACGGGTTAAAAGCGGAGCGCAGCTAGTAACAGAATAATTGCAAGCGCGTCGCCATTTTAAAGACAAAGCTGAAAATGTCTCGTGTGCCTGTAAGTAGGTAAAGACGACAGCATGTCAATCTACCCGAAACTGTAAAATTTTTCCCAATCAACTTTGAACCTTATGATTTGGTGATAAAGTTGAAATTCTATTACAGAAATGTGACAGATTGTAGTAGGTTGATGTGCTGGCGTCTGTACATCATCCGTACCCTATAAAACGGCACACAGCAAGGCTACTTAGCGGCAGAAATAGTTATGGCGAAGGGGCTCTATTGTTTTAATTACTTATACTGATTGATAGTTGACCATATAAAACGCAGTCAAACTTAAGTATTAGTCAATATCATCATTATTTCAGCTAAAAGACGTCCACTGCTGGACATAGGCCTCCCCCAAGCACCGCCACTTCGACCGTTTCTGTGCCTCTCGCATCCAGCGGATTCCTGTAGTGTTCTCAAGGTCCACCTTGTGGAAGGCCTTCCAACGCTACGTCTTCCAGTGCGCGGTCGCCACTCCAGAACCTTTCGGCCCCATTGGCCATCTGTTCTGCGAGCAATGTGCCCTGAACACTGCCACTTAAGTTTGGCAATTCTTCGGGCTATGTCGGTTGCATTGGTTCTCCTGACGATCTCTTCATTTCTGATTCGATCACGTAGGGAAACTCCAAGCCTAGCCCTCTCCATTGCCCTTTGGGTTACTTTTAACACAATATTATGGACAGTATGTAAACTAGGTCTACTTGTTGAAATTATTACCCATTTTTAAAAAGATCGCGGTGACTACTCTTCTCGACACAGCACACACAACTGACAGCACCGCGACAATCATTTGGGGTCTCATCAATAAGCGCGTCTGTGTCAGTGTTCCGTTTCGAACGTTTACTACATAGTTTCTGTACTCAGTGCCGTCTTTACCATAAGGGCACAGGGGCCCCGATCTCACGGGGGCCCCAGAAGCCCGATACAACACTTGAACTCAAAAGCGTTTTTTTCTTCTATTTTTAGGTATACTCACAAATGTTTCGTCAAAATATTAATCGGGCACCAGATAAGATTTTTAAACTTTTCTTATATTTTTCTGACAAACGTTGAGTTTTCTTTCTCAGTTAATAACTAACAATAGATTCTGACCAGTTGATATAAAAATGCAAAGAATTTGCAATAATGCTTATGAACTCAAATCAGATAACGAGTAACGGTGGAGTTTCTTGCCCATTCTTCTCCATACGAAAACTACCTTTTGGAAGGGGCGACTAGAATCAATTTTATATTTTTTTTGTAAATGTTGACGTTCAAAAGTGCCTTTTTTGTGCCTAATTGAAATAAATTATTTCACTTTGACTTTGATATTTTTATCAAAGGAATCAGCGGATTTGAGTATCTCACTTTACAAAATCCGATAAATTAGAAGAAACTTTTCCAAATTTTGAAGTCGCTACAATAATATTCCTTTACCAATTGTAGTGCGCTCATTTTGACAACTAAAGAATAGAAGAATAATAGAGAATAAAAAATAAATTCCGAACGACATTGTTACAAGAACGTCTAACTAATTTGACAATTATGCAAGAACGTGATGTCTTTAAAAAATGACTGAGGATATAATAGAAGATTTTGCAGAACAGAAATCCCGAAAGAAAACATTATGGTAAATTCGAAACCGACTCAAACCTGCAGCGTTTTATTTAATAACGTACCTACCTATTTTTTTTTAATTTGTACCAATTACCCATAGTAAATATAAAATCATAACAGATATTTTGTCCTTCGCTTTTTTTTACTTTCCAAGGCGGCCCCAAAGCCTTGTGTGCACAGGGGCCCCGTCTTGCCCTTAGACGGCCTTTTTACTGTCCATATTTATACTGTGCTATTAGCCTTCTAATAACTATTCATCTAACATTGTGAGTAATTTTGCATCTCGGCTTATCAGAGACCTTAGACACTGTTGTAACTAAGTTTCTAACTATTTACACTGCTTTTAGATAAATTAAACAAAGTAGTATGTTTGAATGTGGTCAACGGCGCCACCCTACACTTTTAGGTACCTACACCTTTTAATTTACAAACCTTGGAAAAATAAAAATATGAAAATGCTAGTCTACACAGAAATAACGCATTGGTTATTGTATAAAAGGGATTGTCATTCCTTACGCAACTAGGATGCAATGCAGACAGGTTATTTTATACCTGTTCGTGCGAGCTACGAATTCCAATGTTTTGAGATAACATAAGCTCAGTATATTACAATTAATATACACACATAAATATAGGATAGTACCCCGAGCGCGCGTCACTTGAAGAGAAAAGATGGAGGCGAGAAGTTTACTTGTGTTATTCGTAGTATATCGACGAGCGGTGAGTTGTTTCTATTGTTTTTATTAGATATACACTGTTTTAAATACGCTTTTAATAATGTAGGCAGTTCTTGGGTTACGTCGGTAACTTGGGAGTCGTTTCTAGTTACAACAAACAGTATTTTGATGACATTCATCAAATTTGCGGGTATTTTTTTATTTTAATCAGGGTTCAGCACGCTTAGCATGACCGCAATAGAAACGGATTTTGTCGACGGAAGAATAGACAAAGTGACAGATAAACAATCACAATCTGTCATTTTGTCTATTCTTCCGTCGACAAAACCCGTAGAAAACCCGTTTTATATAGTGGTCATGCTACTCGTTCTGGGGGAACTAAGTTGACGCGCTAGTCCAGTCAGCAAGGTCGTAGCGAGGCTGATTATTCCTGCGGGATAATTACGTAACACACAATGACAATTGATCGCAATGGGTATCATTCTGACAGTTCACCCACGTCCATTGCGTTGTTTACGTTGTTGAGCGGACGAATTTTTGAAACCTATGAAGCAATTGATTAGCAGTATCCTTCAAAACTCTCGGATCGTATTTCAAAGTGTGTTTTGCAATTAAGGCACAAGAATAAAAAACGTGATTAGGGTGCAATGTGTGCCGGATGTAACTTAAGACGCAGATATATGCCAGTGACCTTGAGTGCTTAGCTTGCGTGAGCTCACGCAGCGCGTCGTACGTCCAGCCAGTAGTAGGACTCGCCCATCGTTGGAGCGCTGTCCAATTTGACGCATTATTCATTTGTTATACATAAAATAAAAGGTATTTTAATAAAACACGTATACTAAAAGATCAATAATTAAAAATTATCTTTAAAATGATGAGGGTTTCAGAAAAATACGCTTGATAGATTTGGCACGATTCTCGGATTTTTATCCGCGTTCGACATACTTTTACAAATTAATTTCACTATGTAATATAAACATAATCTAAAATATTCGTATATTAAGTTATTAAAAAAATGCTCTAATTTAACATATATTTTTTCCAAATCATTAACACTACTCGTTTACACGTGATTTTCAGTATAAAATCATTAAAAGTCGGCTTTCGTCGCCTTAAGTATTACAACTCATGCATACTATACATATCTAGTTATCTACAGTAGGTACGCCACTATCCTTACATATTCCTTTTGCTTTGTTTAATTCGTGGAGATTTACCTAATTACACACATATTATAACCTACCTAGATAAGTAATTTACCTAATGATTTTTTACAAAGTTAATTGCTATTAATTAAATATCAGTTGGCTATAGACACGCCCCTATTACATAACTATTACATAACTGGCGAAATGTGGGTGTACTATAGGTACCACTGCCGTTATCTACAGGTCGAGCTATAAAAGTCTGACGTGGTGACATTTGGAACTAAATATTTTACTCATGAAATGCAGACTTATGACCTAGTGCCATCACACTACTTCGCCGAAAAGTGCTAGTAGGTTTTGAGTCACCTACAAGCAGCGTTTTTAACAATTTGTGTATTCTTATACTCATTTCCCATTTGAAGTGGCCTAAATGCGATAGTGGTGCCCTCATTTTTGCCAAGATTTACATCTGAATCTTCATGACTATTACAAACGTTATCTTTAAATAAGTCATTCACTTCAAGTCTTTATCAGTAGCTAGTCTGTTTTGCCACTACTTACGTAGTCAAAATAAACTATTAGGTACCTATTATTAACTATTACTCTTTTAGTTCGTGAATTGAATTCACGACGATAAGCTTATTAGTTTCATGGTGTGGTTCTGTTAAAATATGCTGTAGGTAAATAACGTATAAAACATTTTTTTAAATGAACACAGTGCAATATGGAAATTAAAATAATAATGAAGTAGTCCCCTTGAATACATTAAAATTAATAAAACGCAAAGAAAAAACCATTCATCCAAGTCTGATGTTCTGTAAATGACACCACGCGATTTCATTGAACTTCTTCAACCGATTTTCCATTACCAAGTCAAAGCGATTGGAATGGATGTCGTTGAACTGTCAAACAAAATGAAAGCGATTGACAATAAAAGCGCGTTACGTAGTGGGGATGATTTATTAATCTATTCTAGGTATAATAATTATTTATTTCATAAAGTATTTACTAATTCCATGTTTATTTCGTTGTTGGTTCATACTAAAATTATGCTCGTACGGTCTCGTCACGTAAAAAGAACGCTGGCTGTTTACCTGCGCACTGAGTGATTTATCGATTCGAGCCAATTTCATAGTACCATAGACGTATAAAAAAGGTCGGACGGATTTTCGCTAACAAAAAACTGTGTCACTCAAAGTCAGCCAGTTCGCTGTACGTACAGCACACATTCACACAATAGTCAGCCATTTACGCGCAAACGTCAACACAGGCGATACGTCTATGCGGTGATATTTCTTTTTTAAGATACAGCATTTCTTGTGTGGTGAAATGGTGTAAAAACCGTAGTAAAAATCCAGGAATCACGTTTCATGGGTAAATGAATAATTCACTCATTTAATTCCCGATTTTATACATCAAAATCAATCTTCATTCGATTAAATTCGTCATAAGGCCAGTGCTGCCAATATTCACGTGTGCAAATTACCCGAAATATGGGAAATTTATATGAACTATAAAGTGTGGAAGATGTATATGATGATGTGTTTGCTATATTGTATTGTAATATTTGTGAACTATTTTATTAGAACTGGAGTAAACTGGTAGAAATCGCGGTGGCGTCGCGGCGACGGGCGTCGTGTCCCTGAGCACTTATGGCCCTCTATGCGACATTCTCTATGAGAAAGTGTGAATAAGGTCAAAATGAAAATCCAAGATGGCTGCTGCGAGCCGTGCTCCCCGGCTCCTTAGCCCAGGTTCGCACAGATGTATTTTTATCGCGGCGATCTTCTTTTGTACACTGGATTTTCAACTCTCGGTATTGAGCCGAGCATTGAGAATCCAACAGAGCGCATCCAGCGCGTATCCCAGCGCGTCAATAAAACACACTGTTGGATATTCAACTCTCGGCGCTAAACAGAGCGTTGAAAATCCATTTCGCGAAAAAAAATCGCCGCAATAAAAATACGCCCGTGCGAAAACATTATGTTAAAAAGTAAAATTTTAAACATTTAAAATATTTTCAATTAACTGTGTTTTATTATCATTTTTTTTTTCTTTTATATTTTCATAATAATTGGTTCTTACCATTAACCTTTTGAAATGGCACGGTATAATTCTGCCTACACACGACTTTTTGTCTTAATAAAACAAAGCAATAATAAATGGGTAAATTTGGCTTACATGGCATCCCTAAATTCACTCACACATAAATTAGTCGCCGCCATTACGGGACACAGTTTTGTCTTAGCGGGAGTTCCGTCCGACCTTTTTTGTACGTCTATGCATAGTACTAATTATCTAATAAAGTACATATTATGATTCTACAATAAAACAATTACACGTATGTTATAAAACAAATAGACTATAGGATGCTGTACCCGTGCGCAGATACATCCCCTGCACTATCGGTCAGCGTTCTTTTTACTTGACAACTGTAACAAGAAAAATAACTAGATGACGTCATGTTTATTTACAATTTAATTAAAGACGATTTGAGAGGTGGCTAGCTAGGTACGCAAGGACGAATTCAGTGGCGACCTTCCTTACAATCCCTTCTTGATACAACCTTCACAACATTATTTAATAAGTAAATGTAGGTACCTTAGTATGACGCATCCTGCTGTACCACAGATGAATTCAGATGGGACACTCCGCAGTTGAGGTATGAAGCTACAAGTACGCGGCGGGCCCGTCGTGTTGGGCCAATTCAGTGAGAGTAACGTAGTCAGAAGATATAAGAGTTAAGCGAAAGAAAGAGAGGCAACTTCTAGGTGAATATAACTGTAGGTAATAACCGCTGTGCGACCTGAATTGCACTTTATTGTGTCGTAGCAAGAGTCGCTTTTTATTTACTTATTATGATTTTCCGGGGGGTCCCATCTGTATTAATCTGTGGTAGTACACAATTTGTGTTAACACAATGATCCTTTCATATTAAATTCTACTGCAGCACGCTTAGCATGACCACAATAGAAACGGGTTTTGTCGACGGAAGAATAGACAAAATGACATATAAACAATCACAATCTGTCATTTTGTCTATTCTTCCGTCGACAAAGCCCGTAGAAAACCAATGTCTATGGTTGTCATGCTACGCGTGCAGAGCAAAGGACTCTTCTAAGCCCAGGTTTGCTATGGGCGATTTTTTCCCGCGGTGATTTTTTTTCGCACACTGGATTTTCAACGCTCTGCTTAGCGCCAAGAGTTGAAAATCCAATGGTGTGTTTTTTCGCCGCGCTGAGTTGCAATGTTGGATTCTGAATGCTCGACTCAACACCGAGAGTTGAAAATCCAGTGCGCGAAAAAATCCCGCAGCTTTTTACTTCCGTGCGAACCGAGTCTTATACAACTGACAATTAATGAGCAATGATCAAAACTCTTCTCCGTTATAGTTATATGAAAGGGTTTCATAACTGTCGTTCTAGGAATATCACTATGATACGAGCACAATCTAGTAATATAATTATTAGGGCACTCCCACCAAATAGCTTAGGTTTAACGCGCGAGCTGAGCGAGCGAAGCGAGCGGTGCCGCGGCAGCGGCCGACAAGCGCTACGTCGTAATTGGGCGCAGTAAAAAAAAAACGGGTTCCACTCCGGGAGTGCCGGCAGAAGTGAAAACTTGTATAAAACGTTGTGCATTTTTGATATGTTGGTACTACTCTCCCTCCGTCTTACGAATTTTCGATGGTCACGTGTCCTGACGCGAGTTTAACATTTTTTACCCATCACAAAAAAGTGCACAACGCCGCTAAAGAAGTTTTCACTTCAAAAATTTGGGCATTCCGACAGTTATTAACCGCTTTCATATAAATATCCTAGTGTCCGCTATATGCCTAGTGATATAACTAAGTATATTACGGCTATAACCATCTTACTGCGATATATAGATACATATATAATGCATATACCTACTTTATAAGTCCCTCATGTACTTTTGTAGTACATGAAGGACTTATTTACCTTTATGTGCCTAAACAAATTATTTGTATTGTCACCACGCTTGCTTATTACGTACGGATTTCAGACCCAAATAATTAATTTTGTAAGAGTTTCGACCTAACAATGAAAAGGCGGGAGCTAATAATCATTCACAGCTCGTCCGTTTGTAAAAACCCTTTTTTTAGAATGGGTGGTACATAATAGGTAGTATTAGGTATTGGTAAAATCATGAAGCCAACAGCCTTTTTAAAGTCTAAGTTGGCCATAGAAGCGTATTATCGTACTTTCCAAATAAAAAAACTCAATAACATTCTGCCTGCATTCTGTCTGTGGGTTTGACTCCCAGTCAAACCCACAGGATCACATGCTTAGCAGCCGCCCCTTACGACGACTTTAAACAAAAAAAAAACAACCGACTCAAGGCTCGTGCAGACTGGCGCGACACCGGTAATTGTTCTACCGTGAAGTTTTCTTAGAAATTGTTTTATTAGAGTAGCGTCGCGCCTATTTGTGGGAGAGCCTTTAAAGTTATTTTCACTTTGTAGTATTTGTTTTGGAAGCCGGTTGTTGTATTTTTTTTGTTGTTTTTTTAAATAGGTGATCTCTATCTGTGGTAGGTATGTAGGAATATTATTACTTTTTTATTCAACAACTAAATTAATAAAAACAAATAAAACTTAACAAATATACAAACTAAGTATTATACTTAAACTAAAATATAGCGCCGAAAAGTTTATCCGCATCGCTGTCCCAAGAGTAGTGTACCCAAGAGACTGGCCGCATTGCCACGTTGAATGGCAATGCTTAGCCTCTGGCCTAGGTAAAAGCTAGCCCTTGGGTCACGGGAAGTGTCAACCAGTCGTTTGGAGATTTCATACCGTGAGCACTCGGACCCCACGGCCCTAGGGTTTCTACCCCAAACGGCTCGAAAATATAGTTACCTATAAGGTTATTGTACTTTCGCCGCTTGAGGTTTTCTGCAGCCATAGCGGCAGTGCCAGCACAGCACGCTGAGCCAGGAAGATGGGATGGCGCAAGAGTATCGACACACGTTGCGTCCCACACTAAAGGCCTACCCACCTTCCATGGAGATAAAGACATGCCGTCCGGTCTCTTGCCATCATCGCGTGCCAAGCCATTGGGTTCTAATACAGCTGGAACGCCGACGGTGACAAGAGCTCGTCGGATGATGTCGTTAATGTTCGCGTGCCGCGCTAAGCGACCCGCACTTCGGCTGCAAGACAAGCCGCGGACAAGATGCGGAAAGTAGTGTCGTCGAACAAAGTGCCTAAGTTCGATGACGGTAGTGCATGAAGCCACAGACCCGACTCCCACTTACACACAGCCCGCAGGCGCGTACGCTCCGCAGTAGTAGCAGACGAGTCAAGTAAATTGTCCTGTACTACTTACTCTGCAGAGCGGCTCATCCCACCGTCTCTGGGAAAATGGATTGTCGGGCGGATCTGAATTCGGGCAAGCGAATCTCCAGGCATCCATAGCCTCGGTGAGGCACGGCACATCAAAATTAATCAGTGTGGGGGCTAGGATTTTTCTGGAATATTTGTAGGAATTGATGATTCTGCTTCAGTGAATATTTATTATTCAAGCAGGGCATCGACTTGATTCGGGCTTGATGAATGATGCATGTTATTTAAAGGTGTGGAAGAGTTCCAAATATTGTAGTTAAATTATGCCGTAAACACAAGGGACACCGACTTTAAGAAAAAGTTCTTCTTTTTTTCTCATAGTCGTCGAGTCTCCTTCGTTTTGTTAAGTAATTTAAGCATTCAAGTCATTTGACTGGTTGAAACTGTTCTAAGTAGGTAATGCTTGAGTCTTGACTTCTTGAGTAAGCATAAGCATAACATAATCAGCCTATAATGTTCCTACTACACACACAGGCCTCATCTAAGAAGGTCGTAATCGACCACGCGGGCCCAGTGCGGGTAGACATCATTTTGGAATTTTTGATTCTAGGACGGATTCCTCACGAAGTTTTCCTTCACCGTTTTGAGAGCAGTTGTGATGAAATAATTTATACGAAGTAAAGCGCATGTCTACATCACGTAAGTCGGGGCCGTTATCTTTGGACCACTGCTCCTTGAGTCTTAAAAGTGAGGTTCTGTAGTACGGGCTTCAGTCAGTTGCTTCGTCGCAATCGCGACTGCTAAGATCCGGGGTTGATCTCCGGGTCCGGAAAAATATTAAGAGGGAACAGGGGCTGCGAGGGATTTGAGAAATAGGTATTTGACGAAACTATTGCCGTCGTCTTACCTCAAGTCTGCCTCCGTAGAGTGCGATAGGGACAGCTGCAGCTCAGACCGATTATATCACAAAAAAATTTACGAGATCGACGTTTCGTATTCCCCTTTTTTCTCCTCGAAAACAGCCAATTCCATTAATTTTTACATATTTTTTTTAAGAAAGAGTATGTCTAGGTTCCTATTTTTTCTTTTATGTTAAAAACTTTTCGAATTTGTGTGGTAGTCCTCTAATCACGGCGGTAAAAATGGGGCATTTTTGTAATTTTTGGAGGGTCATATTTTCTTTACCAATAAGTTACTGAAAAAAAGGAAATAACATGGACGTGTCTACAGCAGACCTTGATTTTAGAAAAAAAAGCTCTAGAGGCATTATTCAGGAAGAAAAAAGGGGAATACATTTGTATGGAGATTCGCAGGCCATGTTCCCAAGTACGTAATTAATTGTATTTTTGGAAATTCTTCGTAACAGCGAAGAGTCTGGATTCATAGGCATTAGACTCGCTTCCTATATGGGACAGGAGACTTATATTTGACGACTGGCGATTTTTAGATACTTTATTGTGTTATTTCGGACTCCCGGGCCCGTAGCGTAAAGCCGACAAGTACACCTACACTATTGACCATACCATACCATAAACAAAAACTAACAAAACTCATTAACCTACCTTCTTTTAAAAGTCAATTACATCTAGTTTTGTTGTTGTGATAACAAAACTCACAACAAAATCACTGTTTACAATCATGCTTCGTCTGCCTTGATAATACAATTGAGTGAAGTAGGTACAATACACACATACAAACATAATACAAGCTGTTCCTTTAGATATCCCAAAACTCTAAGGTACTAATGAGACCATGTCAAAGAATGAACTGGCATAGGAATTATTTTAAAAATAAAATAATGTTTTCTTTTTTAATTAATTATTTTTGTTCATTAAAAGAAAAAATATGATAACGACGCAATTTCTTAGTTTTAAATATGAATCATTGATTTGAATGAAAATGATTTACTCGTACTTAACAATTGAACTTAGATACACACATCCAGAGTCTAGGAATATGTGATAAAAAAAAAACAAATAATTCATAATGCTAGTTGATTCTTTGACAAAAGGAACATTTATTTATCAAGGACAAAGGGATATCAAAAGTAACATTTGTATACATAATAATAACAACAACAGCGATAAGTATCTCTGACACTGCAACCGCTAGGGTATAGTATTCTGTGCACTGCATTCTATAATATAACTTGAGTAGTACCGGTTAGACATTGACCGCGCGCGCTCGTGTTTTTTTTTCTTTTATCGTTGCATTAATGACATTTGTTGGTTCTAGACTAGACTAAACTGTTAATATTGCTGTCCTTTTCTAGTAAACTATATAAGTAAGATGATGTCGATGATGATGAGTCGATGTCAAGAGGTAAATCTCCTGGACACGATGGACTCAGCATTGAGCATCTTCGGTATGCGGGCCCCCACTTACCGCGAGTCTTGGCGTTATTTTACAATTTTTGTATGAGTCATGCGTATTTGCCCTGTGATATGTTAAAAACAGTAGTGGTACCTGTGGTTAAAAATAAAACTGGTGATTTAACGGACAGGAATAACTACAGGCCTATATCTTTGGCTACTGTGGTCTCTAAGGTATTGGACAGTGTGCTTAATGCCCAATTGAATAAACATATAGTATTGCACGATAATCAGTTTGGGTTTCGGCCAGGTTTATCCACAGAGAGTGCGATATTGGGTTTTAGGCATGCTGTGCAGTACTACACGGACCGCAGTACGCCTGTTTACGCCTGTTTTCTTGACCTTTCGAGTGCTTTTGACCTGGTTTCCTACGATATTCTTTGGGAAAAACTAAAGAAGGCTCAACTACCTCCGGAAGTCATTAATATTTTTAAATATTGGTACGGGAACCAGGTTAACAGCGTTCGTTGGGATGGAGCATATTCATGCCCTTATGGATTGAAGTGTGGGGTGCGTTCCCTGTTTAGGGAACTGTTTAAGGACATTAACATCATGACGGTACCTTGTCAGTATATGAAAACATCATGTACGTAAGAAAAAATTTACATCTTTTTAGTAAAAGAGGTGATAGACATAATTATAGTACAAGAAATAGGGATCTATTAGTTCAACCAGGTTTCAGACTGGCTAAAGTAGACTCATCTTTCATGGGGTACTGTTTAAAATGTTACAATAAAATTCCTCCCCACATACTTCAACTGAATGAGACGAAATTCAAATCTTGTATAAAACGCACACTATGTAGGCAGGCATATTATAAGTTGGGGGATTACATAATTGATAAAAATGCTTGGCTCATTGCTGGTCCTGCTCCACAAGCATAAACTAATTAATTAGCATTTGAAAATACCGTTGGAGCTGCTGAAGATTTTAAAAACTATCTTTGCATTGTATAAATTCAATGTCTTAGCATTGTATAATTGCATAGCACATGTGTGAGTACTATGTACCGACTATAAAGCTACCATTTAGGTACTGGGTATGTCTTTCATTGACTTGAATGTGCCCTGGCGGCTGAGATTATGTCATGCTCACTCTAATGTCTCGCTGGCGGTGGCGCGTGTGTTGGATCATTTAGCTCCCTTCAAAATGGTTGAGCTGAATGGTGCTAATCCATGCGTCATGTTCGTGAACGGGCGCCGTCAGTAGAGACTGGTCATCTCTTAGCTGCCATGGCTTATTTTAATTTTTGAATTGTTCTTTGTTTTTATATTTTTATTACGGACGCTTTTAACGTGCACGTCTTTCTACATTGTCCTCACATGTATAATTTCAACATTAATGACGTAACCAATATTTTGTAACAGTTTTTTTATTTAAAAGAGTGTCCGTGGAGTTTCTTGCCCGTTCTTCTCCATAGGTACCTACTACGCTTTGGAATGGGCAACTAGCTTCATATTTCTGACTGACCGACTTCTTGACAATTCAAAAGTGCCTGTAAATGGTTTAATTGAAATAAATGCTTTGAGTTTGAGTTTGAGTTTGACAGGGAGGTTTGAGCTCTCCCACTCTTTTTAATTTGTATGTAGACCAATTGATTGTGGAGCTGAGCAGCACCAGAGTCGGATGCTATGTTGATGGCGTATGTGTTAACAATATAAGCTATGCGGATGACATGGTGCTGCTCAGTGCCTCAGTTTGTGGTTTGAGGAGCCTGGTGCGTGTTTGCGAGGGTTATGCCAGAGCTCACGGCCTGGTGTATAATGTGAGGAAAAGTGTCGTTATGGTGTTTGGGGCTGGTAGTAAATACCCAGAAATTGTGCCTCCAATCAGTCTGAATGGTGTAGCTTTGGCAAGGGTACACCATTTCAAGTACCTTGGGCACGTTTTGACTACTGGCCTCAGGGATGATGACGACATTGAGCGAGAGCGGAGGGCGCTGTCGGTGAGGGCGAATATGATTGCCCGCAGGTTCTCGCGTGCTTCTAAATATGTTAAAGTAACGCTGTTTAGAGCTTACTGTACTTCATTTTATACCAGTAGCCTGTGGGTACATTACACGCTTAAATCGTACAGCGCCCTGCGCGTTCAGTACAACAATGCCTTCAGGGTGCTGATGGGGCTGCCTCGCTTCTGTAGTGCGTCAGGGATGTTCGCTGATATGCATGTAGACTGTTTCTACGCTGTTATGCGAAAAAGGTGTGCATCCCTGGTGCGCAGGGTGCGGGCCAGCTCTAACAGCATCCTGGGCATGGTTGCTGATAGGTTGGACTGCTGCATAGTGAGTCGATGCTCCAGAATTGCGGCTGGAATTATGCAGCAGTGATTTTTGTTTGTATTGTGTTTGTATTGTGTAACGTTCTTGTTGTGTACTAACATAGTTTTAAGCAGATATTGTTACTAACATAGTTTTTAAGTTAATGTTGTAACTATGAGTCTTAAGTTACTCGCAATAAATACTTTAATAATAATAGATGAAGGACGGTACGGTTGACGTGTGTCGGGCATGCCATCGTCCGGGTGAGCCCATCAGACATATTATCTCTGGTTGTTCGCGTCTGGCTAACGGCGAGTACTTGCACAGGCATAACCAAGTGGCCAGGATTATTCACCAGCAACTTGCTTTGAAATATTATAAACTTGTTGACTCTGAGGTACCGTATTATAAGTATGTGCCCGACCCAGTTCTTGAAAATGACCATGTCACATTGTACTGGGATCGGTCTATCATTACTGACAGGACTATTGTAGCCAATAAGCCTGATATAGTGGTGATAGATCGATCAGCGCGCCGAGCAATGATAGTCGATGTTACCATTCCACATGACGAGAACCTCGTGAAAGCTGAGAAAGAGAAACAAATAAAATATCTCGACTTAGCACACGAGGTTGTCGACATGTGGAATGTGAGCTCGGCTATCATTGTACCGATTGTCGTAACGGCCAATGGACTGATGGCCGAAAGCCTCGACCAACATCTTTCGAGGCTCTCGTTAGGCGGTTGGATCAAGGGCCTAATTCAGAAGGCAGTACTCCTCGATACGGCTCGCATTGTGAGGAGGTTCCTGTCTCTGCAGCCCTAACCACCGGTAGCTTGGACCCTGCTCCCGACACCGGCGGAACACTATTTTTTATATTTTTAAATGTTTTTGTTTTTATAAAAATATTTAAAAATGTAAAATATATGTATACATATTGAATAAAGGTGATAATAATAGAAGGTTTTTGGAGTCCGTCAAATTCTGATTTACTGTGGTTTACAGGTAAGTACTTACTTTTTACCTTGTTAAAATATTTGTCATTAACACTTTCGACTCCACCCACTTCTCATAGAACTCATACGTCACGCTGCCATCGCCATACAATATTGGAAGTGAACTCACCGGGAGGGTTGCCGGCAATACGTTTGCTGGCATTACGTTTACGCTTAAGTTAACCATCGCGGACAGTCAACGGCATTAGGTTAACCGTGTTGTAAAACAAAGTAAAATAGTGTTCGGGGGGTCTTGTCGCTGTACGTAGTTTCCAACCTTTAAATTTAGTGTACCTACCTATATTTGTAACCGTGAAAAAAGGATAAAAATAAAACTTTGATTTTAAAACCAATGCTTATACTAATAAACTTGTTAAAATATCCATCCGATTTTATTTTCACGGTTTTGAATACTTTATTCGCTAAGAAAAACCTATATTTAAAATGAGCCCTCCGCGAGGGTTACCGGCATCCCATATGCGACTAGGTGAACCCTCCAGGAGAGTTCCCGGCACTCAACGTGTTAACTAACACTGAAACTTATTTGTTTAAAAAAATACTCCGACGTTAGGCTCCGATGTGCAAATAAAAATTACACTTTAAATAAATATAAATTGAAATTAACTTATAAACTGAGTATATTTGATACTAGGTACTTCATATCCGGATCGAGTGAGAAAGAGATTGAAAATGTTACGTAATTAGGATGCCTAATTACATAACACTTTTTCAATCACAATCTGAATGATTTGAAGGGTATTGCTAATCTATATCATCAAAATTTGTCTGTTCAACAACGTAAATAACGCAATGAATGTTGTTGAACTGTCAAAATGAAAGCCATCGCTACTGTAGTGTGGATGGTGCGTGTCGGGTTTTAGAAAGAGACCGTCATACAGGTATGAGCGACGGAGACGACGCGAGACAAAGATGAACTTTTTCATCAACTCTTTATGCTATAATTAACGCCCGTGTTTTTATTTAGTATCAGCCAATTTATTTGTAGAAATTTCACCGTGAAACTTCGGTGAAGAGAGCTGTAATTAGTGCCAATAGCATCAGAATGACAGCTCACGACCCCTAAGTTTTCATGGTTATTCGTGACTTGTGGAAACTTCTTTAATTTAATTTTTCTTTCTTTTCAGATGAGCTCATTTGTGAATGTGCCGAAGTTAAAGATGTCTGATGGAAGAGAGATGCCAGCCATAGGTCTGGGAACGTACCTTGGATTTGACCAGGTAATAACCTACGTTATTTGTTAGTTAAAATGACAACATCAACTCTGTCACCCAAAGGGTAGGCAGACATCGTTTATTTTGACACATTGGTCTATTAGTCACAAACGATTCTCATGTTCATCTCATTCAGCACCCTAATTTCGTGACACACGATCAATCACAATCTGAATCATTTTGAAGGATATTGCTAATCCATTGATTCATAAGTTCAAAAAATTTGTCTTCTCAGTAACTTAAATAACGCAATGAATGTTGTTGAACTGTCAAAATGAAACAGTGTGCGATTGATCGCCGTGTGTTCCGCAATTTTAATAAAACCGTCAGGCGAGATGTGACAGGTAATAACTTGACAATTAGACAACTTTACAAGTTGTCTTCGTAGTTTTAGTGCGTTATTAGAGTGAGGCCTCATTAGTGCGTTGCGTTGTTTTGCGTCGTCGCAGCGTTGTTTTACATATATTTTTTGTGTCATGCCACATTATGCGTTGCGTCGTCACACGCGACGCCGCGATGTCGTGCGTCGCCCAGAGGACCTAGTATGAGTTTATTTTAACCATCTCGATTTTACGCATCGACTGAGTATGGCGCTCCGATTGGCCGTTCACTGGTGAAGGCCGGCCGGCTACCAATCGGAGCGCCGAACGCGCTCGATGCGTCACACTAGGGCCTCTGTTGCGTTGCGACATCATGCGTCGCCCTATTGCGTTGCGACGTCGTGCGTCGTCGCAACGCAGGGGTGGCATACAAATATACAATACGTTGATCCGTTGCGACTAGTGAGGCCTCACTTTTAAAGAGCACCTTTTGTGAAAATGTGAAAATTTTGTCATGTTTTGGGAAATATGTCGCATTTTCAGATAAATAGGCCCCTGGCTGTTAATATGGTTGGTAAACTGTACCTCTATTGTTTCCTTTTTTCCAGAATGGCGTGGTCAAATCCAAAGACAAGCAACTCCGGGACGTAGTTCTAGATGCCATAGACATTGGCTACAGGCACTTCGATACTGCATCTATTTATAACACAGAGGCGGAAACAGGAGAAGCTTTCAGGATGAAGATCGACCAGGGAGCTGTTTCGAGGGAAGATGTCTTTATCACTACTAAGGTGAGCGAAGTCTTGTACTTTGGTGTTTCAAAAGTAAGTAGAGGTAGTGTTAGTAGTAGAGCGCTTCGTGAAGAAGCTCGTTCGCCACGAGGAAATACTACACTACTACCAAACCTATTTCTGCCATCAAGCAGCGTTACTGTCTGTGTAGTTGTTTGAAAGGTATTTGTGCCAATGTACAGACGCCAGCACATCAACCTACCCGAAACTGTAAAATTTTCCCAATTAACTTTGAACCTTACGCTATAGCCATAAAGTTGAATTTATATTACTTAAAGAAATTGGACAGATTGTAGTAGGTTGACGTGCTGGCGTCTGTACCCAGGCACTTGAGACAAATTATATTAGTTCTCCTTTTTCAACCATCTATCACATTTATCCTATACTATTAAATGAGCAATATATATTTAAATATTGTAATCACGTTTCGAAAACGGCTCTAACGATTTCGATTAAAGTTGCAATATAGGGGGTTTACTGGGGCGAAAAATCGATCGAGCTAGGTCTCATATCTGTGAAAATTCGTTTTCTCCATTACTACTTGGTCAACCAAGCAGAACTCGGTCGACCAAGAACCGACATCTCGTTTAAAATTTTAAAGTATTTTACGATTTCAGCTGTGGAACACTTATCACAGAAGGGAAGAAGTAGCAACTGCCATGAGGGAAACCCTGAACAAGACTGGACTCAACTACGTAGACCTGTATCTGATGCACTGGCCTATTGGTCTTAATGTGAGTTTGCATTCATTTTAGAGTGATAAAAGCTTAGCTGAAGACCGGTAGACCAAACGGGGAACATTGCACGCAGCCGATGGGACCGAAAAGTTCTTGAATGGCGACCACTTACTGGAAGACGCAGCGTGGGAATAGTAAGGTCCTTAACAAAGTAGCCCGATGATCTGGTGAAGGTCGCGAGAATCCTCTGGATGTGGGAGGCATAGGACCTGTTGTCGTGGTGATAGTTTGGGGAAGGCCTTTGTCCAGCATTGGACGTCCTTCGGCTGAATGGTAATTAAAATTGTAAAAAATAATAACCATGTTATTTTCTGTCCATTCTAGGCTGACTACTCTCACTCAAACGTGGACTTCATAGAAACTTGGCGAGGGCTCGAAGACATGCAGAAACTTGGCCTGGCCAAGTCAATAGGCGTCTCGAACTTCAATAAGGAGCAGCTGCAGAGGATCCTCGATGAAGGGACTGTGCGACCAGTGGCTTTGCAGATTGAGGTAACTAGAACTGCTAGATCTTATTGAAGAAGTACCTAAAAGAGATATAATTGGTGAACTATTAAATACGGCCAGAGTTATTTCTAGATCATAAAGCATTACTGTGTTCCGATTTGATGATCCACGCGCCGGCTGATGTAATAAATTTTAATTTTGACCTCGTTTTTGGTTGACGGGCGGTATTGAAAGGCCTATGGTCTACCTGGTGGAAATTTGTTATAGTACGCGTCGGAATTTATGGCAGCTCTGAAGTACGCTACTCGCTGCGCAGTACCGCACCCCTCACCCTCGCTGACACGGGAATTTATTACTGCGCAGCGACTCGCCTCATGTTCTGCGCCGCCATGAAGTTTGATTCGGGCTGTACCACCTCCTCCTAATGCCTACACAGCAAAATTGTTTGGTAGTAGAAAGAATACAAAGAAGCTCTTCTAATACTAAGTAGACAAATTTACTAACTTTGTAAGTTCTCCACTTATTCTAATTAAAGATAAATCTGTTCCAGGTCCACCCTCAATTAATCCAGGAAGATCTGATAAACTTCGCCAAGTCTGAAGGCATCATCGTCATGGGCTACAGTCCCTTCGGCTCCCTGGTTATGCGGTTTGGTATGACCTTTCCAGGACCTAAGATGGATGACCCGGTTCTCCTGGAAATAGCCCAGAAGTATGGAAAGACTACAGCTCAAGTTGTTCTGCGGTGGTTGGTAAGTAATCCCGAAATATTATAAATTGTAACAGGACATATGGGGTCATGTCGTGAGAAAAGTTAGAGTACGAATGTTGTTGTAAGAGGATGCTTTCTGACAGCATGCAACGTCGCAAATAGCTGTCAAATATTTCGCTGTTTTTTTAAATTGATCTGGTCCGTAGCGCGACTGCAGGCAGCAGCAGGCGACGTGTCGCCGCGACACTACTGTTTCTAGTATTCCTTATACTTCCGTAACTAGCGAAACGGTACCTATTTCATAGAAAATAAAAATAAAAAAATTGCAAAAAATAAAGATTTTTACTTCTTTCATATATCCATGCAGAAGTGTCGCGGCGACACGTCGCCTGCTGCTGCTGTCTGCAGTAGGCTACGGATCTGTGCCTACTAAATGAAATTATGAAATATTGCTCTATGTTACACTAAAATATTGATTCGGGAAGCCGAAGAAACAATGGATCATCGTCGGACGAAATGCGTGTAAGATGATTTGGCTAGAAAGGGCGTGATTATTGAGATGTCGGCTAATTGAGATTTACGGAAGTTACTACACCGGTGTCAAATACATTGGCATAGGGGGAGAATGGTAACGAAAACGAATAAGCTGCGAAAAGTGCAGGTTATCATGTGGTGGCATCTATATCCCCACATGCGAATTTCGCATCAAAGACCTGACGTCACACAAATCCTGCATTGCGCAATTAGATTTTACCGCGCGAACAGCATATACATATATAACTTCCCTGACATCAATCGTTGGGCCCCCCCGACCCTTGCCCGATGAAGCGCCAGCCCGTGCCGCAGCTGAGCGCGTAGCTTTAAATTCCCCCGACAATAATAATGATCTATCCTTGATCCAGCCTGTCCCATCTTCCTGTCCTCCCCCCAGCGACGCCCTAAGCCGAGGTTCGTACCCCACAGGGGGTGCCCTTAGCGAGCGCTCGCCTAGATTTAATTTAGAATAGTTTTATATACTCCTGGCAGGAGGCTCTTAGTGTAGAAGCTAAAGGCAGCCACAGGAAAGTCCGGTTAAGCAGCCATGACCTTAGTGGTCTCCTGCGAGATGCTAGTCTAAAAAATAAAAAATAAATCTTTGAGCAGTTTCCCCGCCAGGCACGACACACCTCTGGTCGGAGGATCCTCCCTTTTCTATGATGGATAAGTGAACTTTACACCCTGTTTCTCATGCCCCTAAAATCATAAAGTAGATTTCCAGCACATCATAATGCATCATCCACACATTAAAATGTTATCGATATTGAACAGAAAATAACCATATATTATCATTTCCAGGTCGACAGAAACGTGGTTCCAATCCCAAAAACGGTCAACCCGAAGAGGCTCGCCGAAAACATCAACATATTCGATTTTAAGCTAGAACAAGACGAAATCGAGAAGATCAATCGATTTGACTCGAATACTCGGTTCACTCTGCCTTCTTTCTGGCAGTCACACCCTCACTATCCGTTTGAAAAGATAAAGGAACCTATTGCTGATCCTTTTAGAGGCTAATTGTTTTCTTAGCTTTGGAAGTAACTGCCAGACTTAATAATAATATTTTAAAGAGGTTAAATTTGCGAGTAGTAGCACAAATGAACACAGATGGTTCACTCCGCATTTTAGGTACAAAGCTACAAGTACGCGACGGGGGCTTGTCGGGCCAATTCAGTGAGTGTAACGTAGTCAGAAGATATAAGAGTTGCGCGATAGAAAGAGAGGCAACTTCTAGGTGAATATAACTTTAGGAAATTAGCGCTGTGCGACCTGAATTGCACTTTATTGTGTCGTAGCAAGAGTCGCTTTTTATTTAAATGATTTTGCGGAGTGAACCATCTGAATTCATCAAACTTATCGTAAGAGCGTTCATTCTTAAAATGGGCAACGTCGCAAATAGATGTCACGCTGTTTTATTAATTTGGCAATATTGCTACATAGAAATTTAAAGATGGCTAACTAGTGAACTAAAATATTGATTATGAAATCCAATAATTCATATCGTAACACCAATTATTTAATTTTACATGTAAAAAAAAGTATTGGGAAACTTTCCAAATGCCTTTTTTACACCTAAACCGGTTACAACGTCAAATTCTGTTATTATCAATACTCTAGTTCACTAGTTAGCGATATTTCATATTTCCATACAGTAATATTGCCAAATTAATCAAAACGGGTAAATATTTGACAGCTATTTGCGACGTTGCCAACTTATAGAATGAACGCTCTTATTATAAGGTTATTAGGTTTTTAAACCAATGATTTAAAAACCTCATATAAAGTTAAGCATTGAAAAATTGCGCTTATTTCTAGTGGCAAAAGAAGGTCTGAACCGAATGCGATTTTTTGCAGTTTTTTTACCTTAGTTTTTTTACTTAACATTAAAATAAATGTATTTT
Organism: Xanthia icteritia; assembly: GCA_949128155.2. Taxonomy (NCBI): domain Eukaryota; kingdom Metazoa; phylum Arthropoda; class Insecta; order Lepidoptera; family Noctuidae; genus Xanthia; species Xanthia icteritia. Next base: position 13,679,090 of record OX421958.2, on the reverse strand, counting down.
GTAAACAAAACTGTGTTTTTTCTTATCACTTTCATTTAGCCGAAAGAAAGACGTCTACAGCTAGACAAATCCGTCACATTACAAAACTAGTTTTAACGTTAGCGTTTATTCTGAAAGTGGGCAACGTCGTAAGTAGATGTCAAATATTTCGCTGTTTTAATTAATTTGGCAATATTACTGAATGGAAATATGAAATGTGGCTACTTATAAGAGACAAGCTGAGAGTCCGAGACCCACACGGAACTTCTACCTCTCGCAGAACACTCATACTCATCTCTATACGATTCTTCATGCAATAGTACTATACTATACTATACTATGCTTTATGAGCTAAATGGCAATAATATCAATCTTTTCCTAGACAGGAAAAATATGTCATTCAGGTCGTTCACTGGGTCATCTCGTAGCGAACGTCAATATTGCAGTTCGAGATTTTTATTTTAAAGTAGGTACTGTTTTATAGAACGACGTCTCTGTCACTCATACATACTTGTGTGACAGTCTCTTTCTAAAGCTCGATGGGCTTAGGTGCCTGACAGGTGCCCGGTTTTCGCCCGAGGTAGGTACCTACTGCATTGGAATTGGAATCTGCGAAACTGGAATCAACAAATGCAATGGTATAATGGTAAACAGTAGTTAGGTACTGTGATTCATGCATCTATTTACTGCTAATGCTGCTAAGTGGCAATGATTTATCTTAGTCATTGAGCCGTTACCTAAAAGTCTAAGAATCGTTTGTATTTCGAGAGTTTCGATACGAGACATAAACATTGCTAAATATTTATTGCAATTCCATTCCAGTAACTGGAAGATCTCAAAATTATTTATATTGACCGGTATTTTTAGCATAGAAAGAGACAAGTTGTAGTATTTTACGTAAGAGTGACAAAGACAGATATAGACACTTGTTTATTGATGTGAAATGTCGATCATTTCGATGCAATGACTGATCATTTTTTAAGCTACAAATAATGGAAATCATTATCTGGAACGCTGCGAGGGTTGCCGCGTAAGGCGTTCTCCCTCATAGCGTGTCATATTTCCGTGTGTAAATACACATAAAATGTTATTTCACGTTGTTTATCTATAATAATAATAATATTATAAAGAGGTAAAATTTGATTGTTTGTTTTTAATTTTGTATGTAGCGGGTAATCTCAGGAACTTTCAGCAGGATTTGAAAAAATATTTTTACAATGGATAGCCCAATTCCTGAGGAAGGCTATGAAACATCACGCTACGACCCTTAGGAGCCGAGCAAAATGTAATAAGTCAGAAAGAACGCTAAGCGAAAACGAAGTAATAGCGCGGACGGGCGATGGGTTGTGACGCGGTGGGTCGTGATTCAAAATTTCATGCGGACAGAAGATAGTTAAAATTATAAACATTATCCAGAAACCAGAGAATTTTATCCGGCTCGATGTGAATTTAAAAGTAAGTCCGAATAGACTGAAATAACGTGATCATAATACAGAAATGGTAGAATTTTCATTTTAAATAAGCCTAAGCACACGGACCGTTCCGTCAATTTACTGATGTAGAGACCGCGAGGCTAGTCTATTTCAGTTATGTTCTTAAGGGAACTGTTTAAGGATATTAACATCATGACAGTATCTTGTCAATATATCTATAAAAATATCATGTACAGACGCCAGCACGTCAATCTACTACAATCTGTCAAATTTCTTCAATAGATTTTCAACTTTATCAATACAGTATAAGGTTCAAAGTTGATTGGCAAAACTTGAGAGTTTCGGGTGGGTTGACCAGCTGGCGTCTGTACCTACTACGCTTTGGAATGGGCAACTAGCTTCATATTTTTGACTGACCGACTCCTTAACAATTCAAAAGTGCCTGTAAATGGTTTACTTGAAATAAATGCTTTAAGTTTGAGTTAGATTTTTGAGTTTGACCGAGTTTTTAAACGCACCGTCAATGCGCGTGTCCACGCTAGTAACAAATGCTGCTTTTTCAAGGCAAAGAACGCGTCGTCGCGCGTCGACGCGTGATACATGGAAAGTTACATGCTCTGTGGCTTGTATATAAAAACGTCGTCTGCAGAGGTCTTTACAATTTGCTTTTTTATTAAACTTATTATTCCAGATACCTACTAACTTAGTATTGTTTGCGCGTTGGGCACACATTGGGCTATTTTTGGCATGTCGTTAAAACAAGTGGGCTGAAGTGGGGAAATTAAATTATATCAGTCTGGTAACCCAGTCTGCAGCTGATGAAGGACGTATATTTGCTTTGTCGCTGTCTGCGAAAAATCAAATAAAATTTTCCTCCATATTTGTTTAGTGGTGCACTTTGCACAAATTATTGTTTAAAATAAGTGTTTTAAATCATACATTGTGGCTAAGGTAACGCCTTACCCTAGCATGAGTTATTCCGGAAGGAATAAATTCGAGGTAAGAACTAATCAATATTAATGTCATTGTTTGTGTTTTCGTTGTGATAAAAACAGCTGACATGGGCGCTACGGGCCTATTTCTTTGTTCTTGATGCGCTTTACGACGTTTTCAGGGAATAAAAATTTATTACAAACATAAAATGCTTGTAAACACCAATGTATTTACAAGCTGGGAAGACGTACATTATTCTATTTTTAAATGATACAAAAAGATGCGTTCTACGTAATCTTGTGGATAAGTTGTTTATCATGTCGTGATTATTATTTGTATGTTTTTGTAGTTTAATCGCACGCGGTACTCGGTATTCATGTTTTTCTTTGTTAGGTCAGTGTAAATGACCTCAGGCGCGCGGCCACTCAACCCATGAATTGCTTATAAACCGTTATAATGATTGTCTTGTTAATTTTCAGACATATTTTTAATGATGCGCGTGCTTTTCTGCCTTTATACGTGTTGCTTTTGCTTGGCTGCGAAAGAAATAGGGAAAACGTCATAAAAAAATAATGTTTTTGTTTTTTGCTGAGGCGGGAAAATCAACTTTTTACGTAAATCGTAGATAAATAGTGCGTAATTAATTTAATTTGCTTTTGTTTAGAAACGACGTCAGACTGATTGTTGTTAAATTGTGTTTATCAGATAAGAAATTATCTTGCCACAGTTTAGTCCATGCTTGTTTATTTCAATAATAGTGTTCTAAAGGTGATCAACACAGTAATAATTTGACTTACAATATGCGTTTTCTATCTACAGTATACATGCTCATATAGCAAGAGTTTAATATGTAGTGCTGAAAGACTTATTAACAGAAAGAAATATTGTTCTCCCAAAATCAAATAGTCCTATATATAGATATAGGCTACTGTAGGACCTTTTGACAGTTGTAACAGGTCGTCAGAAGTCCAAAAGTCTGACAACGGGTCTTACCAAAAGGATATCATGTTACGGTAACTGGGTTGCGGAGGACAGATACCTAGGCAACTGCCTAGGTATCTGTCCTCCTGCAGGTATCGGTCCTCTAGGTATCTGTCCTGGATGCAGCTGAATACCAGTATTTTACATGGAGCAACTGCTCCATGTAAAATACTGGTATTCAGCTGCATCCGGTTAGACTGGAAGCTGACACCAACATTGTTGGCCTGCAAATTCTAGGGCCTGCTTTATCTGTAGGCAGATAACAAAAATGAATGGGGAACAAAATATTACTAAGTACCTTGTCTTAACAAGCAAAACTAATGGACGACATCATACCTAAACATTAGGTACCTACCTAGGCATTATTATTCACTTACAGAATTATAATGTCAAAACTATACAAAGTAATATAGTGATACTTATATTTGCTTAAATAATGGTAAGGTTGGCTAATTATGATACATACCTATACAGAATTTAAATTCAGTAATATAGTATAACTAATTGTGCCCCACTGTTTCACCTGCATAAGTTTCGATCCCGTGGGAATATCGTTATAAAAGGTATCCAATGTCTTTCTCCGGGGCATGGTCTACCCATGGCCCAAATTTCATCTAAATCCATTCTGCCATTTTAGCGTGAAAACGTAACAAACACACAAACAAATTTACTTTCGCATTTACAATATCAAGTTAGGATAATACATAATTATTTACTCTGTGACAAATAGACAATCAACCAACACAGACTGAGACAACCAAACCAAGGGGTATCGTGTTACCCAGTAACTGGCTTGTGGAGGTCAGATAGGCAGTCATTCTATGTAAAATACTGGTATTCAGCTGCATCCTGTTAGACTGGAAGCTGACTTCAACATAGTTGGAAAAGGCTAGGCTGATTTCCAAAAATTAGCCTTTCCTAAAACATTCCTTCTCAAAATATTATACATATTTTATAGACTCGAGACCAGAATTTAACTGTGTATACACATCAAAAAAATCTAAGCAACACAATCATTTACAGAAACAGCATGTTTTATTAATTGATACTTTTTTTTTTTTTAAAGTAGATTAGTTTACAATCTTTTTGTATACAAATATTTTGTATGAAGGATTTCCGAGCTGACGATAGCGTTCAGTCGTATCCACGGGCCGCAGAAAATGAGGTTTTGACAAACAAGCCAAAGCACGTTTAAACAACTTTATTTTTGTTAATAAATTAACGACACTTAATTTAAAAAAACAACACCAAGAGGTATGCGGAATTGCGAGCGTACGGTCAGCGCTACGGCTCAAGTCAAAGTGTTCTTGTAAAGCGCGTCGGCTGCTTTATAAAGGCACCGGTCGCCCCACCACCCCCACTTCACTACAACAAGCGTCACTAGCGCTGACGTCACTCGCAAGCCCACACGGACTAAGCAGTCCCCTCTTTGGTTTAGTGACTTATTTTCTTATTTTAAATTACAAAGAAAATCTAAATCAGAGTTTATAATGCAAATAATTCGATATTCAAACAAAAATCAACCAAATTCACTACACAAATTAAATAAAACACAAAAATACGCAAAATAATATGAACGCGCCGTCACGGCCGTCCTGCGCCTTCACACGTCCTCGTGTGTCTCGTCATCGGAACTATCTGTAAAGAGCAAAATTACGGTAAGTAGTACACTCAAGCTCGGCCATTCTGGCCCTATTCTTTCTTTAATCAACATCACCCAAAATGGTTGTCATTCAGACATATCTAATTAACTCATAGAGGGATAGTAATATTAATGGGTTAACACAAACATTTTGTCACACAGATGGGTTGTCACACAGACTGATTGTCACACAGACCGATTGTCACACAGACCGATTGTCACACAGACCGATTGTCACACAGACCGATTGTCACACAGACCGATTGTCACACAGACCGATTGTCACACAGACCGATTGTCACACAGACAATTTGTCACATGATAGGTTAACACTGCTATATCTACTTACTTTTGCCGTCATCGGCACTTCCAGGTATCTCCAAATTAGCACTCAATTCCAACGGAACATAACAATCTGGCATAGCACGTACACGGTCGTGAGCATATTTGTATGTTCTGTTGGAATTCAAGGCCTTCAGCAAATACCTGTCCCCATCAAGCAACTGAACCACCCTAAAAGGGCCTTTAAATTTTGCCTCCAACTTGGTTTGATTCCGTTCATGGTTTTCCAAAAGTACGAAATCGCCTACTTTAAAGTGATTAATTTTTGCCTTTGTTTTGTCAAATCGTTGTTTTTCAGTAATAGCACTATTTTGTATGGCATGTGCTGCAAGTTGACGAACTTCCGCTAAATCAACATTATTTTCACTTGTGTCATCATCTAAGGTCATAAGGTCTAGGGGCCTTGCTACTTTACCTATCAATAATTCCAAAGGACTCGACTTTGTTACACGATTAATTGTGCTGTTTAAGGCTATTTGTACTTCAGGCACCGCATCTTGCCATGATTTGTTGTTTCCAACTTCAACAGCTGTAAGCAAGTTCTTTAAAGTACTCATTACTCGCTCAACTTGACCGTTGGCTCGACTAGTTCCCGTGGCTATCAGATGAAGAGCAACACCGTGTGTATTACAAAAGTTTTTGAAATCTTTGCTAGCGAAACATCTACCCTGATCAGCTATCACGCGAGTTGGGGCACCAAACAAAGAAACAATATATTTAAGAGCTTTGATAGCACAGGTGGTATCGATATTAAGTGTGTGATACAGAACAGTATATTTTGTAAATGAATCAATCATTACAAACACATATTCTTTGGTATCATTCTTACCACTAAGCTTCCCTGTGGCATCTATGTGAATGGTATGCCAAGGTGTAGATACTTTAGGGATGGGATGCAATTCTGCTTGTACTTTACCCGAATGAGATTTAGATAACCTACAGGTAATGCAGTTTTCAATGAATTTGCGTACGTACTTATTCATGTGTGGGAACCAATAATGGCAATAGACTTTTTCTAAAGTTTTCTCCCACCCTAAATGCATAATACTTTCATGTATATGATTGATTACAGCCCACTGAAATGACCTGGGAACAATAGGCAACCAAGCGCTTCTACTATTCCTTTCTATTTTTCGGTGCAAAATTCCACGTCTGAGTTCATATGTTCCCGCAACATTAGGGTCAAGGCTGTTATTTTGCAGGCTTGATATAATTGATGTTATATCAGGATCCTTTTGCTGTTCTGCTTGGAACCAGCTATCACTTATTTCAGTGAGATTAACCCTCTTTTTAATTATTTTTGTTTTAGGTATTTGAGGGAGGGGGTTTCGAGACAAAAAATCTACATGTTCCATTCGTTTTCCAGGTCTATACTCAATATCAAAATCAAAACTTTGTAGGAAACACCACCATCTATGAACACGAGGTGTTAAATCTGTTTTAGACTTTGATGCTTTCACGGCATTACAATCCGTTACTACTACAAACTTGCGACCCTGTAAATAATGCTTAAAATGCTTTATTGCGTTAACTACTGCTAACGTCTCGAGTTCATATGAATGGTATTTGGATTCGCAAGGGGTTGTTCTTCTGCTGTAATATTCAACAACATGGGGTTTACCATCTTTTCTCTGCATAAGTATGGCACCATAGCCTTCAGAGCTGGCGTCCGTATGCAATTCGGTAGGACACTGAGGGTCAAAAATAGTTAGAACTGGCTTATCAGTTAAGACTGCAATAATTTTTTGGCGAATGTTTTCAAATTCTGGGGTCCACTTTATGTTGCCTTTGCCGGATGTAAGTCTGTAAAGGGGCGCGGTGATTTGAGAAAAGCCTGGAATGAACTGGCGGAAGTATGATGCAAGACCAATAAACTGTCTCAGCTGTGTGACAGTCTGTGGAGGAGGTAGTTGGGACAAAGCATTTATTTTACGCGAGTTTGGTCTCACTTGACCAGATGACACCTGATATCCAAGATAATCTATGTGGGTTTTAAGAAAAGCACATTTCTTTAAGTTTAGAGAGAAACCAGAATTTGTTAAAGTTTTCAATACTAAATTTAATCTTTGAAGACCTTCCTCAATAGTTTGGGATGGAATTATAATATCATCTATGTAACAGACAGCAAAAGTTTCAGAAAGGTTGCCAAGAGCTTTATTGATAGTTCGTTGATACACTGATGGTGCATTTCGGAGGCCAAATGGCATTGTAACATATTCAAACTGCCCATCGGGTGTTACAAAGGCTGTTCGTTCTATTGAGTTGGGATGTACAGGAATCTGATGATAACCACTGGCCATATCTAAGGAACTAAAATATTTAGCTCCAACTAAGCGCTGTATCTGATCACCGATCAAGGGTAGTGGGTATCTATCTGGAATAGTGTTGCTATTCAACTCGCGATAGTCCACGCAGAGACGATCGGAGCCATCCTTTTTTTTTACAAGTAGTATTGGGCTTGCAAAGGGAGAACAACTTTCGCGAATAACACCAGCGGCAAGGAGTTCTTTAATTTTTTTACGTACTAACTCGCGTTCATTAGGGCTCATTCGATATGGGCGACGTTGCACTGTCCGACTTGGATCTACAAGCTTTATTTCGAGATGTCCCGTGCTAACTTTGCCTATAGGTATACCTTCAATAAAGAAGTCTGAATATTTTTCAAGTAACTGTTTCAGTTCAGCAAAAGACTCAGGGGGAACATCGGTATTGATACTACTAAAATCTTTCACTTTTTCACCGAACTCGCATTGCAAAATAACTTTAGTTTTAGTGATAGTTAGACTATTTTGTGAAACTTCGACTGAAAAGCCCAAATTAATTAAATCTCGTCCTATTAAGATGTCATCACTTAATGAAGAGTCAAGGACCACATGAAACAATAACTCAATAGAATAACCCTGAAGTGTAACCGTAGCAATAATTTGAGTATTGCAACGTAGGCTTGATTTTCCTATGCCTAAAAGTGTAACTGAATCATAATTTCTTTTACCCGGAAAACGTTGAGCTACTGTTTCTTTTATCAATGAGCATTCAGATCCGGAATCAAAGCAAAATGGAAACTTCTCACCCTGATTGTAGAGGTGGTCCGTTGCAGGCTTGATGGTGCAGATATTCACCCTTCGCTCGGCTGTGGGTGTATCTTCACGGTCTTCGGTCTTCTTCTCCTTTTGGGTACAGCGCGGTGCTATGTGCCCGGCCTCACCACAGCGGAAGCAGACAACTGGTCTCGGTTCCTTGCGTTGCTGCGAGTTGTTTGTAGTCGTTGGTTGGAAACGATTCACGTTGTTCTGATCCTTGCTGGTATTGCCACGACAGTCGATAGCTAGATGGCCAATCTTGCCGCAGTTATAACATCGTCGCGGTGGTTCCAATCGTGGCTTCTTAGCATCATTTGACTGATTAATTTTGTCAGAAACTGGCAGGCTTCTCTTTCTATACACAAACGGCATTAGCTCACGTTGTAGTTGAATTCTTGACTTGATTTCTGTTGTAAAAGCCATTCTTTGGATTTGATTGTCATTTCGTGCCACATGTGCCAAGGCAACACTTATTGCCACTTGCTCCACAGTCATGTTCTGCCATCGTGTCGTTAATGTGTTTAAAATTCGAGACACATACGTTGACATGTTTTCTCCGTCATTTGGACTGCTTGATAAAATCTTGTATAAAGTAGCAGCTGGTGTTTCGATAGTATCGAAACGAGATAGGAAAAGGGGCTTTAGTTCTGACCATGTAACATCAGGATGACTGTTGTGTGCCAACCATGTGGCCGCAGATCCTTTCAGAGCCCTGCTGAGAAGCATTACCAACTGGCTTCCGCTTGAAGGGTTCTCTTTCAAACAGATGTCTACTGTATTACACCACGCCTGTGCATCCGACTCTTGGTCGTCAGGATTAAATTCCGGAAAAATAAGTTGAGGCTCCTTTTTCTTCGGTTCAAGGATAGTCTTCACCAATTCCATCATACTGCGATGTTGAGATTCCAAAAGACTTCTCCATTGATCTCGCTCAGTACGTAATATAGGACTGGCGCGTCCTTCATTATGGTTTTCTGCTTGTTGGTCCATCCTCACTCCTGATGAAGGATTTCCGAGCTGACGATAGCGTTCAGTCGTATCCACGGGCCGCAGAAAATGAGGTTTTGACAAACAAGCCAAAGCACGTTTAAACAACTTTATTTTTGTTAATAAATTAACGACACTTAATTTAAAAAAACAACACCAAGAGGTATGCGGAATTGCGAGCGTACGGTCAGCGCTACGGCTCAAGTCAAAGTGTTCTTGTAAAGCGCGTCGGCTGCTTTATAAAGGCACCGGTCGCCCCACCACCCCCACTTCACTACAACAAGCGTCACTAGCGCTGACGTCACTCGCAAGCCCACACGGACTAAGCAGTCCCCTCTTTGGTTTAGTGACTTATTTTCTTATTTTAAATTACAAAGAAAATCTAAATCAGAGTTTATAATGCAAATAATTCGATATTCAAACAAAAATCAACCAAATTCACTACACAAATTAAATAAAACACAAAAATACGCAAAATAATATGAACGCGCCGTCATGTATATAAAGATTGTATACTAATCTACTTTTTTAATTAATCACAATAGAAAAATTTATATTTTTTAAATCAGCCAGTATATTATACTGGCTGATTTAAAAAATAGAAACTTTTCGATTGTGTTTTGTTTTCATTAAAATAAAAGCTTAATTATTTTACCCCGATTTCATGTGTTTTCGTTGCTTGATAAATTTGGTATTTATCTCACTTTTATCATTTTGAGATATACAGTTTTTGAAAAAATTTAGGGGCGAGTCATTTTTTATGTCATGAAGATGAAATTAATGAAAATGAATGAAGATGAAGATGACGCCATTTGAATGCTGGTGAAATGCAGAGAGCTGTAGGAATGCTACAAGAGGGAAGATATCAGTCCCAGGTATCTCAGCATTTTGGTGACAATAGGAGCGTGATTTGTCGTCTTTGGCAGCGTTACGTTTATACAGAGGATCCTGCTGAGCAGCACCCAGGACGTGGAAGGAGTACAACTGCTCAACAGGACTGATGCATACAACTGACTGCAAGACGTCAGCCGATGTTAACCGCCCGGGAGATAGGTTTGAAGCTACAATTCTCAAGCGGTGTAGTTGTTAGCCAACAAACCCTACGAGCACGACGCCCAATTAGGTGCCCACCTATACGCCATGGGAATCGCGCCCGTCGAAATGAATGGTGTAGGGAACACTTGACATGGACCCAGGAGCAATGGGATAAAATTCTATTTTGCTTGGACTCTTTCGGTTTGGATTTAGGCCTGATACGAGAAGGGTAAGACTATATCGTCGTGCTGGAAATGCTGCGGCTGAAATGAGTCCAGGAAGTGCACTTCCTGAGCCACTGGAAGGGTGCACCCTTCGAGTGGCTCCACAATGATGGTATGGGCGGGTATTATGAAGAACAGACGAACTGAGCTCGTTTTTGTAGATGGCAATATGAACGCTGAAAGTTACGTTGAATATGTCCTCGGGCCTTATGCACAAAGGCCTTATGCCACCCATTTGCACAAAGTCTTGACTCAGATGTCACGCTGATGCATGACAATGCGCGTTCGCACACAGCTCGGAGGACCAGAGTACTTGGCAATGGAAAACATCCGGGTATTGCCGTGGCCTGCATAATCGCCAGACCTCAATCCCATCGAGCACGCACGGGACGTGCTCCAAAGACGTGAAACCCGTCTAGAAAACCTGGACGGTGTGTTGACAACCCAACAACTGAAATACGTCTTGTTAAAATTCCATCGGGAGCGATTGCCGCAGGATCAGATAAACAATCTTATAAATTCAATGAAAAATCTTTGCCGACAAGTTTTAAACAACAGAGGTACACTTTGTATTGAATTACCAAATAATTAAAAAGATGTCGTTATTTAATTTTGTCTTAACTTTATTTTATACTACGTATGTTACGGTACACATATTGTTAATTATTGTGATTAAATGAACTGAAGGAAGGATTTTGTTGCGTTAGTCACTAATGCATAAAAAATGCTTAGTTATTATTTATAAAAGAAATATAAATATATTACAATATTAAAAATCGTTCAAAAGTTCAAAACCGTACATGTTGCTTAGACTTTATTGATGTGTATACATGTACAGACGCCAGCACATCAACCTACTACTATCTGTCAAATTTCTTTAATAGATTTTCAACTTTAGCACTTAAGCGTAAGGTTCAAAGTTGATTGAGAAAATTTGACAGTTTCGGGTAGGTTGACGTACTGGCGTCTGTACAATACCTACATAGTATTCGCGGGTTACCTTTGCGCATACCCATTTCTTTTTTTTTTTTTTGGATGGGGAGTTATCAAATACCTACCTTCTCCCGCTCTGGGCGGAGCGGGAGCGCGTGTCAGACTCTTACTGACTAAAACCCACCCGTATTCCTTCAGTTGCCTGTACGTTGCCAGGGGCCACGGTATCCCTTTAGGACTTTCCCGCAACTTGCACATCCCCCTTAAGGCGACGATAGCCGACTTTTATTGGTTTTATACCGAAGATCACGTCTAAACGAGTAGTGTTAAAGATTTGGAAAAAAATATGTTAAATTAGAGCATTTTCTTAATAACTTAATATACGAATATTTAAGATTAAGTTTATATTACATAGTGAAATTAATTTGTAAAGTTATGTCTAACGCGGATAAAAAACTGAGAAACACGCAAAATCCATCAAGCGTATTTTTCTGAAACCTTCACCATTTTAAAGATAATTTAATTATTGATCTTTTAGTATACGTGTTTTGTTAAAATACCTTTTGTTTTGTGTGTAATAAATTAATAATGCGTCTAATTTGGGACAGCACTCCTTGACGGGCGAGTCCTATAACTGGCTATGTACTGAGCTCATGCAATCCGTCGTACGTCCAGCTACTATCTACTAGACAATTCTGGTATGAAGAAGATATTCAAATGTTCCGCTTATCTATTTAAATTGCCTTTGCTGCAGTTAAGGACCGGTTATAGCCAGATGAAATAAAGTTGTCATCATATTAGCTTGTAAATATTCACTGCTAAAGGGTCTACTCGCGCTAATCAGTCATTTATTTCAATATGGCATATAAAAGGCACTTTTGAATGCGGAAAAAAGGTAGTTCCGTAAGGAAAAGAACAGGCAAGAAACTCCATAGTTAGGTACTCTTTTAAAAAGCTATATTTTGTATACATTAATTATATGTATAATAATAATAAAACACTGCCTATCTTGGGAATCAAACCCAACATTAGACAGGGCAACAAATAAGGTGGTTTGTTCTCACAAACCATTGAGAACAAACCACCTTTGAAGGAGAATTGAAGGATGAAGGTGATTGAAGGAGTTACCTTATGTACTCTCGTACATAAGGTAACTCCTTCAATCAAGGTATCCCTCGGAATTCAAAATCTCTTACTCTCTCTCTCTTAAATAGACATTTCGTGAAAATATCACGATTTGCAGCTAATATTATATCGACCGCTATAAAAAAAAGAAAGGAAAGAAAAATACGTATATTGGCGTTACAGCAGAAAACAATGATAAAGCACGGACTCGAAAGCGAAGACGAAACGAAACGAGAGGAGAGGAAATGTGTTTTAAACAACCAATAGAATTTCGTTATTCACACATGTCGTTTCCACTCAGCTTCAGTGGATACTACCGAGCGGAGATGTATCATATTTGTAAGGCGCGGTCGAAGCGGAGATGTGAGCTGTGCCTCGCCGAGATTGAGCTGGGCGGCGGTACAAAGCGGTGATGTGAGCTGTGCCTCGCAAGCTAGCGACTGCGCGCAGTGGAGACGGGAGGAGATGCGAGCAGCGTGCAGTGAGCGGCGCCGCCAGTTCCTCCCGCGTCACATTACTCGCATCTCCGCTCCAGTCTAGTCAGTACGCTTCTCCGCACAGCTTCGGTCATCTCCGCACATCTCTGCTTTGTTGAAATCCGGGCCTTATAATGCCAAAAGGGCCTCAGCTCAGCATAATGTCAGATGACAACACAAAGTGTACCATTTGATGCTGATTTTCTGCTGCAACCGACAAGTGCCGTATATATACGCTAGAACATCGGTCGGCAAGTAATTTTAAGATGGGCCGGACCCCACTTCACATTACTTGCCGAAATACTGTTGAAATTTTTTATTGAGGTCCAGTAAAAAAACTTTTAATACTTACTTTCTAGTATTTTTTTTTAAATTTTGATTAATATAATATAAGCAGTTTTTACATATTTGCACCCGCACCCCCGCACTGAAACGCTCTCTCTTGTGCCACACAGCACAAGCACAGGTGCTATGCTTGTGCTGTGTCTATCTACTAAAGCTAAACTAACTAATCAAATTAGATTCTACGTGGCAGTCACTGATATATAAAAAAACCCGTGGCAGTTATTTAAAAATATTATTTAAATTTAACAATATTTGGCGGGTCAAGATACGACCTTTCGCGGTCCGGTTATTACGGACCGCGGTCCATCTGTTGCCGACCGTTGCGTTAGAATAATAATGTGTCCGTTTTAATAAATAAATTAAAGGTAATAAGATCGGATAATGTACAAAAGGTCTACATAATCAAATAAAATGTTGTGACATATTATACCCCACCAAAACATTTTCATGTAAAATGTTGCCAAGACGAGACCATGTGGCTCGCACTGTCAAAAAGTTATCAGATCTCATGTAGAGCCAAGCTTCTAACTCTACACACCCTAACTGTACAAGCCCTAACTTCACAAACTCTACACCTTAGTCAAAATATGTGGCTTGGCCGTTTCCGCCCCGATCGCCGAGCCCGATAGTCGATTTATTGGTGGGGCTTAGCTCTACATGAGAAATAATTAACTAAATTAATGAATAATGAACTTATTGTATAACAGAAAAGTAATGAACAGTGAATAAATTTTCCACCTTATACGACCATGTGACGGTAGCGAAACGGTGAAAGCTGAACTTCCGAATTTCAGCTTTCTAGAACTCAAAATTCAAAAGTCATTTATTCAAACTAGGCTGAGAATCAGCACTTTTCGAACGTCAAAATTACATAAGACAGTCCCCTAAAACACCCACCCTTCACTCAACTTTAGGAAGTAGCCTAAGAATGTTGATCATCATCAGTGAGTGAGTCAGTTACGAAATTGTTTCTTTTTTTAGATTATCAATAAAATCTAAAGTACTTATAACAGCTATGCAATTAAAACTTAATATGTTTAATAAGTCCACTATTGACATCACATCCCGAGAATTTTGTTCATCTGGTATAATCGAAACCCAAGTTATGAGGATTCAAAAAAACGACGAAGCGGTTCGAGAAAAGATAGGTAGTGCCATTGCGCTTCGACTGGCTCGTCTTGGCGGGGCACTACCTACCCCCAGATTAATGTTTTAAATGATGAATGCTGCTAGTGAGTTCGTTGAGTCACTTCCCAGCTAAAGCACTAGGATAGGAAGTGGTGAAGGGCGGGCGTGCCGGGGGACTGTCTTATGTAATTTTGACGTTCAACGTGCTGATTCTCGGACTAATTAAATTATTTTGTTCTTGAAAACTTTGTATTAAGTGTGTTCTTTTCTATTAATTATGAATTTCGCGGGCTACCGTGACGGATCCCCTTTATATGGTTTAAGCAACTGGACATTTTCCACGCCCACAACGAGATATAGTATAGGATATTGGCAGTAAATGCAAACATGAAATATAAAAATCTGTAGGTGTGCAATAAAAAATTATGATGTTATGAAAAAATTAATGGTAACGAAAGAATTTAGGACAACCGTAAATATAACTTTGAATTCCATTCTGGTTTAAAGACCGAAAAGTATTACGATAGCTATAAAAATAATACTCTTGAAAGTAAAACAAGATATTTCTTTTTTTTTATGGCATCTCGCAGGTCAACCTAGGAGGTTGTCAGCTGCTTAATCGGACTTTCCTGTGGGTGCCTCAATAAATTTAGACCCCTTAGGGCTTAGGGCGTCGTTGGGGGAGCGCAGCAAGGGTCAGGCTGGATCAGATTTGACAAAAGCGAGCCTTACAGTAGTCACCTATTATGTGTAACGTCTGACATCTCACCTTGGTAATAAGCAACATTAAAGGGGCGGGGCCTCGTCAAGGTCGTTTCTGACGGCCAACTTTAGCAACGCGCGCGCTCATTGGTCAAATCAAATAGTGCACGCTTCCCCGGCTTCCTGTTACACACTTCCGTCCCTTTGAAAAATCACTCCCACAGATTGCAGGAAAGCGAGAGGAAAGAAAGATGTTAAACATTAAAAATAAGATTGTTACAATTTATTATCTACTCATTTGTCCTGCTGTCATGGAGTACGAACGGTGAAGAAAAACGCGAGGAAACCGGCGTGTCCTAGAACCAAAAATTCGAAGTCATGTGACATCCACCAACCTGCACTGGGCCGCGTGGTGGATTACGGCCCACTGCCTCTCACAGAGAGGAGGACTGTATCTTAGTATTGGGGAACTGGCGTAAGGGCAGATTATGCTTATGCTTGGACGTGGAGTTGCAAACACTATCTCGTAACACAACAATCAATCTGCCTAGTCTTTTCCCAACTATGTTCGGTCGGCTTCCAGTCTAACCGATCTGAATACTCAATTCTTTATTGCATTCCATATGTATTACATAGATGGTAGAACAAAGTAAAAGATCATTATGGGCCCTGTCGGGCACAGCTAAATTAGGAGAGAGGAAGAGGGCTAAGTTGCAACTGACCTCCACTCCACAACCCAGTAACTGGGTAATACGATACCCCTTGGTAAGATTGGTCTTCAGCCGTAACGACTGTCAAAAATCCACGAATGACAAAATTCAAAAAATTCAAAATTCAAAATATTTTATTTCACATAAACCCATAAGGGCACTTATGAAACGTCAGAAGCTAGATGCACGGTTCCAATTGGTCGTTTCCTATGGAGAAGAGCCGGCAAGAAACTCCATGGTTACTCTTTTAAAAATAAATGGTATTTACAATGCTTTCAAATTACAGAGTTAATAGGTATGAGAGGACAGTGTAGGCCTATCAACAAGTACCAGGTACGTCTGTTAAGCCTACAACGTTCTCACATTCACAAATTCTAAAAGAAAAGAATCTATATAAAAGCAAAATCAAATAATAAAAATAAAAAGCTATTTAGACCAAATGACATAATTGCCACTACAGCTGTATGTAACAATACTTATTTATTATAAAAAATAAAAAAAATATAATATTTTAGGTATATAATGTCAAATAACGAAGAGATTATGTCAAGGTAGTATGTAAAAGAAAAAAGGTAAAATAAAATAAAATAATCATCTTAATTTGGGAGCCGTTAATAGAAATTTACATAGTTATGCCGTTAATGAGGTACTAGGGAAGCCACATGTGCAGAAGGAATTATTGCCAAACTTCCTTGTCTTCAACGTAGTCTTTAATCTTATAATATGCTTTTTTTGATAAGGACACGTTTGATGTGGGTTTTGAACTTTCCATCGCTAAGTTCTGTAACCGTCTTTGGCAACTTGTTATAAAATCGAATACTGTTTATTACAAATGAGTTACAAATGACAGCCGGGACCAACGGCTTAACGTGCTTTCCGTACGGAGGAGTCTCAGTATGTAAAGATGGTCACCCATCCACAGACCAACCTCGGAGAGCATAGGTTAACCTAATGGATCGAATCGTGCGGCTGTTATTACTTAGCCACGAACTCCTCCTCCTCTATAGAGTACAACAATGCTCTTTTAATTGACCTCAACTAATATAGGGATAACCGTTGTTCCAGATCGCTCGGTTTTCGAGCGAGGATGACTACCACATAAACAGAAAGCTGCCCAAAGAGTTGCTTCTGAGGATACTCTCCTATCTGGACGTCGTCTCGCTCTGTAGATGTGCACAGGTAAGATATAGTCGCTGTTGTTGAAGTCCCTAGGGTTCCGTATATACAGGATGCTGCCCAAAGAGTTGCCGTTGAGGATGCACTCTTATTTGGACGTCGTCTCGCTCTGTAGATGTGCAAAGGAATACTTAACTAATTAATGTTTTTAGGATTTTCAAACACGGGTCAAGTCTTTGATACGTAAATCATGAGTCACATTCAGACGAAAGAAGTCCACTGCGAGCTATAGAGCGTTTCGTCACCGGGACGTCAACGAGAAACAAGATTATTCAAATCGAACGTGACGTCTTGGTGATGGCGATCGTTTGTCCACCGCCATCGAACTCGGCCGTTCAGACAAAAAAAATCGGACGGTGCCGGTGCGACGCGGACGCCAGTGTGTTTTGTATTGCCGGCACATCGGCCCCTCACAATCTCGGGCCGAATTCTAGCATTCGCGCCGAACTACTCGAAACTTCGGCGGCCGGGGTAATGGGTTCGATTCCCAGTTAGGGCAGTATTATTGGGTTTTACTATCTGGAATTTCTCAGTAGCAGCCCGGAGTCTAAAAGTGTGCCTGGTTGACGGCAATAGGCTCGCCCCCTATTACATGGGACTTAAACATAACTGGCGAAATGTGGGAGTACCGTAGCTGCCCAACCCTTCGAGGATACAAGGCGTGATGTTGTTATGTTACATTGCTGCAACAATCATGATTTTTGTGTTGCTGGAAACATGTTTCGCACCTATGCTGCCAGTTCCGTCTCAAGCCCAAATTAGAAACAGCATCGCCCTTTTTTTCTGGCTTCATTGTGAACAAAGTATTTGAAACACTATTCTCTACCTTGCAGGTATCAAAACTATGGAACATACTAGCCCTGGATGGGTCCAACTGGCAGAGGATAGACTTGTTCGAGTTTCAAAGAGATGTCGAGGTAAGAAACTAAAATAAAACGAGAACTAACTTATTTCAAAAGGCAGATTATGGAAGATCCAATTCCCAGTAAAATATGTGATTCCTAGAATATCCGAGCTTTGAAATGTTATAAAAATAACTTGACTTTGATCGGTCAACAGCAGTCAGTTGGACTACAAAACCCGCACTCACTGCTACGCAATAAAGGAGCTGTTATTGGCAAACTCATACCATGAATGGCTTGCGTTTTTACTTAACTATTAATAAATAAACATTGTACCAGGGCTGGTTCCTCCTCGCTCTGTTCACGACGCTCCATTGTGCTATGTGGCTGAGATCTCTACGCCAATCAGAAAAGGTCTGATTATCTTACAGATTTTCATGAAACATACCTACGAACCGTCCCAATTAAACCAGTCTTCTAATTAAAAAAACCGCATTGAAATCAGACCACTCATTTGGGAGATATTATGCCACAGACAGACACAGATTTACAGAACGACCGAGCCGTCTAACTTATAATATCCCTCTTTATATGTCGGGTTTCAAGACACGTTTATTGATTGTTAATCCTACTGACACTCAAGTAGAGCAGACGTGTGTATAAGCAATATTATTCATTATAATGTCGTTACAATCCTTCCGAGTGATCTGTGACCTAGAAAACAAATCGCGCTTTTTTCTGCTAAGTTAGTGATTTACAAATGAGAAACATTTAAGAATTAAGTATGTCAAATAGTGAGAACAGCCCTCGGAGTATCCCACCACCAAGCAGCCCTGCCAGCAAACCTGAAATACCTCACCATGCGGCTGAAGAAATAATTCACGCAGTGGACACCAGTGAGATCAGTAACTAGTTGATCTCAATTGAATCGTCTGAATGAAGTTTGTACCATTGCTCAGGAAGGAAAGAATAAGGATCAATTCGTTATCGCGCCAGGTTGGACATGGCGTATCACAAATGGCAGTTAACTACCAGGACTTGAAGCTAAAGGCCCAAGAAATACAAAACTCTAAACTAGTGTTGAGAAAAAAAGGTGACCTCACGGATTGCCTCGAACATTTCAAGGAAACCATAGAAGAGAAAACTGCGCTAAACCAACAATGGCAGAAAACGATCGCTGACATGGTCAAAACCAATAAAAATAATTACTTGCGCACCAATAACATCAGCTCTATTGCAATTTATCCGACGGATAAATTAAAATCTAGTGACGACACTAAATCTCTTGTCCGAAAAAATTTATCCCCTGAACAAATGAAATTGCACGTTAGAGGATTGCGCAAAACTAAAAACAGAGGCATTATAATCAGCACGGAGATCAAAGACGACATTGAAAAACTTAGGAAATCATCTCAGCTAAGTAGTTCCGGCCTGAAAGTGGAGCACCATAAGAGAAGACCAAGAATTGTAGTTAAAGGAGTACCGACCGTTTTAAGTGATCAAGAAGTTTATGATTGCATCTATGAGCAGAATGTGGCCGACAAATTGCCTAGATTGTGCCGTGACTCTTTTTTGGCCTCTATAAATTTAAGTCACAAGTCAGGTAAATAAGAAGGACCTACGTGCAAATTTATTCTTGAAGTAACTGCTAGCATAAGAAAGGCGCTTATAAACCAAAATCGAGTGCTCATTTACTGGTCATACTGCCCAGAGAGACTTCACACTTGTGACCAGGTGCTTTAAATGTCAACAGTATGGTCATGCTGCAAAGACTTGTCGAGAGGCTAGCTATACGTGTGGACATTGTGGAGAACAAGGTCATCAGGCGAAAGAGTGCACAAAAAAGTTCAAAAGTCATTTATTCAAACTAGGCTGAGAATCACCACTTTTCGAACGTCAAAATTACATAAGACAGTCCCCCGGCACGCCCACCCTTCACCACTTCCCAGTGCTTTAGCTGGGAAGAAGAAGTGGCGCAACAAACTCCCCAGCACAGCTGTTTGTTCAGTTAGAAAAAATTGATTCTATATAATAGTATGCAAAATGATATTTACATTACGCAACACAAAACATAATTTAAATTATAAATTAATAGCCATATGACAGCTAGCAAAAAATAGCTGAGACAAGATACACTAATTCTATAGATTATAATGAGGTCGCGTAAGACCGCCAACGTATATTTGTCTTTTTAATTTATGTTATATACTTATTTTAATATTGTCCTTTACTAGTTATATACATATACATATAACACATAAAAATAATTTTCGTTTTTACAATTCGTTTTATTATAAATAAACATGCAATCTTTATATTTGTTGTCATTTTTTTTTTCTGTATAACAAAGTAAACGCGACCTTATTAAAAATGTCGCATTGCAAAAATCATATACGTAAATATAAGGAGTATACTATGTATCTTAATTTGAATAAAACCATAATAAAAGTAGATAAATAATTTACTATTTGTTTATCGAATCTAAGATACTTAATACTTATAAGCATTTGAATATGATACCTGAGATACAGGTTTATTCCTAGTTCAGGTAGAATTCAATAATTATATACCTACCCATAGTACCTATAGTTTAAGGGCCTATTTATGTAAATCAATTATTTCAATAAACAATTATTATTATTATTGAAATTAAAGAAGTCAGAAGAAAATATCCACCGGCACTGCGGCACATTACTGTGTCGTGTCAAAGTCCAAATCATTTATTTCAAATAGGCCCTTATAAGGCACTTTTAAACGCGAAAATTAATTGATTCTAGTCGCCGCTTCCAAAAGGTAGTTTTCGCATGGAGAAGAATGGGCAAGAAACTCCACCGTTACTCTTTTAAAATGTTTTACAATATTTTGTATAAATACATTAGTTATATAATTATATCTGAGGACGATGCACCTAGAATAAAATTATTATACCACAATAGGTAAAAAGAATTAAGAATTAAAAATGAAGCAACAACAGATAAATTAATTATGTGATAGATACATGGTGCTCACATATTTACAAACATTGTAAAAGTAGACGATTTCCCTAAAATTTTACAATTAATAAGTGTCATTCTAGTTCATTAGTTAGTCATATTTCATATTTCGATACAGTAATACTGCCAAATTAATCAAAACTGGTAAATATTTGACAGCTATTTGCGACGTTGCCAACTTTTAAAAGTGAAAAGAAGCAGTTGTAATGATATTCTCTTTATTTCGCAGGGTCCAGTAATAGAGAACATCTCACACAGATGCGGTGGCTTCCTCAGAGAGCTGTCCCTTCGAGGATGCGAGAGCATCGGGGATGGGTCCATCAGGTCGCTGGCACAGGTCAGTTTGTTGAGACTACATCACCAGGGAACATCTTCACAGATGTAGCGACTTCCTCAGAGAGCTGTCCCTTCGAGGATGCGAGAGCATCGGGGATGGGTCCATCAGGTCGCTGGCACAGGTCAGTTTGTTGAGACTACATCACCAGGGAACATCTTCACAGATGTAGCGACTTCCTCAGAGAGCTGTCCCTTCGAGGATGCGAGAGCATCGGGGATGGGTCCATCAGGTCGCTGGCACAGGTCAGTTTGTTGAGACTACATCACCAGGGAACATCTTCACAGATGTAGCGACTTCCTCAGAGAGCTGTCCCTTCGAGGATGCGAGAGCATCGGGGATGGGTCCATCAGGTCGCTGGCACAGGTCAGTTTGTTGAGACTACATCACCAGGGAACATCTTCACAGATGTAGCGACTTCCTCAGAGAGCTGTCCCTTCGAGGATGCGAGAGCATCGGGGATGGGTCCATCAGGTCGCTGGCACAGGTCAGTTTGTTGAGACTACATCACCAGGGAACATCTTCACAGATGCGGCGGCTTCCTCAGAGAGCTGTCCCTTCGAGGATGCGAGAGCATCGGGGATGGGTCCATCAGGTCGCTGGCACAGGTCAGTTTGTTGAGACTACATCACCAGGGAACATCTTCACAGATGTAGCGACTTCCTCAGAGAGCTGTCCCTTCGAGGATGCGAGAGCATCGGGGATGGGTCCATCAGGTCGCTGGCACAGGTCAGTTTGTTGAGACTACATCACCAGGGAACATCTTCACAGATGCGGCGGCTTCCTCAGAGAGCTGTCCCTTCGAGGATGCGAGAGCATCGGGGATGGGTCCATCAGGTCGCTGGCACAGGTCAGTTTGTTGAGACTACATCACCAGGGAACATCTTCACAGATGTAGCGACTTCCTGAGAGAGCTGTCCCTTCGAGGATGTGAGAGCATCGGGGATGGGTCCATCAGGTCGCTGGCACAGGTCAGTTTGTTGAGACTACATCACCAGGGAACATCTTCACAGATGTAGCGACTTCCTCAGAGAGCTGTCCCTTCGAGGATGTGAGAGCATCGGGGATGGGTCCATCAGGTCGCTGGCACAGGTCAGTTTGTTGAGACTACATCACCAGGGAACATCTTCACAGATGTAGCGACTTCCTCAGAGAGCTGTCCCTTCGAGGATGCGAGAGCATCGGGGATGGGTCCATCAGGTCGCTGGCACAGGTCAGTTTGTTGAGACTACATCACCAGGGAACATCTTCACAGATGTAGCGACTTCCTCAGAGAGCTGTCCCTTCGAGGATGCGAGAGCATCGGGGATGGGTCCATCAGGTCGCTGGCACAGGTCAGTTTGTTGAGACTACATCACCAGGGAACATCTTCACAGATGCGGCGGCTTCCTCAGAGAGCTGTCCCTTCGAGGATGCGAGAGCATCGGGGATGGGTCCATCAGGTCGCTGGCACAGGTCAGTTTGTTGAGACTACATCACCAGGGAACATCTTCACAGATGTAGCGACTTCCTCAGAGAGCTTTCCTTTCGAGGATGTGAGAGCATCGGGGATGGGTCCATCAGGTCGCTGGCACAGGTCAGTTTGTTGAGACTACATCACCAGGGAACATCTTCACAGATGTAGCGACTTCCTCAGAGAGCTGTCCCTTCGAGGATGTGAGAGCATCGGGGATGGGTCCATCAGGTCGCTGGCACAGGTCAGTTTGTTGAGACTACATCACCAGGGAACATCTCACACAGATGCGGTGGCTTCCTCAGAGAGCTGTCCCTTCGAGGATGCGAGAGCATCGGGGATGGGTCCATCAGGTCGCTGGCACAGGTCAGTTTGTTGAGACTACATCACCAGGGAACATCTTCACAGATGTAGCGACTTCCTCAGAGAGCTGTCCCTTCGAGGATGCGAGAGCATCGGGGATGGGTCCATCAGGTCGCTGGCACAGGTCAGTTTGTTGAGACTACATCACCAGGGAACATCTTCACAGATGTAGCGATTTCCTCAGAGAGCTGTCCCTTCGAGGATGCGAGAGCATCGGGGACGGATCCATCAGGTCGTTGGCACAAGTCCGTTAATTGGTGATAAACCCGGACAGTTTGAGGTGCTGTATGTTAGAATTGCCGTATCCTCGTAACGATATCGTTGAAACAACACAACACATAATATTCTTGCTCAATAAGGACAAGATACTGTTCAAAACTATTCTTGGTGTAAACAACATGTTGAATCTTTCATGGACTTTGTCCAATGAAGCCATTTGTTTTGACTTATTATTTACTTTTCTACAATGCTATTATAAAACAGAAAATAATATTATAAGTGGTGTACGCACGTCGCGCCGTGGTTCTTTGACAAACTATTTTTGAAGCAGCGAATATAAAACTGTCCGCGCGCCGTAACTTTGGTAGCGGCAACGCAACATAATGTAATGAAATATTTATTTATTACCTCTTATAAATATCTTTCCAGATCTTAGACCTTATCGATAGTGTGGTTATCAGCTATTATTATCGTTATTTATATCCTATTAATATTATAAACTCGGAGGAGCTCGTGGCTAAGTAATAACTGCCACAGGGGTCGATCCATCAGGTCAAGCTACGCTTGCCGGGATTGGTCTGTGGATGGGTGACCATCTTTACATACCGAGACTCATCCGTGCCACGGAAAGCAAGCTAAGCCGTTGGTCCCGGCTGTCATCGTGTTGCGCTCTTTAAAAAAAAATCCGTTTGCAAAAAAAAATTATTTTTATTTTCAGTCTTGTCCAAATATCGAAGAGTTAAACTTGAACAAATGTCGGAAGATCACTGATAACGCATGCCAGGCGCTTGGAAGACGATGCAAAAAACTGCAGAGGTAAGATTCAATTAATTTTAAAAATTGTAATTTTACCTACTGACCTCCTACTGTGCTGTACCTGACAGAGTCCACAATCATCATATTTTTGTAAAACCTACCACCTAAGTTCACATGTGGAAGCAATAAATATATTACTGGTATTTGTTGAAATACCTACACTGTCCTCCCATACCTAATAACACTGTTATTTGAAAATATTGTAAAAGCCCATTATTTTTAAAAGAGTAACCGTGGAGTTTCTTGCCGGCTCTTCTCCATAGGACACGACCAATTGGAACCGTGCACCTAGCTTCTGAAGCTTCATAAGTGTCCATGTAGGTTTATGAGAAATAAAATATTTTGATTTTTTGTATTGAGTAGTTGAGGTCAATTAAAAGAGAATTGCTGTGTTCTATAGAGGAGGAGGCTCGTGGCTAAGTAATAACAGCCGGTTCGATCCATCAGCAAAGCACCTGCCACCTGCCCCGAAAAGTACGTTAAGCCGTTGGTCCCGGCTGTCATTCGTGGATCTTTGACAGTCGTTACGGGTCGTCAGAAGCTCGAAAGTCTGACAACCAGTCTTACCATGGGGCATCGTATTACCCAGTTACTGGGTTGTGGAGGTCAAATAGACAGTCGCTCCATGTAAAATACTGGTATTCAGCTGCCTTCGGTTAGACTGGAAGCTGACCCCAATATAATTGGGAAAAGGCAGATTGAACATTGTTGAAAATTATATACAAAATGACATGATTACTTTGTAAAGTATTATATTATTTTAATTATTGTGAATGTGAGGACTATGTGGATTCGCGGGAAAGTCCGAAAGGGATACCGTGGCCCCTGGCAAGTACAGGCAACTGAAGGAACACGGGTGGGTTCTAAAACCCACCCGTTCAGAGCGGGAGAAGTTATTTGATAATTTCCCATCCAGAAAGAATGGATATTTTTTTTCTATTTCTTTTTTTTCTTCTTACTCTGTTAGTTTTAATTATGGTCTGGCAGTTTGAGTAGTTGATACGGACTACCTAAATGCTCTTTCTTTAGTATTGTTTGTCGAGTTGAGCTCCTTAAGTTCTCAGTTGAGCTGCACGATTACTGACAAATGCTTGCACTGACTGGACAGGTCCACTCAAATCTGTGTGGTTCTTTCCTCAAAAGACCCATTTCAGACACTAATCTACATGGTCCTCATATGGCCTGACCAAGATTATGTCTGGACTTTAAAAGAGACTGTGACCTCCGAGTTTGTTTCGGTTTTAAATAGGAAACGCCGACCTCATTTATTTATTTAAGGAAAAAAACAGAAAGTAGTACAATAGGAAATTGTCATATTATCGTTTTTTTTTTTTTAATTATGCTACCCACTACGTTCTCCACATATTACGACAGTCATTGTTCTAGAACTCATATCTGGATTTTTTTATTTATAATTGAAAAATAAAAGAAAACGAAAAGTAAATTTGTGTGCGTACATAATTAAACATTACATTATTATACTAAATATAAATATTATTATAAATTACTTTGCTGATACTTTAGGGTTGCACGGATCGGTTATTGCATCTAGCTTTTAAAATTTTATTGACGTGCAAATCTGTTTGTCAAACCTACTAACAGAAATAAAATTGTTATTTGTAAAAGCATCATGCGATAAACGGGATTGGCATCGTCACATATGTGTACAAATATCCCTTAAGTAGACTGGACGCCAACCCAAACACAGTTGGGAAAAAACTAGGGTGATGGCGGCTAATAGACTTTCTAATTTATTTATGTATTAATTATGTTACCAGCACTCAACAAATTAATATTTTATTAATAGCAGCACATTCTATGAATCTCATTTATCCTATGAATTGATTATTATAAAATTACTTATAATTAATATGTGCAGGGCACTTGGTTCTTATCAAAGTGTCTATAGCATGTATTGACAGTAAATTGACGATAATTGTTGTAAAAGTGATTCCGATATCGTATTTACAAAATAAACAATTTCATTTCATTACATTTTCTAAGGGCGTGTGTCGCCTGAAATAAATGTTTTTTTTTTTTTTTTGTTTGCAGACCTACCCGAAACTATCAAAATTTCCCAATCAACTTTGAACCTTATGCTTTAGTGATAAAGTTGAAAATCTATTAAAGTAATTTTACAGATTGTAGTAGGTTGATGTGCTGGCGTCTGTACCTCTGCCTAGCCCCTATGCTAATACAGGCGTGATATAAAAGGTCACATTGGATTTATGAATAATTGAATATTTCTTTTATTTCAGGATAAACCTAGACTCGTGTTCGAACATCACAGACATTTCGCTGAAGGCATTATCAGATGGATGCCCGGTAAGGTTAATATTTGTGCCATTACTAATTTTTTTTAGATCACTCTTAAGTATGTTATTTTGGGGGTAGATACTAGAATTGACATTGCGAAAAGGATCCAAGGTACCTGGATTCATTTTTATTTTAAATCTACGAGTCATACTCACGCACCGATGGTTCTGTACTTTGCAGAGAAACTACTATAAAGTTGTAATGGATTTTGTTGCGGACGGCCTAGGTACCTACAGTACCGCAGTCGCCCTGGGACAATCTCCCACTGATTTTGATGTGTGCTCCGTACTTACCTGAGCCTAGACGGCTCTGCTGGCTACACACACCACCACGTACCCCTGAATACGTACCTGGTTTTGGGTATCACTACCCAGAGACCACGACACAGACTGTCTGTTAAAGAAATAAGACACCTTGTTTTTGACTTAATTCTGAGACTCCAGCTTGCTTAGTTGATTCCTTGTTGATGGTTGATTTACGACTACATTTTATAAAAAAATTGCACGCCTTTTATACTAAAATCCTTAAGGATTTTTGGGTGCAAGCCGTATTCTCAGAATTTTGCATTTATTTTGCCCTTTTTCAAAAAACCTTATAAAACTTAGTACATTATATCCTTACATAACTAATATCTATATAAAACACGATTACAAGTCATTTACTTAAGTAATTAAAACATTTTAGAACAAACAATTATACATTTCTAGTCAAGTAAAATTTTGTTACATAAAAGTGACTATATCTTTTTATTGCATGGACCGATTTTTACAAACTAAACATACAAATTAGTTTTAAATTAGCAAAATATCTCCATAAACAAAAAAGTATGTTTTCAAGTTACGTAATTATCTATGACAATTTTTCCTTACAAAAATTTCCTTTCAAATTTAGTTTTAGTGCTCTTAATGGCTCAAGATAAGAATTCTAACACAAATCTAATATGAATCTAACATGAATATACCTAAACAATAGCACAATAATCAATTCTAGTTGGAATCTAATTTGACATACAATAAATGTTCCTAATCTACAATTTAGTATGAAAATATTACAAGATTTCCGTCGCAATCTATCCGCTACTTGTACCCTAGTGCACGGATATGGTCCTATTGCTCAAAATAACATTATAATATACAAATTCTAATAAAAAACAAGTTAAAACTTTAAAATTTGCAATCTATCACGCTAATATTCGTTAGTAGACTACCTGCTACTTGTGCCCTGGTGCATAGATAGGGTCCCGTCGCCAACAGATTTAATGTTATCATGAAATGTTCATATCTATATTAAAAATAAAAATGGTATGTTGTTGGTGAGCGTATCACTTCAGAACTGCTGCACCGATTTGGCAAATTTGTTGTTTTAATATGTTCGTAATAATCAGGTTTACAAGGAAATAAACATTTGAAAAGTGGCCGGAAAAATTGGAAAATTCGGGAATTATTGAAAGGAGAGTACAAGTCAAATAATTTATTTTAAATAGGTACATAAATGGCACTTTTGAACGTCAAAATTTACAAAAAAAAGAATAGATTCTAGTCGCCCCTTCTAAAAGGTAGTTTTCGTATGGAGAAGAATGGGCAAGTAACTCCTTCGTAAAGGTACAATTCTGTAGCCGACGTGTCGCCGCGACACGACTGGTATATATAGTATTTCTATGAAGGTATTTTATAGAAATTCAACGTCGCCTGCAGTCGGCTACGAAATTGTACCTTTACTCTTTTAAATGTTTTACAATATTTTGTACACATTAATTATATAAATATGTATATGTGAAGATGATGCACCTAGTATAAAATTACTATACCACAATAGGTAAAAATAATTTAAAATGAAGCAATGACAGATAAACTACTTATGTGATAGATACATGGTGCCCACATATTTACAAAAATTCTAAATTCAAAAGTCATTTATTCAAACTAGGCTGAGAATCAGCACTTTTCGAACGTCAAAATTACATAAGACAGTCCCCCAAAACGCCCACCCTTCACCACTTCCTAGTGCTTTAGCTGGGAAGAAGAAGTGGCGCAACAAACTCCGCAGCAGCACAGCTGTCTGTTCAGTTAGAGAAAAATGATTCTATATAATAGTATGCAAAATGATTTACATTACGCAACACAAAACATAATTTAAATTATAAATTAATAGCCATATGACAGCTAGCACATGCCAATATACCAACCAAAAACATCGACAACTATACTCAGGCAGAAATAAAAATAACTAAACGTAAACAATATAAATAAATAAAAGCCTCCAGACATAAAGGGCGTGCCCGCTTACATATTGCTGTAACTACACTGTAGAAGTATACGATATTCCTAAAATATTAAGGTAGTTTAGTAAGTAGCTAGTTTTGCAGGGCTGTTTTAGTTTGTTTTACATTGTAAAATACTAGAAATCATTATATTTACAGCTCCTAACCCATGTGAACGTGTCCTGGTGCCAGTCAATCACAGAGAATGGCGTGGAGGCGCTAGCGCGGGCCTGCCCCAGGCTCAAGACATTCATATGCAGAGGTATGTATTTTAACTTTAGTAGACAAATGTATAGAATAACCTTCGATCAAGAATACTCAAGATAAATCACAATCCATCACTCATTTAAAGTTGTCACAATCTAAGAAGCCCGATTTGACACCTATCAAAATACTTTGTGTAGTGACGGGAAAAAAAATTGGTAGCTTTAAAAACCGATTTTCGATACATCGATTTATCATACTTAGAGTTTGTAATCGACAATTTATTTACATTGCTTGAAACGGATTCTCGAGGCATATCGTTTTATTCCACGTCATCATCATCAGCCTGCAGCAGCCCACTGCTGGACATGGCCCTTCCAATTGCACGCCTTTCAGCTCGATTCTCGGCAACTCTCATCCAGCTGCCAAAGCTTGTCCACTCTGAAATGACGCGCCCCACCACCGCATTTACGCACACGGTAATGCGGTAGTAGGACGCGTCATTTCAGAGTGGTAAAGCTATATTGACATATTAAATATCAAAATAAAGTTAAAACTATATATGATCAGATTTTTATTTAATGTTTTAACATTTATAAAAATACAGTAATTATACGTTTCAATCTTTTCTAAATGTAATATTTTTAAAAGTATCGATTTTTCAAAACGTCGATTTCATTCGGTCAGAATATGGCTTAAATCGGTCACAGCACTGCGGTAACGAACCCAAAGACATGACATTGTAATGACGTTCTGTCGGAATATTAATCAACGATTAATTCGTGATTTTGAATGGATTTTTCCAATATAAAGTGTTATATGTATTATTGTTATATTATTATGTGTATGGATAACATAATAATTAATAAGGATTATGAATTTGATTTTTCGATTTCTTACGTAGACGTTCATACAAAGTTATCGCGGCATGTATAATGAGAAACGTCAAATCGGGCTTCTTAGATTGTGACAACTTTAGCCACTTTTGGTACAGTATTTTTATTCCACGAAGCGACGCGCGCTTTACTTGTGGCAACCAAGTGTACACACACGCTCTGAACGTGTGTGTAAGCGCAGGAGCTCTCGGTACTGTCTGAGATAATGGAGAAGTCTGAAGTGTGTGTGTGTGTGTGCGCCTGTGTGTGTTATGTGCTGACACTACTCGTCTGCCGTTTGGCAGGTACGGAACCCAAAAAATTACCGATTTCCGGAACTTACAATTCCCTGCCTCGTTGGTTTAGTATTCGCAAGCGCGATTGCTGAGCGTGAGGTACTGGGTTCGGTCTCCAAAATTATAGTTTGTCGGTATGACTGATGATTTAAACTTAAAGCATGGAGTTGGTGTCGGTTTTCCAAACATTTCCATACCCGTAATGTATATTTCCCAAATTATCAAATTCCCAGAATATCCTAAAACCAATAAAGTCTCGAAAATTCCAATCCGGTACCACAGTATAATAAAGTAACAGTATTATATCCCAGCAGTGACCTTGAAATAATTACCTAGGGGCGCTCGGTAGATAAACCTTAACCTCGGTAGGTAACTGCCGGGCACTCGATACTGTTGCGTACTGATATTATACACAAAAATTCAAAATTCAAAAGTCATTTATTCAAACTAGGCTGAGAATCAGCACTTTTCGAATGTCAAAATTACATAAGACAGTCCCCCGGCACGCCCACCCTTCACCACTTCCTAGTGCTTTAGCTGGGAAGAAGAAGTGGTGCAACAAACTGTCCAGCAGCACAGATGTCTGTTCAGTTAGAAAAAAAAATGATTCTATATAATAGTATGCAAAATGATATTTACATTACGCAACACAAAACATTATTTAAATTATAAAATTAATAGCCATATGACAGCTAGCACACGCCAATATACCAAACAAAAACATCGATAACTATACTCAAGCCGAAATAAAAATAACTTAACGAAAACAATATCTAAATAAAAGCCTCCAGGCATAAAGGGCGTGCCCGCTTACATATAGCTGTAACTAGAAGTTATAATTGGTAAACTAGGACTATCGAGGTAAATTAAAAAAATATCGAGATCTCTAGCTAACCACATATTGCAATATTGATATATTAGAATTAAATGAAAGAAAATTTAAAACTCATATAAAAAATACACTTTGCAAACAAGCATTATTACAAATTAGAGGATTATATCCAAGATAAAATGCTTGGAAACATGCTGGTCCTGCTCCATAGGACAATTTAGAATCTAGACAAAATTTAACTGGTTACTAATTTAATTGTATAATATATATATATATATATATATATTATAATATATTGGTTTTACATTCTGTGATTACTTGAACTCACACACTGAGTCTTGTAAAAATGCTAGGAATATCGTATAATTTGCAACCAGCACCATGCATCTATCACATGATTAATTTATCTGTCATTTCTTAATTTTTCATTATTTTTACCTAACGTGGTATAGTAATCTTATTCTAGGTGCATCGTCTTCACATATAATTATATAATTGATGTATACAAGATATTGTGAAAACATTTTAAAAGAGTAACGGTGGAGTTTCTTGCCCATTCTTCTCCATACGAAAACTACCTTTTGGAAGGGGCAACTAGAATCAATTATTATTTAAATGTTGACGTTCAAAAGTGCCTTTTTTGTGCCTAATTGAAATAAATTATTTGACTTTGAATACAACTCATTAAAAAAAAACCATTGTGATGAGTAGATTATGTCAACAATAAATTAAAATAAAATAAATTGACTTATAAAGTAAAATTATAAACAATTATATAAACTCATACAAACTGTCAGTAAGTAAGCTAATTCTGGAGAAAGAACATTTAAACATTGTCTTGAGTTAATCACAGCGACCAACTATTCTTATCATTTAAGTAGTCGTTGATAGAATAGTAGGCATGCCTTTGAACAAAGGTTGGATTTTACTTTAGTTTTGAACGCATTAAAAGGCAAATCTAGCAAAGAAAACTGAGATTTCAAAGCGCGTCGTTTCGGCCGTTTTCTATGAAGATATAATATCGTTACTTATTTATACTGTGCGGTACCTTCACAATAGAAAATAAACACTTACTGAGAATCGTGTATTTAGTCATTTTTCTCTTTAACTTTCAGGTTGTAAGAACGTGAACGATAACTGCGTTTCGACGCTCGCCACATACTGTCCTGATCTATCGGGGCTCAATACACAGGGATGCGATGTAAGTATCATTTTACAAACCTAGCCTAGCCACAAGAATCGTGTATTTTTACAAAACTAGCCTAGCCACGAGAATCATGTATTTCCTCATCCACCTACCATGTTGTAAACTGTTTGCAACCTGAAATCGCGAAACAAAAATCTACTCTTCCCTACATTTTGACGAGTTTTGTGAACATAAATGTAAGGAATAACAGATTTTTTTTTCGCGATTTCAGCTTTAGTCCCATAGTAGAAGTTGTTCATAATGGTGAGTACACTGACTCTTTAAGAGGTTGTTAGTGTTTTACCTAGATTAATTTAATGACATTTTTCCACAGCAACTAACAGACGACTCAATATCCAAACTCGGCCCGGCGATGCGCCGGTTATGCGTCTCAGGTTGCTCCCGATTAACGGACGCCGCTTTATCGGCCATAGCCGCGAGGTGTCCCGATATTGTGACCTTAGAACTGGCACAATGCAGTCAGCTGACTGATGCCGGATTTCAGGCGCTGGCTAGGGTGAGTGGAGCTATATTTTTTTAGCAATTACTCAAAGTGGTGATTTGTTTGTGAAATTGCTCGGGTGTGATTCGTGTTTTATAGCTGGTGCGACGCACTCAGAATTGCCACGAGATCCTTTGACTCGGGCGGGATGGAGACCGAGTGCCTCGGTGAGACACACCGAGGCGGGCCGAGCGCTCTCTTCTACATTCTCGCACCCGGCCTGCCTCGGTGTGCCTCGGCGAGAGTGTACAGCCGCCATTAGAGTTGATCCGATAGAAAAAGTTGTTATTTTATGAGTACAAGTCCCCCTCTTAAATAATTATTTAACAATGTTTCTTAGATTTTAATATTTATTAGAAATAAAAGATAATAATATTCTTCAACAGAGTTGCAAAATGATCGAACGAATGGATCTCGAGGAGTGTGTCCTGATCACCGACAACACCCTCGTCCACCTATCCATGGGATGTCCCAGACTTGAGAAATTGGTGAGGAACATTCATGCTTATATTCTCCGCAGAGGTAGGCAGAGAGTGTATAGTCACACATCTCGCCAGTTATGTCATTAAACTCATGTAGAGTGCTACAAAGATCTTTTGGCACCTCAATGACATTGACAGGGAGGGTGGCGTTGTAGGTAAGAATTTGTGAAATTGTCATAGAAATTGTATGTAAAAAACAAGATGGCGGCGTTAGTTCCAATTTTGGCCACGCGTCAAAAGAATCTTTTACATATAAGTATGAGGAACTGGGTGTAAAGTTCACTCATCCTCTATAGAAATCGGAGGACCCTCCGACCAGACGGGTGTCGTGACGTTTGATGTCGGGACGTTGTATATATGTTAGTCGCACGGTAAACTCTGCTTGCGCGATGTAGGATTTTGCGTGCTGTCAGTGTGTTGCGTAGTTCGTATGTGGTGATTTAGATGCCGCCACTTACCGTAGTAATCGGGGTGAGTTGGTGGTTAAGTAAGTAAGTAGGTAATCATTTATTTACCAAAACTTAGCCTAGGTAAATATCAGTGTTGTTTAATAATGGGACGGGTATGGCTATTACAAAAGAGTAAGACCCCTGCCCTTCAAACTAGGAAAATCCTGTATCTTGAAGGACAGTGTTCTTTAGTGGGATTGACACGTTTTACAAAATATTTATAATTGCGTAATAATTCTGATATTAACATTTTATTGGGTGGGTTTAATGGTTAATTATGTGTGTGTGTTGCTGTGGGGTTAAACTGGTGTGTGTGTGTGTGCGTGTGTGTGTGGGTGTGTGTGTGTGTGTGTGTCTGTGCGTGCGTGTGTGGGTGTGTGTGTGTGTTGGGTGGTTTGGTTGTTTACTGTATTATGCTTGATTATTCATAGGTAACTTCGGTTGAGCTTTATTTACGAACCTGACAAGTGTTCCACTGCAGGACAAAGGCCCCTTCTCATACAGAGAGAGTACGAGCATTGATCACCACGCTTGTTCACTGCGTGTTGGTGATTTAAAAGCATTATTAGTCCAGATTTCTTCACGATGTTTTCCTTCAAGTCTTGATACAAATTTCATTGTTATTTCCGAGGCTATTTCGACTAGTATTATATTAATCATTATCCAACAAAATATGGTATTAAAATTGAACATTTAATTTAGATTGAAATATGCCTTAACATCATATCATTCAAATGAATACTTTAAAAAAAAATGATTGGACCGTTGGTTTCGGTGATCAGGCTAAATGTGCCCTGTCGTACCTCATATAGATCCAATTTTAAAACAGAAACATTTCAATTGCCTAAAAATAGAACGAATCTTGGTCGTTCAGCTCCTTTATACCGGTTTTTGTCTAGCTACAATAAACTGAGCACGCGTACTAATGACTTGGACATATTATTTTCGAACAGTCTGAATGAATTCAGACGATACGTACTCAGTTCTTGATCGATTTGTTTGTTTATTTCTTTTACAAAAAAAAAGTTTATTTGTGTATTTGTGTGATTCATTGTGTGATTCATTGAACTTATTTAATATTGTACAATCTAATTCAATCTTTAAACTCAAATTTTAATCTATTTTATTCTTTTAATTTATTATAAATAATGTAATAATTTTGTGTCCTAATTTATCTGTTATTTTTGTTATTTTTATAGCTCTAATTTATAATTGTTTTTATTTTACAATTTAATTGTTTTTTTTTATTATAATGTATTTTAATTTAACTGTTTGACATTTTAGATTCAATGTAAACTTTGTAAATTTTTATTTTGTTAGTATCATATCCATTTCAATTTTTATTATACAAGTGCTGTACACACCTATAAGTGACGAATTCACCGCAAAGCTGTTGATTTAGAATATATTTAATGTAATGTTTTAGTGAATAAGTCGTTGGTGTGTCAATAAATAAATAAATAAAAGATATCCCAGATTCAAAATGACGCGTAAAAAAATAATTATAGTTCATGGCGGCGGACGCAGCGCTAAATTCAAATTCAAAAGTCATTTATTCAAACTAGGCTGAAAAACAGCACTTTTCGAACGTCAAAATTACATAAGACAGTCCCCCAAAAACGCTCACCCTTCACCACTTCCTAGTGCTTTAGGTGGGAAGAAGAAGTGGCGCAACAAACTCCCCAGCAGCACAGCTGTCTGAATAGGTAGAAAAACATGATTCTATACAATAGTACTTATGCAAAATAATTTACTTTACGCAACACAAAACATTAAATTAATTTATTTTCTATATATCACCTAGCACACGCCAATATACCAACAACAAAAAAGTAAAAAGAACTTAATACCCGAATGAAAGCCTCCAGGCATAAAGGGCATGCCAAATCACAAATGATAAACTAGCGAACTAGCTAACAATCGAAGTAAAATAAATAAAGGAGGAGTCAATGACCTTTTCTTCGGCTATTAGGTATGTAATCCCGGTAGTACGTTCCCGAGGGATATCTTCCGACAAACACGCGGGCGATGCCGCGGGCAAAAGCAAAGAATTTATAAAGTAGTATATAAAAACCAGCTTTCCTGTCGCAGGTCAACTGGAAGAAATGTTTGCTGAAATACCTGCTCATTTCGTCAAAAACTTACAGTTTAATACCTCTATGATATTGAAAAATTACTTACCAGGCTTTGAACCCGCGATACGTCATTAGTAATTAATTGTATGAATATTGTTATCTTTCCAGACTCTGTCCCACTGCGAATTGATAACAGACTACGGTATCAAACAGTTGTCACTGTCGCCTTGCGCCGCTGAACATCTGACTGTATTAGGTGAGTCGATTTGGTCTCTCTTACTCCCTAGTTTTTGAAAGGCTACTTAAGAGCCCATACTTCCTCAGCACAAATTCAGTTTTTATCTCGCTCGCACCATACTACTCGCGGACTGAGTGAGAGCGAGACGCAGTAGGGTGCTGGCGGCTCCACGGCGCCAATAGTTTAGGTAATTGCTTTTTACGGCGAAAATAATAGTTATACAATTCAAATATCGAGTAAAAGAGCATTACCTTTCCTCTCAACTGTGAGTATTTATATACCTATAGTATGTATGTTTATATATTTAAGCTCTATGTATTTATTTAAGTATATATTAATTGATTACGTTATACGTGTAGGTTTATTTCAATATTTTAGTTTAAGACTTCGCATATTTATATTTTTCTCTTCTTGTTCTCACACACTATTGTCTACATTTCTTTCTCATTTCTCCTATCGCCGGTCTGCTGGAAGAAATTTCTTAAGAAATAAGCAGTACCTTTGTACTCATAATTATGATTATGTCTTATCTGTATCTTTTTTTCTCTGTGTACATAAATAATAAAATAAATAAATATAAAAAAAACAACTTATTCACTGCTTTAAAGTTAGGTCAATTATTATGCAGTCGCACGATCTATTTTGAAGTATTTTTTTGAATACCAGCGGGTTTATTGTTCGGTTTGGAGGTAATTTTGTTTTTTTTTTCTATCAACAACATTTTATGGAATCGTGTTTTCGTCAAACATAGTACAATACAACTATTTTCTTAATGTCCCTCGTCAAACTTCGTGTTTCCTCAGTCGTCGCACCAAGTGCAAAGGGCAACTGATAGAAATCCGACGACTGACGAAACGAAGTTTGGCGAGGGACATTAAGAAAATAGTTGTACTGTATTTGACAATAATCCTCAACTTTAAAATTAATGCTGCAGTTTTTTAGATATAACGGAGGATCGTGCTAATAATAATATCGTGCAGTTTGAGGCCCTCAATTTAATCTGGTATCATACTTTACTTTCGTTTGGCAATCATTTTGAACTACGACATTCAAGCCATTGAAAATGAACCCACGACGTAAGAAGTGGTGTAACGTTGTTTTAAATACAATCTATATATGCTATATAATATAATATTATAGAGGTATAATTTGTTTGTTTGTATGTAGGGGGTAATCTCTGAAACTACCAGTCGTACTTGAAAAAATATAACAGCACTTCATTTTTATTAAACAAGGAGCACCTTGTATAATAAAAATGAAGTGCTGTTCGTTGGTAAGCGCATCAATTGAGCTCGGTTGGACCGATATGGCAATTTTTTGTTTTAAAATGTTCGTAATAGTCTGAATAAGATTTTTAGGGAAAGAAAAATTGGATAAGTTCCCTGGAAATTCGGGAAAAAGGAATTCTAATGGATAAATTCAATAATAACACATAACTATAAATAACACATTTAATTTTAATAAGTAAAATAACAAAAATAAATTTTATATATAAATTATTTATTATATTACATGAATAATAATGAACAATTTTTAAGCGAGTAAAGAAATAAGCAATACTAAATATAATTAAATAAATAATAAATGAATAGATAGACCTGCATATAAAATATTAATAGAATAAGTGAATGAATGGAAATATAAGTACATAGGTAATAGGATATAAAATAATTCTAACTTAATAATAAGGAAAATTAATCAAATCAAATCAAATCACTTTATTTGTAGATCATAGGTGAAAAAATACATATATGCAGATGTTAGTGCTCTTAAAATTATCGCTATGTCTTGCCGTCAGCGGCGTACAAATATTCTAATTTTAATTCTAAAATATTAATAAAGCGCTCTTCCTCTCTCTACCTATTTAAAAATGTGCTGTGTCCGACAGGGTCCATAATTGTTTCTATTATTGTTTCTTTTATTTACCACCTGTAATTGTATATTATGGATTGCAAACGATTTGAAATTTGAGATTCTATGGGATTTTTGTATGAATTATTGAAATTTGGACAGGACCACGTCTGTCGGGGCAGATACTAATTAATAAGAACGTATATAATATGACTATACTAGGTGCGTCCCGTGGTTTCGCCCGCATAAGTCTCGATCCCGTGAGAATATCAGGATAAAAAGTATCCTATGTCCTAACCCAGGTCATGGTCTACCCATGTGCCAAATTTCATCCAAATCCGTTCAGTCGTTTTAGCGTGAGGGCGTAACAAACAAACAAACAAACTCATTATCGCATTTATAATATTATAAGTTAGGATTTGAGGAAAGTCCATTTTTTTTCTTTCTGTTTTTTTTTAACTTTTGAACCTGTGTTCGGGATATAAATGATTTGATTTGTATAAAATAACAAAAAATACCTAAAATAACCAACAATTCTCCAGGTCTAGACAATTGCCCGCTGGTGACAGACGGCGCTCTAGAACACCTGATCTCCTGCCACAACCTGCAGCTGATCGAGCTCTACGACTGTCAGATGGTGAGCAGGAATGCTATCCGGAAACTGAGGGTATGTTCATATCATAACACCACGCTTGCATTTCGCGAAGGGTAGGGCAGAGGCAAAGAGATTTAAGATACTGTAGAGAGGCTAACAGAAGAAAACTCAGAACAACTGTGATCCCACGTATTACCGACTATCGCACATTTTTCTTGATGTGTGTAATATTACGCCGTGGCATTTTAATCGTCTTACAAAAGTAGCCCACTTAATGTATCCAATGACTACTAAAGATTAATAAAAAAAAAAAAGATATATTTGAACATTTGAATAATTTAAAAAAATAAAATATTATTCATTATTATGACGTGTGACGTAGTTTGAAACACACTGTTGCGAGCGCAGTCCGATCTAAGGGTAGCGGCGACATCTTTAACAGAGTTCATTCACCCGAGGCGGGGCTTGTCTTGCGCCGCATTGCTCAAAGGATAACGTTAGAGTATGTCATTGGATGAAAGTCCACGTGTACTAGGTATGTTAGAATGGCTTACGATATTTTGTCTCATAGAAAATGGAGATGGAATGAACTACTTGACGTGCGCTGGGTAGGTATGTTCTACCGTTTGATACGTAAATATTATTTACAGGATGTTTCAGAATTCTAATGCATTATTTATTTTTCTTTGTACATGTTTTCTTAATTAATGGTCACAATTTTTAAATCGTTTTTTTAAATTCTCTTACTGTATATTTATTTTATATTTAATTTTAATATCTAAAATAATTAATAATAATTTAATAATCTCACTCATAATATTTTCTCGCTTTTTTTCCAGAACCATCTCCCGAACATAAAAGTGCACGCCTACTTCGCGCCCGTGACCCCGCCCGTCGGCGGCGCGGGCGCAAGGCCAAGGTACTGTAGGTGCTGTAACATCATCTGAGAGTTGTACGGTCTGTGCGGGATGCCCGTGTAGAGCAGGACAGGCAACACTGTTACTATTATCATTAGATGCCTGAAAAAATGGCTGGATAATAAAAAAAATGTTCTTTTATTTTATTTTTGTCGGTTAAAATGAATCCATTTTTTGTCGAGTGTTGGCAATATTATATTATTATAATTAGATTCCGATTTAAGTACCTGTCCTCCCGCTGGCGATCAGCGAGAAGCGAGTAAAGCTACCAACTACAAACGAGGGGTTCGTTTGACAGAGCTCTCGCCGGTATAGCTAGTGTGAACAGACAGCGGTCTACTATTAAGAGAGTTTATCCTAAAAGTTGGCAATGTTGCCAATAGCTGTCAAATATTTCCCTGTTTTGATTCATTTGGCAATATTACTGTATCGAAATATGACATGTGGCTAACTAGTGAACTAAAATATTGATTCTGAAATGCAATAATTTTATTAATATCGTAACGTCGTGAAGTATTTGGAAACTAACACGAAATAATTTAAAAACGGTTACAACATCAAATTCAATGTTATAATTGCAATTCATTATTAATAATCATTTGACGGCAAGGTTGGCGCAGTGGTTAAGCGATTGACTGCTGCGCTGCGTGTCGCGGGTTCGATTCCCGCACGGAACAAATATTTGTATGACCTACAAGGAGTTGTTCCGGGTCTGGCTGTTTGTGTATGTGACTTTAAATGTTTGTAGAACCCACGATACAGGAGAAATTCCTAGTGAGGGGCAACGTATTAAAAAAAAAAAATCTAGTTCACTAGTTAGCGATATTTCTTATTTTCATGCAGTAATATTGCCAAATTAATCAAAACAGCGAAATATTTGACATCTAGTTGCGACGTTACCAACTTTCAGAATAAATGCTCTTATATGTATCTCTTTTACTTACACGGGCCTTTCAATCTTTTGTACATTTCTTGAGCGAGAATACAGTCGATAGCTATTCGCTTCCTCATCAGCGGTGGGACAGGTGCCTAAACCTGGAAAAAATGATAGACTTTTTTGACAGTCAAAATGAGTTGAGATGTTTTTTGACAGTCAATATGAGTTGGGATCTTTTTTGACAGTCAACATGAGTTGGGAGCTTTTTTGACAGACATAAATTGGGTTGGGATCTGTTTTGGCAGACAAAATGAGTTGGGATATTTTTTGACAGGCAAAATGAGTTGAGATATTTTTTAACGGTCAAAATGAGTTGGGATATTTTTTGACAGTCATAATGAGTTGGAACCTGTTTCTGGCGAGTTTGTTGTTCAAGGTTATACTGCAATTATTATCATTAGATGCCTGAAAAACGGTTTTTTTTTTATGTCTTTCAATATTGGCTGATTTTCTGTCGAATGTGATGCTAGGCTATGAAGTAATTTCGGCGGCTCATTTTGAGTGGCAAAAATTTGTTGTCTCTAATGTCTCTGTTACTCATAGTTGTCTTTCTAAAACTCGCTGTGTCATATCAACAGACATACACAACCTCTTCTATTTAAGCTGGTTAAAAAAATAATTTTTTGTTGGATAGTTTAAAAAAATCCACGTAAATTATTGAAGTTATTGACTCTGGTTGGATTACTTTATCCGAGTAATAAATTTGTAATTAAATCAATATAAATATCTCAGTGTCGATTAATACGATAATAACGCTAATTTAAGAAGTGGCCTGTCTTTGCCACATTCCTTGTAATCTCGGACAACGAGATTTGTTGTTATAATATTCGTAGTTACCCAAATATACGTCGTTTTTTGGTAATTCATAAAAAGATTCGACAAAAAAAATATGTACAGTTCGCGTCAAATAACTTTGCCGCTCTGAAGTAGACTACAAATGACTGCGCATTAGTCAATCTTACTTATAAAGCAGTAGTGCGCATGCCAGCACGCATGGGCAACCTAACTTCAGAGCGGCAAAGTTATTTGACGCCAACTGTCAAGATCTGCGAAATCATGGATTATATTACACATAGTAATGGTAATATCCAAACTATAGCATTCGCGTTATGAACTGAGTCGTCGGGCCATAAATCTCGGTAACAATAAAAATGTACAACGCCTTGCGTCTTATCGATAGTTTGCTACCTGCTCCGTAAGCTACATAAGTGCGAGAGAGACAGACTAATAGCAATGATTTAAGACTCGACGACTCAGTTCTTAACGTGATTCATAACCTTTGTCTCTGCTTTAGTTGGGTAAAAATG
This sequence comes from Xanthia icteritia, assembly GCA_949128155.2. Taxonomy (NCBI): domain Eukaryota; kingdom Metazoa; phylum Arthropoda; class Insecta; order Lepidoptera; family Noctuidae; genus Xanthia; species Xanthia icteritia. The sequence continues at coordinate 13,637,517 of OX421958.2, read as the reverse complement.
GTTACAATCCATTTTAAATTCTATAAAATAAGCAACATTTACGGAATTTGGGGCACTACATTTTTTCATTAACAAAAAACTGTTCAATAGTTTTTAAGTAATATTTAAAACTTAACGAACAATACTAAAAGCCGAATTCACAAACGCGAATAGATGTTAATGCTTTATTAAGTTTTTTTTTGTATATGTATCACAAATGATACAATAAATGCGTATATTAACTTAAATATACTAGAACTATTGTTAGTACGGCGAGCTAAGTCCAAAAATTATCACTTTTTATATTGCTAACAATGCGACTGTATTAACGCGCTTACGACTAGTCGTCCGACAGTCGTACGACTGTCGCACGACTGTCGCAACGCTGTGTTATTAATTGTTATATTATTATTATCACGATGTACATTTAATAAGGGTAAAACGGTTATTGGTCGTGTAGTAATATAACAGGAATATATCCTATTATTATCACTGTTATTATATGAGATCTTCGAAAGTCGTTAAGGGTAGTCAGAAACCCGAAAGTCTGACAACCAGTCTTACTTAGGTATCGTGTTACATAGTAACTGAGTTGTGGAGGTCAGATATGCAGTCTCTAAGTAAAATACTGGTATTCAGTTGCATCCGGTTAGACTGGAAGCCGACCCCAACATAGTTGGATAAAGGCTCGGCAGATGATGTCATTATTTGTATCAGCAATTTGATATTATGATATTTTTCATTTTTGTTACTACTCGATTAAAAACCTAAAATTAAAAAAAATGGTCTACATAAAATTAGATTTTAAGTAGTCGCTAATATTCTAACACTATTTTATAACGATTGACTGCCGTGTTTAAGCACGAAGAACGAATGATGTAATGTCGACAAATTATATTAAAACATTACGCTTGCATTCCTTGAAGGGGTAGCCAGAGGTCTATTAATAAAATACACATACAACATATACTCTCCGAACTTTCGCGCATGTTTTGTCACACAAGTTAGATGTCACCAGTTGGTTCCTAAAAAATGTTATTGCGCACTCTTCTGCGCAAATTTCGGACCGGCCATGATTCATCGGCCGTATAGTAAACCTACATCGCCACATGCGAACTACGCATCACACTGACGCCACGCAAAATCCTGCATCGCGCAAGCAGATTTACCGCGCGACGAGTATAAAATATGTAAAAAAAAATGTCCGATCCGAAAGGGGCACATTGGTACTGCAATAACATTATCAAAAGTAATAAAACATCTTATTATTATTGAAAATAAAAAAGTTATTACTATTTCAAATTCACATTTTTAGTACCAAAATTACCCCTAATTCATTAGAAATTTTCAAATTTTCAACAGGGGTATAAGTTATGACTTGTAGACACCCGCTAAACGACGGCCATCCGCGCCCCATATAATAAACCAGTAATATGCCCCATTGAAAAAAAATGAGACTATTTTTTTATTCGGCTTGCCTGAAACTTGCCGCATAGACTCAGTACGATACCTAACAACACCTTCACGGATCGGACAGGGTTTTATTACATGTTGTATACAACGTCCCGACATCAATCGTTGGGCAGTAGCCCACCAGACAGGACACCCGTCTGGTCGGACGATCCGCCCTTTTCTATGGAGGATGAGTGAACTTTACACCCTGCTCCTCAACCTCTATATCCTCATTTCGCCAATTACGTACGCCATACTACGGGCTTCTTCAAGTGTTTTGAAAATATGTCATGTTTTGTCGATTGCCCCGTTGGTCAAGCGCTACTGCTGAACATGACAGGCTCGCTCCCCATTACATGGGACTTAAACATAATTGGTGAAATATGGGAGTACTATAGGTACACCTCTGCCCAACCCTTCGGGGAATACAGCCGTATTGTAATGTATGTAATTTGTCATCAATATATTAAATTAGAGATATTTCCCATAATATTGACACGAAAGCATTTCAATTTATTTTTATTCAATATTGAATATTTATAATAACTGTATTAGCTGAAGAAAAAATATGAAAATCAACTGAATATTTATATTTTTTGTCAAACCATCAGGCTCCTGGACCATTATCAACGTCCGCAGAAGATACATTCTCATGTCCACAGAAAATACATTCTCATGTCCACAGAAAATACATTCTCATATCCACAGAAAATACATTATCGATGTCCTTAGAAGATACATTCTCATGTCCACACAAATACATTCTCATGTCCACAGAAAATACAACGTTGAAGTCCACAGAAACAACAGCGTCCGCAGAACATATTTTTTTTGTAATTTTAACTTACATTTATTTAATTTAAATTTTATTTCAGTTCATTCTCATAATTTCTTCAAACAGCAATTTTTTTCTCATTCCTAAACAAGTTTATGAAATAAATAATGTAATTTAAGACAGTTTGACTATAATGTTGTGTCTCTTCTATAATATAGTCAGTTGTGGGATATTAACTAACTGTGATTGATCTGTTCAGATGAAAATGATCTGTATGGGATGCTGTGACAACCAAAACGATAATCAAAAGTCATTTTCGTTTAGTTCACGCCGCATTTTAGGTAAGAATCAAGTATGCGGCGGGCCCGTCTTGTTGGGCCAATTCAGTGAGTGTAACGTAGTCAAAAGATCTAAGAGTTACGCGATAGAGAGGCAACTACTTCTAGGTGAATATAACTGTAGGTAATTAGCGCTGTGCGACCTGAATTGCACTCTATTGTGTCGTAGCAAAAGTCGCTTTTTATTTAAATGATTTTGCGGAGTGAACCATCTGTATTAATCTGTGGCTGAGAATCAGCAGTTGTTGAACGTCAAAATTTCATAAGACAGTCAAAACGCGGCTCTTCACCACTTCCTAGTGCTTTAGCTGGGAAGAAGAAGTGGCGCGACCATAGCCATGGAGAATCGACTGAGCGTTCCTTATTCAGTTGTGCAGTGAATACATACCGAAAAGTACGAAAGAGACAAAGCGAATGTGCGGCCAGTTAGTGGTCTCTTTCTAGAATTCTGATGGGTCCACGACACTGGCAGTCAGAAAAGTATCGTTCTGCGCTGCATATGAAATGACAAGCTTGCAAAAAAGAGACGGGTATGGCCGCACAGTCGCTTTGTCTCTTTCTAGAGAGTGGTTACATTTTGAGGCTAACGCTCAGTCCTTTCTCTGTCTTTGGGCTCAACAAACTCCTCAGCAGCACAGCTGTCTGTTCAGTTAGAAGACTTGATGTACAAAGTCACAGCATCCTATAAAGATGGGGAAGTATTTAATAATAATAATTAATGATTACATGTATGTGATTTAATATAAGTATACATTATATGTATTGTGGTATCTTAGACTTTGTAGTGTGATTTTTCACAGCATTCTATTGAATAAAAACAACTGTTTGTATTTTTAATTTTGGTTTTTTATTTTATTTTTGTCTCACACCATGCACTTTCATCATTATTCTGCTGTCCTTATCCCAATTTGTTCTTCTTCCATACTTCTCTATTAGTCGTCATCTCGGTAGTCCCCCCCTTTCTGTCCATATCATCTTCCACACAGACCATCCATCGTTTCTTTGGTCTCCCCCTACTCTTACAGCCATCGACATTCATACTCAAAACTTTCCTCACGACATTTTCCCTCATTCAGTCACCCTCCACTTATCCCACTTTATAACTGGTCTGGCCGTATTATGACGTATTAATGCCACTTATTCCAGTGTGAGTGAGAGACGGAGCTATACAAGGCCGCTAGCACCATCCTTTTTTCGCAGTGGAATAATGATGGCATTAATACTTCATAATAAGGCCCCTGAGCAGCATGTCTTCGTCTATACATCTCTATTAGTTGTCATCTCATTGGTTTCTCACACATGCTTATGATAATATACTTTAAGTATACAATATGTAAAAAAAAACCTGTCCGGCCCGAAAGGGGTACATAAGTAGGTACTGCAATAACATTATCAAAAAGTAATAAAAAATCTTATTATTATTAAAAATAAAAAAAATGATATTTAAAATTCACATTTTTAGTACCAAATCCATAAAAAAATAGCAAGATTGCAACAGACACCGGCTAAACGAAGGTTGCCCGCGCCCCATATACAGACGCACATCAACCTACTACAATTTGTCATATTTCTTTAATAGATTTTCAACTTTATATCACTAATGCGTAAGGTTCAAAGTTGATTGGGAAAATTTGACAGTTTCGGGTAGGTTGACCTGCTGGCGTCTGTACTAACACGGTAATATTCCCCATTGAAAAAAATGTGCCCATTTTTTTTTCCTTTTTCCTTTAAATTGCCACATAAATAAGTACGATACATAACAACACCCTCAAGAATCGCACCGGGTTTTTTTACATGCTGTATAGGTAAATTAAGAAATCACTTACGTATGTTTCTATGTATTTACAAAGATTTTAATTACATAGAAACCAGTGATGGGCAAAAAGTAATTAGATTAATAATTACAAATTACAGTTACATAGTAATTAGTAATTAAAATACTTTGAAACAGATTACTTATGTAACTAATTGCAATGAGTACTTACTGTAATTAAATACAAAGTAATTTAATTGCAAGTTAATCTAATTACATTATAACAGATTAAATAAGTAATCTGATAAAACGTAATTACACATTTATACTAGTAAAGTAGTAATGCCGTAATGGCCGTAATGGGACACCTGCATTTTTACAAAAAATGCCCTATTTAATGCATTTTTGACAAATACGAAAATAAAACACATAATTATACAAAAAAAATGTAATCTTCTGTCAATCATTATAGTTTTGAATCATATATTAGTTATAATTTTCACCTTTGGTTTATAAAAAAATTTGTTTTCTGATTTATAATTTAAATTAACCTTTAAAATCACTCTTTTTTCAAACATTTCGTCGGACAGACGGTTTGCTTTCGGACAATTGATCATTGTCGCGTACGAAAACATACGTTCCACAGGCGCAGAAGAAGGTAGAGGGGTATTAAATTTTAAAAATATTTCTTTCATTTCCTTATGATTATTTAATATTAGAAGTTCTCTGCTGTCTTCTGCCAAAAAATGAGTGACTATAAGTTCTGCTTTGGATCGTGGCTCACTGCTCTGGTTGTCTGAATCCGAACTTGTATCGTATAGAATGTTGTATTGTATAGAATGGCTAGGAGCGGCGGCGCACGAGCATAATGCATAGAACCTCCCCGCACCCCCGCACATTATCCCTACTACTTCCCGATGACGCCGTACGGGTCGCAAGCCCATGCAATGCAAGCTTGCAAAATTTCATATTCAAAGTAATTATAGGTATTTACAATATAATTGAATACTAAGTAATTAGGTTACATTGTAATCAAATTATTTTGTAATTAAATACATTGTAATGAATTTCATAGCACATCCAAAGTAATCTAATTACAATGTAATTAAATATTATGTAATTAGATTACATTTTTATTAATTAGAATACATAAATAACTAGTTACGCCCATCACTGATAGAAACATACGTATTTTCTTAGGGCGTTTAACCACCGCAGTCGTCACCGAGAAACGAGATTATTCGAACCGAACATGACGTCGATCATTTTTACACCGCGACCGAACTCTGCCGTTCAGTATGTTACGAATTATGATAGACAAAACTAAAGCCGGGCGAACGGCGCCCGGTGCGACGGTAGCGTGTAGACAAGATCAAACGTGTTTTGTATTGCTAGCTATATTGCTAGTCACAATTTCGGCGGACTTCTAGCGGTCGCGCCGAACTATTCGAGACTTCGGCAGCCGGGATGACGGCACTCGGGTGACGAATTTGCGGTGGACACGCGGCCATAGTAAATGTATCTATCGCTACTTCGGCGCCGTCATCTCGTTCTCGGTGAAGTCCTGGTGACGGCTGACGTGGAAAAACGCACTTACCTTTTGCGGATCGACTCAAAACATCGATTCCACAAAAAATTGCACACAGTCATCGATGGTAGGTACAATGAAGTCAAAAGTGTTATCTGTCATACTAAATAATGAAAATATTAATTAATTTAATTATTTCATCATTTCATTTTTATGATAGAAAATTAGCTTTAAAATTACGAATTAGTTTTTCAATGTATTAATGTAGATATAAATTAAAATATATAATTTTAAAGAATGGTACAGGAATGGATTTTAGGTCTTGATGTGATAAAAGTCATAATATTAAGGATAATATGTCTGATTATTAGCAGTAGTTTACTTGTAAAAATATACAAGCTGTTTGCTTAGGTAGATATAATATTAATATATGTGATGTATATCTATTTAATAGTAAATATTATTATCAAAACGCTTACCTTAACCAAATTGCAGACATTTTTTTAGAGAATATCTTTGTTAGATATTCTCAAAAAAAATGTCTGCCAAGTTAAATTATGGGTATCAATATCTACTACATGTTTTTTTTTCTTTCTTATGGTTGACGACCGTATTGTGGATTAGTTACTTGAAATATGAGTTGAGAAAAACAGTTTTTTTTTGTTTTTTTTGTTTAGATATCATCATCCTGTCGGTACCCGTCAGTAAAGTTTACAACAAACAAAAAACTTATCTTTTAAACTGATATTTCAAGTAACTAAACCACATACGGTCGTTGACCCTTGAAACAACATTAATTTCACATCTGCGCAGTTTCGCTAGCTAATTTAACTTCACCCTGTATTTGATTGAGTATATGCCGTACGTAAAAAACATGCCACACACAATCGAAAATGTATTACATTATACATTTTTCAATTCTAGTGGCATGTTTTTATGTATTGTTCCATAACATACAAGTTGGTCCAAATAGTGACGTCATAAAATAAACTTTGATTCTTCATGTCCAGGGGTATCCGACAATACCCTATGTATGTTCCGCGATTTTTTGTAGTTTTCGTGTTATATATTTTTTTGTAATTTAATCGTTTTCTGCCGGTGGAGCATCAAAAATTCATATTAAGTATTTTTTTCTAGTGTGTATTTTTCATTTTTTTTGGTGACATAATCGTATTGAATGTTACATACGTAAAATAATAAACTTCCTAAAATTCCTGCAAGTTACTCAAAAAAATATCGATACCAGGGATTTAAGTTTTTAGTGGGATAGACTGAAATTATCTACTTCAATTTAAAAATACAAAAAGGAGTTTCTATAGGTTGTAGCTGACTTTAATATTAGATTGTTTGCCTAGGGAGCAAACAATTATTTTAAAAGCGAGAGTGTTTCTTTGAATCCAGAGCGGAACGAAGGATTCCCGAGGAATTCTAAAGTAGGATCTTGAGCGCAGCAAGGGATTCAAAGTACGTCACTCGAGCTCAAGTCAAGTCAAATAATTTATTTCAATTAGGCACAAAAAAGGCACTTTTGAACGTCATCATTTACAGAAAAATAATAATTGATTCTAGTCGCTTAAAAACCTCCCACTTACTAGCTTAAAAAACGTGTTGCTCCCGAGGTTAACACTACTTTTTATCACCCTCTGTGAGAAAAATAAACGTGTGCGGTTTGACCCCCATCAGGAACGAAGTTCCTTCTCACGTATGATTTAAAACAAAAAAAAAATGCATTTACATTTTGACCTCACTATCGACTTTAGCACCTTCGAAAACTATGAGAACGAAACCCATGATGAAATTTTTTTTTAAATTTCAGCTGCCATCTTGGATTTACATTTTGACCTCACTGTCGGCTTTAGCACCTTCGACAACTATGAAAACGACACCCATGACGAAAAATTTGAAAATTTTCGCAGCCGCCATCTTGGATTTATATTTTGACCTCACTATCGGCTTTAGCACCCTCGAAAACTATGAAAACGATACCAATGACGAAATATTTGAAAATTTTCGCAGCTGCCATCTTGGATTTTCATTTTGATTAAATTCACACTTTCGCTTGCCGGCCTGAACAATGTTCGTGATTGACCTCTTTGGTGATTGTAACTTTTACTAGCAAAATCCACATTCCAAATTCAAATCACTTTTCGTCCCTAAGGATTAAAAAGCTATTTTGATCCCGGTTTACGATTTTGTTATGACGTCATTAGTTGGACCATCTGTTTATTTATTTCATGTCATCGAAGATTTATAAAAATAATATCTACTTGATATAGAGGGTCAAATAAAATAAGCTAGCGAAACTCTGCAGACGTGAAGGTACCGATACCAAAACAAAATAAAATAAAAAATAAAATGTTGAGGGTGTTAGTTTGTAATAGCACCGATTAATACAGATGGGACACTCCGCAGTTTAGGTATGAAGCTACAAGTACGCGGCGCACAGTGGATCGAAAATCGGCTGTAGAAGACATAGGATCTCGATTTCTTAAATGTTATTTTTTTTGCTGGAAATGACTTCTGCTGATCATTACTGTTCTATAAAATGTCATATGAAGTAATTGTGTGCACAAATGGAAGAGTTATAATTTTTATAAGAATAAAATGTATGGAGCTGACATGAAAAATGAGGATATCTCTGGAATCGAAAGGTTGGCCATTATATCCTTGCACACTGTTATAGTACTATTTATTTGTGAATTTTTGACATACTTAATATTGCGGCATTACTTGCGATTTTTTTTTTTTTTAAATCGTCAAAATTAAAAAATTAAAAATGTTTATGATATGTACATTTTAATGCTTAAATATGGCTATGCCAAGTGTAACTTACAATATTTTTTATGCTTAGACCAAAACATTCTAAGAAATCACAAAGTCGTATTACCTACTTTGTGATTTTCATTTGAAATTACATGGTAATTATGAATTACGTAATACGTAATCTTGTCTAATGCCTCAAGTCCACATTAGCTAATGATTAATAAAACTTAATACCTATATACCTAGTTAAAAGGATAAGTACCAAAATAATTTGGGGTACTCGCTAATTTAGCAATTAGTGCAGGATTAACTTAATGAAAGTAATTAGATAAATGTGATACCATCATTAGTCAATAAGAATAAATAGTCAAACATTGGATTCACAACTTCAGTTCATTTAGAGCATTTCTAATACTAACATCTATCCTACCTTGTCTTTTTACTCAGTGATCGTGAATAATGGAAAGCATTATTACAAATTTGGATTTGATTGTTATTCTGAGCAATCAGGATGCTTCGTCTTTCGATCATGAAATATTGTTCAACACACTTGTTATTCGACTGGGGTCTAGCCTTTCAGATGAAGACAGTGTTACCGTGAAAGAATTTTGTCGAAGATTTACACGGGCAGTTTAAAAGAGATGGTTACGATCCCACAGGAAAAGTGAAGTTTTAAGACGTGATTACAGTAATTGGCTTGAGGCAAATATTGACTGACCAAACTGCGTGCAAACCAATTTGCTCATTCAAGAATCAACAAGTGAAAATATTTCTACTGAACCTGTACCATCAACTTCAACAATGAAATCAACTTCAACGATGACAAAAAGATCTCGAAAGCCGTTTGAAGATCTAAGTAACAAGCAGAAGAAGAGACGATCTGATAAACATATAGGCAATGACCCTAATGAAGTAGCTTATTCAGCTGCAGCACTTTTGAAAGGAGATGGTCGTGAGGATATTGCATCTGTTATTGAACATAATATGCTCCAAAATCCAGAAGCAGCAGCAAAAATCAAGTAAATGTTGAACAAACCAGCTCCTTCAACAATAGTTTCACCAGAAAAAGCACTGGGTTTGCTACTTTCATTAAAACTATCGAAATGGCAATATATCACATTAAGGGAAACGACTATTCGAGAAGGTTCAAAGGAGATATATCCGTCTTACTATAAAGTGCAAAAAGCTAAGCTACAGTGCTACCCTCCGAAGACATTTGTGACTGTAACGGATTCATTTGCTAAGATTGCACTACAAGCGTTACTAGATTTAACAGTAAACAGAATTTTTGAAACTATTCGTAGTCCTGATGCGATACAAGATAAACAATTGATATTAATATCAAAGTGGAGATTTGACGGTGCATCTAACCAAAGTAGATATAAGCAAAACATAGAGAGTGGTCAAGATGATTCCAGCATATTTATGACCACTTTGGTTCCATTAAAGTTGACAGCTGACGATGATACCGTATGGGTGAATCCAAAACCCTGCTCACCTAGGTATTGCCGTCCAGTCCAGTTTAGTTTTGTGAAAGAAACCAAAGACGTTGTCATAAATGAAAAAACTGCAATGGATAACGAAATTGAAGCTCTCGTTCCCTCAAAATGTCAAGGACATGAAATTAGTCACAAATTAATGATGACGATGATTGACGGCAAAATTTGTACATATCTGTCTGAAGCTAAGTCAAATGTGGCCTGCTACCTGTGTTTGGCTAAGCCTACAGAAATGAATAAGTTAGATGTCATTGCGTCAAAAACCATTTCTTCTGGTGTGTATGAGTTCGGATTATCATCACTTCATGCCCGCATTAATGTGATGGAATGTCTTCTACATATAGCGTATCGTCTCGACTTCAAAAAGTGGTCTGCAAGAGGATAAGGTCATCAAGAGTTATTGCATTCACGAAAAAAACTCATTCAAGATCGATTCAAAGATGATCTCAACCTTTTGATTGACATCGTTAAGCAAGGATCAGGCACAACTAACGACGGGAAAACAGCAAGGCGGTTTTTTGAATTTCCTGATAAAACTGCAGCGATCACTGGATTAGATGAAGACCTAATACGCAGATTTGCTGTGATTCTGCAAGCTATCACATCTGGAGATATTGTAGACGTGCCGAAATTTAAAGAATACGCTAGAACAACCGCTGAAAAATACGTGGAACTGTACGATTGGTACTACATGTCATCAACCGTCCACAAATTGTTGATTCACGGAGGGGACATAATTGCAGAAAATGCTATTGTACCAATTGGAAGTCTTTCGGAAGAAGCTTCAGAGGCCCGAAACAAAGAATTTAGGAGGTTCAGAGAACACCATTCGAGGAAAAAGAGTAGACAAGCATCAAACGAGGATATCCTCAATATGCTTATCGTCTCTTCTGATCCTCTAATTTCTTCCACAAGACCAAAATTAAATGCCCACAAGAGGCAGACATACTTTAAGGAAACCGTAGAACTACTGAAACTTCAGGATCAGGAAGCTCCGACAGAGTTCTTAGAAGTTATATCTATTGTAGAGCCTGATTCTGAAGTGGATTCTGATGGTGACGAAGTATAAAATAAGTTAACTTTTATTGTTTATGTTAGGTTAGGTTAAGTTAATATTTTTTTTTAATAATTTGCTTTTATTTTTAATCATACAATAGTTTACCATTTATTGTTATTGACTAATGATCACGTTTATCTAATTACCCTCATTATGGTACGTATCCTTTTAACAGGTATATAGGTATTAAGTTTTATTAATCATTAGCTAACGTCGACTTGAGGCATTAGACAAGATTACGTATTACGTAATTCATAATTACCATGTAATTTCAAATGAAAATCACAAAGTAGGTAATACGACTTTGTGATTTCTTAGAATGTTTTGGTCTAAGCATAAAAAATATTGTAAGTTACACTTGGCATAGCCATATTTAAGCATTAAAATGTACATATCATAAACATTTTTAATTTTTTAATTTTGACGATTTTTAAAAAAAAAATCGCAAGTAATGCCGCAATATTAAGTATGTCAAAAATTCACAAATAAATAGTACTATAACAGTGTGCAAGGATATAATGGCCAACCTTTCGATTCCAGAGATATCCTCATTTTTCATGTCAGCTCCATACATTTTATTCTTATAAAAATTATAACTCTTCCATTTGTGCACACAATTACTTCATATGACATTTTATAGAACAGTAATGATCAGCAGAAGTCATTTCCAGCAAAAAAAATAACATTTAAGAAATCGAGATCCTATGTCTTCTACAGCCGATTTTCGATCCACCGTGCGGCGGGCCCGTCTTGTCGGGCCAATTCAGTGAGTGCAACGTAGGTAGAAGATCTCAAGAGTCACGCTATATATATATATAGAGAGACAACTTTTTGGTAGATATAACTATACTCGTAGGTGATTAGCGCTGTGAGACCGGAATCGCACTTTATTCTGTCGTAGCAAGAATCGCTTTTTATTTAAATGATTTTGTCGAGTGTCACATCTGTATTAATTTGTGGTAGCAGTTACTTGAAATATATATGTACATACAATCGCGAATTGGACCAATCGCAACTAAAGGGGTAAAACAAAAAAAAAACGGATTTTCTCAACTTACTTCAAGTGACTACTGACCCTACCACCGATCGTTGACCGCCCAAAAAAATCATCATATCATGTTATTGTTTAGAAATCAATGTCCATAATGTCTACGGGGTTTCGCTAGCTTATTTATTTTGACCAATGTTTAAAATAATTGGCAGTTAGCTTTATCTATTGCAAAATAGTTAGTGTATAAACTATCGACATAAGATCTAATAAATGTGTTCATATTTGTATTAGAAAAAATATTTAAAATAATCACTGAAAATTGACGTTTAAAACGGATTCATGCACGAACTTAAGTGTTACAAAAGTCGTCTGTTAAAAATAATAGCTAATGTGCAGTAGGATCTTTTGACTCTTGTGACATTGGCAAGAGGGCGCTGCGGTAAACATTTTGTGTATTGAAAAAAAACCGGCCAGGTGCGTGTCAGACCACGCACAATGACGGGTTCCGAAGTTGGAATCAATTTATCCCAAAAATTAAACTTACCTTGTAGTTGAAAAACATTTCTTCGATATACGTCACTGTCAATAAGGATGATGCCTAGGGTCCAAAAAAAGAAATTCTATTTAGTCCGTCAGTTAGATAATTAAAAAATATTAGACCCATATTTTTTGCTTTATCATATTAATAAAAATTGACTTAGATAAAAACGCGTTTAAGTTGGGGAGTGGGGGTTGATACGTCACAAGTAAGTATGAAATCTACATACTAGTGACGTCATGGCACATTTTAACTCAATGTATCGCCGTAATCTTTTGATAACGTAAAAAGGAAAAAATACATGTAGGTACGTAAGTAATTTATTATAAACCGGACAAAAAAATATTTTTTTGTCATACCATTTACTTTTAAAAGAGTAACCGTGGAGTTTCTTGCCAGCTCTTCTCCATAGGAAACAACCAATTGGAACCGTGCTCCTAGCTTCTGACGTTTCATAAGTGCCCATATAGGTTTATATGAAATAAAATATTTTTAATTTTGAATCGTCATCCCTATTCTCCAACTGCAAATGTAAGTTTGTAGTCGCAGTTTTTTTAAATGTGATAAATCTATAAATTAGAGATTTTCCGACATTTTTCTTTACTTGTGCTGTGAGACCTTGCTTCTTGTCAAATTTCATTACTGTAAGTCAACGGGAAGTACATATGTTTGATTTATTTGAATTATTTGCGAGCATCAAAAAATGTCGCATAAACGGCCGTATTTTTTTAAATTGCGTTCACTAAGAAGCTTGGTTTTTGTAGAGCTCTAAGGCCCGTATTACAGAACCTCACTCAAAACTCAAGCATTACTTAAAACTCGTTTAAAGCCTTTTGATCGGTTGAAACTAGTTTTAAGTAATGCTTGAGTCTGGAGTAAAGTTCTGTAATACGGACCTATGTATTTGATATTAATTTCAACTTTATATCTCCACGCGTTCCTGAGCAAAAGGGTATTGACAGACAAACAGACGGACAACGAAGTGATCATTCGGGTTCCGTTATTTCCTCCTGAGGTACGGAACGCTAAAGACAATATAGCGGCTTTAGTTTAGTTCCGATTTTGGCCACGCGCCAAACGATCCTTATAAAGTAATAGATTATGTCTTACGTCAGCGCTTCCTGTCGGTGATACATGAAACTTACTTTCGTTATACGCACCTCTGAAACGCGCAATTCCACTGCTATGTAGGAGTCGAGGTGACTCACTTTAGCGGCGCGGTTAATTTGTTTGCCAGCCTCGAATCCGTGGGAAGCATGGCCAATGGCCACAGTGGACCCCTCCTACATTTTGATACAAAGCGAAGCTAAGTAGGTACACGTGCGTAGCATGGGCAGCCGTGGAACTGCGCCTTTACGAGGTATTTTGGCTCAATAATACATTAGGCCTAACTTCACAAGCTATGTAAAATAAACTTAATAAAACCACAGCGTTTAATTGTTCTCCAGTTTCAAATTAATGTTAAATGTATCAAATTATGAAAATAAATGTCAACGTCCACTTGAAATAGTTTTAAACTTTTATTTTATTACCCATAGTCCGTACATAACAAATTGATAACAGAACAGCATCCAACCGCCGCTGTTACACGACTTTTTTACACAGAGTTTTAGAGAAAAGCACGGTTAGCCGTTGCTCTCGGCTGTCATTCGTAGATCTTGGACAGTCGTTACGGGTAATCCAGAAACAAAGTAAAATAAAAATATTTTTGACACAAATACAGCTTTTACAAACTTTGTTTGAAGCCCTGGCTCCTGAGCTAGGTAGCAAACCTGTGTTACAGGAGCCAAGTGTGTTATAATAATAATAAAATTCTTTATTCAAGCACAAGGACTCAATGTGTTAGTAAACTTAAGAACTATGTTAGTTCATTTAACTTTTATTTAAATTTATTTCATCCCATGGGAGATGGCACTGCAGTGATTGATGTACATGCAATCGAGCCTGCTAGCGATCATTTTCAGGATATTGTTGGAGCTGGCCCGTACCCTGCGCACCAGGGATGCACACCTCATTCGCATCGTTGCGTAAAAGCAATTTATACGTGCGTCCGCGAACATTCCCGATGCGCTACAGAAACGGGGCAGCCCCATCAATGCCCTGAAAGCGTTGTTGTAGGTATTGGACACGAAGGGCGTTGTACGACCGTTGGGTATATCTAGTCCACAGGCTGCACGTGTAAAACGTTGTGCAATAAGCTCGAAATAGAGTAGATACGTGTGTGTTTTATGCAATTATGTAACATACTTTCAATCACAGTCCGAGAGTTTTGAAGGATATTGCTAATCCATTGCTTCATAGGTTGAAAAAAACGAGCGAGCCTTACAGTGTCGTCGCATATGATGTGTAACATCTGACATTTCAACTTGGTAATAAGCAACATTAAAGGGGCGGGGCCTCATCAAGGTCGTTTTGGACGGCCAACTCTAGCACCGCGCGCTCGTTGGTCAAATCAAATAGCGCGCGCTTCCCCGGCTTCCTGTTACACACTTCCGTCCCTTTTCACGAAATCACTCCTACAGGTTGCAGGAATGCGAGAGGAAAAATGTTACATATCAAAAATTAGTTTGCTCAACAACGTACAGACGCCAGCAGGTCAACCTACCCGAAACTGTCAAATTTTCCCAATCAACTTTGAACTTTATGCTTTAGTGATAAAGTTGAAAATCTATTAAAGAAATTTGACAGATTGTAGTAGGTTGATGTGCTGGCGTCTATACATAGATAACGCAATGAACGTGGGTGAACTGTCAAAATGAAACCCATTATTTGTCAGTTTGTCTGTTACGCATTTACCCTGCTGAAGCCCAAAAGTCTGACAACTAGTCTTACTAAGGACTATCGGGTTACCCAGTACCTGGGTTGTGGAGGTCAGCTAGGCAGTCGCTCCATGTAAAATACTAGATTTCAGTTACTGAAAGGTTAAACTGGAAGCCGATGACATAGTGGAAAAAGGCTGGGCAGATTGGGTTCTAGGTACATGCCCAAAATGATCCTCTATTCTACTTTCAAAACCTTGGTTCCAATTGATGTTATTTCCGCTTAAACAAATTCGAACTTTATCACTGCGCAATTTACGTTGATTTCAGAATAACTAAGTAGTGTTGTTGAAAAAGTCATAAAGATGTTTGAACTTGTGGTCCGGCTTTACCGCGGTTCCGCTGAAAAACGAGGCAGTTTTTCACACGTTCTGATCAGTTTTCGCTATGACGGCAGCAGCAGTGTGTTGATGTCAATCTTGTTTTATATGGATCAAAAAACTATTGGACCAACTGAGTTTTGAGTACCTACTAAAAAAATCAGAAATCACAAAAAAAACATTTCCATAATTTGGTACAAAAGAAACTCCAACTTAGGTTTCTATGACAGACTAGCCAAAAAAAAAAAAATTGCTTTGTGAACAAGAAAATAAAGCTTGCGATATTCTGAGAAAACAATTCATTCAACCTGCCTGGCCTTTTCCTAACTATGTTGAGGTTGGCTTCCAGTCTAACCGGATACAGCTGCATACCAATATTTTACATGGAGCGACTGCCTCTCTGACCTCCACAAACCAGTAACTGTAATACGATACCCCTTGGTAAGACTGGTTGTCAGACTTTCGGGCTTCTGACGACCCGTAACGACTGTCAGAGATCCACGAATGACAGCCGGGACCAACGGCGGTCGAGATTCCTCCGTGCTTCGGAAAGCACGTTAAGTGCTTTCCGAAGCACGGAGGAATCTCGATATGTAAAGATGGTCACCCATCCACGGACCAACTCCGGCAAGCGTAGCTTAACCTTGTTGGATCGACCCGTGCGGCTGATTACTGAGCCACGAGCTTCTGAGAAATCAATTACCGCAAATAATTTAGAACTTTCAGACTTTTATGGGAAACGCTAAAAAAGACTGTGCTCTACAAGTCAGAAATCGCAAATAAAATATTGTATGGAAAAGTTTTTTTTAAAGCAACAAATTTTCTAAATATTGTTTTCAAAGCGAATAAAATTATAACGCGTAGTCGCTCGTTTGAAGTTAAATTTGTTTTAGTTTATTTTAGACCAGTCTATCATCGTGAAATAGTTGGGAGTCTCATTTCCTACAGGAAAAGTTTTTATGCAATTTCTGACCCAACAGTTTTTTTGATCTTTAGAAGAAACAGGATCTTATTTGCACCAAAAAGTTTTTGTGAAAATAGTCCATTTTCTTGCTGCCTGTACATTTTTTTCAAAATCTGTGAATGCAAATCAAAATGTTTCAAAAAGTCAAGGACAGTCTCCTGAGACCGTTTTCTTGTAGCGACAACGCTGAAGGTACCCGTCCTTGCTGCCCCATCTCAAAATCCACCCTGTATATTTGTGTTAGATTGTATTAATTTGTCATGTAAAAATAATAATACATTAATAACATTTACAATTACAATTTAATAATTTTATTCGAACAATAATTGTTGGAAAATGTGGTGAGATTATTATAAACTGAAACCATTTATTATCTAAACTAAATACCTATCTTTTCAGCGCTGAGGTATTTAAATGCAATCAACGCCATCTAACGTTTTCGTGTATGAATTAAACTTACTACTTTACATCGTGAATCGGAATGTAGGAAAATTTTCTTTCAGTGAAGCAAGAATTTCGCATTTCCACCGCCAGATGGCACTGAGAGCAAAATGTTAGAAAATACGGAGGATTTTGTGTTGTTTTTTTTATTATTCTTACATTACCTATTTAAGGAAAAGGAAAGGGTTTCTGTTGAAAAGTCGTTTGTCTGTTAGTCTAATGAGTTAAATTAGTAATTAAATTCAAAGACTACTAATTTGTTTAACATAAAGATTCATTGAAAATCTGTTTTTCTGCAATTTAATTCTTCATAATGTTTGAATCTAAAATATATTTATATCAATAATTTATTTGCAAAGGCAAATGAATGCAATAAAGGTACTAATTATTAAAATATCTTATTTTAACACTTGTTGTCAGTAGAAAATCGTCACAATTTATACTATAAAGCCTAAAATGTGAGCGTTTCCCGTTTTCCGCATAGCAGTAATACAGACCCAATGCCGGAGTGACTGGGTTACCAGATTATGAAAATTTACGTAATTTCGGGGAAAACTAAATAAAAAATGGGTGAAGTTTTTTATTGGATTGTATTTTCTAATGTGAATACTTTATCCACTTGTCTTGTTTTTAAAACTATTCGGTCACCGACGGTGTTGAACAAATAGAAATATTTTCTATAAAAAAAAAATGCAGTTTTCGCAATAAACGGCTGCGTTTTTGTTATAAGTATTCAAATATCTAGATAAACAATTAAACACGTACCTTGTTTGTCAACGTAGGATGTAGGCTCTTTAATGTGTTTACTTTATTCAAACAAATAAGAAACAAACATAAAAAAAAACTCATTTCAGCTATCCCAAAGAAACCAGAAATAGTACAATGTCCATCATCATCATCTTCTGCCTACCCCTTTCCCACTATGTTGGGGTCGGCTTCCAGTCTAACCGGATACTGCTGAATACTCCATTATTTTACATGGCGTGACCACCCATCTGACCTCCACAACCCAGTTACTGGGTAACACGATACCCCTTGTAATAGCCCAATGCCCATGCATAGTAATTAGGTGAACTGCTTACAGTTCACGACGGACGAACAGTTCCGATGACCAACCCCTCTGGGCTCTAATATTATGCATTAATGGAATATTTAAATGCAAAGAGTCTTTCTAAGACACAATACATCCTTTTAAACTACAAAACCATCCAAAAATAAACGAAAAACGCAGATAGTACTGCTAAAATTATAAACAAAATCCCTCAAAAGATAATTTTTCGCAAAATTATGACAGATAATACGTTATAATTGCTTCAGTATTGTTTTTTCTACCTTGCGTATTGCGTAACTTCGAATATAGGCTGGCAGCCCCGGCAGTGAGTTCGCCGCGCGCTGTCTAGTCGGCGTGTCCCTCGTAAAATGGGCTTAAAATCGCTGCATTCACGCATAACGTTATAAAAAATAGAAAAATACAACAAAACACACATTTAATTATGATTAAACCATATTTATAACACAAGTTAATTAGGTAACAGTGATTAGTGTTTATTTTTTCACGTAAACGGCTATCATAATGTTAATTGGTAGGTAAAAAATAGCATACTTACATTAAATAATTTTTTTTTTCGGATAAGAAATCATCTATGTAAAAAACCTTATCAATTTTTTCTATGTTGACAGTATTTTTTTTTTATTTGTGGCTGCATTTGAAACGTACATTATTCCAGTGAATAATACACTAGTTTTTCAGTGATAATGTAATTGCATAAAATGAATAATCCCGCAGTGTTTTTGGTAAATAATAATCGTGGAATGTAGCGGTACGTAAAATCAATAATGTCCGCGCATTGTCCCGCGTGCTGTAGTACGATTTTTTCAGGTTCCACACACTAATGTCAAAATGATTATACTGCGACCAAATATACATTTAAACAATTCATTTGTATAATACAATCAAATAAATAATATATTATGTAGCCCAACGTACGCAGACTTACGTAAATACACAGATTTTGCAAAAAACTCCGCAGTGCTACAAAATCGCGAAAACATATACAATGGTAATAAATTACGATAATTCCCGCCATTTAGTGCAAAAATTCGGATTTATTCCATTGAATGTCATATGCAATGTCTAAAATAAAAAAATAGGAAAATTCGCAAGTTGATTTAAAATGCCATAGATGGCGCTGGAATATTTACCTAATTCTCGTTTCTGTTTTGTGAAAGTGCCTTTGCTTCCAATTATATTATCTTTACAGTTTTTTTTTTATTTATACGCATTTATATCATTCGATTTTCAAGTGTTTTCAGTTTTTGATAATTTGAAACATGAGTAAGGAATTCTTTGCCTTAGTATTATTTTCTTTATGTGTCCATAATTAATCCAAAGCGTCTCAATAATAAAATATTGTTTTATCGCTAAAAGAAAGCGTAAAATAATATTTATTTTTAGTTTCTTCTTAATTGATTTCTTCCATAACATATTATTTGTTTAAATAATTCTTAAGTAATAAAGTATGTTTTGTTATGAAAATACATTTAGTTTATAAACACTTACGATTAAAATAATTATAATTATATAAGATAAAACTGAAGTGGCAATGAGAAGAAAGTCGAGCTGAAAACAGTTGACAAGCGGAAGGAAGAAATAGAAAAAATGCGCTGGATATTTCCTGTGCCAGGTGAGACACCAAGTTTTTTTTTAAATATCTACCATTAACCACCTCGCACACTATGCGACATGCTTGTTGAAAACTCCGTATACTTGGCGTCGAGCTACAGAGTCGCAAGTTGCAGGTCACAACGATAGGCTAGGGGAGTCACACGCTCTTGCTACTTGTCGCATCATCTAGACGCACGGTGTAAGTACCTGATGACATGCGAGTCATGCGACAGATCAGCGTTTTGTCGTCGAGCTGTCGGAGTTGCATAATGTCGCAGGGTGTGCAAGGTGGTTCTTTGACATGGTCTCATTAATACCCTAGAGTTATGGGATATCAAAAGGGACACCTTGTATAAATAGGCACCTTGTATAAATAGGCACCTTGTATAATGGAGTTTTTTTCCCGTTCTTCTCCATAGAGATCTACGTTTTGGAATGGCAACTAGCTTCAACTTTCAGACTAACTGACCGACTATTTGACAATTCAAAAGTGCCCGTAAATGGTTTAATTGAAATAAATACTTTGAGTTTGAGTATAAAATTAAAGGCCCCATAAACTCTTATAATTACTTATAAATCTACGTCAGTTCCAATACGACAAAATTATAAAAAAATAAGGTATCTTTATAGATTCATGTTTATAATGTCTTCAAGTACGTTATCCTCGTAAATAATCACAACTACAATATTTAAATTTTGACAGTTAATTCAACAGTGCTACCAACCTAACAACATTAAAATTCCCATTAAAAAATTAATAAGTTATTTTTTAGGCAAATTTATCCGTAATATCTTGTAGCTCTTACTCGTTGTCAAAACTCAAAGTACGTATCCAAAAGGCTTTCGATCTTTGGCTGCATAATACATAGGTATTGTGTAAAAACGTAGGTACAGACGCCAGCACATCAACCTACTGCAATCTGTCAAATTTCTTTAATAGATTTTCAACTTTATTACTTAAGCATAAGGTTCAAAGTTGATTGGAAAAATTTGACAGTTTCGGGTAGGTTGACCTGTTGGCGTCTGTACTTCTAAACTAATATGATAAAGAGAAAAGATTTGATTTTTTGTATGTTTGTTTGTTACGCTTTCATGCTAAAACGGCTGAACGGATTTGGATGAAAGTCAAAGTCAAATAATTTATTTCAATTAGGCACAAAAAAGGCACTTTTGAACGTCAACATTTACAGAAAAGTAATAATTGATTCTAGTCGCCCCTTCCAAAAGGTAGTTTTCGTATGGAGAAGAATGGGCAAGAAACTCCACCGTTACTCTTTTAAAATGTTTTCACAATATCTTGTATACATCAATTATATAATTATATGTGAAGACGATGCACCTAGAATAAGATTACTATACCACGATAGGTAAAAATACTGAAAGATTAAGGAATGACAGATAAATAAAATCATGTGATAGATGCATGGTGCTCACATATTTACAAACATTGTAAAATTATACGATATTCTACGAATTGAAATTTACCACATGGGTAGACCATGACCTGGGTTAGGACATAGGATTTTTTATCTCGATATTCCCTCAGGATCGAGACTTATGCGGGTGAAACCGCGGGGTGCAGCTAGTAATTAAAAAGTTTAAAAAAATGGCGTGGTAAGAGTGGTCGTGGCTAAATAATAACAGCCGCACGGATCAATCGAAGGTTAAGCTACGCTTGCCGCGGTCGGTTCGTGGATGGGTGACCGTACATTACACATGACTAGACCCCGCCATGCCTCGACTGTCATTCGTAGATCTGTGACAGTCGTTACGGGTAGTCAGAGGCCCAAAAGTAAGACAACCAGTCTTACCAAGGGGTATCGTCTTGATTGTGGAGGTCAGATAGTCGCTCCATGTAAAATCCTGATGTTTAGCTGCAGCCGGTTGAGAAATGAAATGAAAAGGCAGGCAGATTGATAGATAAATAGGTAGGTACCTATCTTATCTATATAATAATGATATCTATTATCTTATATGTTATAATTGTATGTATGTAAGTATATTCTCATATTTTTTTAAAATTTTATTAAGTGAATTGTTTTGATTTTATGTATGATTTTACTTTCTCTCTACTCTTACACACGTTGTCTACATCTCTTTTTATCCACTCTCCTATCGCAGGTATGCTGGAAGAGATTTCTTTAGAAATAAGCATCACCTTTGTACGTTTTTTTCTATTCTTTTCTTCTTGTCTGTTTATATAAATGGTTAAATAAATAAATAATAATGAAATGCTGATCGTTGGTATGCTCATCACTTCAGAACGGCTGGACCGATGTGGCTATTTTTTGTTTTAAAATGTTCCTAATTGCGTAATACACGATCAATCAGAATCTGAATCGTTTTAAAACAGGTTGCTAATCCATTGCTACATATTATAAGTTCAAAAAAAAAATCTGCTCAACAACGTAAATAACGCAATGAATGTTGTTGAACTGTCAAAATGAAACAGATTAGTCGTAATCGTTTACGAAAAATGTGTTGCGTAATTAGATAACAGGTTCAGGTCTTACGGAAAGAATAATTTGATTAGTTGTCGGGGAAATTGGAAAATTCGGGAAAACTGAAAATGCATTTTCTATAGGAATTTTATACGAATAATTCTTTTTTAAATCTTTTGAATAGTTATTGAAATTTGACAGGTCAACGTCTGTCGGGTCAGCTAGTTGTAAATAAAAGAACCTAACCGATTGAAACAAAAAGGTTCTGTATTCCATTCGATTTTTAATTTATTTTAATTTATACAATTTTGATTTATTTTTCATACACGAACGTGATCTACATACAAGGGCGGATCCACGGTCCCCCCAAACGGTTTAAGTAAAATAATATCGAATAGTCTGAATGAACTGGCCTGAATGCATTTCTATCAAAAAATTGCTTCAATGATCGAAACGCTGAAGAAGTACAGACGCCAGCAGGTCAACCTACCCGAAACTGTAAAATTTTCCGAATCAACTTTGAACCGTTATGTTTTAGCGATAAAGTTGAAAATCTATTAAAGAAATTTGACAGATTGTAGTAGGTTGATGTGCTGGCGTCTGCACCTAGACTACTATATTTTTATTGAAAAGGAATTAATCCCAAAAACAGCATAGTGCAATACAATATAAGGAAGACACTTCTTATCGGTCTGGCCCATGTGCTCAAGAAACAAATCCTGGATCCCGTGTCCATGTTCTAAGCAAGGTTTTTAATTTAATTGTATACACTCTCATCATACATTTTTGTTATTGCAGTAGGTACCTGTGTTCTCTAAACACACAGACGCGCGCAGTCCCTTTTAACATAATCCCTCGCACAAACAGAATATTAGAGCATAGGTATCTACCCATCCAAATCTAAACCGTCCGAACTGACAACTTGACCTGACCTAACTCGAGTGCTGACCTCAGCTCAAGTTCCTATATAAATTGTCAACACGGACGAAAATAGACTGTTGGACAGTGAACGAGACAAAAATAGACTTTAGTCACTTTGTTTAGACATGGCGCACACTATGCGACATGCGACAGCAACGACAGGCTGCGGCCGAAATTTTTTATACATAGACATACATATTCAAAGTTCCGCACACTTGGCGTGAATTTACGGAGTCGCAACGACAGACTAGGCGCCGAGTCACACGCTATATCTACTTGTCGCAGCGACGAGACGCAAAGTGCACCCGACGACAGTCGAAAATTATTGCTTCCTGCTCGACGTCCTGTCGTAAGGAATAGTCACAGACGCAAACGACAGCACTGCATCTAGTCGCACCGACAAGACGCACAGTTTGCCCTGGCACTTAGACAATCTTTCATAGGAGTTTAAGGACAAAGTATACAGTATCCAAGCGATAAAACATGAAACTCGACTTTTAGAAATATTTGACTCGGGTATGAGTGACAAAGACGACGCTAGTTAACTCTCTTTCACTGTCGATATGAAGAATATTATAGGAATATTGTTGTTTCATACCTACTTTTCAGTTTTTTTTAGGTTTTATTTTGTTTTTTTCAATGTGAAATATCTAATGCGGTGGGTCGCCACGCGTTTGTAACTTTGCGACTCCCTCGGAGAGTAACGAAATTAATTTTGGTTTTAAATTAATACTAGCTTTTGCCCGCGGCTTCGCTCGCGTGTCGGAAAAATATCCCACGCGAACGTACCACCGGGATTACATACCTAATAGCCGAAGAAAAGGTCATTGACTCCTACCGCTGCGTCCGCAGCCATCAACCATAATTATTTTGTTACGCGTAATTTTGAATCTGTGATATCTTTTAAAGTAGGTACCGATTATTTTAAGGATAGGACCTGAACCAGCTATCTAATTACGCAACACATTTTTCGTAAACGATTACGTCAAATTTGTTTCATTTTGACAGTTCAACAACATTCATTCCGGTATTGACGTTGTTTAGCAGATATTTTTTTTCGAACTAATGAAGCAGTGGGTTAGCAATTTGTTTCAAAACGATTCAAATTTCGATTGGTCATGTATTACGTAATTAGGGTACTGATTTTGGTCGTGGGCCACCACGTGGGGTACCACACTAAATTGTTAAGTAATGTTTATTTTATTAATATCTTTTGAAATACTGAATGTGCTGATGTTGGATTACGTCAATATTTAGTTAAAAAATCTACTAAATATTGGTGCTATTGTTATCAGATTTGATCAACTACTTTAATAGCTACGTAAATATATTTTTTATAGACCGTCAGGATTGAGGAACCACATAAAAATAATGTGTTGTTGTATTACAACACATTTATGACTAAATTATACTGAAAATATGTAGTTATTCGTTGATTACTTTCCGAGAAACAGCGCGGTGAGATTTATGGATTTTTATGAAAAATCAAAACATTGTAGCTATCTCAAATTCTGCCGTACAAAACCCATTCTGTAGAGATTACGCATAAGTACTACCAAATTTTCAAAAATATCCGTCAGCTAATTTTTGAGATCTAAGGTAGCTCCTCAATTCAGACGTCTGAATTGAGGAGCTACCTTAAACGTCCTGTAACTTTTTAAGGGTTTAACTACAAATTCCAGGATCGGGCCTACAACATCGGCTAATTTACTACTTAATATTGGTAGTACCCGCGTTTCAATATGAGATATGGCTCCTCAATCCATACGGACTCGGTGAAAACCGTTTGAAAATCCGTTCGGTAGTTTTTGAGTTTATCGCGTTCAGACAGACAGACAAACGGATTCCTTCTAGGACGTGATAGTGTGACCCATTTGCAACAATTAAGCACCCCATAAACCCTAGGCTAAAATTGATGGGATTCGAGAAAACCCAATTTTTATGTATCTTTGAAAATTTCCCAGAATTCGTCACTAAATATCACTTTTCTCTAAACTCTCAAATTGAATGGCCTTTATTTTGATTACATTGGGTACCTTATACTTTAATAAACCTTTCGATGTAACCAAATTTTCTAAAGCATCAAACAGTAAAAAAATTACGGATGAAGTTTATTAACTATTTTCAAAAATCATCTACGTACTTTAACTTTGACACTTCAAAAGATTACTATGACATTAAATAATAAATCTGGATATTTTGTTATTGACTATGCTATATTTTTTAAGTTCCCTTCAAAATGGTTGAGCTAAACGGTGCTGATCCATGCGTCATGTTGTAGGGACTGGTGATCTCTTATCTGTCACGGCTTATTTTAATTTTTTAATTGTTTTTATCTTTTTATTATGGACGCTTTTTACGTGCACGTCTTTCTACATTGTTCTCACATGTATTATTTCAACATGAATGATGTAACCAATATTTTGTCACATTATGATTTAAAAGAGTGTCCGTGGAGTTTCTTGCCCGTTCTTCTCCATAGGAACCTACGCTTTGGAATGGGCAACTAGCTTCATATTTCTGACGGACTGACCCCTTGACAATTCAAAAGTGCCTGTAAATGGTTTAATTGAAATAAATGCTTTGAGTTTGAGTTTTTTATTTTTATTTCCTTGAATAAACCATCATTTCATGCATATTTTCTATACAAATTAGTTTCGATGTTTCACATCTGCCACGGCTCAATTATGTTTAAGTATATTGGACTGAAATAAGTAGGTGGGTAGGTACTCTGTTAGATACAGCCGACCAATTCAGTGAAATTTTACCGTGAAAATTTTGGTGAAGTGAGCATCAAGTGAAATGACAGCTCTCTTCACCTTAGTATTCACGTTGAGATTTTTACAGAATAGACCCGGCATAGCGGCTGCTAATTAGTCGTAAGTAATCGTAAATTATACGAGCAATAACTGCTATAGATTTCCAAGTCACTAGCTCGACGGAACGACGTAAAGATATCATCCATACAGCATTGTTTTACGCTGACTGAGTGACGTAAAGAGGCCGTGTCTGATTCCTGTGAATGACAAACGTGCAGGCCTATTATTGTTTTTGAAACAATTATGTAAATTAATATGTTGTTAGGGAAACAACAGGAAAATGTCATCCGTCTTTATTTTTTAATAAGTAATTTTTATCGTAAAAAACCGGCCAAGTGCGTGTCGGACCACGCACAATGAAGGGTTCCGTAGTTGAGATGAATTTATCCCAAGAACTAACTTAACATTGTAGTTGATAAACGTGTTCTTCTTAGTTATCTTCTTAAATTTAGGTAATATACATCTAATGCCAAAATTGTAGCAAAAAAATAATTAATTCATCGCTACGTTTAATTTAAGTCGGCCGGGACTCGAACCCGAGACGACATAGATACAACAATGAATCGCAGAATCCGGGTAAAGAACACACTGATTTTTATTTTGATTTGAATTTGAATTTTAATTTTTTTGTTTGGTATTGATTTAGAATCTGAATTTATTGTTAAACTCACTTATGTATTGTTTATATAAACCGAAAGTACCTAATACAAGCAATTTTTTGCTTAAAAGTAGGAATTAAATTTTAAACAAAATATTGCTCGTTATATTACTAATTAGAGTTTTTTTATATTTTTTTATATTCCAACTGCAAATGTAAGTTTGTAGGTACGCACAATATTGAGTGACTCATATGTTATTTTAAGATCATAGACTTCTTATAGATTTTCCTGGAATCTATAAGTAAACGTAAAGCAGATACTCTGTATTTTTTTAAAAATTTTAGGTTATTTTAGGATATATCTTCGGAGGTAAATGGTCAAATTCATCGATTTCCTTTAAAAGCTTTAAAACTATTTATTTTAAAACAGCCAGGACCAACGACCGCTTTCGAGGGACGGAGGGTTCTCGGTATGTAATGGATGGCGACTTGGTCACCCATCCACGAACCAACCGCCGCGCCGGGCGCCGCGCGTCGATAGGACACTATTAAAATATTATAATAATCTGGCATTGGACTCGCGGTTATTGCGCATACGACTCTATTTATTCGCTTGTGACGTCCGAACTACGATAATTTTACTAAAGGTTTATTTCGGTGACATAAGTGATATATTAAATGGGGAAACTCGTTCCAGATTCACGAATTGAAACTTCCGTTTGATCTCAGTGGAGATTTTGTTTTGTTGCTTTTCTTGCAAACAAGCTGACGGCACCTGCCTGATGGTAAGTGGTGAACGCCGCGGTTTTTTTTTTGGTACCACCACATTAGGGTTGTCACCTCATGTAATACTAAATCCGGGAGAAAAAAAAAGGGCATATTTTAAAACTTATTATTTTATTTTGAACTTTTATTTTCTCATTTGAACGTACAGACTGCAAAATATCAAGCCTTGAATAAAATATAAAAAAACACGCTTTTTATAAATTGAAAAACGTTTGGATTTCTGCCTTGACATGTGAAGACTTGAGCAGTTTCTTCCTTTTATTCATATATCGAATACTTTACTGAAAACATGCACTCAGGTGGCGTTTTGTACCAGTAGTATGGATAAAACGTAGTTTCGAGTGTCGCTGCTCGCGAGTTTGCGACTGCATTGATACATATTATTATATCGAGGGCTTTAAAATGACGGAAATTTAAAGTCAACTAATGAGCGCTTTTATAATTTCTAACGTGGACGTCCACGGCATCACGATAAAACAGGGAAGTAAAATGTATGGAAATATATGAAGACGCTTTTAAATTTCCGTCCACGATAACGTTCGCGTATTTCCATACATTTATGGACGCGGACGTCGACGTTCACGATAATGTCGTCACGATAGAAATTATAAAAAAACGCACAATTTTGTCTAGTTCCCCTATTCTAGGATGTGTGTACCAACAATTATGTAGAATACATAATATAGCCCATAATGCCCCCAGCCTATAATGTTCCCACTGCTTGGACACAGACCTTGTCTCTTCGAGAAGAAGTGGGCTGTAATCTACCATGGGGGCCCAGTGCGGGTTGGTAGATGTCACACGGCTTCGATTTTTTGTTATTAGGACATGCCGGCGTTCCTCACCGTTTTGTGAAGTACAAAGTAAAGCGCCTGCCTGGGTTCGAACCTACGACACGACTCGTTAGTCGGGGCCGTTTTCACTGGGCCACCACTGCTCCCCTATGCAGTATATTAATAATCAATTAACCTTTAATCTTTTCCAGTTTTGCTGATGTCCTGGTTTGGGGTGGACCAAGTTAAATCCAACTCCTGCATACGGACTGGTAATATGCGACGAAGTACCGAAAAGTGTCAAAATGTCACAAGTGTTGTGTACCATAGTGTACCCGTTGTTAGATCTGTGTCGTGTTGACAGCTGCGAACATATCGATAGAATATTGTGATTTGTGGGTGTCACATCACTATGGCTTAGGGTTGGCGCATAACGTAAAATGTTAGATTAAAATGAAGTTTATTTTTGTCAAAGTTTAATGATAAAGTGTTTATATAAAACGATTCAACGTGGGCATTATTGTTTAAAAAATAAGTAACATTTAACAAAACAAAAAAAACGTAAATCGCAAAATGCTAAATATATGTTATATTTATTTATGGTTATTATATGGCAAAATACCTACGATAACGAGTAACTTTTTATTATGTTTTCTATCAAAAATCTGTTTAGTCTTCGGACAAACGATTAGAATTTACCAATAAAAACATCAACTCGGCTCTTTCCATCCGGCCACCAATATATAAGCATTGTAAAGCATTATTGCCCGTTCTTTCGCACCACTGACCGAGCAGCTACAATATTGACCTTATTATAACCAAGATAAGGTACCAACAGCTTGATCAATGAACACGCCGCGATATAGCGGTAACAACGACTCAAATGCCTTCTACTTCCGACGCAAAGGTCATAAGATTAAACCCTGTGACTTTGTACTTCGCTTGGGGTCAGTGGGTACAGTACAAAGGGGTAAACATGACACAGCTAGCTTTTGACATATACTGCCTGTCATACGACAGTCCTGTCATATGAATGAAAGAGACTCACAGCACAGACCACAGAGCTGAACATCTTCTAAAACTTGGATATGTCATAAATAATGGCCGGTTGCAATAAAATTGATTGTCTCCATAGTATGACAATACTGTACGGGTCATAAAATGATAACCCGTGGAGGTTTTTCTGGGTAAATTAGACACAACTTAGTACTTAGATTAGCTTGCAGAGTTGCAAAATAAAATGATAAAGAAATGATCTATTTATATAAATGAAAATGAAATGCTGTTCGTTCGGTAAGTGCATCACTTGAGAACGGCTGGACCGATTTGGCTATTTTTTTTTTTAATGATGGTAACAATAAATTTGGTTTTTATGGAAATAAAAATTGGAAAAGTATCCCGGAAAGTTTTTGAATACGGGATAAACTGAACGTCGGTTTTTCTATGGGATTTTCGTATGCATGATTGAAGGATAATGTCTGTCGGGTCAACTAGTAATAAATAATAGTAGGTTTGCAATAATAAAACAATATAAAAAAAAATATTGAATGCCACCTCAACGTAATATTTTTACGTGCCCAGTGATGTGACATAACAGTTCTATCGACTAAACCCAATAGCATCAAATTATCGATGTTTTCGCAGCTCGATAAATGTATTGTGTTTGAGTGCCCACAGGAATGCGTGTTTAAATGTTGGAATTGAGGAATGCAATAATTGCATGTCATCATTATTTTAGTCACAATAGACGAACTAAAATTTCTAAAAAATATATAAAACTTACAAAATATACACTCAAACATTTTTCTTCCTGTGAATAACTGATCTTTGTTTTCAGATTGACAATTGATTTTTTCAATTGAGATATGATTATTTCTTTTGAATCACAATGATTCAGTAAGAAATATACGTAGAAAAATTTGTCATAATTACTAATATTTTTCTAATAATCATTTAGCATTTTATTTAGGTTTTTCTCCTTCCAACATTCAGCCAACCAGTCTATGGACATGACAAAAACATAAAAAAAATGTTTTTTTCTTTTTAATTCAGTTATTTACAGGATGTATCTTTTTACTGTGGAACTTCTTCTATTTAGATAACTGTGTAGTGTTTTCGTTTTTCTTATATGTTTTTTCTTTTTTACTAATTCAAGCATGGATTTTCAGCATTATGGGCACTAAGTCTCAGCCCCCTTGTTCAGGCGGAATGCCAGAGTAAGTACTGTTTTTCTTTTTATTTACAAAAACAATAATTCACGAGCTTTTAGGCTTTGACAGAAATAAAATAAAAAAGCTAATAAAAGCCATGTTTACACTCGCCAGATGCTTTTACGCTTACATTAATACAAATTCACGAGAAAAACTTAGCAATATTATTGAAAAATTGTAAAATATGAATATAATTAAAATGTCGTAGACTGGGTTGGCTAACATAATTAGGCAGAATTTTTTTCTCACAAAAAAGTCACAGTTCCAGAGCTTTTTTGTTTTATTTAATTTTTTTGTTAAATTTCTTTACAAAACTGCAAAAGGTAACACATTTTCAGCTAATCATTTACTAAAAAAAAGTATTTAAATAAGTAAGTAAAATTAGAAAAATACATTAGTTTATTTTTTCTATCTCTTTCGTATTCCTAGTGCATGAAACTAGCTTTTCCCGTTGGCTTTTGACGGTTATTCCAAATAGAACCCAAGCTTTTATTGATTCGTACTGCTATTCTACAAAAAAACTTATTCAGAAGGGATTGTAAGTACTCTTCTACTATATGTAGGCACTAAATTAATCCGTAGAAGCTTGGATATGTAGGAATCATTAATTGTTGTCACTTTGTTAATTGCACTTAGCCAGAATCCATTTGGAACTTGCCATAAAACGTGAATTTTATTAAAGTTATTTTTTTAATCCCGTAAACTAATTTGACAGGTGCAAATGTCAAACTCCAAATCGAAAAAAACAAACGATAATAATTTGAAATGTCAAATTACGGGATTAAAAACGAACTATAGTACCTAGAACGCGTTACCTGTAACTCCTTTAATGCCCGTTCTCTCTATTACTAAGGTGAGACCTAAATAAAACCGCGCTGTTGCATTTTAAACTCTCGGTTTGGTGCCTAAGGTTAAAATCCAACTGCGGGAATTTCTTAAGGTATTAATTTAGGTATCGCCTAAAGTTATTGTTTTTTTTTTAAATCAATAAAAATAAAAACTTTATTGCTAAAAAGATTACAAAGGGTTTACATTGGCCACAAATTAGGCAAGCCTGTATCTTGGGCACCAATATGGAGGGTTGCGGGTAAACGGGCAAAAGTTTCGAATAGACGCTGGCAGGTGTGATAATGTTTATGCTAGTCAATTTTAAATAAAGCCGTTCTGTCTTCAAACGCGACTGAATGTTTGTGTGTTTGTAATATTTCGTGTGTAATATGTCTATTGAGATGTCTACTGGGGTAAGTATACAGATTAAAAAAAATTGATGTACACATTCACTGATGCACAAAAGCTAACAATACACCTTTTTTCAAAGACAGCAGCTTTTGAGAACGACTCTACCTAATCTAGTGTTTCCTTAACTGGGTTTAATTTTGGCCATTTTTTTATATGGCTAATCTTGATTGTTAATTCGCTCGTTTTTTACCACACATGTCAAATAAAATTGCTAATAGGTACTGTCAACCGCATAGCAGTGATAACACTTGCACAACAAAAGCCGCCCTTAAAGGCGCTGCCAATGAATTGTTACCACTGATTTAGAGGTTGACTGTACCCTGCTGGAAGCACCGCGTTGAAAGCACTGGGTACCGCTTTCAATATCACTCACAAAATATAAAAGACATAACACAACCACGCTTATTCATATTCATAAAAATTTCATGAGCAAACACGTGGAGATAAACTAGTTACAATAATAACATCTCTGTCAGAATTTATCAACGCCACATTATAGAAATAATGGGTCGAAGTTATGAGAGAATATACATGAAGACCGCGCATCAAAAATAAACGACGATCGTCGTGAATCTAAAAACGGCGCCTGCGACGAACGTAGACAAGGAATTACGATCATGACGTTTAAAACTTTTAAAATTAGCTTTTAATTAGGTAATGACTGTCTTTGAATGTTGTTTGAACGTGTGAGCGATTTCTTTTTGATGTTTTTTGAACTCTGTTTAGGTGTTACACCGAATTTTAATGTTTATGTTTTAATTATAGAAAAAAAACGTGGTAAATAAACAAGAATAGTGCTCGGTAAAAATAGGTAGATAATAATTAATACCCTTGTTCCTAGTTCTTGAGATACTTTGCCGTCTTCTTAAGTCGTAGTTGAGGGCCTAGACCAAGTGACTATTTACGAAAATATCGATGAATATACATTAAAAAAAACTCATCCGTTTTCGAAGTCGGTTAAAAAGTTAATCCAATACATTTTGTATTGGATTAACTTAAACTATCAAAAAGAATACGACTACAATTCTGTTGAAAGTCGTAGTAGAAATACGAAACACTTTGAAAGCGATTGCTACTTGTTTCCACCCTTGGTATCCAAATATCTGTGGACTAGAACGGTCTTGAGACCTTAAAAATAACTGACAATAAGTAACCACAGATAATATAACCTAAATGAAACATTTTATTTCTGTAAGTTGGTTTGTACAAATACTTTTACCGGTCAATCATATTTTAAAACTAGTTGAGGTCGGCGTTTCCTATCCTACTACTCTGAGAAGAAAGGCCGAAACATACTCTGAGGTCACAGTCTTTCAAAGTCCTGACATAATCTTGGCCAGATCATGGGAAAACCATGTAGATTGGTGTCCGGAATGGTCTTAAACCGACACAGTCATAACCTTTTGACGTTCAAGTGCCTTTTATTTGCTTATTTGAAATAAATGATTTGACTTTTGCAATATTGTCGACTGGCAGAAATTGTATCTCTCCCTGGGTGAAATATGAGTTGATTTCTTACTTCGATGCAATAGTATTTTTCTTTTAGATAAGCTAACCAAGCTAGTAAAACACAATCGATAAAACTAATTGGTTTATGATATTTGCGGCGCAACCCTACATGTGTCATTAGCGAGATTAGTGATGTAACCATCTCAAATTGGGTTATTGTCGATAAATACAGATTATGAGTTAGGAGAATGTTTTTTCGACTAGATAATCCCAAATAAAGTCTGACCTAAGATAGTAAAAAAAAAAAAACTACTTTGGTAAGTAGTATCCATACTTTAATTTCGTTCTAAGGGACTTATAAATTAGAGTCAATTTAATTATATTCTCAGGAAGGCGACAGATGTAATGAATGACACGGAAAAACGTGTCCGTGATCGTTACTTACGGGGTATTGCGGTGATAATTCACTGAGGGAACTGCCATGAAACGCTAGTAAGATAAGAAAGAATATAAGAACAACTTCATTTTAAATTTAACAGTGCAGATGTATAAAATAAATTAACACGAGTTTTGATTCATGATTCATTTCTTTAGTTGATTTGACAATGTTTTTTGACGTTGGAAAATCCTTATTTATTGCCTTGGCCCTATAGTGGCAAAGAGGTCTTTCCGTTACTGACATAACCTACGCGGTGTTCTCTCAACTACCTTTTACCCATGGTTCGTCACCCATTTACGTAAAAAACCTCGCAAGCAAGTCGCAAGTCGTTTCTTATTGTGACCGAAGATCATTGAACGCCCTCCGGCACAAACCGCCCGGTGCGTTTGCAGAAAGAAGAGTATACCGCTCTTTCCGTTTCCACCAGCCTCTTGGCATCCATTACTCTCTCTCAACTATCCGAAACTTAGTGCTGAGCACTTGTTCGTGTAACTACCTCCACTCCATTCTAACCAATGTTAATTCCTGTAGTTGCTTCTCCCTTCGTCTCCTACTACTCCTTTTCATACTCTCATAATTATGGCGAAGAAATTCTTATAAACCTAGAACAGAACCACCAATCTGCACTGTGTCCGTGTGGTGAATAACGGCCTGCTCGAACTCACAGAGAAGCCCGAGTCCTAGCTTAACAGTGAAATTATTATAGCCAAACCGCGAGGCTTCCGCTACATGTAGCGAAAGCCTCGCGGCCCTGCTTCTAGTGCCCTAGTTTCCACCGTCTGAAACTCAAACCAACCCAGACATTCTGGCGACAGCCATATAGTCACTGGCGCCTTTAATGGGCCATTTAGCCGCATTTTTTCAGTTCTAGCTATTGGAATATATTACAAGGACTGGCACTAGTTTCCTTGACATGCATCGCGTGTTGGAGTAGCCTTGTCACGATTTAGCACTGCTATAAATAGCCTAGGACATAGCATAGATTTTTATCGTGCGGTTGGTAGTTGGGTCTTGCAACAGGTCGGGTTAGAGTCCTCAGTTATCGCAGTCAGTAGTAGGTCGATCGATTGTGGAGCATTTGTCGATGTCAAAACTAGAATGGGTCATTATTTAGTCAGCTCGTATGGTCTACTTCTTGACTGATAATATGCTTCCCAATATCGGGTACAGTAACCGGGCGTATAATTATGATAAACTAGCTCTTGCCCGCAATTTCATCCACGATCCAGGATGAAAGTTAGCCTATATCCTTCTCCAGGTCCCAGACTACCTAACCCCGTCAAAGTTCGTATAATAATCGGTTTCGTGGTTTAAGCGCGAAAAAGACAAACAGGAAGACAAGAATAACATTCAGTTTTGCCTCTTTTATATCTGTTGGATTGGGCTTTAGAATAGGGACTGTCGTGAATGGTTATGAGCCCAGAGCATGGAGGCGCCTTGGCGTGCGCCGGCCGACACTTTTCATACAAACCAAGCGTGTGAGTTAACGCTACCGTAGGTATACTCAAAAAACTGACGGCCCGTGACAATTGACAGCTAGCTTGCGCTCAGTTGTTATTTCGGATACTACAGTATTTTTGTCCCACGAAGCGACGCGTGCTTTACTTGTGGTCACCAAGTGTACAAACACGCTGTGAATGTGTGCGTGGAGACGAGTGGCGTCAGCACATAACACACATACACACTTCTGACTTCGCCCAGGTGTTGGACGGTACCAAGAGCTCCTGCGCTTAAACACACAATACATTCACAGCGGTTTTGTACACTTGGTAACCAGAAGTAAAGCGCGCGTCGCATTCTGACATAAAAATACTGTAATATTATTTGTAAAGGTGTCTAGCACTGCTGGCGTGGCGGTTTCGTGCTCTATCGAACAAGTCGAACTTTTGAAGTGCATCTTCTTAGGCGACGATTGGACGAGAACTAAGAGTGAAATTTCAAGGACGCGTCACGTTAACGCACGTTTCATTACATGAGAGATAAGAAATATATAACTCTCTCTGTCTAATACACTTAATCTCTCTTATTCTTTTAGGAAATTTTACTTCTATCACGGTACTATACGGTACTGCATGAGCTATTTTTTCCTAAAACTCGGTTAGCCATATTCATACCCGCGTGTCAACCTACTTGCTGATGATTTTTTACCACCAATCGGTCGTACAGTTGGCACCAATCGGTGATCAGTGTTATCACTAATCGATTTGCCGAAAAGACCGCGTAGACGTTCACAGGCAAATATGTTTTTTTTGCAAAATAACACCTCGCTTTCCGAAATACTTTTACATGAAGTGATCACGTGTTAAAGCTAAACAAATTCATCTTAATCACTCCAAATTATCTTTCTATTCACTCTACGTCACACAAATAAAGATTTATCAACTACACTACTTAGCTTACAATAACATCATGAAGATTTCATCGCTATATCACTAAAGAAAACGCTTCATCACTCCTTCCGCCTCCGTTTGGTGGAAATCACACACAATAACACCACCTTGTGCATCATTTATAATAACAATAACACCAGCCAACTACTAGCCGACCAAGACAAGAGTCAAAGTCCCGGCCTAAGATAAGGTTTCGTAGAATAGCTGTGCGGCCACAAAACAGCCGCGATTTAGCGTCAAATGTTGTCCAGAAAACGTTGTATACGTCGACATAAATAGATGGTGGTATCCTAGAAAAACGTGTTTGACCACTTCGGCCGAGATCTATAACGTTACATACCACGTGCTTTGGCTAAGCACTATTCTTGTCACTGTCACACAACTGTCAAAATACAAGTCCAAGATAGAGACGGGAACATGTCTAATTCAGAGCTCATACTAGGTACGGTTTATATATCGGCCTTAGAACCCGATAAAAGTCGTTGTCGTAATGACGTTGTCTTGGTCAGCTAGAACAACCATTTTATTCCAATCGCAACGAATCTCAAAAAATAACCAATGGTGGAAAAAGATCCCTAATCGTGTCTCCAACCTGTTCCCAGCACGAACGATATACTGCTACGAGTGTGACAGCTGGACGGATCCCCGCTGCAAAGACCCCTTCAACTATACGGCCCTGCCACGAGACCAGCCGCCGCTGCAGACCTGCAACGGCTGCTGCGTCAAAATGGTCCGATATTCTAAGAGTCGTGAGTATCAACATCTGCAGTCTTTTCCTATGTTGGGGTCGGCAGTCTAACCGCGTGCAGCTGAATTCCAGTATTTTATATGGAGCGACTGCCTACACGACCATACGAAACAATAGTTGTATTTTTTTTCGTTATTTCTATGTTATTGGGTGGGGCTGAATGTGACCCATCTAGCGGTAAGTGGTCACCATAGCCCATAGACTTCTGCAATACCAGAGGCATGGCAGGTGACAAAGTTGATATGTCTCATGTGCCAGTAAGTACTCCGACGCATAACCTTTACACAACGCAGCTTGGCGGAGGACATAGGTATGGCGGTTGTACTTACCCGGACGAGTTTTTACACAATGTTTTCTACTATTTCCTATATCTATTATGTATATGATACAATATGTAAAAAAAAACCCGGTCCGATCCGAAAGGTGCTATAACATTGCCTAAAAGTAATAAAAAATCGAATTATTACATATTGAAAATGAAAAAATGATTGCTATTTAAAAAATAATTTTTAGTACCAAAATTACCCCAAATTCAATAAAAATGAGCAAAACCTTAGGTACCTTTCCGAAGCGGAGTGCTAAAATTTTCGAGCACGGTACGCTGCTCTTGCGTCCTGCATTCTCCTTATTCTCAAACTTTTCTGTATAACTTAACAATATATCTCCTATTTCTGTAAGAATTATTAAAAGACAACTTAATTTTAAACATCCGAGGCGGCGTGCTAAAATTTTCGAGCTCGCTCCACTGGCTCTAGCATGCTACTTCTCAAACTTTTTTGCATTTGAAGTAGCCGCTCGTAATAGCAATGACATTATAAAAAAAAATCTGTGAGAATCTAAAAGCCGAAAAGTTCGTCTATTTTTTAATTTGTGTTTGTTTATGTCATCATTTGATTAGCAATAAATCTCAACTCTACTCATACCTTAGTGTATAATTCACCTCATTCGTTTTAACGAATCGACTGGGAAATTAAACAGGCCTCGCAAAGCTGATGTCGCCGACGTCCAAGTTTGTTCTAGCGCCACCACTGACTCTCAGTACGATACCTAACAACACCCTCACGGATTGGACAGTTTTTTTTTACATGTTGTATAATCAGCCTATAATGTTCCCACTGCTGGGACAGAGGCCTGTGAGAGGGGGTGGGCCGTAGTCCACCACGAGGGCCCAGTGCGGGTTAAAAAAAAATAAAAAAATTCTTTATTTCAGACCATAAATTGTTAGTGTGTTAGTGTACGATTTTATTCTTACGTGCTATGTTAGTATGATTAGTTCTTTATAGTTATTTACTTATAGCTACCTATAGCTACCTCCACCCAATGCCTTTGGATGGGGCAGTCCGGTCTGCCAACAATCACTTTCAGGCTGCCGTTACGAGTATTACGCAAACGGTGTAGTAGAGAAGCCGCTTTCTTTCGCATGATGGCGTGAAAGCCATCCGTGTGAGCTTCAGCGAACATACCCGATGCACTACAACGCCGCGGTAGCCGCAACAGCATCCTGAAAGCGTCATTGTATTGTACGCGCAGAGCGTTGTAGGCTCGGCGCGTATATGATACCAAAAGGCCGCGGATAGTGGATGTCACATGTTTTCGAATTTTTGGTTCTAGCACATGCCGGTTTCCTCACGATGTTTTCCTTCACCGTTTAGAGAGCAGTGGTGATGAAATAATTTACACAAAGTAAAGTACCTGGCTGGGTTCGAAGTTCGAACCTACGACCTAACTCCTCTGTTAACTACACTGCTCTGAATTTAAAAAGTTGGTGCAGAATGTCTTTATCTCCATGCATCTATATCAGAGATGAACAAACACGTGTAAGAATGTGTACTAGTTCTTTTCCATTTCAATAAAATACCAGTATTCTCAAGTAATGGTTCATTAAAACGTTCCTTTTAACTACTTTCGAATTGGGCTTGATGCCAATCTTCAGAATGTAGTTTGTTAATTTTTTGGCAATCGACAACCCAGGCGGCGTTTGTCATCGCTTGACAATTATAATGGCAGAAGACGATCCTGTTATGTTTTGAGAATAGGTACTCAATTTATTTATTTTTCACGACTGACTGTTGTTTATTTTTCGTGGTAGAGTGAGTGGGACGGTGTTTGAACCGAATATACATCAAACCACATAATATTATGGGTTGATTTACTGATTGTGTCGTGATCATTAGATCATTACGAGATCGATTACTTGTGCACAAGGGAGAACGTTCGAAGCTTACGTTTCGGCTCTGTATCTTCAGTACTGTACTAAACCGTACTGTATTCTGCGAGGTGCTTAGAATTTACATACATATGAAATTGAAAAAGTCACATTGCTCTCCAGGTTTCTAGCTCATTCAAACAGCCCAACCTCGAAAACCGAGTCTCTTAACCAACACGAAATTTCAAGCCAATTAACACATACTTTCTCTCATTCCAGCGTACGAGGTGGTCCGGCGCACCTGTACATCACAACTACAAATAAATCTCTTCATGGTCGATCACGTGTGTATGATGGAAAGTACTGGCACGGGCCACATGTGCTTCTGTGAGGAAGATATGTGCAATGCCGCGCGCACGCCGGTCGCAGCACTGGCCTTGGTCGCAACATTAGTCGCATGCGCATGCCTGAGGTGAAGTAGGCGTAGAGACTGCCCCGAGCGGTCGATTGTCGAGTATCGATGTCGATGAACGACAAATATTGTCCGTTTTTCACTTTCATATGACGTTGCTGTCTACGCGACGTGGTGTTAATGTCGCCGGTCCGACAATACGAGGAATTCATCGATATCGATAGAAGTGTCAACTGTCTAATGTCAACCCCTATCTCGGAGCTCACAAGTGATGTGCGTACGATTAGTTTAATATCGATGAATCGACAATCGATCGACTGTACCTTTGGGCCCTACCCTAGCTGAGATTTAATTACATTTTTCGTCCAAACGTAGATGTAGTTTAGTCTTGTGGTGCTTAGTTTTTACAGCACGGCGTTAAACTATTACTGTTAAAAGCCGCATCAAAAAATGCTTAGCTTGAACTTTTCAGATCATAGTGAGTAAAGTTTTTGTGAGGGCTCCTTAATTTTGAGGTGACCTTTATAATTCAGAAGTAAAATGCCTATTAACATTTAAAATCAATCAAAAACAACAACCAAGATAAATTGCGTAAATCGGGTATATAGGAAAGAATAGACAAAAAAGTCTGTCTAGAATTTTTCAGAGGTTATTAAAAATGCAGTTTTAATAAACTTAAAAAGTCCTAGAAGAATTTCTGATTACAATTTTTTATCGGTAACGGGTGCATTGCATTGCTATTCAATTTTTAGGAATAAGGGAATAAAACTATTCAAACTCATGCCTTACAATAATGAAGGATTAGATTCGTCATATGTACATAGGATTCAGATCTCATCGTGAAAACAAAGGTGAAGTGAGCTTGAAGTGACCCATCATTCTAAAGGATTGACATTATTGACAGCTCACTTGAAGTTTTCACGGTAAGATACACATACACTCACGCCTTCTTTCCCTGGTTAAGCAAAAACTACAGAACGCCACCTGCTACGATCCTCACGGTGAGATTTTTACTAAAAATACCAGTTGGTATAGTATTCCCTAAAAATCGAGAAGCCACCACAAAATAACGTCAAAGTTTAACATAAAATAAATAGTCTACCAGCTTTCAAGCTTCCAGTTTGTGGTGTTAAAACTAAGCACATTTTTCTTCTAAGGCTAATCTCATGTTCAGCAATTTTTGCTCTAAAATTATTAATAAAGTTTTCCTGGATTTAGCATGTACATACAGCTCAGTATAGATGCGTTAGTAATAATAAGAATCATAGAGACGTGTGTTTGCTGCAACTAAATGGCAGTGGCGACTCGATTTTTCCGTTACAATTCAAAATGTGAACCCCCACTGCCATCTAGTAGGTTTTTCGAGTTACTAATTTCTCCTGCGAACGCTTCTGATTGGTCCAATTATCGACCAATAAAATTTGCTCATAGTTGCACCTAATCTTAGAAGTGGGCACTTGTAGATAGAAAAAATGCCGAAATTGGAAGGAAACTAGCGTGTACTGCCGAATATAGTCGAATAGTTACGAGTAAGTGCATCAGATTGGTGATATCAGTTTCTGAGATTAGTGTTAAAAAACGGTTGTGTTTTTATGGTCTTCTGAAGAGACGTAGGTAATTAAATTGTCAATTCAGTTCTACTTTTAATTAATTTAGCGTGTATCAAATGTTATTTTTAATGACAACCCATTTTTTACGATAAAAATATTAAGTTCGTAATTTACTTGATAAAGTTATAATCGATAAAAAAATATTGTCACAACTCTAATTTAAAAGATGCGTATAAAAATAGTGATGTGAAATATGGTAATCGATATTTTTTTTAATAAGTTTTAAAAGTTTGATGTAGCATAATTTAAATCAGAAGCTAGAATATATTTTAAAGCCTTTTAATTTAAAATTAAGGTTCCTACATTATAATTTTGACATTTATTTTTCTTAATCTGCGGGTGACATAGATTATAAAACAAAATAGTGGACAAGTATGCTAGAACTTAGTCGCAAAGTATGAGGTTTTATAAATTATAGTGTAAAAAATAAATAATTTTATGAAATTAAACACCAAATACATTTTAATCATTAATGTTAAGTTATAAATAATAATATATCGTAGGGTTATAAAAATGTGCTTGTAGGTGTCAGGTTATACTTGTCACTTATGCACTATGTGATCTTTGAACCCAAATCGTTAAAGGCGGTAACTTTAAGCGGTATATCAATTTTTTTTTTTTTCATAATCGGCCTATAATATACCCACTGCTGGGAAACAGGTAGGCCTCTGTTCTATGAGAGGGAGCGGGCTGTAATCCACTGTGTGAGTCCGGTACGGGCCCAGTGTGGGTTTGTAAGACATGCCGGTTCCTTCACGATGTTTTCCTTCACCGTTTTGAGAGCAGTGGTGATGAAATAATTTACGCATAGTAAAGCGCCAGTCAAGGTTCGAACTTGCGACCTACAACTAGTAAGTTGCGGCCGTTGATACTGGGCCACCACTGCTCTCACTGGGCCACTACTGCTGTCACTGGGCCACCACTGCTCCCACTGGGCCACCACTGCTCTAGTATATTATATTTAAAAATATTTTTTGTAGTAAATATTCTGAAATAAATCGTTTCAATTTTCAGTTTCATTTAAAAAATAAACGGGTGGCTGTAAAATATTTTTTAATGCTCGCAATAATCATAAATATTTTACCCTTTTATCTTGAATGGCTCAATTCGTTAAATTATTTTGATACTAGGCCCCATCCATCTTCTGAACGTCACCTTTAGTGTCAAACTTTACTTGTGCGATGTACAACGCTACAAAAATCTTTTAGCGCGTGGTCAAAATTGGAACTAACGTCGCCATCTTTCTTTGTCTATACCATTTCTGTGACGATTTCACAAATGTTTACCTACAACACCCCCCTGTCAATGTCGGTCAGACGCCAAAAAATCCTTGTAGCATTTTATGATCCATGTGAAGTCTCATGTGGAACAGTGGCGACATTGCTAATACCTGCTGCTCACTGCTTTTTTGCTACGTTTAAGTAGCCATAGAAGTAGAACTCATTGATTTGTTGCATAATATTCAATGTAGCGTTTTTTTTCTGTTCCTTTCTTCCATTATTTTTGTCTGCTTGAGACTCAGTTCTTAGCCGCTTCTGTGTATACATAGCGATTCGTTTCCAATAAAAAGGAACAAACATATTTTAAATTAATTATCGTATTGTGTCCATAGACGTATAAAATATACGTCTATGATTGTGTCGATACGACAGCTTCCACTATGGTGTCGAAATCGTATAAAAAACGGAACGAAATCGTATCAAACTCGGCACGAGATCGGTGGAAGTCGGAACTACACCGTACGTATCGAATTCGAATAAATACTTCAGTGTAATTTGACAGATATGCCGCTTAAAGTGTCGCTAATTCCGTAAAAATCGAGGGATTATACATAATATCGTAGACGCGACATAATGTTAGTACAAAAATATATTTTTCAGCATAATTTTGCTAGAGATCTAATAAATGAAACCCATCTCATAGCCAGACGTCGAAATGTATAGTTTAAACGGTTTTTATCGCATTAGGTTTGTCTAGCAATAACTTTTGGCTGGTTATCCAGTCGCATAAATGGCCTTAGCTTGTTTACTAGAGATATTGTTTTATGATTCTTATTTTTTTCTCGTATTGAGACGAGATGGCAGCCAAAATATTACCCCGAGTCCTATTTAAAACCGATCGTCGCGCGAACTTTTTGTTCTGCGAACCTGAACGCGTGGAGGCGCCGATAGAGGGCGCTTTCCGGTTTTCAGAACAAAAAGTAAAATGGACGCCGATCGCGTATTCGCTCGATGATCGCTTTTAAATATGACGCCGCCTTAC
The DNA here is from genome assembly GCA_949128155.2 of Xanthia icteritia. NCBI lineage: Eukaryota > Metazoa > Arthropoda > Insecta > Lepidoptera > Noctuidae > Xanthia > Xanthia icteritia. The sequence goes on along the minus strand of OX421958.2, from coordinate 13,594,392 downwards.
CCAGACAGCAAGGTGGTGGTTTGGCTGGCAATTTTTTTAGAAATATAATATTAAATGTTCTGTTGTGAAGATATTTCATTGTAGACAGAAATATAGGTAAGTATTTTCTTTATCTCCTTCGCGTGTCCAAACTTTTTGTCAGACCAACAAAACGGCTATCACGGTGCGATTTCTTTGGAAAGTATTTTCCGACTACATTAGATATAGTTTGACCGAAACCGATGTACGGCGCCTTAGGAATGTGCGCGGCAAAACGAGAGGGTAGTGCAGACCGCTCATTCGTCAACGCTCGCGGGGTCTGCGAGCGTTGACCCCCGCCTGGTCCCCGCCTTGCCGCGCATTCTTAAGGCGCGATACAGCGGTCTCGATCAAACTAAACTAAACTAAATAGTACCAGTAAAAGATTATCGCGTTATCGCGCCGACAGAGGGAGTTTCCTGATTTTCTGAACAAAAAGTGACATAAGCACGCGACGATCGCTTCGCTCGATCTAGGTGATTTTGTTCACTCCATCAAGAAAATTAAATAAAAGTCAGTAAAAAAAAAGAATAAAGGGTCCCGCAGACAGGTCCGACGCGTCGGTGCTACGTAATTCTGGTACAAGAATTTCCATGAAGTTTCAATATAAATTGTTCTATTAGAGCCTTAAACAGATAAAAGCGTTTGAAGTTTTTAGTTTGTATGTAATATTTGCATTTTATTTCGCGTAGTGTAGATAGAAAAAATGATACAATGACATTATAAGGTGCTAGACATCGTTACCTGTAGTTAGTTCAACAAAACGCTAGAAAAACGATAGTGCGATAAAAACTACAATTTATAAATAAAAATAAAATTTTATAAAATTCACAAAAAATATACATTTTTATTAACCCACGCTAGCCAACGCTGAGAATGCAATTTATACATAATTATACATTTAAAAATGAATTATACATTTGGACGTCAAATTCGACACGGTGACGTGTAATACAAAGTTGATATCCGTCATTATACTGGCTGAATATAGCGACAAATTAGAGAGAGATAGAACTCTTCATTTTAAAAATATACGACAAAAACTTGACAAACAGATACCGAGCCAAATACCAGTGCGGCCGATGAATCATGGCCGGTCCGAACTTTGCGCAGAAGGCTAAAAATTTCAAAAAAAAATGAGTATGTTATTGCGCAATAACATTTTTTTGGAACCAATTGGTGACATAAGAAGAGTGTGAGAGAGAACTTGCGTAAAAGTTCGGAGAGCCTATTTTTTTCTCTCCATATTTTTTTCATTGAGAAAAAAAGATGGTGCTATACGTACTGCATAGCTTCATCTCTTTCTTGGAATAAATGATGGATTTACTCGTCACGGTAACTTAATGTGAAGTTTTTGATGAAGAGTTCTATACCCATCTATTTTGTAAACCTAAATTAATTAAATAAGTAGATACGGGTGCAATACTTAAAGAGCAAAGATTAGTGATAAAAATTCGTTACTAGTAATTTTAATAGAAGGTCTTAGTTGTGATTTTTACGGTAATTTGAATAAGTAGCACGCTTAGGGCAATTTTCATAGATATCATTTAGACTTAACTTTGCTAAGTAAGTATTTTATACGAATATATACCTTATTTTCATGCCGATAATGTTCATATTCGTATAAGCGAATGTGAGCAAGCGTTTCGTACGAATATCAACATTAATCACATACAGATAAAGTTCTTATTCGTATGAGGCGCTTACTTTAAGTCAAAGGGCCATCTATGAATTAGGCCCTTAGTGATAAAACACTGAAATCTTCCCCGAAAAACGATTTAAGATTTAGTGAAAACGGTGTTCAAGTCCATCGAGTTAATGATATAACCCCGAATGTAAAAATTTAGAGAGCCATTAAATCTTATACACTTTTCATGAAAATATCTAGATTTCTTCTGTTCACATCGTTTTGAAACGAATTATAATGAAATTTAATTTAATTGTTTATTCTGTAAATAGGATATCGGAACCCCTTTTACACGTCATATAAAAATAAGCTAGATGGAGTCACATTTCCTATCTAATTACACTTGAGAAGAAATGGTGAAACAAACTCAGGAGTCAGTCTCTTTTAAACTTCAAACTTAACCTTGGTCAGATCTTGTGAGGGTCATGTAGATTAGAATCTGACATGGTCTTTTGAGGAAAGCACCACACAGATTTGCGTCGAACTGTATGTTACATGGAACGACTGCCTATCTGACCTCCATAACCCAGTTAATGGGCAACGCGATACCCACGGCCTGCCCTCGGCAAGCGTAGCTTAACATCCGATCGACCCGTGTGGCTGTTATTACTTAGCCACCAGCTAATAAAAAAGTCTGCCCTAAATCATAAAAAAATATTAGGTTTATCAACAGAAGGCTTAAACTGAGGCGTGCGACTGCCCTGTTTATATCAAAGGCAAGCCTTTTTGTAGTCTCTCTCAGTAAAATGCCTTTTACCTGCAGTCACATTCCGGTCACATTAAATTAGCTAGAGAAACTAAACAGGCGTGATGGGTTTCAATATCTAAATATAAGGTGTTAAAAAATTTACTTTACAACTTTAAGAGGTGCTTTAGATCATCGAACTGAATAACTTTTAGTATGGGAACTACTTTGAAATCGCGAAAAAAAAATACCTACTGTTCTAAACTGTACGGGACAGCTGTTTTCTTTTTCGCGATTTCAAAGTTGATCCCATAGTAAAAGTTATTCAGTTCGATGGTTTAAAGCACCTTTTAAAGTTTGTAACGTTATTTTTTTAACAACTTACATAATAATAAAACAAAAAAAAGATATGATGATTTTTTTCGTGGGAGCCAACGACCGCTGGTGTAGTGAAGTTTACTTGTAGTATGACTTGAGAAAATCTGTTTTTTTTTAAGTTAGGTATTATGTTTAGATATTGACCCATCACGTCTGCGGAGTTTTACTAAATAATTTAATCTGATCCTGTATAAATAATGCGGCTGACCTATGAGTGTTAAATGTTAAATATTTTTAGTAAAAGGGCCTCAAGCGTCTTTCACACCGTAAAAATCACAATCATGAATATTTAGGCTGTATTTAAAGAGGAGTGCAAAGCATATAATAGGTATTATAAATATGTAAAATAATTAATTAAAAAAACAAATATATAAATAATAATAATAACGACCGTCATGATTATGTACTTCCTAAAATTGTTATTAATTATTTAGTAAATTAAAATTAAAGTAATTCCTTTTTATATTTCTTGCATAGGTGTATTCGCGAGCGGATATTGTTTGGGTTATAAATTATAATGCTAAGAGAATGATAAATTATAAATATCATAGATGATAATTATAATAAGAAAAATAAACCATCCCGCCAGTGACAGAGCCGATTGGTTTATACAATTTGAATATATTATAAATGATACAATATAAAATGGAAAACGAAAGTATTATACATTCTAAAATCGATTTGTATTCTAATGATTTAAAAAATCTTGACAATATTTTAGTTTCCAATGTTTTTGACCTCAACATCAAATTGTATAAAGCACAGAGCAGGAAAAAATACACAGATAATACAAAAAAAAAAGAATCCTAAACAATGTTTGCCTGTCGCGTTCGGACGAATGACGCTCTCATCAAAACATTGCGATCATTGCATGTTACTTTATATAAAAAAACTGCGATCCCTAGAATTGTATTGGGATCAGCATGGCACTGTAGAGAGGCTTACCACGACTCACTGGAATGCTGTTAATAAAAATATGAATTGTTCATTTTTGAGTTAGCTGTTATACGTAACAACTAAATACCGGTTTCTGAAAGGCTCGGTTTTTACTGACAGATTGACAAAGTGCTATGATTGGCTGACGGAATTAACAAAAACCAATAAAATCGTTCACATGGCAGTTGTACAAATGTCAGCTAAAAGTGTCAAAATCTACCATTGTTACGTTGCGAAAAAGGGATGGTACTATGCGTCCTGTATAGCTTCATTTCTTTCTTGCAGTGGAACAATGAAGGCTCCAACACAGTACGGGCACTGAAGGGAAATGGTGACTCTTTGCTTCCGATATTTGACTAAATGAGGGTATTTGTGACTCAACTGTCAAGTGTAACTGTCATTTTGCATACAAAAAGGTTGCAAATGCCAAATGAGTAGCAATTAATCCCTCATTATAAAAAAACATGTTTAATTAATCCTTCTGATAAAGAATCGGATCACAATTTCTCTTTTGAGGTATACCTTTTAAAAAAATTGCCAGAATGTACCTCGATGATATATTGGTAGTTCATATCCAAATGGTAAATACATTTTGATTTTAGTTTGACTGCAATAATTGATGGATAAAAATATTTAGTTTTTAGATTTGTACATAAAATATGATCCATGGATGTCAGCTTCAGGTGTTTAAATGAGCCCTAAAAGTCAGTCAAGTGCAAGTTATAATCAACTTAGTTTCATATCTTAGTTTAATTTCATGACATAGGGCTCATATTTAGGCCTCTGAATAAGCAACTTAGGTTACGATTATAATGAAAAAAAAAACTAACATTAATTTTCGTTTATTTGCAGTCGGATTAATATTTAAATGTATCAAGATAATAATAAAAAAATAACAGCTGACTCAACGTTAAGTATGGATTAGATTTTTTTATTAAAAAAAACTGTTAATATTAACTTTAAAGTTTAAAGATTGATCGCTTTAATTTAAACTAACTAGAATGTTAAGAATGCATTGTAGTGGTGGGTTATATTTTTAAGAAAAATATTTAAAAAAATAAACTTTTTACGTAAATTATAAAAGTGAATGAAGAAAAATTGGTAAATATTAAGCAAGTTTTGAAATACTTAGAATCATTACGCTTAATATATCTTAAGTAGTTTAAGGGATGATAGAATATATTTCGAAGACAACGGTTGAATGATAAAAAATAAATAAATATAAGGCTAGACAGCCTATATCGACTATATTTATCGTGTCAATGTCCATTCCCAAAAGAGTATATAATCAGGTACTACGTTGGTTTCCCCACTTTGCAATAACTGCTAAAAGGGTATGACCACACCTTCTTGACAAACATCGATCAGTTATCAGTCAACGTTGTTCGATAGGATCATCTAGTCAAAACTGTCGATTAGCGTCGGCCGATCTCATTTTCTATTGATAAACGTCGATTGGGGGCTGCGGTGCTACCCTAGCTTAACGAAAACTGTTGCAAAAATGCAGATATATTGAATATCTTTATCATCCGAGCCTTTTCCCAAATGTTCGAGTCGTCTTCCCATCAAATCGTAGTCAAATCTTCACTGCATTACAGCCTTCACTCAAAAATATCCGAGTTAGGCTTTTCTTTCTCAAACCAATTTTCTAAAAAGTGGGGATCCAAGAAAAGGGAGATAGAAAAACTAACAATTTAAAATGAATTTAAAAATGTAACCCACCACGTATAGAAATAATATTCTTCTTTCTTCACAATTTTTCTAAATTTTATGCATATCACGCATTTGTTAGATCTGTTTAGCCATCAACTATTAATACTGTCAATTAGATCGTCTACATATCCGCGTAAAATTCGCTTGGATTGTCTCCTCGAGAAGAAAACGCATAGATTTGAAAAGCATGTACTAAAAGGAGGGTAGGACGATGTTTTACGAATATTTCTTTGACATTCGACAATAATTTTGTGAAATATAAGTTTAAAGCTAAGTTATTTCAATGATTCTACTATTACTAAGCTATGTATTATTGAAAAATTACACATTATTGCTAAGTTTAATTCGTTTTATAATTCGCTAGTTTGTAAATCATGTAATGACCGCTAGCGCCATCTATTGAACATAGAAAGTACTATTAGTTACAACAGTTGATACTAGATGGCGGTAGCAATCCTGCCTCGCGCAAGCGAAATTCCGTGGACATCGTTTTACCCAAAATGAAGAATTTATTGCACTTTATTTTTAATTAATACACTAACAAGCTAAATGCTTAAAAATGGCCAATGTTGAGAATCTGCCGTGATATAATGTGAACTGTGAAATTAGCGACTGTGAAGCCAAGAATTTTAAACCATCTAAACTGGAGAATTGTTCTAGGAAAAACGTCAGAACAAATTTAAACTAGGTACTGGTCTTAAAATTCACAAATTCAAAATAAACCTGCCTAATTTTTAGACCATTATGAATTGAGTATTTTCTGATTTGCTGGATACAAAAATCTTTTATTTTTCTTGCTTACAATTTGATTTCCAAAACGTATGTATATGGAAATCATTGTAAATACATTTTTGCAAACTTGATAGATTTTTTATTGAGCAAAAAGAGTTCTATAAAAGTATTCATCATCAGGGAATACTTTTTTCTCCTCTGTTCGTTCAAACGTTTCTGAAAAGTTAATAGAAGAAAAAAAAACATGGCTGACAGATTGTCAAACTCATTTTGACCGTTTTGATTGGCTGACTGAAATAACAATAGCCAATCAAATCATTTGAGATCAGTTTGACCATAAAGCTCAATTACACGATGCAAGCTTCTTGCCTGTGGCAACTTCAACATATGGTATGCCACAGGCAATAAAATCGCACCGTGTAAATCAAGCTTTAGACAGCATTTTTTTCATTTATTACCCTTTTTGAAACCGGAGTTACCTCCGGTTTCAAAAAGTAAATGATAATCGCACTGATTTTCAAAAGTAAAAGAACAGAAAAAATTTCTAGCTTCATAAAAGTCGTTAATTTCGCAGTTCTACGGACAATTGTGGCCCGTTTGTCAGATTTTTTCACATTTCACACGATGATTATACCTGTAAACCGTTTACAGGCTCAAACGTAAATATTAACTTTACATTTAAGTCCGTAAACGGTTATGTAAACATGAAAACGTAAATTGTAAACTTACGGTTTGAATCTACTATGTTATACATTTCAAAATGATTTTGAAAATGGAATTTGGAGGTTTGAAATTCCATAATGGAATATTAAAATGAACAGTTTTAAAAATGGAATACTGTGACGGACCATTCTGAAAATGGAATCTATTTCTCTTGTGCTTTGTGGCTGATTAAAAACATGAGCAGAATTACTCCTTCAATATTTTCGTTGTTATAGCTTCAAACCTATGGTATATAATATTATTTCTTGTCAAATATTAAAGTGCCATAATTATAGAGATTGTTATAAAATATGGATTTTATTTTGAAACCCTTCTTGAAGACGTGTCGCAGCGGAAAAATGACGAATTTCTTCATTTCAGTTTAGCAGATATTTTGTCTATGACGTCGTGTAATTGTGTATGGTAAGAATTTGTGCAACCAACCACTGGGGAGCTATTCAACAAAAACTGTTTCCGCTGGAACTACGTCATCCCAGCAGCATTTTTTTTTTCCTATGGATCTACAAGAAAAAAAATACATTCAATAATTAGTGTGTAGCGAGAGGTAAATGTGTATGTTTAAGTGAAATTCGCGCACAATTTTTGAAACCCTGCAACCTGATTCGTCATCTCTGCCCAGCCTTGTTACAACTATTGGGGTCGGCTTCCAGTCTAACGGGATGCTGCTGAATACCAGTATTTTACATGGAACGACTGAACCCTGAACTTCCTACCTATATCATAAATTGAGATGTCTTTACTACGACAATACTCAATACTATCCGTTCGAAAATATTGCATCTGCCTAGCCTTTTCCCAACTATGTTGGGGTCGGCTTCCAGTCTAACCGGATGCAGCTGAATACCAGTATTTTACATGGAGCGACTGCCTATCTGACCTCCACAACCGTAACTGGGTAATATGACACCTCTTGTTAAGACTGGTCGTCAGACTTTCGGGCTTCTGACAACCCGTAACGACTGTCAAAGATCCACGAATGACAGCCGGGACCAAAGGTTTAACGTGCTTTCCGAGACACGGGGGAGCCTCGATATGTAAAGATGAACACCCATCAACGGACCAATCCCGGCAAGCAAAGCTTAACCTGATGGATCGACCCGTGCGGCTGTATTACTTAGCCACGAGCTATATTTCTACATTTCAGAAACATTTTTTTCTATGCAATATTTTCGCATCGGTCGAAAATATTGCATAGAAAAAAATGTTTGGCTTTGTAGAACGTTGCCTCTGTCACTCATACATATGAGACAGTCTCTTTCTAGAGCTCCAGGTGTCATGCTGCACGTAGGGCCTGTGTTGTCAGCCCCGCTATAACCTTACTGACTATGTGGCGGCATCTACATCACCACATGCGAACTACGCATCACACTGACGTCGCGCAAAATCCTGCATCGCGCAAGCAGAGATTACCGCGCCACTAGCATACACAAGGTCAAAATTATTAGCTAGCGAAACTCCGCAGACGTGATGAGTATCGATATGTTAATAAGAAAACAGAAAAAAAAGATTTGATGATTTTTTCTGGGGCCAACATCCGCTAGTAGTGTAGTTAATAAGGACGAGTTGAGAAAATCTTTTTTTTTTGTTTTATCTTGTTAAGATATCGATACCCATTAAGTCTGTAAAGTTTACACAGAAAAAAGCAATATTTCTACATACCTACCTACGGTCGGTGACAAACAACAAAAACAAAAATCTTTTTTTTTTGTTGTTTTATCTTATTTAGATATCCATCCCCATCACGTCTGGGGAGTTTCACTAGCTAATTTGAATTGAACCTGTATACACCGTGACATTTTAGTCGTCTTACAAAAGCAGCCCACTTCATGTATCCAATGACTACTGAACATTCATAAAAAAATAAATTGAGACATTGTAAAAAAAAAAATTGCTCCTATATGTATTTTATGTCGGGCACATTGAGTGGCCTTTTGTAAGACGACTGAAATGTCACAGTGTAGATATTTTTTTTTTTCATGAATGTTTAGTAGTCATTGGATACATGGAGTGGCCTGCTATTGTAAGACGACTAAAATGTCACGGTGTATAACGTCCCGACAACAATCATCGGGCAGTCCCCCGACCCTTGCTCAAGCCCGCGCCGAAGATAAGCCTGTAGCTTTAAATTCCCCAGATAATAATAATAATTATCCAGTAATGATCCAGCCAATCCCATCTTGCTGTCCTCCCCCAACGACGCTCTAAGCCGAGGTTCGTACCCCAGTTCCCAAGTTTATAATTAGTATTATGCCTGAGTGGAGGCTTTAAGTTAGCGTAAGGCAGTCACAGATTGAATACTATCGTGAATTTATGCAAGCCTAGTACCTACTTTTTGTTAGGTTACTTCTCAGAAATTGTGCACACCATCTAATGATTGATATACTAAGGATATTAATTAACATCATGACGGTACCTTGTCAATATATCTATGAAAACATCATGTACCTACGTAAGAAAAAGATAACATCTTTTCAGTAAAAGAGGTGATAGACATAATTATAGTACAAGAAATAGGGACCTATTAGTTGAACCAGGTTCCAGACTGGCTAAAGTAGACTCATCTTTCATGGGATACTGTTTAAAATGTTACAATAAAATTCTTCCCCACATACTTCAACTGAATGAGACGAAATAAAAATCTTGTATAAAATGCACACTACGCAGGCAGGTAGGTAGGTATATTATAAGTTGGGGGATTAAATCGTTGATAAAAATGCATGGCTCAATGATGGTCCTGCTCCACAACCGCAACTAATTAATTAACATTTGAAAATACTGTTGGAGCTGCTGAAGATCAAGACCATCTTTGCATTGTATAAACTCAATATCCTTTGTATTATATAATTGCATAGCACAGGTTACAGGCACAACATCGTTTAACGGGTAATATGTCTTTCATTGACTTGAATGTGCCCTGGTGGAGCTGAATGGTGCTGATACATTCGTCATGTTCATGAACGGGCGCCGTCAGTTGTGATTGGTCATCTCTTGGCTGCCATAGCTTATTTTACGGACGCTTTTAACGTGCAGGTCTTTCTACACTGTTCCCACATGCATAATTTCGACATGAGTGACCGATTATTTGTAACATTTTTTTTTTTTTAAGTGTCCTTGGACTTTTCTTGCCCTTTCTTCTCCATAGGTACCTACTACGCTTTGTAATGGGCAACTAACTTCATCCCTTTGACTGACCGACTCCTCTAACAATTCAAAAGTGCCTGTAAAGGGTTTAATTGAAATAAATGCTTTGAGTGTGAGTTGAAACTATATCTTGAATTCACGCAGCCATAGTACGTTTTGTTAGGTTGTGCCGATTCAAGTTTATTAACTCAAGGAATAAGATCACACAAACAAAATCCCCCCTTTTCAACCCCTTAAAAGTCGAATTTCCAAAAACCCCTGCTTAGTGCTCCCCTACATTATATTAGGAAGCCGTGTGCAAAATATCACGTTCCTAGTCCCAGTAGTTTCGGCTGTGCGTTGATATGTCAGTTAGTCAGTCTGTTTCTCTTTTTATATATATAGATGAGTGATCTTTACACCCTTTTCCTCATACCTATACTACGTGACGAGCGACACGAAAAAAAGGAATATAAAAAACCATAATTTCAAAAATGTAAAACCATTATATTATTCTCTATATTTTTTTGGTAATAACATTAATTCCTTATTCAATAAATAAATTATATGAGTCATTCATTAACAATACTGGAATGAAAAATAAATACTATCCAACTAATAATTACTTAGGCATAAATATTCTTATCGTAACAAATTAAGAATCAATTAGAGCAGTGATAGCCTAATGGTGAGACCGTCAGACTGCCAAGTCATAGGTCTCGAGTTCGAACTCAAGGCACCTCTGACTTTTCGGATTCATGTGCATATTGTATTATTATCACTTGCTTAAAAAACGGTGAAGGAAAACACCGTGAGGAAACCAGCATGCCTGAGAGATATTTCTCGACGGCATGTGAAGCTAAGTCAGAGGCCCGTGGGCGGCTTTAAAACTCTGGAACCAGGTTAGTCACTAACCACACGAAAAGAATAAGATAAGAAAAAAAAGTTGAGGTACAATGAATGTATAATTCAAAAATGTTCACTATTTATATACATTAAAAAGATGTCTACATTTTTGAAATTTTCATTATGAATTACTTATTTTATAATTCATTCGTTTTTCTGGTTAACGGAACGCCAAATGCGTCGTTTTCGAAAATGCTGGATTCAGCCTAGCCTTTTCCCAACTATGTTGGGGTCGGCTTCCAGTCTAACCGGATGCAGCTGAATACCAGTATTTTACATGGAGTGACTGCCTATCTGACCTCCACAACCCAACTCCCAAGTTACCGGAACTTGGGAAAAAGATACGTCTTGGTAAGACTGTGTTACATATAAGCATTATGTATGTGTGTAGCGATGCGCGGCCTTGTGGACTGCCTGCGCAGACGGCGCCGCGCAGCGCCCCGCACCCCGTGCCTCCCACCGCGGGCACGCTTGCGTGTGTTTAAAATAAAGAGTCAGTGCGTTCACAGCCCGCTTGTGTTTTACTTGTGTCCCGTATCTAACAGTGGCGACGAGAGCGACCCACGCTATATCACGATGGCTCAGTTTAGTTTCGGTTTATTAAGTAATTTCGACCACACAGTGCACCAATGGCAGGCGTACAAAAGTCGCCTGCGGCAATGGTTCGTGGCGAACGATATTTCCGAAAAAAACGACGCAACGGGTTCAAGACGGCGAGCAATCCTACTGAGCGCACTCGCGGACGGCACCTACCAGCTCGCAGCCGACTTGGCCTTGCCAAAACAGCTGGAGGAGGTGCCAGTAGAAGACATCTATGAGCTCCTTGACACTCACTTTTCCACGACAAAATGGATTCGGGGAGCGATACACATTTTACGCGGCAATGCAGCAAACGGGTGAGACGCATGCGCAGTGGGCGGCAAGACTGCGTGGCCTCACGAAACATTGCAAATTCGCCAACGTAGAGGAAGCATTGCGAGATCGTTTCGTGATGGGCATGTTGGCGGGTCCCGAGAGGGAAAAACTGTTCACTAAGGACACAGATACCTTGACCCTGGCAAAGGCAGTGGAGTTGGCGCAGAGCGTCCGGTGCGCGCGGGCAGGCGCCGCCGCCGGCGCTTCCACGATGGCGTCGACCACACAGCAAGAACATTCAGTGTTCAAGGTGCAGGGCAAGAGTGCGGGTTCTGATAGGGAACCGGTAATGGAGAAGTGTTCCGTGTGCGGTCGAAAGAACCATGCATCGTCTCAGTGCCGATTCGCGAACTATACTTGTAGGAAGTGTAATACAAAGGGTCACTTACGTAGAATGTGCAAAGTAAAGTGTGTGGTGGCCGGCGATGTGAGTGAGGGGGACGACGATGGTGAGTTTTTATGTTGTAACATCACTTCAGAGCGGGGAGAACCCATGACAGAAATCGTGTCCGTATACGGCTCACAAATCAAATTTGAGATTGATAGTGGATCCGCAGTAACGGTAATTTCCGAAAGTTTATACAACAAATGTTTTAGCAGGTTGCCCTTGTTACCACCTAAGAAAAGGCTATTTACCTACACGGGTAGTAATATTGTGTGTCTCGGTATAATTCGCCTACCGGTCACTTATAGGCTGAGTACACACACACTAGATGTTTACGTCGTACGCAGCGAAGGCCCGCCATTGCTCGGAAGAGATTTTTTATCCTTATTTAAGTTAAAACTAGCACCCTGTAATTTCATAAATAACGAAACAAAAACAATCGATGACTTGCATAATAGATTCAGAGACGTATTTTCAGATAAATTAGGTAAATTCAATAAATTCGAGGTAAAATTACGGTTAAAAGATGATTCAGTGCCAAAATTTTTCAAAGCGCGTCCTATTGCTTTTGCTTTGCGAGACAAGGTAGATGAAGAGATAGTCCGCCTTGTAAACTTAGGGATACTTAAGCAGGTTGATCACTCGGAGTATGCATCACCCGTAGTGCCAGTATTAAAACGAAATGGAAGTGTTAGGCTGTGTGCAGACTATTCTGTAACTATAAACAAACAATTAATTGTAGAACAATACCCGTTGCCTACAGTCCACGAACTGTTTTCAAAATTGCACGGAGGTCAACAGTTCTCAAAGTTAGACCTGTCCATGGCCTATAATCAATTTGTTTTAGACGAAGACTCACAAAAAATTACATGCATAAATACTCACCGCGGATTGTTTCAGTATACACGTATGGTTTTTGGTTTAACCAGTGCACCGTCTATTTTTCAGCGCGCAATGGAAAACTTATTGTCTGGTATGGACGGTGTGTTATGTCTTTTAGACGATGTTCTTATAACAGCCGATGGACCGGGTTTACATTTACAACGGTTAACGGCAGTGTTACAGAGGCTGCAAGATGCCGGACTAACTTTGCAAAAAGATAAGTGTGTATTTTTTAAGAACGAAATCAATTATTTGGGGTATGTTATTAACAAAGACGGGTTAAAAAAATCTTCTGATAAAGTAATAGCAATTGAGAAATCCCCAGTGCCCACAGATGTAGGCAAACTTCAATCATTTTTAGGATTAGTCAATTATTAGATACCGTAATTTCGTACCTAAGGCGTCCGAAATCTTAAGTCCCTTATACGATCTGTTAAAAAAAGGTGTTAAATGGCAGTGGGCCGACGAACATCAAAGAGCGTTCATCGAAATAAAAAAACATTTAACGTCGGATCAGGTTTTAACGCATTTTGACCCAAATGCAAAGTTAATCCTCACGGTGGACGCTTCACCTAATGGCTTAGGTGCGATATTATCGCAAAGTGATAAAGATGGATGCGAGCGTCCTATTTCGTTTGCGTCCCGCACTCTAAACACAGCTGAAAAACGTTATTCTCAGATTCAGAAAGAGGCAACGGCTATTATTTTTGGAGTTCGAAGATTCCATCAGTACTTGTACGGTAAGTCAGACCCGTTCATCCTTCGCACCGATCACTAACCTTTAATTTCAATTTTTGGCCCGCACAAAGGTATACCGGAGGTTTCGGCAAATCGATTACAAAGATACGCGTTGTTCCTCAGCGCATATAATTATAAAATCGAATACGTTCGTAGCGAGAATAACATCGCGGATTATTTGTCCCGCGCAAGCCTTCCCGACGACGATAAGCGATCGCGGTCAATGACCGCGGACAGCGAACGCGGGGACAGCGCTCAGCACGCGGCCGCCGCGGCCGCCCCGATGGACCGCGCGTCGTATATTCACTTCGTGATAAACGGACACATGCCAGTTACGCGGGACGAATTACGCAAGGAAACTAGCCGAGATGTTAATTTAATGAAGGTGATTGATTTTATTTTTAAGGGTTGGCCTAGAAGCGTGTCTGATGTAAATTTAAAACCGTTCCACGCATGCAGGAATCAATTATCTTATGAAGACGGCTGTGTTATGAGAGGGTATAAAGTGATTTTACCAGACAGTCTAAAAATGAAAATATTAAACGAACTTCATGCTTCCCACCTGGGAATTGTAAAAACAAAGGCCGAAGCTCGTTGCCGTTTTTGGTTTCCGGGTATTGATAAAGAAATAGAAACTATGATCTTGTAGTGTTTGCATACATTTACGTCCTACCCCTCCGCGCGCCCCGCTTGCCCCCTGGAAATACCCACCCCAACCATTCTACCGGTTGCACATAGATTTCTTGGGTCCGTTAGATAATAGACATTATTTAATAGTAGTAGACGCATACACAAAATGGGTGGAAGTTTACGATATGTATGGTTCAACGACCTCATCAGCTGCACTAGAAAAACTATACGAGTTTGTATCAAGGTTCGGGTTACCAAATACAATTGTAAGCGATAATGGCACGGCGTTCACGTCACAAGAATTTGCACGGTTTTGTGCAATTAACGGGATTGAGCACGTGACATCACCGCCCTATAATCCTGCGAGCAATGGTCAGGCTGAAAGTTACGTAAAGATTGCTAAAAAGGGCATAAAATCGTGTATTTTAAGTAGTAACAGCCAAAAAGACACTAGGGTCAAACTATTAAAATATCTTTTCGATTACCGGAATTCAGTACATTCATTGACAGGGTTCTCTCCGGCTCAATTAGTTTTTGGTCACAAGCTAAGATCAAGGTTGGATCTAGTGTCGCCTAAACCACTGTCGTCACTTTCAAACGCGTCACTGGACAGCACAGTAAAATCAAAACAGTGTTTGCAGTATAAATTCTATGGCGGCAAAAATACACAAATTTTTAAAAAAAGGGACGAAGTTTTATACAAAAAATTTCATAATAAAGATAAGTTCACATGGTGCAGAGGGACGATAGTAGACAGGAGTGGTAAAGTTGTGTATTTGGTCAAGGATCATTTAACAGGGAGTGTAATAAAAAAACACAAAAACCAGATTGTGTTATATAAAGGCAATGTACAACAAAGTTGGGCTGGAGAAATCGAGGATGATGGTGACGAGGACATATCATCAGCGGCTCTGCCGAGCCCCCAACCCGCGTCTCAAGCTGACGCCACGGGAGAGGGGGGGCAAGGTGCAAGCACGCCGCCAGCGGCGCCGACATCGCCGCCCGCGCCTGTGCCGCCGGACCGTCCCGGTAGGGCGTTGTGCCAGCTCCCAAAGGTGGATTATAGAAGCCTTGCGCTAGGCAAGTGACCAGTGGATGGCATAATGTTAAAACGTTGTACGTGTGTTTAGTTATAAGTACCTTTAAGTAGTGTAGTATTTTTATTAAGAATTGTATCTTTCAAAATAAGGTTGGGAGATGTTACATATAAGCATTATGTATGTGTGTAGCGATGCGCGGCCTTGTGGACTGCCTGCGCAGACGGCGCCGCGCAGCGCCCCGCACCCCGTGCCTCCCACCGCGGGCACGCTTGCGTGTGTTTAAAATAAAGAGTCAGTGCGTTCACAGCTTCCGTCTTATTATAGTACTCTGTGGTTCACAGCCCGCTTGTGTTTTACTTGTGTCCCGTATCTAACAGACTGGTTGTCAGACTTTCGGGCTTCTGTCGATCCGCAACGACTGTCAAAGATCCACGAATGACAACCGAGATCAACGGCTTAACGTGCTTTCCAGGGCACGAAGGAGTTTTGGTATGTAAAGATGGTCACCCATCCACGGACCAACCCCGGCAAGCGTAGCTTAACCTGTTGGATCGACTCGTGCGGCTTTTATTACTTAGCCACGAGCTCCTCGCTTTTCTTAAAAATGCCGGAAGTGACGTCAAAAGGCATGTGAATAAACAGCTATTTTTCCAAATTGCTTGAATTCTAAGTACATAAGTGCGATTTCTGCTTGAATGAAGAACAAAAAAGAATTTTAAATTTAATTATGGTTTGGGGCTATAATCACATCATGACGCGAAAGTAACGGACTTTTAAACTGTAGAAGAAAATTGTTGTTTTTTTTTTGAACAAAAAGCAGTATAGTTGAATTTGACTTTAAATACTTTTCTTTGGTTTATATTACTGTCCTTTATAAAGTGAAAAATAATAATTACATGCATATTATTCCTTATGTCGCTATTTTCACTTATACAAATATACATAAATACACACTTACATTCTGTTTGCCCTGAAGGGTTAGGCACCCACATTTCGCCAGTTATGTTTAAAGTCCTATGTAATAGGCGAGCCTATTGCCATCAACCGGGTACAAATCCAAACTCCGGGCTGCTACTGAAAAACTCCTGACAGAAAAACAAAATAACGCTTTACCCGTTTTTTTTTTTTATTTTGCTTGGGAAATGATCAAATAACTTCTCCCGCTCTGGGCGGAGCGGGAGGGCGTGTCAGATTCTTACTGACTAAAACCCACCCGTGTTCCTTCCGTTGCCTGTACGTTGCCAGGGGCCACGGTATCCCTTTCGGACTTTCGCGCAACCCTGGCAGGCATCGCCATCGGTCCTATCGTCCCTTTAGCGATTATTCTGAAAGTGGGCAACGTCGACGTCAAATATTTCAGTTTTGATTAATTTGGCAATATGTGGCTAACTAGCGAACTAGAATATTAATAAAAATGGAAAATTTCCAAATACTTTTTTTACATCTAAAACTAAATATTCAGTGTTAAGATATTGTAGTGACATAGGAGCATACGTGCAGCCGGGACGGAGCGCCGGAGCGCCGCACGCCCGCCGCGCACTGAGGCGCAGACTACAACACCTTGGTATTGGTATAGCGTGCGCGCGCGCGCCGCCCGCATCTTAGCGCCGACAACATGCCTCGACACTTGGAGTCAAAAGGGATGACGGCTTAAAAAAAAAATTGTCCGTCTTATAGATTATAAAAAAATTACGTACATTTATTTTTTCTTTTTTTACGTTATTGAAGATTACGGCGATACATTGAGTTAAAATGTGCCATGACGTCACTAGTATGTAGATTTTATACTTACTTGTGACGTATCAACCCCCACTCCCCAACTTTAATGCGTTTTTATCTAAGTCATTTTTTATTAATATGATAAAGCAAAAAATACAGGTCAGTCTAATATTTTTTTATTACTAAATAGAATTTATTTATTTTTTACCCTATTATCACGCTACACACGACGAATGCCAGGAGCGATCGTTTTTAGTGCTACACTGTGATTGGTCTATTTTAATATTGTAGAAGGCAGAGGTTGTACCACTAAGCTATGTATGTTTTGTAGTAGGTATGTAAGGAATAACATTATTAATATAATCATTTAAAAATCATATATCGAGTTTCATTCCCATTAAACTCTAAATTGGTGACCCCGACTAAAGACCGCAAACAACAAGCATGGCAACGCGGTGAACAACCTCTAAAACTATCTCTGAGCCAAGAAGACGTCAAAACGATCTCAGTCAAGACGCGTTTACCAAAGTTCTGGCGAGAAAAGCCCAGATCGATCGATAGAATTAACCATGAAATGAGAATATTATAAATTTGTCTCTAACACCCAATTGCACAAAGACAAACATTAATGCCCCATTACGTAATGGGTCATTAACGCTAATGATTTTATTAACCATTATAATCGAGTTTAATGTTGTTAAAGCAACATTATCAGCGCTGTGCTGTGGGTCCCTCATAGCACAGAATTATGCTGAGTGGAAGCCTTCTTGTCACATTCATGACGTGCAGCTGCCGAATATTTATGTTGTTTTATATTTTTGTTATTTTTATGCACGTGTCTCTGTGACAAATAAACCAATTTTTCTTTCTTTCTTTCTTTATTAAACTCTATTCTAATATTCTCATCGATTAATTCTATCGATTGATAAATGAGCTCGCTAAAACGTCGATCGACAGTTCTTACTACATCAAATCTTTTTTCTCGATTGCTCAATGTTTATCGTTTTCATCGATCGAAGATCGACGTTAGATCTAACAAGACCGTCTATCCAGAATGGACTTCGATCTATAGTCCGTTCAAAAATACCTGATAAAAGTGTAAACAAACCCTGCTTAGGATAAATTCTTACGCAATCACTCACTGAAGGGAATAAGCGACACATTCATCTGTATTTAGAAGGTTTCAACTTTTATATCTTACCGCTTTTTCCAACAACTATATTTTGAATAACATTAATAACTTGTAATTGAAATATATAGACAGCAATGGATTCCTGCATTCCTTCCTTGTTTAACCTATAGCAGCCAAACATGGATTTACACAGAAAAGGTAAAAAAATCAACGGGTTGCACTACTCCGGGAGTGCCAGCAGAAGTGAAAACTTGAATATTAACGTTGTGCATTTTTGATATTTTGGTGCTACTCTCCCTCCGTCTTACGAATTTTTAACATTTTTTTACCCATCACAAAAAAAGTGCACAGCGCCGCTAAAGAAGTTTTCACTTCAAAAATCTTGTACGCAATGGAAAGAAGCCTCTTAAAACTGAGAACAAGAAACACCGACATACGAAAGAAAACAGAACACAGTTTTGCCTGAGGCAGAAGTGGCGATGGGCCGGTCATGCAGTAAGATACAAGTACAAGAGGTGAACTCTTCTAACACCTAAATGGATAGGTCCGCTAAGCCAAAGGAGCCTGGGAAGACAAAGGAAAAGATGGACCGACGACATTATAAAGATTGCCGGATCAATATTGCCACAGACAAATGCAAATAGAAACAGTTGGAGGAGGCTTTTACCCACCTGGGATAACACAATAAAACAATAAAATTTTAAATATCAATTTATATATTATAGTTGTGTGAGAAATAAAGCTGTATTCAAAAATAAATTGAGCTTATAAAATTAACCTCAATTTTATTGTGAAATGAAAAACATCTTTAAGGTGATTTAAAATTATAATTTCAGGTTCAAGTATTCAAATAATCAAAACAAAGCACTCAATTTGTAATCCACGAGTACCTCTTCTGATCCATTTGTTAACACTTTCATCAGACACTTTTGAAACGGACCACACGGCGATCCACCAACGCCATCCACCCAGAATCGACGTCGAACTACTATCGATCGACAGTCGATCCACGTAGATCGATGACATTGATCAACGTCGATCGAGTGAAAGTGACCCAAAAGGTATATCTTTAAGTTAACCGTTTTATACAACTTCTGTGTTAACCCACAAAGGTTCGGCGTGATGTTAAGGCGTCGTTCCAGTGTTCTTTAACCTATCCAAAATGTTTTCTGAAACAAAAATGTTTATATTAGCAATTTGTGCAGGTCATGTAGTAAATAGAGGTATAGGGAACAGGGTGTAAAGTTCACTCATCCTCTATAGAAAAGGGAGGATCCTCTGACCAGACGGGTGTTGTGTCTGGTGGGCTACTGCCCAACCATTCATGTCGGGAAGTTATATATATACTGATCGCGCGGAAAACTTTGCTTGCGCGATGCAGGATTTCGCGTGACCTTATTGTTCTGTAGGAGCGATTTAGGATACCTATTCCAAGTCTCATTTTGCAGAAGGTGCCTATAGATTTGATCGATTTTTGAAGATCGAGACGAGCGTACAAACAAAATCGAGTAAATATGTAAGTAATCGACATCGTTTCTTTATTTTGTTGATCGGCACTTGCTTCAAAAACGGTGGAGGAAAACATCGTGAGGCAACCGGCATGCCTGATAGATATTTCTCGACGGCATCTGAAGCCAAGTCAGAGGCCCATGGGCGGCTTTAAAACTCTGACACCAGGTTTACAGTGTTGTCGATCGATAACTCAACAAGTGATCTCTACGTCTGTCTCGATTTTAAACTTGATATTTATCGATCGTTACCAAGCAACAGGCAACAGTAAACGAATCTGTAAGAAGCTGACAGATATACGAGTATATATTTTTTTTAAACATTGCGCCACACTTGGAATTTCTCCTGTATTGTGGGTGCGTTTACAAAAATTTAAAGTCACACAAACAGCCAGACCCGGAACAACTACTTGTAGGTATTAATATCAATATTTTTTTCCGTGCGGGAATCGAACCCGCGAAACGCAGTGCAGCAGACAATCGCTTAACCACTGCGCCAACCTTGCCGTCATATTATTGATTGTCAAAACAGAGCGTATCAAGCGAAAGTAATTGTCGCCAACAATTAGAGTAAATCTGTAGGCACCTTGGTGCATTCAGTGTCTTAGATGATTTACATTCATCTGCCACGTACTCGAATATCTACTTTACCGTTCAGAATTTTGCGTTGATTTTCAACTGAACATTTGGGAAAAAATGTGGTTGCAATGGAATTTGAACTTTGTCGTGTAAGACATTAGAGTTTATTTTAGTTATTCTGAATTCACAATAAAACAACTTACTCAAATCTACAGCATCAGGACATTTCTTCAGATGTTCAGTGATAACAGTTCTTAGCACCGCCCTCTCTGATAACAGCTTATCATTCAATTCTTGAAGTTTCTTATTCTCTTGCGCCTGATGTATCCACGTCTCTTTTAATCTTGCCCTGGAAAAACAAAATGGCGGTTTTAGTTAATGAAATGCACTGACCCCAGCTTGGTTTAACCAGGCTCGATAAATCGAACGAACCCCGAGATTTGCACTAGCCCCTGAAGCCTCATGCTTCATGGGGCTACAGAAGCCATTGCATATCAAGGAGTAGACCGGGGGGCGCGGTAATGGTAGGGAAGACCGTGCCCTAAGGATAAGGAAGGATTGGCGAGCCGTACCGGATATGCATCCTTGAGCAGGCAATGGAATAGTGGAGAGCCCTGGAAAAACAAAATGGCCGTTTTAGTGACCAGAAACCTTAACAAGGATTTCATTTAAATTCAGAGTTTGGGCACGCGTTATTTTGGAGTCGGGCAGGATACCTGTCAAGGTGCAGTGACAAGTGGATTAAGGCAGTGACCGAGTGGTGTCCAAGGACTGGAGGACAAGGTGTCGGTCGGCCGGCGGCAGATGGGCGGGCGTGTTGATACCATCGCGGGTAGAGCCTGGATGAGGCTGGCACGGGAGCGTGGGGATTGGCACAAGAAAAGACAGGCCTATGCCCAGCAGTGGGTGAAGTCTGGCAGTGTGGGACATTGATTGCGCACGCGCCAAACGACCCATGTACCGTTGTATAGTACAGTATACGGACGCTAATATGACAGCGAGCATAGAGGCATTATTCTGATTTCCGCTGTACGCGGCAGTGCTGCCGCAGCAGTTCTGCCGCGTCACTACTGATCCCCATAAAATGTATATAGGTTTATATGAGATAAAATTGTGAGACATTAAATTGGCAACAAAACAGCGAGACACCACGAACAGCAGGTGCTGGGAATCGGCGGCCAGCGGCAGCGGCAGCGGTAGGCAGTGCTGTTGCGTGCGGCGGGGTTCGATATCATACCTATAGAAAGACTGACGACGCTCCAGATCACAAATTGTCGCAAAATCACATAATATAAGGCCTCTTTAAAATAATAAAGATAACAACAATGCAAATGGATATTGTAACAAGGTGTAAACTTGGCAGGCAGCTAGCGACGGACGTCGAACCGTCTGATCCTTAGCACTAAGGAATTTAAGCATTGCGAAATCTAATCAGCTCTACGTGAACTGCCAGCATTTCTAACTTGCAGATACTTGTTGTCAAAATTCCAGCAATTGTATAAATCACCTGTTCTTACCAACAATACTCGTAATGCCGGTAATAAGAAACTAGTTTGTGCGAAATTATTCGTAACGTTTGGATTTAGATACGCTGAAATTGGATATTAGTGCATATTTAAGACTATTGCCTCATCAAGGTTCAATTTAAATATAGGTACAAAAAAAAAAAAAACATCTTACACAACTTATTCTAGTTACAACGGGGAGAATCCTTTTAAGCAAATAGTTTGCTTGTGTTAGGACACTCCGCCCTGCCATTTTTTTTTTGGGTGGGAAATTATCGAATAACTTCTCCCGCTCTGGGTGGAGCAGGAGGGCGTGACAGACTCTTACTGACTAAAACCCACCCGTGTTCCTTCCGTTGCCTGTACGTTGCCAGGGGCCACGGTATCCCTTTCGGACTTTCCCGCAATCCCGGCCCAAGGTTATATATTTATACTTATTAAGTTATAGAGCCTGTTTAAGATTTATGTAAAATAATGCAAATAAAAATAAATCAAAAGAAAGAAATGGGAACACAGTATTTTTATGATAGGCATAATACGCGCAGGGATGTGTGCGCTATGTGAGTAGATGGTGAGGAGGTGAGTGTGTATGTGAGTAGTAGGAGTGAGAAATAGGAGTTGAAAGCTAACCCTACGACTAGTCTTGGGATCGAAAAATAATGTAGGACATTATCTTCCATTAGCGGCAAAATATCATAGAGCAATATTTTATGTGTATATTATAGTCTCATCGATTGCACCATATTTTCCACTTCGTCGTAGGCCTTCGACTTAAGCCATTTAGACAAAGTGTTTTTGCATTTGCGGTAGGTTAGTGGGTATATGTCAAGTTCTTTATTAAGAAGATTGTATAAATGGGCTAATTGCCTGGGATATTGTCTTTTAGCGAAACTTGACTTTACTGAGACAGTGGGAGCAACGGTGTTTTTTCTTCTGCCTTTTATCCACGGAAGACAAACGGCAGAAGAAAAAACACCGAAAAGTCAACTACTACTAATACTACCAGTATTAGTAGTAGTTAATGAATAAACTCTTAATAGGGAACTGTGCAAAGAGACTAATATATCAGTGGAAGTCGGGTTGTGGATGATGATAATGAGACAGACGATACTAGAAATGGTGGAACAAATAATGTAATTTCAAAGAATGCATAGCAAAATGAGATAATCAAAAAATTCAGTAAAATCGACTGAAATATGGAACTTTATGGTTTTTGAGGCATCAAGAGGTCTCGATATAATGTATTGGATGGTCACCCATCCACGGACCGACCTCGACAATCATAGTTTGACCTTCGATCGACCCTTGTGACCGTTATTTTTAAGCCACGCGGTCCTTTACGAAGTAAAGGTGTAAAGTAAACCATTAAAAATATTTTTCCGTACCTGTATCTCCTTGAAGCAGCCGATCTACTATCCAAATCCCTTTCTCTCGGCACACTATTCCGTTTTCCCTTATTTCTAACAGTACTACATGATTCCTCACTAACATTACATTTTTCACTTTTCACTTTACGCTTCACAGGCTTTTTTTCAAACTCACACATATTATTCAAAGGTATTATAGGCATTTTGTGGTTAATACCGTTTAAATGAGGTACAAAAGTTATAGGTATTAATGTTCCAGGCACAATAGGTACATTATTAACAGGTATTAAATTAACTGTATTAAGTTTTTGTGTATTTTTCTTTGATTCAACTTTTTCCGTTAACGCTTTTTTTAACACTTCTTTCGCAGATTTTTCTTGTGTCTCTTCGACTGCTCGCATTTTAACTTGTTTCCCATTAGGTAATTTAATTATTACTTCATAATCCTCACTTTCATTTTTGGATTTTTTTTTGGCTGTATCTTCAAAATCTGTATTCAGACTATCTACTATGAAGTCTAGGGATTTCTGACTCATAATCGGAGGTACTTCTTGTACTTTTTCCTTACTGTCCCTTATAACAGTATCTTCATAAATTAATGTTTGTACTGGATTCTTTTCAACGCTATCTTTTCGAACCATGTTGCTGATTTTTATAACATTATTAGTGTAGGAAACGGAGTCTTTTCTTATATCTTTGTTCCGTTCGTCGAGTTTGTCTTCAGTTTTGCCGACAATACGACTTATGGTCGTGACTTCGTTGGTTAGTTTGGATATAGTTGTTCGTTCAAACTCTTTGACTGCGCCTGATTCGTCGCTCGATGACCTGTAAGGTATCAAAGGGAGGTGTAAATATTTTTGCCAATAAGAATAGGGCAATCTAGACTCAAACTCCTATAAGTTTTTTGAAGTGAAAACTTCTTTAGCGGCGTTGTGCACTTTTTTTGTGATGGTTAAAAAATGTTAAACTCGCGTCAGGACACGTGACCTGTTCGAAAATTCGTAAGACGTATAAAAATAAAAGAACATCACTTCACTTTTATTATGGATGGAAGTTGATTTTTCTGAGAGATAAACTTTTTCATGTAAAATAATTGTAATAGTTCTGAAGTGTTAAATTTTTAATGTAATATAAATTGTCATGTTTGTGTACGATAGCGCAATAATTGAATATTGTATTTTACCACATAAATGATAGTACTTTTATACTGATAATTAAAGCAATTCGTGCAAAATTATTCCCTGACCATTCCAAAATATCAAAAATGCACAACGTTAATATTCAAGTTCTGTCAGCACTCCCGGAGTGCAAGCCATTGATTTTTTTTTTACAGCTAGACGTCCCACAATAGGGGGCGAGTCTATAGCCATAAATTCAGACAGCTGAGAAACCCCAATGGAAAAACCCAATTAAACTTTGCCTGATTTTTGGATCAAACCCAGGACTAAACCTAGGTACACCGATGATGACGGTCCTTTTTGAACCCAGTCGGTTTATCGGTTGCCTTCTTTGTATAACAAGAGGCCTTTTCTTGTAGTGGGTCAATAATAGTCTGATACAATAGCCGGCAAATAACTTGAACGTGTGCGAAACTCGATACTGCGCGGCACAGGGGGTTTCCATATAAGTATTTATTTTACCTCGACAGTCCTAGTTTATCAGTTATAACTTCCAGTTACAGCTACTCGTATATGTAAGCGGGCACGCCCTTTATGCCTTTTATTTAGGTATTGTTTTCGTTTGGTTATTTTTATTTCTGCCTGAGTATAGTTCTCGATGTTTCGGTTGGTATATTGGCGTGTGCTAGCTGTAAATTATCTTTTGTGTTGCGTAATGTAAATCATTTTGCATACTATTATATAGAATCATTTTTTTCGAACTGAACTGACAGCTGTGCTGCTGCGGAGTTTGTTGCGCCACTTCTTCTTCCCAGCTAAAGCACTAGGAAGTGGTGAAGGGTGGGCGTTTTGGGGGACTGTCTTATGTAATTTTAACGTTCGAAAAGTGCTGATTCTCAGCCTAGTTTGAATAAATGACTTTTGAATTTTGAGTACAGGGGGGATTTTTTTAAATACTGGCTTACCTGCTAATAGTAATATTTCTTTGGTTATTGGTGGTGCTGTAGAGGGCGGAGTCCCCGTCAATGTGGGGGAACACCATCTGAGGAGTGTGCAGCTCATCTGATGATGATGCTAAGGCGCTCTCCAGGGATAGGATGCCATGCCTGAAATTAAACGAAAATATAAAACAATTTTGAAAAAAAAAATGCATGCCTGGCAGGCAACATTCATGCGACAAGGCAAACACCGTTCGTGTTTTTTTGTATTTGTTGTCAAACAAGCCGACGGGCGGTCGCTCAGCGAGCTACGGAATGGGCTATGCTGGGAGTCTCTCCGAGGGATCCGGGACGAGGTGATCCGGCAACGTAAGGTAGGTCGCCCTTAGGCTAGGTGGGGCGCCGAT
Organism: Xanthia icteritia; assembly: GCA_949128155.2. NCBI lineage: Eukaryota > Metazoa > Arthropoda > Insecta > Lepidoptera > Noctuidae > Xanthia > Xanthia icteritia. The sequence continues at coordinate 13,568,631 of OX421958.2, read as the reverse complement.
CTTTGCAGGGTGGCAGCTGGATGAGAGTTGCCAAGAATCGAGCTGAATGGCGTGCAATTGGAGAGTCCTATGTCCAGGTGTGGACTGCTGTAGGCCGATGATGAAGCCGACTCACTGTTGGTAAGTGGCCACTTTAGCCTATGGACTTCTGCAATATCAGAGGCAAGGCTGAAGTGCACCAAAACCCACCCAGACCCAATCGGAACCGCAGCAACGCAGCTTGGCGGCGGCAGGAATAAGTATGATAGTGGTATTTTCCTGGCTTCGGTAGAAATATCTCACCTACAGTATTTTTATCTCACGACGCGACGTGCGGAGGCGTGAAGAGGTCGTCAGACTAACGGGAGGGGTTAATCTAAAACCTCACGACGTATCACCAAGGGGAGGGGAGGGGGGGAGGGTAAAAAGTTGCCAATATTGCCACCCTACGCAATCACGTTTGTTTTTGGTGCAAAGTATCTTAAAATATTACAGAATATACTATCTTTAAAAAGAAGGAAATATTTTATTTTATTTGGGGGGCCGCTTTTCGGTTTAGAAATGCGCGTTAAACGAAAAAATAAATACACGTGATATCTCACTACACCGCGCCCTCCCTCCTTGTGATATTTCGTGATTTCCCCCCCTTTCGAGCCTCACGTGATTTATGGACGACCCCTAACCAAGTGTACAAACACGCTGTGAATGTGTGCGTGAAGACGGGTAGCGTCAGCATATATCACACACACACTCACTCACTCACTCTCTCGACTTTGCCCGTGTCTCAGTCACGGTACCGAATACTCCCGCGCTCACATTCACAGCTAGTTTGTACACTTGGTATTGGTAACCACAAGTAAAGCGCGCGTCGCTTCGCGAGATATAAATACTGTACGCGCTTTTAAGTTAAATAATTATATAGAAATTTCAACTTACTTGGCCTCCATAGCTCTTTTGAACCCCTCATCGAAAGGATTGACACTCTGCAGGTCTTGGAACAAGCCAACTTCTTCACAGTTCCTGATGAAGCGAGTAGGTGTCGGTGTTTGGTCAGCTGGAAAATTAAAATAGCTCTTATTACGTACAAAATAAAGACTGGTTTTCAGCAAACTCTAGATAGTGGGAAGAGAACTTAAAAATCTATGTTTTATTACTTACTAGCTGACTCAAGAGACGTTGTCCTGTTCAAAAGTCTTGAGTTTAAACCAAATCCCCATAGGGAAAAGACGTTCAGTTTGCCAGAACATGAATTTTTTTAGGTTAAAAAAAAAATCTTTCCATATAAACCAAATTCGGAATATTACGAAAATACTGCCAAATCGGTCCATCCGTTCTCAAGTGATGGTGCCGATGGTGCTTACCAATGGAGCAGTATTTAATTTTTATTTATATAGATTAGAGAGATCAACCCCTAATGATTGACCCCATTGCAGTATTTTCTCTTCTTCTCCTTTAAGAGCGTTTATCCTAAAAGTTAAAGTTAAGAGGGAACAGGGCCTGCGAATCTCCATACAAATGTATTCCCCTTTTTTCTTCCTGAGTAGTGCCTCTAGAGCATTCATTTTTTTTCCTAAAATCAAGGTCTGCTGTAGACACGTCCCTGTTATTTCCTTTTTTTCCGCAACTTATTGGTAAAGAAAATATGACCCTGCAAAAATGACAAAAAATGCCCCATTTTTACCGCCGTGATTAGAGGACTACCAGACAAATTCGAAAAGTTTTTACAAAAAAACATTTTAACATAAAAGAAAATGATAGGATACTCTTTCTTAAAAAAAATATGTAAAAAATAATTGATTCGGCTCTGTTTTCGAGGAGAAAAAAGGGGAATACGAAACGTCAATCACGTCAATTTTTTTTGTGATATAATCGGTCTGAGCTGCTGCTGTCCCTATCGCACTCTACGGAGGCAGACTTGACGTAAGACGACGGCAATAGTTTCTTCAAATACCTATTATTCAAATTCCTCGCAGCCCCTGTTCCTTCTTAATAATGAATTGCAATTATAACACTGAATTTGATGCAACTGTTTTAGGTGTAAAAAAGGCATTTGGAAACCTTCCAAATACTTTTTTCACATCTAAAACTAAATATTCGGTGTTAGGATATTCATTATTGCATTTCATAATCAATATTCTAGTTGGCTAGTTAGCCACATTTCGTATTTCCATACAGTAAGTAATATTGCCAAATTAATCAAAACAGCGAAATATTTGACAGCTATTTGCGACGTTGCCCATTTTCAGAATAAACGCTCTTCAAGCCTCGTACAGACTGGCGCGACGCAACAGCGCGCAGCAACTCTAACAAAACAATTTCTAAGAAATTTCAATTTATGTTTTCAGACAAGTTGCAGTTTTTTAAAAAAACGACACACGATTTCTCGTTATATGAATGACTGCCACTGGGGGCACAACTCTGTACATTACATTTTTTTGAAAAAAAATATTGTTACGAGTCTGATGCCAAAAATATACTTTTTAGAATTTTTGTCCATTTGTCTGCTTCTCTGGATGTATGTTCCGGATTGGCGCAAAAACGGCTGAACGGATTTGGATGAAGTTGACAAACAGATAGTTTATAACCGGGATTAACACATAGGGTACTTTTAATGGTAGCTCGTTCCCATGGGATATTTTCCGACAACCACGCGGGCGAAGCCGCGTTCATAAACTAGTTGGTTTAATGCTCTGTTTAAGTAACTGCTGAACATGGAGTCCTGTGTTCGATTAGACAAAGTGTTATCGGGCTTTCTAAATGGAATTTTGCATCTTCTTCTAAGAGTGACAATGGCAATCTATACAGAGTCTGCCCAGATTTTGGCTACGAGTTTGGCACCTTCAGTAGTCACCGTCCATCAGCGCCTACAAAATGCAGGTAACAGGATACACTAAACACAATAATAAATGCCTCATTGTTTGTGGGACAGCACCACATTTACACTCCAGGTCGGAGTCATCTCATTGTCTGTGAATCTCCACCTGAGCAGGTTTTCCTTACTTCGTCCAACCTGGGTCCGGAGTCTATTTAAAGACTTCCAGGTAAGCCAAGGTACACCTGCCAATGGAACACTGCGTGCCACCTCTTTGGGGAGGGTCGTAGCCAGTCTGTGTTCAATGTTGTTAGAATCTAATTGTTTGCCTTGAAAGCAGTGTGTAATGTGTGTGTAGATGGTTTTATAAATAAATTATATAAATACTAGCTGTTGCCCCCAGTTTTACTCACATCCTAGGAAATCAACAGCATGTTGAATATTATTGGATTGAAAAATAAGTTTTTGCAATTTTTCTACAAATTAGTTCCTCTGATTCTCTGACCAGAGATGCATAATATGGAGGGCTATATTGCTTTTCTTATAAGACCGAAATCGTCGTCTAACCGGTTGCAGCTGAATACCAGTAATTTACATGGAGTGACTGTTAAAAACTGGTATTCCACAGCATCCGGATAGACTGGAAGCTGCCCCAACATAGTTGGGAAAAGTCTAGGCAGATTGACATGGAGTGACTGTTAGACCATAGAGTTTTAATTAAAACAGTTTTAGTACGAAAATTCTTACCTACAAAAGCTGCCTTCTGCTCCAAACCCAATGATAAGACCATGTCATGTTTTTTAGTGTGCACATTCAAATGATCCTCATTTGTAAACGTCATACCACAGTCGGGCATTGTACAAGCAAACGGTTTCGCCGGTTCCACCATTTTTCCTTTAGTTAAATGATAAAACCAAGATAACTTTTCAAGTCCTTTTTTCCTGTTTACATTTTAGGCTTAGAAACTACAGTATTTTTTTTTATCATTCTTTCGTTTTGGCTGGTCGTGTTTTGAGTCAAGTATGTTATTACTTTAGTTTTGTTAATTGTTTGGTTGTCAACGAATTTCGGACATAATTTATATATAATTCAACAAATCACACACAAATTCCAGAAAACATAACTGAATACGTTCCAGGGTCTTTCCTTTTACAAAATATGCAATGTTTTGAGTGAAAGGAAGGTTCGATACATCATCTTGAAGGTAAAAGAGACAGCATGCATAGATTGCTCTATAACTGATTTTGTTAACGAACGAACCAATTCTCTTTGACAGGGCATTTTGACGTTACGTTTTGTTTTTTATTTTGTTGATGATCTAATTTATAATAACAAAAAGGGTTCTGTACATTTAAAATGAATGAAATCAAAATACTTAATAAACATTTAATGATGATGTTTCAACAAAACCCAGCGGTTAACAAATTGCATAATAACAAAAACAGAACAACGATTATAACATAAGTACTTTTGCACCATTATTCATACTATAAGTACTAACAAAACAAAATACAGGATGTTCGTGCTCTAAAAAATGATAGTGAAAAGGTGCCATTAGTACAAAAGTAACAAAGAAATAATGTTTTAAGATTAAGATTTCATTAAGGAATTGATTAACTTTTAGGATTAGTTTTAGAAAAGTAAGAAGTGTATCTTTCTGGGGAGTATCCGTGTATTTTGACTTGGTGTGGTTGGTAAGACCCGATTTCACGTCCAATGGTCCTATCAAACAGGGGGTGAACGGCCGATCTCTTCTTTCTTGGTGATTCTTGCATTTGTTGGTTCGGGTATGGATCTACGTAGCGCCGTCCGTTAATATCGTTGCCATCCGCTGTCGGGAATATCGGGGGCTAAATTAATAAAATATTGACGTTTAACTATTCGCAAAATTACAACTTACTACTAATAGAAATAAAACTTAAGAAAAGGATAGAAAATACTTTATTTTGTTACAATTTAGGTAAAACCAAAAATTGTATTGTTGATTGTGAAGTATTCCAACTAACAAAAGAACAATTACATATTTACGTTACATGCAAGGCCATTATAAGAATTACTAGGATACTACAATAAGCTTATATTTAACATTGCATTGGTAATAAGAATATCGCAGTAATAATTTCTATTAATATCACAGTAATAATTTCTAAGATACCAGAATAACGACATACTTTCTAAAATTGAGCCAGTTTACTGACAAAATTACCCAATACAATGGTTTACTGTTGGTACTGTGAATTAAAAATTTTAGTAAATTAATTTTAATTTCTGAGCCAGTGAGGTGGCCTAATCAAGAGCTAATAACAACTTCTCCTTGCCTGCTCCCCTGCTGTTGAAGATGCCTGGTGCTGGTTGTCCCTGTGGCTCTCCTCCGACAGTGTTCTGCTGGATACCGCTCATCCCCACTACTGCCGGGTTAGGCTCGTTCTGCTGGCCCTTCCATGGCCTGTAGAATTACGTTAGAAGTTATAAAGTTGAAGGTTTATATCCATAACAGTTGCAAAAAATATAGTTTGATGTTGATTTTGCGATTTCGCCACATAAAACTTTTTGTCAAGATAAATTCTCCTTCTTAAAACTATCACCAAGTAATAAGCACAAAGTGATTTAGGTTTCTGTTTACTTTTCTGAGATAATTTGATAAACAGTTTCAGTGACTGTATTAAAATCAATCTTACTTGTCGGGGAACAATTCACCGGGCTGTCCTCTAGTTTGTACTATTCTCTCACCGTTGACTTCAACGACGCACCTCAGACGTGCGCAGCAAGTTGGAAACTCTGAAAAATTATGTTAATATCCAAATTAATTAATTACAACAAACATCGAAACATTGAAATATCAATAGACTTGATTAGAAGTCTTCTGATATATTTCTTCATATTATCTAGCTACAATTAGAATAGTTAATTATCTATCAACAAAATATAAGTAGACAGGCAAAAATAAATAAGTGCCCAGAGCGTAGTTTCAATACATACCTACATTTTCATCTTCAATGTATTCGTGACATTCCAATGCATTTTCAGGAATTTTCGGTTTTCTACATCTGAAGGATCAGTAAAATTGCACATTAGTTTTAAGAAAAATAATCCCAGATTTTTAGTACAACAGTCATACAAACGTGATTAGTTAATGGTAGATTCTTGCAATCGACGATATTATAATTCTTCTTCACTGAGGTGCACATATAAGGAGCGTTAACTGAATGCATGATTGTTAATGGTCTGTGGGTGCTGGGTAATGAGTAATGACGACACTCTCGCCCACTGGCCGGCTTATCGCATATATTATAGCATCACACTGATGATGCTCCTCGGTAACTAGTGTATGGAAATGTAAAAAGTCTCGATTCAACCGGAGCGGTTGACGGCCAGCCGCAAATCAGTGCATTGGCATTATACTATTTCATATAAAATAGACATGCGGCGTGCGTTGAAGGATAAACCAAGTCTGGACTTGGACTTGGTTTATCCCTAAACCTTCGACACCAAATAATAAAAAAAAAACAACTTTGGTCCAAATCCCAACCTTAGACGTTGGTAACTAGACGGTTGGTGTTTCAACTTTAACAGGGCTTTAGATTTTTGGTGTTATAGTTTCCTCCCTGTACTCCTCCAATGCTGGCAATGCAATAAATATTTACCCAACAGCAGCGATGAAGTATTTTCCGTCGCGAATCTCGCATCGATACCGATGACATGTGTAATGGTCGGACCATTCCTGCCAAGGTTGGTAGCCTTTCCTTGAGTATTTATCCACGCAGGCTTGATCTGAAATGTTCAGTTATTACAGTGAAAATGTGTGTAAAAAAGCTGACAAAAACTGGTGTTCAAGAATATTTACGAGTAAGGTACATTTCACTGAACTGAAAAGTGAAAACTACTCTAAGGTTACTAAAGCTAGCTTTGTGTAATGTTTATACTTAGTTACACAACACAACACCAAGAAGTTGTTACGTTTACAAATAAATGAACACAATGCCTGTAATTCCGTGTTTTACTGTTTGACTCGCTAGAAATTATGATTTGCAATTTGTAAAAAGAGTAAAATTATATAATAGCCTGTTGTTCAAGGTAAATACCAACATAGATTAGAAATCCTTGAAAATCATTGTGGCTGTTGCGTAAATCTGAATTTCAGAATGATAGATAAATAAACAGCAGCAGCCCAGTCTGGATTTTTTCCCGGTTGATGGCAATAGGCTCGTCCCCTATTACATGGGACTTATGGCCGAAATTTGGATATACTAGGGTACACCTCTGCCTAACCCTTCGGGAAAAACAGGCGTGATGTTACGTTAGATGTGATGCCAAATAGTAGGTGCAATCATGTAAAATTTCATCAAATAAAAAATACTTACAGCTCACATCCTCAGCAAAAATGATAGGGAAGATAAGATGCAATAAGAAAATGAGCTTTCCCAGCTGCATTTTCATTGTGTCAATTTCGCCTGTAATTTAAACACTACTTTCGTCACCTTGTATGCTCGAACTCCAGTACCTAACGAACTAATTTAAATTTGAGCAACGCGGTCTAGAAATACACTTCGTGTGGCGAAATATTTATAAAACAATGACCGGGATCACACCGTCTAAAAGGCGAAAAAAAGTAAAATATTATGCCATTTCTTGCGGGTTTCCGTGAAACTTTTCAACAAACATAATAATGCATGGGATCCGGGTTGAATGTTTTGCTTATTAATCTTCATAACACACTTCATTTTCTTAAAAACATAAAATATCAGTCTAATCATTTCCGTGAGAGTGCAACAACTGTTATAAAAAAAAAACAATTATTTAATCACCCAAAATAACTCGTTATAGTGTCGTTTTAAAATAGTGAATTTAATCAAGATTCACGTTCAAAGAAAGCCATTGCATTAAATAATAACAATTATTATATATTGTAGATGACTAAAATAGTTTTTTAAAATTTCAAGTTTATTACTGTACAGGGCAGAGCAAAGAGAACTGAAACTTACCCATTTTAAAAGGTCTAAACGCAATTTTTCCAACAAAGCATGGAACAATAGTCAATCATAAAGTTTGTCGATAAATGAAGGAAAAACAGATTGTGGTAGAGTTTGCGGTCGATTTTGCGATGTGTTTTCAGTTGCATAGGTTACGTTCTAAGAACTTGGCCATTGTCTTTCCCATTCATTGTTGCGTGTTTAATCAAGTTTACATGTGAGTATGTTTTTGTTTTTATTTATTGTATATTATTATATTTCTTGAGGATATTATTTATCATTGCTTGACCTTTGAAATTATTTTCAACTTAAAATTTAGGTATCTATATAAAGTACAGACGCCAGCACATCAACCAACCAACGGTGTCAAATTTCTTTAATAGATCTTCAACTTTATCACTAAAGCATAAGGTTCAAATTTGATTGGGAAAATTTGACAGTTTTGGGTAGGTTGACCTGCTGGTGTCTGTACGTAAATCAAAATTTACCCTGTGCCTGTACAGCTTGTATGATTTGCCAAAGAAAACAAGAAGTATATTGAACGCTTTAACTACGTCATTATGTGCGTACTTTTAGTTATGGTCCAGCACCCTAATTGCGTATCGATCATCGTACCTATGCGATCAATCACAATCTGAATCATTTTGAAAGTGATTGTTAATCCATTGCTCCATAATTTCGAAAAAAAAAATCTGCTCAACAACGTAAATAGCGCAATGGATGTTGTTGAACTGTCAAAATGAAACAGATTAGTCTTACTGTGCGTTTGCACTGGACTTCGCGTGCAAACGCACAGTTAATCGTTTACGAAAATGTGCTATGCAAATATGTAGCAGGAAAAATAGTTTCAGATCATAAAATTAACAAATTAAAAATGCTGATAAAATGAACAAATATTTTTATGCTGTCTCAAATGTGGTCCAATCATACTTTTGCCCACTTCTAACGTTATTAGTATTGATGATTATTAAAAAAAACATATTTGTAGCTGTCGCATCTAATTTTTTAACATGCATCTTGAAGCTGAGCTGTAAATGACAAAAAAAACGTAAGAAAATTTGAATTTCGAGGCCTACTTTTGCGTAGTCTCCTTGAGAATTACAGAAATAGTAAAATAAAATCATAATGATAACCATTTTTTAATCTACGCAATCAAATTCAATCATTTTTCAGTTGACATACTGATCCCCAAAACCATTTCTCTATCTTAACTTGAACGCGTCAATAACATAAACAACGAATGCTTGCGTAAAATCGTAAAACGAAACGTCAGCTGTCAAAAGGTGGTCAAAAGATATGCGAAACCCGAAGACACCAGCGCGTTAGAATTTTTTTTTTTAATATTAGTCTGATATATTTTTCATAATATAATAATACAGAATTTCAAAGTTGAAGAAGTTACAAATGAGGTGAGTGCACTATTTTACATGATTTCGTTCGTTGATCATGAGAACTTTGTAATTGAAAATTGAGGTGTCGATTTTTTTCGATATTTTGATTAAATTATCCTTGAATTCGTTGCATTTTGTACATATTGTTTTCTTTTTTTACATATTTAATGAGTCTGCCAATTTGTAGTTCGAATGAGGTGATTCTAGAACAGGTTTTATATATATTCATGATGGTACTTCCTACCCACATTTTATATTTATTATTTTATTTTATCTTCAGGAAAAGCGGAATATGAGTTTATGAATTACGCATTATATATTAACATTATTGTTTTCTATGTTAGACTAGTACACAGATTCAAATGAAACAAACTATTTACTTAGGTACTTAAGTTTTTTTGAATAGGGCTACAAATTAACATATTAAGTAATATAAAAATTTAATTTTTATTTTGCCTGAAAGAGCGATAGAATGTAAATGTTTTTCCTCAATCCAAATTATTTCTTTTGTTCTATTTTTAAATTGACTACTATGAGAAATATGTTAGTCTATATATATATACAGAAACTCTGTACAGTGACTGCTTGGTAAATTAAAATAATATTTTATTATTGTTATTTTAAATGTCATTAAACTAATGTGAAATTTTAGGTCCCCTCAAATCTGTGTGATTCTCGCCTCAAAAGTATTTTTAGACACCAATCTACATGGTCTTAAGGGGCCGCCCAAAGGTCCACTAGCGCCACTCCTTTAAAAAATTATTATCTTGTGACTGAGAAGGAATTATGAATAACGGCTAGTAAGGAACATTGGTAAGTGTGTTTAGAATTTTCTAATACCTTTTATACAGTTTCATATTGAGACACGAAGCAACAGAATTCAATGTAAAGAAAAGCGGTCACATTCCTCTAGATTGTTGCTTTGTATCTCAATATGAAACTTTATAATACCTTTTGTATTAGAAAATTCTAGACACACAGTGGGTCCTTACTAGCTGTTATTCATAATTCCTTCTCAGTCATGAGATAATATTTTGTTAAAGAAGTGGTGCTAGTGGACCATTGGGCGCCCTCTTAATGTGATCTGAGCAAGATTATGTCTGGACTTAAAAAAAAATAGATTGTAGCCTCTGAGTTTGTCTCGTCCTTTCAGCACAGAGTAGTTAGAAAGGAAACACAGACCTCATCTAGTTTTTAAAATATGATTGACATGTAAAAGTATTAGTACCTTCTTACAGAAATAAAATCATTTATCAATACTAAGATGTAGGTACTATAGAAGAACTTCATATCTAAGCAGTTTGAAAACAAAATCCCGTGGATACGATAACCACATCAGTTACCGCACCTGTTCTATAACCGCTAAACGCTGTAAGCAGAAATAGTCCTTACGATGTATAGATATGAAGTTCTTCATATGGTACTAATGTAAACATTAGAAGATATTCAAATAATTGACTAACTGATTAAAAACTCTCAACAAAGATTTCGTCTCCGTCAGAACTATGTAAACAAATCTCACCCAGTTCAATGTCATTAAAACAGAACAATACCAATTACATTAATTAACATTACAACGGTACTTACATAATATGAACAATTATCCTTACATAATATATAATTTTTTGTATGTGTGTATGTCACTGAAATTGCAAATGGCTGGAACGATTTTGATGACATTTTTTGCATGTGTTTGAGTGGGTTCCTGGATGGTATAAATTCACAATTGGACCCGGTAGTGCTCGAGGATGGGCAGAATATCGTCTGTCGGGTCCGCTAGTGTTGTATATAATTTAATTAAACACTAACTAGCTACTATTCCTCTTCCTTCTCTGTCCCATGCAGTAAGGTTGTGGAACTCACTTCCGCCTAGCATTCGTGATTTAAAAACTATTTCACAATTCAAATATTGAGTAAAAGAGCATTACCTTTCCTCTCAACTGTGAGTATTTATATACCTATAGTATTTATGTTTATATATTAAAGCTCTATGTATTTATTTAAATGTTCATTTATTACGTTATACGTGTAGGTTTATTTCAATATTTTAGTTTAAGACTGCATATTTATATTTTTCTCTTCTTATTCTCACACACTATTGTCTACATTTCTTTCTCATTTCTCCTATCGCAGGTCTGCTGGAAGAAATTTCTTAAGAAATAAGCAGTACCTTTGTACTCATAATTATGATTATGTCTTATCTGTATCTATTTTTCTGTGTGTACATAAATAATAAAATAAATAAATAAATAACATGGAACAGTGGACTGCTTTGGATACTTTCTCTCACAGAATAAATATATGCATAATTTTACTCCATTCATCTATCTGCAAACACATCACATTCAGGGGCATCCCGAGGATTTGTGAATGAATGGAGTTAGAAGGGTGTTGAGCATTTGTAAGGTACGACTTACTGGGGATTTGACTCCGGCAACACTTTTACATGACAGTTGCTCAAACAGATCTTAATCTCACTGCAGGGCAAAGGCTCTTCCTCGCATTCCTCTCATTCTATAATTAGCATTATGATAATCTCTCTATAGAAGGATAGAGAAATTATCATAATGCTTGCACAGTTGGGTTGGTGATTTGAGGCCATAATAAGTTCACGTTTTCTTCTGAAGTTTTACTTTACCTTCAGTCGATGAACTCTTTCATTAACTCCCATTTGATTAAATATATAATAAAATTCTCTAACTTTTAAACTAATAAGAATATCCCAGTGATTCATACTTCCAAAGAATCTCTATGACTTGGCAAGTTTTTCTAACACTTGGTCAACTTTCGCTAGTGTAACTTTTTCCCATGAAAATCGCTCGAAAATTGAGTAAAATTTTTGCTAGACTGAAGCCTTTACGTGCCGTGGACCATTGTGCGTGGTCCATGGCGGCCGTTTGGTGGTTATTCCAACCAGCCCACCTCCCTTCAGAAGTTAATTAAAACTCCTGGTCTGTTCTTAACATCCATGAAAGATCTGGTGATCCAACGGGTTTCTGTTCTAATCTGGGGGACGCCTGTGCACTCCAGTCTCAGCTTGCTAGACGAGGATCCAGCACTCAGTTTCCTCAGCCTCCATGCACACCCTGCACAGAGGACTGTCCGTTATGCCCATTTTGTGGAAGTGTTTTTTTTGCGAGCAGTGTCCCGTGATGATCCCCGTCACCGGACGCAGGCCGTTCTTGTCCAGGCGTAATAAGCGCCTGGTTAGCCTGCTATCCAAGGATGGCATTGCTTCCTTGGACTGCCTGCAGCCCGATGTCGAGGTCCACCAGTTCTCCGCTTGTGTGTGGGTGAACTCCTGTAGCCATCTTCGTAATTGGTTGAAGGGGATGGGTACGATTGGCCCGGGTCCACAGACTGCCGTGCTGGATACTCGTCTAGCAAGTTCGTCAGCTGCGTCGTTACCTAACGATCCGCTGTGTCCTTTTATCCATTGCAGTGTCACCGTGTTGCGGCTAGATACCGTTAATTGGTCTAGTGTATTGTGACATTCTAGTTTCTTTTTTTTTCATCTTTTGTCCGTAAGGATTGGAGAACTGAAGCGCTGTTGGAGCGTATACGAATGTGGGCTTCTAGGGCGTGGAACGCTTGTATGATGCCCACACACTCCGTCTGAAAGACGGTATTGAACATTCCCAGCGGGCTGGATATATTTATGTTGAAGTCGTGTGAGAAGATTCCGACTCCGGTAGCGGAGTCGGTCTTCGTTCCGTCGGTGTACACTCATCTCTTTCGGGCCTGAGTAGTCACACTGTTCTTCTGTAAGTATTATGTTGTAGTGCCTTTGAAAGTCGTGTGTTTTCGGGGCTTTGTCGCAGGGTGATGCCATTATTGGCCTTCGTCAGATCGCATCATCCTTTATATGTGTGTGCTTAATTCTGTAGTCTTAGCTTAGGGTTCATGATAAATGCAGCCCAAAGGCGACCAGGGCCGCCTCCTCCCGCACGATGAGGTGCAGAGGCGGCAGTCCAAGCATTGCCTGCAGGGCGGCATTCTCATACTACTAGTGACTGCAACACAAGCGAACCGCTGCAGTTTTTCGAGTTCTTTTTGGACTGTGCTCAGGTTTGTCCTGGGCCACCAGACCAGTGAGCCGTATGTGATAATTGGTCGGATGACTGTGGTGTATAACCAGTGGGTGACCTTTGGGCTGATCCCCCAATTCCTGCTAAGCAGTCGCTTGCACTGCCACAGGGATATGCTGGCTTTTGTCGTGTGGTTTGACCAGTTCAGTTGTTTATCCAAAAAGATGCCCAGGTATTTGGTTTCCGTTGAGAGACTTTGGGTTGTTCCAAAGAATCCTGAGAGTTGTTTTGTCTGGAAATGACCTTGTCCACGCCCCTATTCGATTTGATCCATACTTCCAGGGACACCCTGTATTAGAGGAAGTCTGAAAGTGGCACCAGTGACTGAAAAGTTGTATGGAAATCGGTTGACAGTTTTCGAACATAAATAAAATACTGTGGATTACATTTAGGGTAAGTACTTGAAACATAACTACGAAAATGTGGGTGTACTATTTACTTCTGCCTAACCTTTCGTGGTATACTGGCGTGATGTTATGTATTATAATCACAAAATTAAAAGTTTTAAATCAGTTTCTCCCAACACGTAAATAACAGTATTAGTAATTTTATTAATAGCTACCAATGATGTAACATTGTAATGTTAGAAAAAAATAATGAATGCATTGAGGATATTGAAATTTTTTACTTAATATGCAGTTTTTAGATTGTCATGCATTCAATGAATAAAAGGAAATTATATAATTAAAGCTATTTGTAGAAAGAACGTAAGTGGAAATACTGGGGGTCCCCAGAATGACATGGGACAGACATACTGACCTCATTGGTGATGTCCTTCAAAAAGGTCAGGTGCATACATAGTACTCGCAACCGTCGCGCGTGTATGACTTAGGGATTTATTTATAAACGTTGCTTAACAGTTAAGTAACGTTCAAACGTCAAAAATGTATGGTTAAACAGCCGCTAATCATTACTTAACAGTTAACTTTAAACAACGTTTATAAATAAACCCCTTAATGACCAGCTATCTAATTACGCAACACATTTTCGTAAACGATTACGACAAATTTGTTTCATTTTGACAGTTTAACAGCATTCATTGCATTATTTACGTTGTTGAGCAGATTTTTTTCGAACTTATGAAGCAATGGATTAGCAATTTGTTTAAAAACTATTCAAATTCCGATTGATCATGTATTACGTAATTAGGATACAGATATACAGGCTCAAATAAAATTAGCTAGCGAAACGCTGATGATGATGAGTATCATCTTCAGTATCTTTCTTTTTTTATGTATGTATGTATGTTCCCCAATTACTCGAAGACGGCTGGACCGATCTGGGAAAAAATTGTTTTGTTCGAAAGGGCTCCTTCCTAGGTGGTCAGTCCCATGTAAATTTTATTAACTTTGCTTGGGTAGTTTTTGAGGTACTTCAATAATACGTATTTTTTCCTGTCACTGATATTTCTATAACAAATAGTGGTATAAGAATTTGTGTGGGGTAGGTACGACAACTAAAAAATGAAAAAATAAAAACAACCGACTTCCAAAAAAAACACTACAAGGGGAAAAATACTTTAATTTCGGAATTTGGTGGCAAAAAACGAAAATGCAGAAACAAAGGCTTCTGACTATTAATAACGACTGTCAACAATCTACGAATGACAGCCGGGACCAACGGCTTAACGTGGTTTCCAAGGCACGGAGTGGTCTCGATATGTAATGGATGGTCACCCATCCACGAACCGACCGCGGCAAGCGTAGCTTAACCTTCGATCGACCCGTGCGGCTGTTATCATTTAGCTACGAACCCCGACTATAACAGACTGTAGAAAGTAGTTATTGGGAGCAAAAAATATGGTAACACGGCACCATTGTCTTACTCACTTTCACTCTATGTTCGGAATGCCATGCTATTATATCTCTGTGGTTAATTGTACCTTGTAATATAATCAAAACGGGTGTGAGTTCGCGTCTAAACAATGTATGTGTACTTAATAAAATGTTAAATATTAATCTACACTTATATTTATAAAGAGAAAAGATTTGTATGTTTGTTACAAATACGATAAAAAAAAAAACACTAGTACAGTCGCCGGCACGTAAATTGGCAAGGGTTTAGCGTACTGGGAGTAAGTTTGCGCATGTTACACTTAGTGCAACAAAAAAAAAAAAAAAAAGCCATTATTCTATGGTTATTGCTATAATTTATTTTTGAACATGTTTATTAAGAAAAACAAGCGAAAACGAATTCTACGCACCTACGATTCTTGCCAAGTTACGTGCCGGTGACTATAGAATGCTATATTATCACATTTATCACTGAGTAACATAGGCTATAATTTAAAAAAGGCGTGTACCTTGTACGCACGAACGAACAAAACTTGGTGAACACGAACATCGAACGCGAACATTTGGTTCGTACAATCGTACGTGTAAATTACGTGGACGTTTCGTGGACGTAAATTTGCAAAGCGAACACGAATCCCACACGAACACAGTTCGCGCATCAAAATTCATTTTAAGACTGTTAACTTTTTCTAATAAAGATACAAAACTTCACGCACATAGGCTGACACGAAAAGTGACTTTGGTTTCTTCTATTTCATCTGCCTAACCTTTTCCCAACTATTTCGGCTTCCAGTGCAACTGAATACCAGTATTTTACATTAATCGACTGCCTATCTGACCTCCACAACCCTGTTACTGGGTAATACGATACCTTGGGAAGACTGTGTCGGACTTTAGATCTTCTGACGACCTGTAACGACTGTCGAAGTTCCACGTATGACAACCGGGACCAATGGTTTAACGTGCTTTCCGAGGCACGGAGGAGTCTCGGTATGTTAAAATTGGATGATCCACGGATCCGTGGCAAGCACGGCTTATCCTGATCGATGGGCCCGTTCGGCTGTTATTACTTACCCTATATTCTATTTACAGATATAAAATCGATTTTAATTTGTTTTTATTTCAACTCAAACTCAAAGCATTTATTTCAATTAAACCATTTACAGGCACTTTTGAATTGTCAAGGAGTCGGTCAGTCAGGAATATGAAGCTAGTTACCCATTCCAAAGCGTAGTAGGTACCTATGGAGAAGAACGAGCAAGAAACTCCACGGACACTCTTTTAAATAAAAAAAATCGTTACAAAATATTGGTTACATCATTCATGTTGAAATGATACATGTGAGAACAATGTAGAAAGACGTGTACGTAATAAAAAGATAAAAAACAAAAATCCATTCAAAGATTAAAATAAATTAAAATAAGCCATGGCAGCTAAGAGATGACCAGTCCCAACTGACGACGCCTGTTCACGAACATGACGCATGGATTAGCACCATTAGAAAGTATTCTAAACATTCATGGGCTTCGCATTATTATCGGACGAACTACACATGCTTTTCAACTATAAACTCAAGCGCATAGCCTTCGCGTCACACGTCATTTTAACGATGACACATCTGTTGTTCACAAAACGTGAGAATTGCCGTTTTTCTTGCCTTACCTTTTTATCGACATCCGTAAATGTATGAGTTGGGTGTCGACCACATCATTTTATTAATGTTTTCATGTAGCATCAACGATAGTCTCCCAACTATTTCGGGATCGGCTTCCAGTCTAACCGGATGCAGCTGAATACCGGTATTTTACGTGATGCGACTGCCTATTTGACTTCCACAATCTAAATATTTTATTTCACATAAACCTATATGGGCACTTTTCCAACGTCAGAAACTCGATTCCAATTTTTCGTTTCTTTGAAGAAAAGCCGGCAAGAAACTCCACGGTTAGTTACCGGGTAGCACCATTCCTCCTGGCAAGACTGGTTGTCTGACTTTCGGGCGTCTGACTCCCCGTAATGACTCTCAAAGATCTGCGAATGACAACCGGGACCAACGGCTTAACTAGCTTTCCGAGTCACGGAGAAAATTACTACCGAGTATCTTCAATAAATAAACAACTCCTAATTTCCCTTCTTTTTGTTCCAGTAACTTCAAAACACATCGCTCAAATGACGAAGAATTAACATCACCATCCTCAGATGAGAAAATGGACACAGGATCCGAGTCTTTTCGGTCCCAGGACACCCCGAACTCGGTCCTATCCTCCGACTTCGAAGGAGACCACCCGGAACCGGTCTTGAGACTCCAAAACCCGGAAATACTCCGACTTTCAGAACCGGACAGATTTAACGACAGCCTGATCACTAAAATGTCGAATTTGCACTTAGATTCTCCTCGTCCCAAAAACCTCGGTATCAGTCCCCCAAAATTCAGTTCAACATTAACTTTAACGACTAGCCATCCTCTAATGAGTCCTGATGAGAATTATCCTGATTTAATCCCGAAAAAAGTACATAAAATCGATGATGAAAAAGACCTTAGCCTGTCTAGCATTGAAGACGAGAGACCGAACGAGAATAACGGGTTCTATAGTCCCCAGAGAAATACCTCAAAAAATAATCTTTACTTCACGGAAAGTTTCGCTACGGCCGAAAGTCAGGATTTAACAGGGTTCAGGAGTCAGGACTTGGACCTGACAGTTCCTCCTGATGTGGCTAGGATAGACAAGGTGGAACGAAGGAAGATCGTGCCGAAGTTAAGGGATGGGACGCCCCAAAAGCCAGATGGGGTGTTGAAGTATATTGAGGAGAAACATATGCAACAAAGCACTCCAAAAACGCAGCCTGTGGATATTAGTGTAAATGAGGAGTTTCATTCGGTGAGTAGAAGTTATTATACATATTAAGAGCGTGCATTCTGAAAGTGGGCAACGTCGCAAATAGATGTCAAATATTTCGCTGTTTTCATTAATTTGGCAATATTACTGTATGGAAATATAAAATATGGCTAATTAGTAAACTAAAGTGTTGATGAAATGCAATAATTAATATCGTAACACCGAATACTTACTTTTAGATGTAAAAAAAGTATTTGGTAACTTTCTAAATGCCCTTTTTACACCTAAAACGGTTACAAATTTCTTAAATCAGGATAAATCAAATTCAGTGTTATAATTGCAATTCATTATTAATATTCTAGTTCATATTTAGATAGAGATATTTCATATTTCCATACAGTATTATTGTCAAATTAATCGAAACAGGTAAATATTTGACAGCTATTTGCGACGTTGCCAACTTTTAGAATGAACGTTCTTAATGTTTTCAGAGCGACAATTCCCGTATTTTTAGGAACGTTTGCATTCTAATCTCAGTGTCAATCTGTCAAAAATACTTCTAATTTCTCTATATTTACACTTTTTGAAAAGTTTTGACATTGAGGCGCTGAGCAGACGGCGGGCGATTTTGAATCGTATGGAAATCTAACGCGCACGCGGACAAAATGCCGGGATTCCAAATTGTCCGTCATCTGCTCAGGGCCTAATTGTCGCTCAGATGAGTTGGCGACTAGATTTTCAACGTTTTTAGTTACAGGAATTGTCTTTTAGGTGTCCGTACCTCGAAAGACTCGCCGAATGCATAACCCGGAGAAGGTAATACATTCAGCGATTTTTTTAGTCGGTTAAAGAGTAAAGGTTAAACCACTCTTGTACTAAATAACGCAGGTATTTGATATATAACTGATTTGGACTTAAATAGAGGTGCAACTAGATTACGGTCAATGGATGTCGACCAGTTGATTTTAATCGCCTCAAACGCACGTAATCTGGCTGCTAAGAACACATCGGGTCGATCTCAACGGTAGATATCGTTGAATGATGTCAATCTACATAGTTGCATCTATCGCGCACTTAAATTGATTACAAAAAGGCTTTTTTTTAAAATAGTCTTTTCTAAATAATTCCAAAAACCTAGGCGGAATGTAGGCTTGCACAATATCACATAAAAGTTGGTATTTAATCGACCAAATCGCTGGAATCGCTGAAAATAAATTATCGAGAAAAAAAAAAGAAAAATAAGTAAATTATCAAGAATCGCGAAACATCGGATACCCCTGGGCATGAGGAATCTAATTTTTTTTTATGACGTTACTATTTGTACGCACAGAAGAATCATATACAGGCTGTATATGATTCCTCTGTGCGTCTATATGTCACTGCACTCCTAAACGGCTGTATCGATTTTGATAAAAAAAATTGTGTGTGTGTCTGGATGGTTTAGATTCACAATTGGACCCGGTAGCGCTGCGATCGTTTTAGGAAACAGGACTACGTCTGTCCTGTCAACTAGATTATATTAGTAGGATAAAATCTTTTGATTCCCGTCATATTTGAAGTTCCAGTTGTCCATTTAATTTGTCCCTTTAAAATCTTTATTTATCCTGCAGGTGGCTGAGTGGTGCGAGTCTCCATCTCACCTTCGATCGATGCCTAACTTCGAGCTACCGATTGAGATGTCGAGCAGTATAGGAATGCATAACGTAAGTTATCATTAACACAACGTAAATTATATTAGGCACGGAGGGTCTCGGTATGTTAAGATGGTCACCCATCCACGGACCAACCGTGGCAAGCGTAGCTTAACCTGATCGATCGACCTGTGCGGGTGTTATAACTTACCCACGAGCCCCTACTTTATTCTATTTGTCCTATACTATGAAACGAGCAATATTTGTAAATATATATAGATTTAATTTTGACCTAAAATAATAAATGACGTGTGGTAACCAACATTTTTAGCAGATTTATTTTTCTAGTAAGTATCTAATGCGTTTTTCTTAATTTTTTTTTACCATTGTCCTTATTTTAGTGGTCTGAATGATTTCTAAAAGTTTGTCCATCTATTTTAATGGGACCTTATATATTTGTTATCATGTTCTCGAAAACGGCTCTAACGATTTCGATGAAAGTTGCAATATAGAGGTTTACGGGGGCGAAATATCGATCTAGCTAGGTCTCATATCTGGGTAAATTCGTTTTCTTCGTATTTCTACCCGAGCAGAGCTCGCAAGCTTCAGAACAAGATGGCTACCTTAGAATAATGACATGGCAGTATGGAATTAGTAAGTACCCTACTATCATGGCAGCATGGAATTAGTAAGTACCCTACTATCATGGCAGCATGGAATTAGTGAGTACCCTACTATCATGGCAGCATGGAATTAGTAAATACCTACTATCGTAGCAGCATGGAATTAGTAAGTACCTACTATCATGGCAGCATGGAATTAGTTTGAACTATCATAAATTATTAAATGAGCATTCTCGGTCGACCAGGTACTAGATAGTAAAATGAATAAATTCGAATTTCATTTGTTTTTATTAGAAAGTATTATAAACTTCGCATTATGGTCGGATGAATTGACACATGTTTTCCAACTATAAACTCAAGCGCATAGCCATCGCGTCACACGTCATTTTAACGATGACACATCTGTTGTTCACAAAACGTGAGAATTGTCGTTTTTCTTACTGACTACAATTTTAACCACAACGGTTATGCTTTTGGCGTGCTTTTTACCTGATGGTAAGTGATGATCAGGTTGAAGGTGGAAGCGACCTTCATCCGGAATCCTCAACCACAGAGGAACTGGCTATCTTACCTCTAACTGCCGAAACACAACAATGCTGTTAACATTGTTGTTATGGCGACAGACTTAGATAAGATGGTGGTAGCTAGCCAGGCGGACCTAGTACAAGCCCTACCACGAACCAAACCAAACAGAAAATGCCCCCACTGGGAGTAGAACCCAGGACCTTTGGCCCTGAGACAGGTGGTCACTAAACCACAGAGGCGGTTAGAGTCTAACCGGATGCAGCTGAATACCAGTATTTTACATGGAGCGACTGCCTATCTGACCTCCATAATCCAGTTACTGGGTAACACGATACCCCTTGGTAAGACTGGTTGTCAGAGTTCCAGGTTTCTGATTTCCTGTAAAGCTTAGCTTTAGTCATTTATTTACTTATTTACTTCAGTGGTTTGCCAACTAAAACAGTCAATCAATCTGCCTAGCCTTTTCCCAATTATGTTAGGGTCGGCTTCCAGTCTAACCGGATGCAGCTGAATACCAGTATTGCCAACTAAAACAGTACAATAAGTAGCACCCAATTTGCCGGTGTATCTTACTGATGACGTTATATTCTGACTAAGAGTCTTATCGGGAGTTTACCGAAACTCATTCCGGACTTAAATATTTTAGTCGTGAACAAAACCCAGATATTGAAATGAAATTGTATATCCTGTAAATAGGAATCACTTTTACACGTCATATTAAAAAATAATCTAGATTGATTCGACATTTCCTATCTGACTACCTTTGAAAAATATGGCGAAACAAACTCATTGGTCAAAGTCTCTTTTAAAGTCCAGACATAATCTTAGTCAGGCCATATGAGGACCATGTAGATTAGTGTCTGAAATGGTATTTTGAGAAAAGAACCACACATTGCCACACACTGAAATAGAGAAGAAACAGTGGTGGCCCAGTGGTAACAGACCCGACTTAGTTGTAGGTCGTGGGTTCGAACCCAGACATGCGCTTTACCTTGTGTAAATAATTTCATCACCACTGCTCTCAAAACGGTGAAGGACAACATCGTGAGGAAACCGGCATGTCCTAGAACCGAAAATTCGAAGAAATGTGACATCTACCAGCCCGCACTGGGCTCGCGTGGTGGCCTGTGTCCCAGTTGGGGACATTATAGATTGATTATGCCGAAACAACTCGACATAAAGTATTAAAATGTGAGCTTATTATCGTATCACATACAGTGACATTAGCAGGCCCGGACTTAGAAACCCAGGTAGAGATCCTGGGTTTGACATTTCAGACCCTCCCCCATTTCGAAGCCATTTTGGTAATTTAGCAAATAGAATCCACTAGTACCGAAAATAATAAATCCTCTTCATCATTTCATCCGAAAGATGTCCTCCCCCTAGTATCGCCACTTCGACCGGTTCTGGAGTTCCCCGCATCCAGCGGATTCCTGCGGCATTCAAAAGGTCATCGGTCCACCTTGTCTTCCAACCTACGTCTTCCGGTACGCGGTCGCCACTCCAGAACCTTTCGGCCCCATCGGCCATCTATTCTGCGAGCCATATGTCTTGCCCATTGCCACTTAAGTTTGGCGATTCTTCGATCTATGTCGGTTACCTTGGTTCTCTTGCGGATCTCTTCATTTCTGATTCGATCACCCTCGATAGCCCTCTCTATTGCCCTTTGGGTGACTTGCAGCCTTCTAATGAGGCTCATTGTGAGCGACCACGTTTCAGTGCCATAGGTCATCACTGGCAACACGCACTGGTCAAAGACTTTCGTCTTGAGACTGCGGTATGTGGGACGAGAAGTTATCATTGCGTAGCTTCCCGAACGCTGCCCATAATATATCATTGCACTAATATATCCTTTTTAAACAACTTTAATTACTATTAATAAACATCAGAGATAATGCAGCCTATGCTATGTATGTCGCTATAGGTTACGTCAACGGTTGTCGTAAATCGATGTTTCTAAACAAAGACGTTCTTTTCTTCGTATTACTTAACACTCAAGTCACTTACTTGAACCAACTTACTAACTTCAATCAATCTGCCTGCCTTTTCCCAGCCATGTTGGGGTCGGCTTCCAGTCTAACCGGATGCAGCTGAATACCAGTATTTTACATGGAGCGACTGCCTATCTGACCTCCACAGCACAGTTCCTGGGTAACACGATACCCCTTAGCAAGACTGGTTGTCAGACTTTTGGGGTTCTGACTACCCGTAACGACTGTTACAGATCTACGCAATAGATGGGTCACCCATCCACGAACCGACCGCGGTAAACGTAATTTAACCTTCGATCGACCCGTGCGGCTGTTATTATTTAGCACTTACAACACTTATTATAGTATTTTTGTAAAAACCTAAGTACATGATTCATTTTTTCGTATAGCTGGTTCACTCTCTGCCAGCAGTGGTTGAATTGAACCGTGATCTTTCTAAGAGTAAATGGATGAAAATTTTAGCATCTTGGATAGTTTTCATTTGACTATTCGTACAGTAATAGGAGTTACTTTTGAGTAACTAAGATGCAATAGCAAGCGACGCGAGTTCGAAGATTTTTAGCATCCTGCCTCGGAGAGATTAGATTTCTTTTGACAATTTAATATAGAAATAAGTGTTACTTTGTAGAGTTATGCAGAAAAGCTGAATAAATAAGAGAAACTCATACAGGATTTTTTAAAACTTCCCGCTTAAGAGATGTCAGATTTCTTTTTATTTCATACTGGTGATCTAAGTACCATAATATGAGGGCGGGGCCTGTAGCATTTCCTATCCAGCTGGCAGCTGGTCGGGGTAGCTTTGGGGCCCCTAGGCTGGCTGGTCCCCAAGGCTAGGGCCTTGTAGGCCTAGGTTTGAATCCGGGGCTGTAAATCATCAAATTCGACACAGCCCATAGACCACCAGAAATGTCACTATCTCATTGTCACAACTCCAAAGATATGAACCTCACAAATCAATGCTTTGCTTTGAGTCGAGATAAAATTCTATTCTATACAAAAATGCAATAATAAGTACGTGAAAAAATAGCTTTTTTAATATTTCAGAGTCGGTCCCATAGTAAAAGTGGCTAGCGATCCGCCCGTTTCAACTTAAACTTCGGGGTTTCTTTATTATATTTAAGTCTAATATGCATTTATTATACACATAAAACTGACGAAATAAATTGTCTAAATGATAGTGGACACCGCAACCAAATCCATTGTGTAGGTTAGCAGAACTAAGCGGTCAAATAGACATACTCGAAAAGCGAAAAGCTTGGTTTTATACTATTTAATATTAATTATCATCTTTCCCAGGACCTAGACTCCCCAGACGTAATTTCAGCATCGACGCAAGAAGACAGGTCGGCATACCAGGCGCTCCTAGACCCTTATACCGGCAGTGTAGCGCTGCGCCATACACCGGCACAGCACAGGAGTCCGGGAACACAACGGAGGAAGATACAACTGGTAAGTGTAACACGTAAACTACGTTCACAAATTAGTTTTCAGACATGTAAACAAATAAAAAAGTAAAAAGACTTAACGAGGACGAGTCACTTTTTCTTCTCGTCATTGAGATATTTTTTTTGTACGGGACTATACCTTAGAATGTCAGAACCTTCTGGTTACAGGGATAAGGTCAAAGATTAAGCTTTTTTTCACGAAAGTATAATGTTATAACTTAACTTCAAACACCCCCACAGCTTCTACCACGTACCGTTGCATGCACCCATAAGCACAATCTTTTGCGTGCGTTAGTTACCTGCCGTGTACAGCGATTTTTCACACCAAAAATAAAAGTCGTTTCCCAATAATAATTTCTGGTCAATGTTACTTAGTTTGATCTGCAGAATACGTAGATAACGGCTGTGTGTAACGGGGTCATTTTACATTCTTTTTCCTTAAAAATAACTTCAAAAGTCAAAAGTCTTACAAGAAAAAAGAAGAATTGAATCTAGTCTCCTCTTCCAAAAGTTAGTTGCGTATGGAGAAGAACAGGCAAGAAACTCCATAGTTACTCTTAAAAAAAATCGTTTTAAAATATTTTATTCAATCGCTATAATTTAAAACTTTTCAATAGATCTATTCATTCTGAATTCAGCAAACTCAAAACTCAAACTCAAAGCATTTATTTCAAATAAACCAATTACAGGCACTTTTGAATTGTCAAGGGGTCGGTTAGCCAGAAAGATAAAGCTAGTGGCCCATTCCAAAGCGTAGTAGGTACCTACGGAGAAGAACGGGCAAGAAACTCCACGGACACTCTTTTAAATCAAAATATTGTTCGTTATTCGTATTATCTGAGCTGCAGCTGTCTCTATCGCACTCTACGGAGGCAGACTTGAGGTAAGACGACGGAAATAGTTTCTTCAAATACCTAGTGTTCAAATTCCTCGTAGCCCTGTTCCCTCGTAAAGTACCAGTCTTTACCGCCCAAAAATCTCAAAAATCCACCCTGTAGAATAGGGATGTTGACTGGGAAAAAAAAACTATTTAGTCCGTCAGTCAGATAATAATAAAATATTAGACACGTATTTTTTGCTTTATCATATTAATAAAACATGATTTAGATAAAACGCATTAAAGTTGGGGAGTGGGGGCTGCTACGCCACAATTCTCTTCAAAATCTTTTGATTAAGCAAAAAAAGAAAAAATACGTGTCCAATATTTTTTAATAATCTACATGACGGACAAAATAAATATTTTTGGTCGACATCCCTATTATGGCTGGAAGTCAATAACATGGATCAAATAACAGTAAACGTAACGTGTAGTTGTCAACGCCTAAAAACGTCATAACGCTTTTTCTACGACATACAATATTGTTAGTAAACCGTGTTCGTGCGAACTGCTAACAATCGCTGCGACGTAGTGCGATATTACACAATCTCACGACTTTTTTGTGTCCAACTGAATTATGGTGCACGCTTGCCTAGTGCCCGACTTACGAGTTGTAAGTTCTGTGTACGAACCCAGGCAGACACTTTACTTTGTGTAAATAATTTCATCATCACTGCTCGCATATGGTGAAGGAAAACATCGTGAGGAAACCGGCATGTCCTAGAACCAAAAATTCGAAGACATGTGACATCTACCAACCTGCACTGGGCCTGCGTGGTGGATTACGGCCCACTGCCCCTCACAGAGAGGAGGCAGTACGTATTGAAAAAGTAGCTTAGAAGAGATATTTACTTTGTTAAGTATTATATTATTTTTACCCAACTAAGGCGAATCAAAAACGAGGGTTATGATTTTGACCGGTCTGTATGTATGTAGGTATGACTGTATGTTCATCTATTACCTCATAACTTCTAAACTTCTGATCATAATTTGACAAATGAGTTATTGTTGGAAACGTCTTAATCGTCCGCTGGTAATAGGCTATGTGAAGTGACATAAAATTCAATATGGCGCCCGCTAGAGGACATAAAGTCATGACCTAAAATAAAAATAAACTTTTTATGCAATGTTGGGTATCAAATGAAAGGGCTTGACGAGCACGTTACAAATATGTATATATATGATATTGTCTATGTAAATAAATATGTTTAAATTGTTAAAAACAAGCAAAAGTGAGACTGTGATACGTACGGCGCGGCTGGAAAATTAATACTTATAATTATACAATAAAACTTGAACAAAAAAAATGAAAGCGTTTCTGAAAATACTTTAATATACAATAATTTAAATAAAAAGTAAGTTCAAAAACTAAAGTCCACTCAATGTGTGTGGTTCTTTCTTCAAAAGACCATTTCAGACACCAATCTACATGGTCTTCACATGATCTGACCAAGATTATGTCTGGACTTTAAAAGAGACTGTGACCTCTGAGTTTGTTTCGGCCTTTCTTAGAGTAGACAGATAGGAAACGCCGAACTCATCTAGTTTTTAAAATATGATTGAAGTGTAAAAGTGTTTGTACAAACATATTTATAGAAAACAAAATCAACGTATGAATTCATCTCTCGACCAACAATGGATCCACACAGACTTGTATTAAAGGATAATCCGAAGTCAGCCAAGTATGCTAAAAGCTGCCTTGTAATATGTGTACGTATATACAATAAAATACCAAAATCGCTCAAATTATTAAATAATCATAACTCATTTAAAAACAAACTATATAAATGGCTGAATGGACATAATTTTTATGACATTAATGATTTCTTTAACATAAAAATATAAAATTTGTACGTAAAGGTTTTAATGAAAATGTTTGTGATGTATAATCTAAATGACTATTATTGTATAACCAATTAATCTGTGACATTCTATTTTTTACCTTTAACTCGTTACCTATTAATTATTTTGCATGCAATTGATACAATATTCTGTATAGCTAAACATGTGGACTTTATATCAAAATCAGACTGAACCAACTTAATACCATGTTTAAGGCAAATAAAGACTTATCTTATCTAACAAAAAAACTATAACAACCAACAAAATCATACATTTCGCCAACCAACTTCCAAAGTTGTTTGGTATCAATAGATGAATGTGGATTTTTATGTTTCAGCCCCCAGAAGACGACAGATGTAGCCTGGACAGCCTTAGTGTGTGTTCCATGGAGTCGGAAGACGAGCCCCCTGAGCCTCAGGAGTTGGAGACAGAACCTGTCAATCAGCACCTGGTCTTGAGTGACGATGAGGGAAGCAAAATGTAAGTTACAATACGCGCCATGAAAGATGAGAATTGACTGCGCCTCCCCCGCTCTTTCCGCTGCCCCGATGACGCCCGGCTCAGACCTCGTACCCTCTACTGCGCAAGTCAAACCACGTGGTATGTCACCGCTCATCTTTAGTGGTACTTGTTTTTTTTCAATGGGATTCTCTAATGAGGAAATATGACTATTTCATGAAAACTCCTGAAATTCGATCAACATACGCGGTATGGAGACCTCGTTTATGAGAGCGTGGCAAGGGACCCACCCCAGCTAGACGCCTGAAAACCTTAAATAGCCTGGGTCAGACTGAATGCGGCAGACGGGGAACCGTGTGTTGTTACGTTCTTTGGGAGTGGCCTATGTCCAGTCGTGGTTTACGATAGACTGGGTTGATTGAAATCTAATCCTAACTATATAAGGTCCTATTAAAATAGGTGGACAAAATTTTAGAAATCATTCTAACCACCAAAATAAGGACAATGGTAAAAAAATTATAAGAAAAATGCATTAGATACTTACAAGAAAAATAAATCAGTTAACGAAAATACACAAAAAATGTGGGTTACCCAATGCCATTTATTATTTTAGGTCAAAATAAAATCACTTAAATCTGTTTTTTTTTGCTTGGATATCTTTGGTTAGACGTACTGAACGCTGTGTTAAAATTTGTCCATCTATTTTAATGGGACCTTGTGAGTTTGAATTTGTTTGTTACACTTTCACGCTAAAATACCTGAACGGATTTGGATGAAATTTGGCACATGGGTAGACCATGACCTGTGTTAGGACATAGGATACTTTTTATCCCGATATTCTCACGGGATCGAGACTGGGAAATCACTTATAAGGAAATCTTTGGTAGATTTCCTTATGATATAGCAATTATAGTTATACATTTTATCATTACAGGTCAAAATCAACGAACACACTGTCAGAAGGTAGCGACCCCATCCCTGAATACTCCGCGGCTGAGGAGTTAAGCAACGAACGAGGTTGGATCAGTGTGCCAAGAGCAGGGGGACATGTTACTTGTGATATGAAGGTAAACCTACTCATCATCTGCTTAGCCTTTTCCCAACCATGTTGGGGTCGGCTTCCAGTCTAACCGGATGCAGTTGAATACCAGTATTTTACATGGAGTGACTGCCTATCTGACCTCCACAACCCAGTCACTGTAACCCAACTAATATTAAAAACTTCTCTTCTTCGCATGGAAATTCTCATAGAAATCGTCTATTATTCCAGGATAAAAAACAGGCTATGTCGGTCAGAAACATGCCGAAATGTGCCATTTGTGTCTGTAATTACCCAACCGGCACCCATTCTGTTCAAAGAGCAGTGGTCGCCCAGCGGTAACGCCGCGACTTACGAGTGGTAGGTCGTATGTTCGAACCCAGGCAGGCGCTTTACTTAGTGTAAATTGTTTGATCACCACTGCTTTCAAAACTGTGAAGGCAAATATCGTGACTGAAACTATGTGCTAGAACCAAAAAATCGAAGATATGTGACATCTACCAACCCGCACTGGCCACCGAGTGGTGGAAATGAAATTGTTTATTCTTTAAATAGGATATTGGAATCACATTTACAGGTAATCTCAAAAAAAAAAATTGGTTGCCTGTAAAGTCGGTATACGGGCGAAAGTTTTACGTGACAACGACTTTGCGTGCCTTTCACTTTTTATGTCTGTCTCTCTCGCTCTTAGGCGGGCTAACCATGCCCGAGTGGAAGGGACGCGTGCCTCTCACTCGCTCTCATTGTGAGCGCATAACGTGAGCGGAGCGTAACGCAGTTTCTTGAAGTGTCACCCGGCAAACCAATTTATAAGACGTTGTCACGTCAAAAAAAAATTGCTATATGAGTTCGGCGTTTCCTATCTGACTACTCTGAGAAGAAAGGCCGAAACAAACTCAGAGGTCACAGTCTCTTTTAAAATCCTTACATAATCTTGGTCAGGCCATATGAGGACCATGTAGATTTAGTGTCTGAAATGGTCTTTTGAAAAAAGAACCACACAGATTTGAGTGGACCTGTCAGTCAGTGCAAGCATTTGTCAGTAATCGTGGAGCTCAACTCAGAACTTAAGGAGCTCAACTCGACGAACAATACCAAAGAAAGGACATTTGGGTAGGTCGCATAAACTACTCAAACTGCCAGACCATCATTCAAACTGAATGAGAAAGAAAAAAAAAATACCCATAGTCCTCACATTCACAAAATTTAAAATAATATAATACTTTACAAGTAATCATGTCATTTTGTATGTAATGTTTATATAATACTGGTGGATTACGGCCCAACTGCTGGGACACAAAAAATCGAAGACATGCGACATCTACCAACCCGCACTGGGCCCACGTAGGGGGAACATTATAGGCTGATGCTTTAAGTATGTATTTTCATTAATTAGTATTCGGCAGGTAATCGAACCCTACAAACGCGTAATATCACACGGCGGCTACGACGGCGGCGGTGCGGCGCTCATAGTGTTCAGTGCGTGCCACTTACCCGACTGCGCACGACCAGACTATACGTACTGCATGGATAACTTGTTCCTGTGAGTATTGGGGCGGGTTTAGAGTGAGTGGGAATAGTTTTAGAGGCAATGGGAATAATTTTAGAGTCAGTAGGAATAATTTTAGAATCAACTATAACTGTTTCAGATTTAGTTGTGACATTTAAGAGTCGGCTGTAACGCTTTTTAAATTTAAATTATTTTATTTCACATAAACCTACATAGACACCTAAGAAGCTTCAGAAGCTAGGTGCACGGTACCAATTGGTCGTTTCCTATGGAGAAGAGTCAAGAAACTCCACGGTTACTCTTTTACAAATAAAGTTAGGTGAAACTGTTTTAGCGTCAGTGGCAAAGGTTTTAGAGTGGGTTGTAACAGTTGGAACAATTTCAAAGTTCGAACAGTTTTAAAGTGAATAGGCTGTTACAGTTTTAGAGTAGGTTATTCCATTTTAGAGTCAATAGTTATATATTAGAGTCAGTTGAAATATTCGAGACACATTTATAACTGTTTCAGAGCCAGTTATTTTAAGTTCAAGTCGGTTATAAATATTGTCGAGACAGTTTTAATATTTAAAGAGTCTATTGTAATATTTTAGAGTCAGATATAACCATTTTAGAGTAAGTTGTATCAGTTTTAGAGTGACTAGCCACACTTTTAGAGTCAGATACCCACTAATTATAACTTAAACTACCCTCTCCCCACAGCTACGTAATCTGGACGCTAGAGCGCCTAGTAACAGACGACTACATATTAGTGTATCTTCACGGCAGCGCCGGAAGGAGACGGCTGCCTACCTTCCACTGGCTACATGAGTGTTACAAGCTTATTGACAGAAGGTATGTATCTGGTAGATCTTTCTTTCTTAACTATCTTCATATTTCTGACTGACTGACCCCTTGACAATTCAAAAGTGCCTGTAAATGGTTTAATTGAAATAAATGCTTTGAGTTTGAGTTAGTTTGAGTTGAGTTGAGTTTGAGTTCTTTTCCGTGTGGTTATTGACTAACCCGGTGTCAGAGTTTTAAAGCCGCCCATGGGCCTCTGACTTGGGTCCACACTTCTTCGCCGTCGAGAAATATCTCTCAGGCATGCCGGGTTTCCTCACGATGTTTTCCTTCACCGTTTTTTGAAGCAAGTGATAATTATACAATACGCGCATGAAGCCTAAAAGTCAGAGGTGCGTGACTTTGGTTCGATCTCGAGACCTATGACTTAGTAGTCAGACGGTCATACCACTTGGTTATTACTGCAATTAAATCTGTTAAATAGGACACTGTAAAACAGGCTTTTATCGCATAGAACCCTTATGGCGAAAGAGTTGAGATAGCTTACGAAATTCTAGTAAAATGCAACATTAAAGGGGCGGGGCCTCGTCAAGGTCGTTTCTGACGGCCAACTCTAGCACCGCGCGCGTTCATTTGTCAAATCAAATAGCGCGCGCTTTCCTGACTTCCTGTTACACACTTCCGTCCCTTTTCACGAAATCACTCCCACAGACTTGATTATTTAGATTTATATTTTGATTTGGATTGCAGGAAAGCGAGGAAAGCTACCTAATACAGAAATGCTTTTTTTTAATGTGTAACACATTAAAAAAAAACATTTCTGTATTAGGTGGTATGTTGATGAAAATGTGATACGTGGCAGTATTTCGAGTATACGACCTGACCCGACAGATGTTGTCCTGTCCAAATATTAATAGTTCATACAAAAACATCCCATAGAAAAAAGTACATTCAGTTTTTACCGAATTTTCCAATTTCCCGGCAACTTTGGCTTCAAAATTTCTTTCCGAAAGAACCCGTAATAGGACGGACTACTACGAACATTTTAAAACAAAAAATAATCAAATCGGTGCACTCATTCTGAAGTGATGCGCTTACCAACGAACAGCATTTAATTTTTTTAACGGATTAATTAAAAAAAATCATAGAAATCATTTACTTTTCATAAAAACATGACAAGTTTTATACCCCAACACAATGCTGTTATTTGCAAATCACTTAACCCTAGTAGTTCTACGATCAGTAGACTTCGAGAGCACAAACTTTTTTGCAACAATACGGATGATGACTGGGTCAAAAAAAAGCAATTCTAATTATTCCGTCGGTCAGATAATAAAAAAATATTAGATACGTATTTTTTGCTTTATCATATTAATAAAAAAAAACTTAAATAAAATGTATTAAAGTTGAGGAGTGGGGGTTGATACGTCACAAGTAAGTATAAAATCTACATACTAGTGACGTCATGGCACATTTCAACGCAATGTATCGCCGCAATCTATTGATAAATTAAAAAAAGAAAAAATACGTGTCCAATATTTTTTAATAAGATAAATGACGGTCAAAAAAAATTGTCATCATCCCTATTAATATACCACTAAAGTATTTGTTTTAAATTCTCGCCTTAGAGAATTCTGAAAATTATTTTTAAAATTCTCTAGTTTTGTAATGAGAAGGTGGTCCCAGATGCTCCATCCCTACTTAGCCGATTCCACTGGTAGAAATCTAAAAGTGAGCAATTTACTGCCTTTTGAGGAACTATTCTGCTCATCACCCCGAAGATCCTCATCAGATCTTTACCAATTTTTTATGAGACCAACTTTAAGTTACTACCTTTCAAATAAAAAAGAACCATCAAAATCGGACCTCATAAGGCGGAGGCGGGTCCAGTAGCCCCTTTTTGGAGGAAGATTACTCCTTCAATTAAAAATACCCGACGACAAAAAAAATCTATAAAGTCGTAAAACTTGTAAACCAAGTTTCGTCCAGATCGGTTGTAAAATACAATCTGTTGAGGAGTACCAACAAACTGACAGAGGAAAGCAAATTTTGCCAGAATAGGGATGTTGACTGGAAAAAAAATACTATTTAGTTCGTCAGTCAGATAATAAAAAAATATTAGACACGTATTTTTTGCTTTATCATATTAATAAAACATGATTTAGATAAAACGCATTAAAGTTGGGGAGTGGCTCGCTACGTCACAGGTCAGTATTAAATCTACCGGGGAGTGATGTCATGTCAAATTTGAACTCAATGTATTAAGTACCATAATCTTTTGAAAATATAAAAAAAGAAATAACACGTGTCCAATATTTTTTAATAATTTAGCTGACGGACAAAAAAAAAGAGACGCTTCGCTCGCTCGGTCAATAAGTTCAATTTCGTGGGCGACCTTAGTGCATTCGGCGTAAGGGCTTATATTCTTAAAAGTAAATGCAAATTTGTTTTTTTTTGCTTTGTAAAAGAAAATAAAAAAAAAAAACGTGCTGCACCGTACACGTGATAAAAGTAAAACTTCTTAAAAAATAAAGAATAACAGAGATTTTGTGTGAAAGACAGAGAGAGAGAGTAGTATCTTTCTTCTCTCTCATCTCATGTAACGAAATGTGCCGAAACGTGAAGCGTCCTAGAAATTTCCCTCATTTCTCGTTCAATTATCGAATCGCCGCCGCCGCCTAAGAAGGTTCCCCACAATTTTTTTTATCAAAATTGAGTGAGTAGAATTTTCATATGGCTAACCGCTAACATAGTAAAAAATATTGTTTCAGGTTACGTAAAAGCTTGAAACACTTGTACCTGGTACATCCTACGTTTTGGCTGAAATCATTCGTCATATTGACTAAACCTTTTGTAAGGTAAGCATTTTAAATTCTGTATTTATTTATTAGCAGCGCCCCGTGGTTTCACCCGCATAAGTCTCGATTTCGTGGGAATATCGGGATAAAACTTATTTTATAGATTAATCCGGGTTATAAACTATGTGTGTGCCAAATTTCATCCAAATCCATTCAGCCGTTTTTGCGCCAATCCGGAACATACATCCGGACAAACGGAAAAAAAACAAAAATTTTGTCATCAGACTCGTTCCCACACTTCGTAGCAATTACTTTTTTTGTACAGCACCCTTATTGCGTACCACACGATCAATCATAATCTGAATCATTTTGAAGGATATTGCTAATCCATTGATTCATATGTTCGAAAAATGTGTTTGCTCAACAACGTAAATAACGCAATGAATGTTGTTGAACTGTCTAAATGAAACAGATTGTTATTGATCATGTGGTACGCAATAAGGGGGGCAATTTAGACTTCGTAATTATTTTACAGCCTATAAACATTGACAACGTGTTTGTACACTTGGTTACCACAAGTAAAACGCGCGTTGTTTCGTGAGATAAAAATACTATAACAAATTATATGTTCTCTCCCCAGTTCAAAATTCTTCCGCAAGCTATCCTATGTGCGAAGTCTGGCCGAGTTAATGCAGAAAGTGCCCGTCGAACCCAATGCTATACCTGAATTGGTGAAACAATTCGACGCTACTCGACGATAAAAGATGTAACAGTGTCCACACGAGTCCAGTCTTTAGTAGAGTGCAAGTAAGTTGATCGTTTTACCACTTGAACTGGGTAAACGAGAAAATTGCTGTTTAGTTGGTGTTAAGTTGTGTCAGATGTACCTAAATAAGTGACCACTAAGTTTAAGTCATATCCATCTTTTAAACATACTGTTTAGTGGTTAGTCGAGTAGGTGGAAGTCACTAAAATTTACTAAGTTGTACCGATAAAACTGCCTGCAATAACTTTATCGTCAATCACTAAATTGAGTGAAACTTGAGCCATGTAAACAGACAAATTAGTAACTAAACGTTGTTTAGCAATATTTTCAAGTTACTGCTAAAGGCTGGTGGTGTGTAAACAGAGCTTAAACACGGTAAAAGATTGAAAAATATAGTGATTCTAAATTCCTTGAAATATTTTTTTAATATAATCAACTTTGATTGAGTATTTTCAAGTCACTCGATTTTTGGAAACCTGATCAATTCTCCCATCAGTAAATCTGCTTTGAATTCTCGTTTCCCTTTAGCTGTTATGATTAGTTGACAGAAATATCAAACGCCAATCTTACAAGCTGTAATGAAAAAATATCTGCTGCTCCTTACAAGGTGTAACAGAAAGTAGTTTATTCAGAATCAGCTTCTGAATCAATTTTTGTCATTATTTATATATGTTAATTTTTCTCCGAAAAAATATTTTATACGACAAGTAAAAAAAAAGCCAGTCCGATCCGAGATAATGATGTTAAGTATCGCACTGAGAGTCTATTTATGTTGCAAAGTTCAGGAAAAAAATGACCCCTTTAGAGGTTTCAGTATTTTCAATTACACTTTGAATAAGTAGACAACTGTTTTTTTAACTTTTAGTAAACTTTTCAAGTATGAGAATCACTGTATTTTTATCATGGAAATTATAATTAATATACAATAATATCAGTGGTTGGTCTTTTTTATACCATAAAATATTTTTCTTATTTTGCCTATAAGCACCGTAGTATTTATAGAGGGTAGTTGGAAATTATTTGTAAACTCGTTCTGCGCTCGTGAATAAGGGTTCCGTTTCGAGTCCGAAGCTTTTCGGCCTATCCCGAAATAGATTCGTGAGTAAATAAAAATAAATAAAAAGTTATTAATTTTAATAATAAAAAATTACCCTGTATATTTTTATTCTACGTAATTCATAAAATATATTGGTAGAAACAGATTAACTACTGATTGTACAAAATTACAATAATATAAATAGAAAAATAATATATCCGGTTCATATATTTTTTGTGAAATATAATTCGATTGAAAAATAAATAATTATTTATTAGAAACATTTTAGGACATTCCATATCACAAGAATTATATAAAAATGTACCATTCCAAAATGCACAGATTATAATTATTTTTCACGTGAATTAATACATTGCAAAAGAAAATTATTATTTTTGACATAAAGCTGTGTTCAGCCTGACGACAATTATACAAAAAATTACATTTTTTAAATATATTTTAGATATTATTTTTTCCTTTTTGCTGGTTATAGGTCTTTCTTTAGTTTACCTATAATTGATTTCTGAATCTCAGATAGTATCAAGTCTTGGGAACATAAACTCAATGGCATTCATGAGAAAGTTCAAATTCCATTACAACCGAAATTTAGTTACGGCCTTTTTATTACAAACAGTCAAACAAAAATCAACCTAGACTACATAACGCCAAAGTAGATAGTTGATTAACAGCAATACATGTAAATTATCTAAGATTGTATTCAAGTATAACTGTATCCTTCTGTCGGCTTCTTTCTCGGAGTTGTGTCTATAGAGTTGGACAACTTGCCCCAGATAGACGTACTCCTTCGCTTACCGACCTTTTGATGTGCATTGCGCTCCGCAAGAATAAACCTTGGTCTTCCATAATAAATTGACAATAATTGGCTTAAATATTAGCTAAAAATATTTAAGGGTTTTCTCATTTCAAACTTGCACTTTCAAATCCTTTTTTGAGACCACTTTGCCTAGAAAAAGTTATATTTTCTAGTTCTAGTTCTATATTCTTCAACACATTCTTACGGAGAAAAACTATAACGAATTTTGACTTTTTTTATTGTCAAAATAACTGCAGTTATACTGAGGCCATATTTTACACGGCATTTCGATTAATCGCAGCGATAAGTCGCAGGTGTGAACACAACTTTATATCTTTCACGACTCTGTGATAAAATAACATAGCAATACTTGCAGAAACTATAAATAATTATAAAAAACTACATAATAAGTGTATATTATTATAATCGGCAAGCCTATAGTAAATATATTTTAGGCAAAAAAATATAATTAATAATTATTGCTTTAATAATATGTCGTTTATTAACTTGATTATTAATATTTATGACCGAAAATTCTCCGCCAGTATTACGAACGAAAAATATCGCAAAATTAAAAAGTTTTTTTTTTTGTTTTCGAGAATAAGGCCCTTTGTCTGATTAATTATATTAGGCTCGCTATCTTTTACGTGGAATTTAAAACCGGCTAAACTAAAAGTCGGCATTTAATAATTAATATAAAATGGTTATAATTATTTTTAATTGAGATTAATAAATGTTTATTATATGCCATAGCTTAGTAAGCATTGATGTTCAATAATTTAAGGTAATTAGAATAATTAATACAACAGTTTTGATGTTTAGTCAAAATAGATTTTGTATTATTATATAAATAATATAGTTATTGGTATATTTATATATCGATCGATAATCATCTGCCTAGCCTTTCCCCAACTATATTGGGGTCGGCTTCTGTTCAAAGTCAAAGTCAAAGACAAATCATTTATTTCAAATAGGCCCGTATAAGGCACTTTTGAACGTCAAAAATTTACAAAAAAAATTAATTGATTCTAGTTGCCCCTTCCAAAAGGTAGTTTTCGTATGGAGAAGAATGGGCAAGAAACTCCACCGTTACTCTTTTAAAATGTTTTACAATATTTTGTATAAGTACATTAGTTATATAATTATATGTGAGGACGATGCACCTAGAATAAAATTATTATACCACAATAGGTAAAAAGAATTAAGAATTAAAAATGAAGCAACAACTGTTCTAACTGGATGCAGCTGAATACCAGTATTTTTTATCTGACCTCCACAACCTAGTTACTGGGTAGCACGATACCCCCCTAGTTATCCCCCTAGTTACTGGGTACATCGATAGTAGTCAGATAGGAAATGCCGAACTCATCTAGCTATTTTTTTATATTTTTTTTAAGATGACGTGTAAAAGTGATTCCAATATCCTATTTACAGAATAAACAATTTCATTTCATTTCCTCTGGATAAGGATCGTTGTCAAATTTTCGGAGTTCTGACGACTGACGACTCGTAACAACTTACAAATATCTGCGAATGACAGCCGAGACTAACGGCTTAACGTGCTTTCAGAGGCAAAAAGGCATTTATATCGATCCATATATCAATATATTAATAAAATAAATTTATAATTTATCGGTAAAATGCACTGATCTTGCAATTATTGTTCTTAGTTCTAATCGAATAGATTGATTATTTTCAACATCTCACTGTTAAGATTATCTAGGCACTGTCTACATTGCTTAGCTAATATAAAGTTGCCATGTTCTTGTACATATAGTAGGTTTAGTAAAATATAGTATTTTTTGTTAAAATTATTATTAAAATAAAGTAAAATAGATTTAAGCAGAATTACAACGAAGTTTAAGGCACAAGTTTAAAGTACCATTTTAGTGTCTAAATAACACTTTTTTCATTCTGTCAGAGATACTAGTTTCTGAAAGCTACAAATCTGCTGTCAAATGTCACTTTAGCTGTTGTAATTGGTTGACGACGTCAACAACCAACCAATAAGGGCCCGATCACACCTACCACAACGACAACACGTGGACGGGCGCTAATTTGTATGAAAATGAATAGTTTATTGTCACAAAATCAACCGGCGATACCGACCACATCAAGGCCACGTCGCACATCGCAAACACAACGATCTGGTTGTAAACAAACACTAGCCATAACATAACCACTGCCTGCCCACATTATGTCGCTGCGATGTGGTGTGGTTGTGGTACGTGTGTACGGATCTTAAGATGACATGGGAAATTGAAGGCAAGGCAGTATTTTTCCGTAAGCGATTGTTCAGTAAATAAGTTAGAAATGTCAAATAATATTTAAAAAAAATATAGGTGAATGTGGTATGCAAGAAGACGCCTACATGCATGCATGCCTAATTACCTTCCGCATGTACGCGTTTCTAGGGACACCTATAAGTTTCATCGTAATAAAGGTAACGATTTACGTACTAGTGTTGTAGCGAAAGTATCGATACTGAAATGGAGATTTTTTACGAAAGATTTTTTTATGAAATCTGAAAAAAGGCTGACATCATCCTTAATTTAATATCGATACTACGAATATCGCTTGTAAAGTAACGAGTAAAAATATAAGTTACGTACCGGAAGTATCGATAGATATCGAAAGCCTAGTCGTTTCGCGTATTAGTTAGATAAAACAAATTTTTGACACATTAACTTATATATTAAACAATCTACAGAATGTATTTTAGTTTTCTAAACATTGCAACCAGTATAGTCTTTTATTAGCCAGTTATTTTTTTTATTAAAATTTTTTTAGTCATGATTTCACTAATAATATTTTTCTTTATACAATCTCAAAAGTAATTTTGCAAAACATGACAAGAGACTGCTTTAAACAAACGATTATATTTTAGTCATTAGCATTGGGTTTTTTCATTATGAATTTCATTGTAGCAGCCCGTAGTCAGGATTATTGCCCGGTTGGTGGCAATAGGCTCGCCACCAAATACATGGGACTTAAACATAACTGGCGAAATTTGGGTTTACTTAACACGATTGTTGGTTACCCTGGTTACTAGATTGAAAATCTCCATAATGCTACATGGCTTGAGATCTCGCAGAAGAAGTAGGTTTTATTAAAAAAATTAAAGAATATTATTTGTGAAATCTTTTTACATATTTGTAAATATTTTGAGCTATATTATCCCTTTATCGCTAGGAAGCGATGCCCACTTGAAAGACAATCGACTAATGGCACTCGAATTTCAATAAAACTTTCATATTTTATAATATTAGAAAACATCATTGGAGAAATTTCTCTGGAGGTCACAAAGACCTCCTAAACTCAGAACAATGCCGACGGGGGTCGTTTAGGGTCTTAACGATTAGGGATTATATATCTCAAACGCGCCAGTATTTAGCTTTATTTTCGGAAATAAACACTTTATTAGAATATGCTTTTCCACTATTAAAATAAGTTAAGTTAAGGGTACGTATGTATGTATGTCTGTAAAACAAAATCTCGTGAATAGCTTTACTTAGACTAGTGATGTACCTGTGTGTTGAATTTAAAGTAAATTAAGGTAAAGCACAAAATAAAAATATTTGTATTCGTCTAATCTACGTTGTACCTTCGAAATTATTTGAGTTTTTGGAGTTTATTCGGTAATATATTGTGGCGGCATCTACATTGTCACTTGCAAACTACGCTTCACACTGACATCACTCAAAATCCTGCATCGCGAATATAGAGGTAGAGTTCACCCATCCTCCATAGAAAAGGGAGGATCCTCCGACCAGACGGGTGTTCCGTCTGGTGGGCTACTGCCCGACGATTGATGTCGGGACGTTGTATATATGCTAGTCGCGTGTTGAACTCTGCTTGCGCGATGCAGGATTTTGCGTGCCGTCGCATGTGGCAATGTAGATGCCGCCACAATGTATTTATACTTTTCGATTTAGAAGACGGGCAAAATTAATGAGTGGCCTTTTCTCCCATATTTATTTTTTATTTTAAAGAACACCAACAGCATACAAGGTGGAAACGACAATTCATTAATCTACATTTATATCTTACTAACTTTTGCTTGCGGCTCCGCCTGCGTTCATGTCGGGGATTATTCCACGGGAACGTACTACCAGGATCAACAGCATCCTATGTCCTATTCCAGGTCATGGTCTACCCGTGTGCCAAATTTCATCCAAATCCGTTCGACTTCGTCCGCGCGATATTTCTTGTTCCCCGACCCACCGCATCGTATCGCATCGCCCGCTCCCGAAGTAAAAAAAAAAAAATATTGCTGACGTAATCACCATCCAGACCGCGTCCCCCATTTAAACATGCAAAGTAACCCCCCCAACTCCCCCTTGGTGCTCACGTAATACTTGAATGGCTCCGAGGTTAAAAAGTACCCCAGTTTTTGACAACACGTTCAAAACTATATTATTTTGCTCGTCTTTCAAAAGTAAAAAGAATGAACATACAAAACTATTTTGTCTTTATCTAACTAAAGTATTGAATCCTTAAATTATTTTTGTACCAATCGCCACTTCTAGGAACCTTATTGGAATTCATATTTTTTGAAAACCACTTGGTAGTTTTAAGTAATAATAAAATAGTAGTTTTTTTTTACGTATGGCACTTATTTCTAAACCTCTTTTTACTAAACTAGAGTTTATTACAGAAACTTAGCCGACGTTCGCACGGACGTAATAAAATCGCGGCGATTTTTTTTCGTGCACTGGATTTTCAACGCTTTGCTTTTTCAAATCAAATAGTTTATTTCTGATACATGGGTTACATGCAGGTGTTCATTACTTAATTATATTCTAATAACGTTAATTTCATTATCAGCCACTTGGGCATACAAATGATTAAATAACATAATGAAAATATGACTAAAATTCTAATTCCATTTCTGATTAAATACAAATTATATTGTTACTAGTAATCATGCATGATAGACACAAGACAATCAACAACAATAAATTATCGTCAAGGGAACATGAAATATTTAAAAAGTTCTAGTCTAGTCGTAGCGGGACCAACACCGGGAGTTGAAAATCTAGTGTACGAAAAACAATCGCCGCAATAAAAATACGTCGTGCGAACCTGGGCTTAGGGAAATGAAGTATTACGAAAATGGATTATCATCTTAAACCTATTAAATGGGATTTAAACACAACTGGCGAAATTTGTGTCTACCATACAGCCACTCCTGCTGCATGATGTTATGTAAAATCCTAGTTTAGTAATAAGATATATCGACGCCAATGCCTACGTTTTCTATACACATAGCTTTCTCTGCATTTTTCAGTTAAGCACTATATTTTGAGATTTTTAAACATCATATATAGCATGTATCAAGAATGTGTGGTCATATTTAGAGTGAGGTGCAGACCATCAAACTGAATAAGTTCTCCATGGGACCAACATCTTAATCGCGAAAAACCGGCCAACGAGTCGGACTCGCACAAGAAGGGTTCCGAACCACCGTACAATATTTAGCAAAAAACGACGAATAAAAACGTTTCTTGTGTGGTATCTCTCCCCTTTAAATGCTAACTTTATTTAATTTTTAATATGATAAATATGTTGTTATAGCTGTAAGAAATACAAAATCTGTAAAATTTCAACTGTCTACCGGTAACGGTTCATTAGCTGAAGCCCGCTGACAGACAGACGGACAGCGAAGGCTTAGGCCGCTTTCCGAATTAGAACATAATCGCTCACAGCGCTGACATCGATAATTGGCGTTCCGATTAAGATATCACGATTATGACAGCTGAGGGCTGTCAATAATTCGGAACGCTCGTAAACGCGCTCACAGTACTCGCTCAACGTCGGTAGCCAGAAGCACAATTTTGAAAATGCCACGTTAGTTTAAATATAGGATGCGAGTCAAAACAAAACAGCACAACTGTCATTTTTGACAACGCTCACGGTGATATTAGTAAAAGGCATGGTCGGCGTTATCGCAAGATGGCGCATGTCATGTGACGTCATCTATGACGATTCAAGACACATCGTTATCGCGCCCACGTTAATTCGGTACGGGAGTTAGCGCGCTCAAATCGATTACAATACCAACTCGACACAAATGTATGGGACAACTTATTAATTTCTCGCGATTATGTTGTTGGTCCCATGGAGAAAGTTGTTCAATTTAATGGTCTGTACCACATATTGCTGATAAATGCTGTATAGAAATTAATATGGTGCGTCTGTCTTGGTTTTCTAAACTTTATTTGCTTGTGTTCAATTATTATACTCATTTATAATTAAAATCAAGCAAGCATGGAGGTAGAGCTGTGTTCCAAGTTGGTGGTCGTGGGTTCGAAGCAGAAATGTACTTTATTTTGTGCAATTTATTGCTCAACACTGCTCTTAACACGATGAAGGAAATTATCGTGAAGAAACACTTAAAAAACATTCAAAGACATGTGACATCGTCCCCCCGCTTTGTTCGCGTGGAGGACTGAATCACAGCAGTGGCAACATTATAGGCCTGATTATATAAGCAAGGAGAAATTATTTATGGCATCCTCATTGTTCCAATCTTGCTTGATTTTTAGATATTACATTCAGAAACTTGCATTTTGATAAATATTTTATCATTCCTATATCTCATTCCGTGATATCGCTCAAAAGATGCTTCTTTATTTAAATATAATCTGTATTTTTAGTCAGTCTTGTCTGGTATAAATACTAGTTTGTACTTATTATAATTTTGTATTATTATTTCTCTTATTAAAGTAATTTTTTACATATTGTTATTAAGGCCATTTTTAATATAAATAGTCTTGTATTTAAGATATAAATTCGTAAATATTATTTAGAGAATTATTCCTATGATATTATTATTTTTGTACCAATAATAATATAATCAAAAACATAAATACTACTTTAATTATAAATATTTCATTTAATAGTAAATAACCTACCCATCCGCTAATTATTGAAATCTAGAAACTGTTTTTATATGGGTTTTCAAATATGATTCATTGTTGAGGGTTTTTTTAAATGACGTTCACTAGGTGGCAGCACTGAGACGTCAGGTCCGGGCACCTGTCAAAAGTGTAAAAGCGCTATATTTTCTTTAGTCGTGACTGAATAACGAATGATGAACTTCATAATATTCATTGTCGAAATGGAAGACCTCTTGTCAAAGTGGCGCCAACTGGTGGCGTGAATTTCCATGAAAACCCTCATTGACTGTGATTATCATAATAGATAGACCGCCAAATAGCGTTGCTTTGTACCGGTTTTAAGGTTATGGGTGCCGGTGCCGTTACAGACACACGAGAAATCAGCTTCGTCTCTGGAATGCCAACGCATCTGCGATCTCTCTGGTATTGCAAATGGCGTCGGTTACGACTTATCATCACGTGGGCCGTCGGCTTGTTCGCCATTCAATAACAGTCATGTTCCTTATGAGTCATATTTGACCCCATAGACCTACCAACTCTGCAAGTGCCATTAGATTTACAAAGCACAATAAATATATCGTTTATATACCCATGAATATATAATATAAATGTATAGAGAACATGTACTTGTCTGTGTGTAGAGTTTAGAAGTGTGTGCGTGTGGTGTTAAAATTAGATAGGTACAGACCTTTTTATACAACAGATTAATTTTAATTCAGTTTTGTTTAAAAATGGGTGCATTATTGTCAAATATCATA
Organism: Xanthia icteritia; assembly: GCA_949128155.2. NCBI lineage: Eukaryota > Metazoa > Arthropoda > Insecta > Lepidoptera > Noctuidae > Xanthia > Xanthia icteritia. The sequence continues at coordinate 13,524,965 of OX421958.2, read as the reverse complement.
CTGATTAACGTTAAAAGTAACCACAATGCAACCTTTGTAATTTGCTATAATTTTAGTTCATTCATACTGAATCTCTTATCACGATTTCTGTAAAAAAAAACAAAGTAAGACTACGCGTCTTACTTTTCGATATATTTTTCTATGTATACTTCAAAATCGGCGTTTATAATGAGAATCTCGTAAAATAGCTTTAAACTTATCCGTTTGGCGCTATTTCTACCAAAAATAACTTTAAGGTACCATTTGGCTAAAAATATGTGTTTATAGTAAGACACTACGTAAAGCACATAATGCACTGCTAGTAAATTGTACAAAACTATGCAAGTTCCTCGCACGTCATTGAAAAAGTCATTTATTATACCTATACACGCGATTCGAGACCACCAGTTGAAATTTTTCGTCAGTAATTTAAAAAAAAAAAGCTGTTTTTCCATACATTTTGACGGTGTAGGTGTACACTTTTGTATGAAACAGGTTTTTTTTTAATAATCGACATAAAAGATATGCTTGGGATATAGAATCATTTGCTGAATTCATGGTTACAGTTTGCTCGTCGATGTTTACACCGTGTATGTTGTGTCTTACTATTCGTACTTGATTTTGAACAAACTATATCGCTTCAAAATGTAAAGTTGTTCCGCGCCTTAGGAATGCGCGGCGAGGCGGAGGGGCAGCGTTCACTAATGAGTGGCGGGAAGGACGCCGCGCACCCTAGGCGCGGAACAGCGGTCTCGGTCAAACTATAGCACATTTATTGTCACTTTGAGTACCATTTAAGTTTGTGAGGCCATGCTTGAGCTACTCAGTAATATGTTCATTTGCAGACTGATAGTTATGTTGTACCATATAATTTGTAATAAATACTGTGAATCGTTGTGGTGTTTTTTTATACTTTTCCCTCTACTTATTTAACAGTTTATGTACACACATATAAACAGACAAGAAAAAGGAACAGAAAAATACGTACAAAGGTGATGATTATTTCTAAAGAAATCTCTTCCAGCATACCTGCGATAGGAAAATGGATAAAAAGAGATGTAGACAACGTGTGTAAGAGTAGAAGAGAAAATAAATTACATAAAATAAAAACATTTAACTATTCACTAGTTTAATAATAAATTTACAATATGAGATATACTTGCATAAATACTTCTAAAATAAATATCACTAAAATATTCATACAATAATTATAATTTAGTATATAATATAATAATAAATACAAAATATGCAGCTAAGACGAAGTGGAAAGATTGGCAGTCCCTAATGTCGGGCGGAAGTGAATTCCACAACCTAACCGCGTGCACACTGAAGGAGTAGGAGTAGAAGTCGGTTGAGTGGGGAGGGGATTTAAGGAGATTTCTAAGATGCAACCTGCAAGGAGCATCAGAAGGACGGGCGTAGGAAAAGCGTTCCCGCAGATAGGATGGCGTTTTAGGGTTGTGAAGGATGTTAAATAGCAGACACAATATCCGAGAGTTCCTGCGAAGTCGAATAGGGAGCCATTTGAGTATCTTGCGAAAGTTAGAAACGCAATCATACTTTTTAAGGTTACAAACGAAACGAATGCAGATGTTTTGTAAACGTTCATGTTTATTTAAAAGCTCTTCGGTGACATCCAAATAACAGGCATCAGCGTAGTCTATGATGGGCTGTTGAGTGTTTGAGCAAGGGAGATTTTGGTACTCAAGGGCAAGAAGCTCTGGAGGCATTTCAGCAAATGGAACGTGTAGAGCATTTTATGACTGACCTGACCAACATGGGCAGTCCACGATAGGTAAGAGTCCATGGTCACCCCCAGGTTTTTAACGGTATTTGCGTATTCAATCTGAACTCCAGAGTGGAGACAGCGACGCAACGTCGAGCCTATTCTGCATATACCTACCGCCAATAATTATGGCCTGGGATTTCTTACATTACATTTCGACATTATAAGAACAGAGAGAGAGCAGCCGGTCTATTCTGTAATAATCTCACGGTGAAAACTTAGGTGAAGTGAGCTGTCATTCAACCTACCGGTCTATTCTGTAAAATCTCACGGTGAAAACTTAGGTGAAGTGAGCTTGAAGTGACATGTCATTCCACGTGCTGCTAGGGACTGACTGCTCACTCCGAGCTCACTTCACCTAAGTTTTCACGGTGAGATGGTTACAGCATAGCACTGCTGCTGCTAGGGACTGACAGCTCACTTCGAGCTCACTTCACCTAAGTTCTCGCTGTGAGATGGTAACAGAATAGCAATGCAGTTATCTGCAAGCTACCAAGCAAAATTAAGCGCGATAATCTTCTTGGGGCAATTTCCTTGTACAACAGATCGAACCCCAACAATAAATTGAACACCAAGTTACTAGGTTACGGAGACAAGCAATCCCCAGTTTATGTAAGCGAACACCTCACTTTAGTTACCTAACAAATCATTGCATGCAACTACCAGGCTCGCAGCCAAGGAGAAGAAATACAAGTTTGTCTGGGTTAGAAATGGAAAAATTCTTATCAGGAAAGACGAAGGTTCATTAACACGTGTTATAACAAATTTAGAAAGTCTTAAAAAATTAGATTAATCACGTTCATTTCAATCACAATCTGTCATTGTCAAAATACATAATTCAACTTTAAAATTCGATCAATTAATTTCAATTCAAGTTAATTTTAAGTACTTATAAAAGATTAATGATATTCTGGTTTTAACTACATTGTTATCCATCTGTATATTGATTATTATTGTATAGTGAGATCTGATTAAAATGCTGTGCTTACCTATAATTTAGATGCATGCAATTCTATTGTATTTGTTAATGATATGTATTTTGAATGTCCTTGTGTGTATTTAGTTGGTTTGCCTAAATAAATAAATATTGTTCCATTCTTGTGAAATCGCTGTTCTTACTGCTGCCACTGTTGTGGGCACAGGATTTTTCGCATATAGGTAGGTACAGCTTTTTTTAAACTGTCCCAAACATGCTCAATGGATTCAGATCCAGGCTGCGTGCTGGCCAATTCATGGTACGTATCCCAACTTCTTCGCAATATTGTCGAACTTCTGCAGTGGCGTGGGGTCGCGCATTATCTTGCATTAGAGTAAATTTTTTGCCTATTAATCCCATGTGAAGTACCACGTGAGCTTCTAAAACCTCTGTTATATAGCGTTATGCCTTCAAACCTCCTCTTCTACATCTTGACGAACCATGTATATGAACACAAGTTCCGTTCGCCCGATCATCGAAATGCCACCCCATACACTAACCGCCTCCAAAAGGAACACGCTCCTCAATGCAACTTTTAGTATATCTCTCCCCACGTTGACGATAGACTTTTTTGCGACCGTCTTCACCATTTAAACATGTCTTACACTCATCGGTGAACAATACGGAGGCCCATTGCTCTTCAGTCCAATAAGATGTTCACGCGCAAATCTTAAGCGAGCTTGTCTGTGAGCTGCAGACAGCTTTAGACCATTTGCTGGTCCAAAGGGGTGATTGCCGCTTCCTTAAGCCTCTTTCTTATTGTTCGTGCACTCACGTTTACTCCACGCACTTCATTCAGCTCTGTTTTGATGTTTACTGACGTGAGGAAACGATTTCGTAGGGAAGTTGAAACAATAAATCGGTTGTCACGACAGGTGGTTGCTCGAGTTCTGCCGGTCTCCTTTTGTAAGAACCTGTCCCTACAAACCTTCAGTATACTCTAGAAACCGTAGACGGTTTAAATTTAAATTTCTAGCAATCGTTCGCTGATCCGAGCCTTCCCGCACCGATGCCACAATTTGAGCGGTTTGTTTGGACGAAGTATCCATATTTATGGTTACGAAACTTTTGTTAAGTTAAAAAGATTAATAATCAATACTATTGGTAACAATAATTACAATCGTAAATGAAAAAAAAAACAAATAGAATAAATTTCAAACTTTACTCTAATAATACACGAATTTGAGGTCTTCAGGTCTTCTTAAATATATCTTAAGTTCTCCGATATGCTCTCTCAGAAAATGTTTAGTGGAATTATAAGTTCTAAAAAAAAAAAATAGTGATTTCCCAAAAACTAAGTTTTTTTGTGTTGTGACACTCTCGTTGCTGATGTGCGATATGCTGGGGGTATAGAATCATTTGCTAAATTCATGGTTACAGTTTGCTTGTCGATGTTTACACCGTGTGTACCTATTCGTATTTGATTTTGAAGAAACTATATCGCTTCAAAATGTAAAGCTGTTCCATGCCTTACGAATCCGCGGCGAGGCGGAGGGGCAGCGTTGACGAATGAGCGGAGGGCGGGACGTGCGGCCTGCACTGCCCCCCGTGAGCCGCGCAGATATCCAACGCGCGGAACAGCGGTCTCGGTCAAAGTATAGCACATTTATTGTCACTTTGAGTACCATTTAAGTTTGTGAGGCCATGCTTGAGCTACTCAGTAATATGTTCATTTGCAGACTGATAGTTGTGTTGTACCATATAATTTGTAATAAATACTGTGAATCGTTGTTGTGGTGTTTTTTATGTACCTTTCCCTCTACTAAAGTATGTAATAAATAAATAATATATGAAATTTGTGAATTTCCCTATACAACGCAGTGTTTCTGTGTTACAACTGACGCGCTGCCTTCTGTACGTCAACAAAACCCGCCGCCATGTGCAACTTGCCAAATCATAAGGTTTTTATGTAAACAAATAAAACAGAAACATAAAGGCTTAAAAATCATTTTTATTCATAACTATCGTACATTAATAATCAATAATTATTAATTATAAATTTAAATACAGTAAGTAATTACGGGTATTTGACACTGCGTCACTCGCACTCAAGCGTTATTTATTAGATTTTAAATGCACTTCTTATACATAACTATGTTACATAGTACATTATTACGATACAATTTACTGAAAAATGACCAGGTTTTGACAATTTTTTTACTAATATTTATAAACAAAAAATAATCCTGAGTTGTAATTGTCTAAAATAAAATTATAAAATTAAGAAATATTTTTCTCATTTTTAAGTAAACAGTATCATTGATCGTTGTTTCAAACATTTTTTTCCAACAAAAATGGTATTTTTTTTCCAATTTATAACAATAACATAGGTCAGTTAATCAATGAAGGAATGATATTCCAATGACTGGGAATGTTTTCGATATATGTATTTCCCATTTGCTGGAAAGATTCCCAAGTATCAACTATGTAGTTTGTTTTATACAATCTTAATATAGGTCAGATTCGAAAACTGAAACCAAACCAACCAACCAACCTGTAATTAATTCAAACTATTTTCTATACTTGCTCAACTTTGCCATACATACATATTTAGACAAGAATGAATATTAGGGCACATCACACATCGACCAATTAAATCATCTTGAAATTCTCAAATCAATTTATCGCATTTGTCCTTTGAACAAGACTATGAAACATGCAGATTATTAAATTTACATGGGACCACAAAAATAATCTTACGAAACAAAAAAAGAAATCATCAAAATTAGTTTACAATTGGCGAAGATATCGCTGAACATACATTTAAAAAAAAAACATACAGACGAACATAGAACCTCATTCTTTCTTGAAGTCGGTTAAAAATACACGCAAAGATAGTTACATATACAGTTCTATTTATGAGAATACTTGGGAATAACAATGTTCGACACAACGATACAGATTACAGAATGCACTATATAACTTGCAACAATCAGACTTCAGTGTTTCAAAACATAGTGTAAAGCTGTGTACAGGCGTGAGTTATATAATAACGTCCTTTTGAATATGACGAAAAAAAAATAGTCTTGAAAATCTTAATTAAACAAATAGATAGATTTTTACATCGTCGCAGTTACAATTCCTACCCACGGCTAAGCTACTGCGCAAGCGCAAGTGTTCTTCGCTTTGTATGAAAATGTAGGCGGGACGGATCACTGCGACCCACGGCCACGCTGCGCACGGATGCGTGGCTGACAAACAAATTATCCGCGCAGCTAACGTGCGTGTCTCCGACATCCTACGCAGCAGTAGAATTGAGTCTTTAAGGCTTCATACAAAAGGACATTACTATATACACACAAACATTTAAAGCGTTCCATACAAAATGAGATTCAGTACATAATTTTAAAACACTGACGCCAGGCGTTGGTTTACGGCGTCCATATCAACAGTAAGTGATACAAACGGTTGTTAATACCGCAGACCGACGCACTACACAATACATAACATATATTACATCAAAAAAAGTATACAAAATGATAAATATATTGTTACAAAACAAACTTGAGAATAGTAAGGAAAAACGACTTATAACGCAAATCGGCTTTTTTACAATTTGAATAACAGTTTTAGTATTTTTACAAGAAAGAAATGCTCAAAGCATTGTTAACAAATGTCAGATATTCTTATTAAGATAATTACATATATCAAATTGTTGGAAATAAGCCATTTTTGCAGTACTAACCTCAAAAATTAACCGCTTAAAATATTACAAGCGTTATGAAAAACAAAATGTACGTGATGAAATGGTTTTTTTTAATATAAAATAGTTTGTGAGTTATGTCGTATTAATTGCGTGGGTTTACAAAACGAGAAACCTGGCAACACTTTGGATTTAAAAACTGTTGCTATATGTGGCACGATATTGCATGATTATATGGACATTTTAAAACAGAAAATTAATTTTAAAATGTGTTTTCTTGCAATATTGAGTTATATCTTGCCAACGGTAGTGCTAAAGTAAATTGAACTTTAATCGCTGTGATTTCTCGCCAAATAAACCAACGGAATTTACACAAAAAAAGAGAAATAAAGAATTACTAACTTTGGAAGTTAAAGACAGCACTAAATATTAACGAATCGCATACAAACGCCGCACGCCTCCCTAATAGCTTCACAGCATACAACACAATCTCTTAAACCCTTTATACACACCTCGCAGTCTCAAAAAATGTCTTTACGCAGCAAAAACGACATTTAAACGCAACGTACAACAAGACAAATTCAACTTTAACACCTTTACACACAATTCAAATTTAATGGGCATGTGACTTGCCGTATTTATACAAATATCCACGTCTTTTTGTTAATCAACCTTATCTGAAAAGACATAGGTTACATTTTCCATTAGTCAAATAACGCTAATATTTTTACAAACATGACAAGCGAAGTGCCTTCATTACACTATGCAGTGCTAAAACTTTAATTTGTCTTTTTGTACAAGGCATCTATCGTTTTCTCTATACAAATGCCACTCCTCCTAATACCAAAGATTCTTAGTATGTACACTAAGACAAGCTATTCAAATCATTTATTTATAATTAAAAAAAATCGCTGCGATTAATAGTCGTTATACAAAATCGTTAGTCGTTCGCACTTAACTTTAGTGCTTTTAAAAAGCTCTGGCCACACTGAGACGAATCATCCTGCGCGGGAGTTTCTTCAGCTTGGCCGGCGCTTTGGAAGACCCAAATAAGGCCTGTTTGAGGCTAAATTGGGTCTTCTATAAGCACTTTTATAATCTCATGGTCATGGCAATACCATTTGGAAAAAAATACTTTTAGCCTAGGTATGCACGGGCGTTTTTTTATCCACACATTGTATTTTCAACGCTCTGCTTAGCACCGAGAGTTGAAAATCCAATAGTGTTTCCTTGACACGCTGGGATGCGCTCTGTTGGATTCTCAACGCTCGGCTCAATACCCAGAGATCAAAATTATGTGTTTAAAAAAATCGCCCGTGAGTACCTGGGCTTACTTTAAATCCAAGATGGAGGTGAACACAACACCTAAATATGAACTTAACAGTGATATCAGAATCCACATTTTTCCGCATACAATACGGCCGATGAACATGGCCGGTCGGAACATAGGCTCTCTAAACTTTCGCGCATGTTATCTCACTCACGCTCGCCTCATGACACCATTTGGTTCCTAAAAAATGTTATTGCGCAGCCATCTGCGCTAAGTTCAGACCGGCCATGATTCGTCGGTCGTATGGTAAAAATTAGCAATTATTTACCCACACTTTTCTTTCTTTGCGTTGCTCGTTTAGTTATAACATTGTTTTAAATATTATTTCTTATTAATTTCTATGTTAAGGCAGACCGTTATACTATTTTGTCACTTGATCCGGAAAAAAATATTTTTCTATATTTATTTTTTTGTTAACTTTGAAAATCCTTATTTGTAGTATTCTATTTTGGGCCTACAGATGCCAGAATTTTCCCTGAATGTCTGAATTGGCAAGGTTTTGGGCGAACTGGGATAATTATTCCATATAAAGGGAAACAAACTAGGTTTTATAACATTTCAATTTGCCTACTGAGGGTTCACGCCACCAGTTGGCGGCACTTTGACAAGAAGTCTTCCATTTCGACAATGAATATAAAATACATGATGACATCACGACTAAAGTAATTAGAGGAGCTTTGATACTTGTCTAGTGCCACCTAGTAAACGTTATTTCAGAAAACCCAGTTCAGTTACATGAAATTAAGAATTCTGTAAGCCCAAACAGTTCTAGCTAAAGTGTGCAATACTGTATTTTCCAAAGTTACGTTCACACTATAATTTAAGCATAATTATCTCTATGTTACGGTCGGGTGGCCTTACTGTACGTTTCTGACTTATGTCATGAATTTTGTCATATCTCACAAAAAATGCGACAAAATTTGTGATATTTGTCACTTACTTGGTCTGTATTGAAATTATGCCGATAATAGCCGAAATGACTATACGCGAGACCAAAAAGCAGTAGATGTACAACTCTGCTTATCCCTTGGAAATAGGCGTGAATATAAACTCATAATGTTAAACAAAAACAATTCATGATTTTCCATTGATTTCTCACGAATAATTTTCAACAATTAGTGAAAAGGCACACACGCATAATTTCAAGAACGAAAATAATTTAGTATTGAAACATGATTTATACTATCAGTATGGGAAACGTAATGGGAATAAACTCCATGGTATTGGAAAATTGATTCCGAACGGGGAATGATTCCTAGGAATGATTTTCTATCTTGTAAATTAACACCCTTCTCTACCTCTTAATTTTCGAAAACAGATTAAGATCAAAAATAACGTTCACAGGCAGCATTGGCGATTGTGGAAAAATTCCCACAACGCACACTTTTTCACTTCGTTCCGAAGTCTGCAGAGATCAAAAGACATTCTCCATTTTAAACACAAATTCCCATTAACTGGTCAGACTGGGAAATTTCTCAATGGGAAAATTAATTTTCGTTTTTGTATAGGGTATGGTAATTTCACCACAACCATAGCCAAAATCACAACATCGAATGCTTCCATAAACATACACAAAATGCCTGTACATACACAATTTTGTTCATTCTATACAATACAGCTGACTACCTTACACTATGGGGGCGAGATTTACATCACTTTGATAAAGCACCTCTTATGAAAACAGCTTTTTTATTGACAAAAGACTGACTCGACCCGTTGTCTTGTCCAAATTTCAATGATTTAATTTGACCCAGTATAAATGAGATGCTGTTCGTTTGTAAGCAACTTGAGAACGGCTGCACCGATGTGGCAATTTTTTGTTTTAAAATGTTCGTAAACGTCCGAATTATTAGAATATAATTCGGGATTTTTGTATGACTATTAAAATTTGTTCAGGACAACGTCTGTCGGGTCAGCTCGTGTGCAATATTTACGGCCAGATACCCTAGTTTTTTTACAAATCACTTTTTCTCCTCAAAGATGGTTATACATACAATTATGAACCGCTTTTAAAAGCCCTTTAGCGAAGCCATTATTAGTCAATTTTAGCCAGCTAAGATATAACCCAGAAACATCTCGATTCTCAGAATTGACTACTATTACACTACCAACCATTTCCAGAAGCCTGATCAGTATGACGAACCGTTCGATACGCTTTCGTGCCGAATGGGACAATCAATCAATGTTATCAAAAGAGTTGTCTAAAGGCTGCTAACAAATCCAAAACCCGAAAATTTTGTCAGTTTAAATCAAATAGGCGACCGCCATTCTTGCGGCAGCAATCTACTGTTGATGGCAAAGCAAATTAATAATGAAAACGTGTCATTTTCTATTTGATAATCCTTTGAAGGTTCGAGGAACGTTGTAGGCCTAGAAGACTAGATTTGTTGATCATTTTCTATTTTCTTAAGCACCCGGTACTCTTGTTGAAAAGCCTTCACTGTCCTCCCATACCTATCAACACTGTTATTTGAAAATATTGTTAACAAAAGTCAATTATTTATTATAAGAGTAACCGTGGAGTTTCTTGCCGGCTCTTCTCCATAGGAAACAACCAATTGGAACCGTGCACCTAGCTTCTGACGTTTCATAAGTGCCCTTGTAGGTTTATGTGAAATCAAATATTTTGATTTTGTTGTGAATAGCAAGCCACTGATCAGTACATCTGCTTCCAAATATTATATTTTTAGCTTTTGTGATTGGCTGACCGAAATATCAACAAACAATAATATTAGTTAAATTAATATTTGGTACTTTCTTACCTTGATATCAATCTTGCATCCCAAGCCACTTACATCAATAGTAAACTTTGATTAAGCTATAGTACAAGAGCACATTCAATTCTCGCCCCTAATGCCTTCACAATACAGTTCAGTCCACCACACATAATTCGCACACGATTTTCACAGTCTTTTTACACGCATAACACTATTTTTGATGTTTAAGTCTTGTTTACAAAATTATTATAAGGTATTTTAAAGCACAGATTTAAATATTAAAATTCATATGAATGAAACCGATTTTCAAAGCGTGAGCAAAATTCATTGCTATTTAATAAAATTGGCAATCATTTTTTGTAATTTAATTGTCAATTTGTTTTTGAATCAAATTAAATCTTTTAGAATTCTCTGAAAGTAGTTTTGTTAATACAATTTTAATATAGAGCGTAAAAAAGTAGAGATGTCTAAGTAATTCATTTGCTAGAAGTCTAAATAAATCCGGACTAAGGCGCGATCGGTTGCGTGCATGTGTCACTTTTTGTTCGGCAAACCGGAAAGCGCCCTCTGTCGGCGCTACCACGCGTCCAGGTTCGGTTTTAAGTAAGACGCGGGGCAGTATGGTAATTTTGCCCAGTACCTGGATTGTGGAGGTCAAATAGGCAGTCGCTCCACGTAAAATACTGGTATTCAGCTGCATCCGGTTAGACTGGAGGCCGACCCCAACATGGTCGGGAAAAGGCTGGCAGATGATCGATGTATTTACTGTGATCTCTAACAAACCAGGAACCTAAATACATCTCTATCTTTTTTAAACTCCATTTTTTCATACAGTACATTTATATCACACTGGGTATTAAAACACAGACCGTATTTTAGTAAAGAAAAAACTTTCGGGAAGATTCTTTGACAGTGGTATTTGTTTATCAGCCTATTTTAATCGTTCTTCTAAGAAAATGGTTTGTTTTTAAAACAAAAGTCTTTTATTTAGGGATTGAATTCATTTGTCTGCAATGGCCAACATTTAGACCGCAAAAATATAATAAATAATTGCAGGGCAAAGTGATCTTAGGTTTTTCTATCAATAATTTCTGAGTAGCAGCCCGGATTCTAGATCTGTGCCATGTTGATGTCAATAGGATCGTCCCCTATTACGTGGAACTTAAACATAACTAGCGAAATGTGGGTATATTTGGTTTTACATTCAATAAAGTCTAATAAGTCAGCCATTCTACACAAATGATTTAAATTCCCAATATATTAGCACACCGGTTAACATAATTATGAGTACAGGACAACCCTACATTATGAGTACACCCCGCAGCGAGCGGTGGTGTATCTGAACTCGAGAACCCCGCCGTTGAACATACTTTTATGTACACTCGAGTACACGCTTTAGCGGTCATGTATTAGTACTCATGTACAGTACAGTCAGAGAGCACGGAATCACCGGCGGCGACCAGAGACGGCATTAATAATATTCGTGCGCGCGCAATTTGGCTGTCACAGACGCTGTCATGGGCCGTCAGTTTCTGTAAGTAAAACGGTGACGCGTGTTGACAATACCGTCTCTAGCGGCCGCCCGAGAGGCGTCTCCGTGCTCCGTGGCTACGCCGCCCAGCGCCAGTGCCCTCGAGTGCGGGCCGCCTACAGCGGCGGCGGCTCGGCGAGTGTCTGCGTGCTGCGAGTGCGCGTGTGCGCGCGGCGGCGCCGGCGCTACGAGCCGCCCGCGGGGCCGGGCGCGCGCGGGCCCTCCTCGCGCTGCTTGCTGATGTATACCTGTAGGGAGGCACGGTACGATAAATACACACTCATTTCTCACTCATTAGAAATACTACCATACATACTTCACTACTAATTCTCCATTAAAGACAAAATCATCGTGTTTCAATCACCTTCTCTTGGCAATATTCCACACATATATATATATTTTTTTTAAAACCTTGCCGCACACTAGGAATTTTTCCTGTATTGTGGATGCGTTTACAAACATTTAAACTCACATACACAAACAGCCAGACCCGGAACAATTACTTGTAGGTCATACAAATATTTGTTCCGTGCGAGAATCGAACTCGCGACACGCAGCGCAGCAGTCAATCGCTTAACCACTGCGCCAACCGTGCCGTCAGATACAAAAACAACGCTTAGTAAGTCTACAATAGAAACGAGATTTGTCGACGGAAGAATAAACAAAATGACAGATAAACAATCACAATCTGTCCTTTGTCTATTCTTCTGTCGACAAAACCTGTAGAAAACCCGTTTCTATGGTTATCATGCTGCCCGTGCTGCTCAATGAGGGAAAGAGATGCGAGTTATAATGTCCTGTAGAGCTTCATCTCTTTCCCAGACACATTAAAATAATACTGCTATAAGAGCTGGTGGTAGGCCCCGGCCTTCTCTCTATGAGAGGGAGAGGGCTGTAATCAACCACGCGGGAAAATTTCCTTGATTCCATGTACTTTGCAATTTTACAAAGTTTTTTTTTTGCAATATTTCCCTACTCCTCACCTGCAGTAACCGGTACTTGCTAACAGATAAATGCTTGAGGTGCGGCTGCATGCGCTCCTCTCCCAGCGCGAACGTGAAGGCGACCATGCAGAACACGGCCGCCTTGCGGACCGCGCTGTTCTGATGGTCTGCCAACTGGGAAACGAAGGAAAAAGGTTATTTTTAGACAAGATAAATACTTAAACACAACATAACATCACGCTTGTAGACGCTCTTTATAAATAATTATCATTATCTGCCGAGCCTTTCCCTAACTATGTTGGGGTCGGCTTCCAGTCTAACGGGATGCAGCTGAATACCGGTTTTTTATAGGGAGCGCCTGTCTATCTGACCGCCACAACCCAGTAAGGCCAGGTAGTATGGGCGTATCGCGATGATTTTTTTTCGCGTATTCGATTTTCGACGCTCTGCATAGCGCTGAGAGTTGAATATACAACGAGTGTGTTTTCTTGAAGTGCTGGATGCGCTCTGTTGGATTCATTGAGAATCCAATAGAGCGCATCCAGCACGTATCAAGCTCGGCTCAATACCGAGAGTTAATAATCCAGTGTACGGAACGAATCGCCGCAATAAAAATACGTCCGTGCGAACCTGGGTTAAAAGCGGGTAATACGAAACCCATTGGTAAGAGACTGGTTGTCAGACTTTCGAGCTTTTGACGACCCGTAACGACTGTCAAAGATCCACGAATGACAGCCGGGACTAACGGCTTGACGTGCTTTCCGAGGCATGGAGGAGTCTCGATATGTAAAGATGGTCACCCATCCACGGACCAACCCTTGCAAGCGTAGTTTAACCTGTTGGATCGACCCGTGCGCCTGTTATTACTTAGCAACGAGCTCATTCCATAGTAAAGTGTACGTGTAATGTAGAGTAGTATGTGTTCCATAGTAGTGTGTGCGTGTAGTGTTTTAAAGTGTATATTTCTGCTGTAATGCCAATAAACACATTTTCCTTTCTAAAGAATAGTGTTCTATTATTTCTATAATGACCTGTCCAACGCCCTCCATGAGGTTCTGCACCACGTCGTCCGTGAGCTCGCTGGGCCGCGCCTTGGCCACCTCGGCGGCCAGCTTGAGGGCGCACAGCGAGGTGGGGTAGCCGCGCGTGCGGATCACGGGCTTCAGCAGGGCCAGCACCTGCGGGGGGGGGACACAGAGATAAATTGGTGGTACAATAAACTGAACGATAGTGGTAATACTGGACTGTTGAAAAATACCACGCGACGTGAAGTTGATTGTACTGTAGGTGGAAACGGTTTTGGAAGCTGATAAATATCTCTTTCAATTAGTTCGCTTTCACATTAGGACGTTAGTAAAGCGGTCTTAATCTATTACCGTATAATAAGCATGAAAAAAAAACCGGCCAAGTGCGAGTCGGATTCGCGCACGAAGGGTTCCGTACCATTATCTATAAAAACGGCAAAAAATCACATTTGTTGTATGTGAGCCCCACTTAAATATTTATTTTGATCTGTTTTTAGTATTTGTTGTTATAGTGGCAACAGAAATATATCACCTTTGAAAATTTCAACTGTCTAACTATCACGGTTCATGAGATACAGCCTGGTGACAGATGGACAGCAGAGTCTTAATAGGGTCCCGTTTCACACTTTGGGAACGGAACCCTAAAAAACGAGGATCAAAGTAAAATGTATTGTAAATATGTAGTTGGTGTTCCTGATTAACAGATATAACACGCAAAATATAGTTATAGACAGAAAATTACTCAGAACCTTTTCCTGTACACCTCGCAAAATGGGGTGTGAGAACATCAGACAGTAATATATGGGAGAATTACGATTAAAACCTCCATTTAAATTGAATAGACAATAGCTGTACAGTTTTGTAATTAAATTATGATTTAAAAAACCCCCCTTTAAATCATAATTTCATTAGAAAACTGTACAGCTATTGTCCCGAAAAATAATCAACATCTAAGGAAAACTAGCAGAATTCCCATATAATATTTTTACCATTGATGGCTACGTAATCGTAAAAACTATGGTCTTCCACATGAGTCCCTGCCCCCCTACCCCGGCAGCCCTAACGCAAAGCCCGCCTCACCTGCTGCGCCGGCAGCGCGCTGGCGATGTGCGGCATGCCGGCCTCCACGGCGCGCATGAGCTCCTTGTTGAGGCTCTCGTAGGCGTGGATGAGCTTCAGCAGGATCAGGTCGAAGTAGTCCTGCCACTGCGGCCTGGTCTCGGGCCGCCGACACAGCCAGATCAGGACCTTCACGGCCTCGGTAGCGGCGCGCTCGTGAGCTGTGCCCCAGCCTTGGAAAACATAATCATAAATAAAATACTTCGATGGTCGATCGATGAACGATCGGTAAGCATATTAAAATCAACAAAGTTCCCGATCACATTGATAATACTACGTTGCCCCGAGTTACCCACTAGTTCCTGGACTCTCGTTCTTACGACCGATGCTCGCGTCGACGCAAAGGTTAGCCCTAGAGTCAACACCCACCGCATGGCTAAAATGGCGATCTCTAACTGAAATACTCGTGACACCTGAATGCCAGTACCTACGAACTAAGGTCAAAATCTACAAGGCGGCTTTCCGACCCGCAATTTTGTATGGAGCAGAGTGCTGGACAACAGCAAAAAACCACGAACAGAAATTGCACACAGCTGAAGTGTAAAGAATACATAATGAGCACGTGAGAGGATCTTTCGGAGTGGTCGGGAGCGATCGGCGTGTGGTCAGATAGACCGCAGGTTTAGATGGTACGGCCACGTTATGAGAAGAGATGACAATTTCTCTGCAAATTATATATCCCTACGAAACGCCTGGGAAGAGGAACTATCGAAAGGGAATTGAAAGCGCAGTACCTAACTCCAATGACAATTCAGGACAGACTGGCGCCACTGAACAAGAAGACCCCACCCCAGATAAAAGAAAAAAAAAAAAATTTAGCAGACTAAAAGGCACACCACACAACATAATTACACTACAAGTACAAAAAAAATAAAAATGAAACAAATAAAAAGTGTAAAGTCAGGAAAGTGTGCCTCGCGGCTGCGCCAAATAGGCCCAGTTCAGCAAAAATGCCAGACAACTAGTGCCTGGCGCTGGTTTACAACTGGACCTGAAGTGTGAGGTTTTGTACTGCAATGTGCGTGTGTATATACTTAAATAGAATAAATTTGTGTAAGATTATAATAATAACGAATATTTCAATACATTGTGTGATATGTTTGTCTTGGAATCACTATTGACGGTAAATTACAGTGGGGCCCACACATAGAAAAATTGTCAGGAAGGCTAAGTTCGGCCGCGTATACTGTTAAAAAAATTAGACAGATAACTGACGTAGATACAGCCCGAATTGTTTATTTTAGTTATTTTCATAGTCTTATGTCATATGGAATTCTTCTCTGGGGAACTTGTTCGGAAATTAATACTATCTTTGTTCTACAGAAAAGGGCTGTTCGAGCCATTTACAACCTAGGTCCGAGAGATTCCCTTCGTGAAAAATTCAAAGAAATAAATATTCTGACTGTAGCGTCACAATATATTTTTGAAAACCTATTGTATGTACACAAAAATATATCTAATTTTAAAAAGATTTCCGATATTCATAGTTTAAATACGAGGAATAAACACAACCTCGCTGTACACCGCACTCGTCTCCACAGAGTAGGCAACTCGTTCATGGGTCAATGTATACGCTTTTACAACAAACTTCCCATCGACATTTGAAACTTACCCATTAAACGATTTAAAAGCTGTATTAAAACCAAACTTTGTAAAAAAGGGTACTATAAAATTTTAGATTATTTAGATGATAAAAAAGCTTGGGATTGAGCTGCTCGCTCTGCTAAGCCTTGTGCTAAAATCATAAAATCAATACCAGTATTATATAAACATTACCTACATACATGACATTATTACTTTGTAAAGTATTTTTTATTTATTTTTAAATTTTTGTGAATGTGAGGACTATGTGGATTTTTAAATTATTATTATTTTTTCTTTCTTATTTAGTTTTAATGATGGTCTGGCAGTTTGAGTAGTTTATGAGGCCTACCCAAATGTCCTTTCTTTGGTATTGTTCGTCGAGTTGAGCTCCTTAAGTTCTGGGTTGAGCTCCACGATTACTGACAAATGCTTGCACTGACAGGACAGGTCCACTCAAATCTGTGTGGTTCTTTTCTCAAAAGACCATTTCAGACACTAATCTACATGGTCCTTATATGGCCTGACCAAGATTATGTCTGGACTTTAAAAGAGACTGTGACCTCTGAGTTTGTTTCGGCCTTTCTTCTCAGAGTAGTCAGATAGGAAACGCCGAACTCATCTAGCTAATTTTTAATTTTGTTTTTAAGATGACGTGTAAAAGTGATTCCAATATCCTATTTACAGAATAAACAATTTCATTTCATTTCATTTCATATAAAATAAAATTGCAAAACAACAAAACAAAAACAAACAGACAAATAAATGAGACGGACGCATGTAGATCTTTCGAAACCTTTTTAAATTAACAAAATCTGTTTTGAACGATGCCAGACTTCCGATAGGACTGCGATTAAGGGATGGAAGAAGAGGAACGAGGTTCACGATCCATTCGTTGAATAAAGAAGTCGACGTTGATCAACCGTAATCCGGCTGCTATGAAACACATTAAATCTAAACAGTCGATGAATAATCGATGTCGGAAATACGGCTAGCATAAAATCAAATGACATGACTGAATACATTCATGCACATATCCCAATTTATTTGTGGTCGGCGTAACATGTCTTTTTCTTCTATACTTCTCTATCAGTCGTCAAACTCAAACTCAAAGCATTTATTTCAATTAAACCATTTACGGGACTCTTGAATCGTCAAGAAGTCGATCAGTCAGAAATATGAAGCTAGTCGCCCATTCCAAAGCGTAGTAGGTACCTATGGAGAAGAACGGGCAAGAAACTCCACGGACACTCTTTTAAATCAAAAATTTGATGCAAAATATTGGTTACATCATTCATGTTGAAATTATGCATGTGAGAACAATGTAGAAAGACGTGCACGTTAGTAAAAGCGTCCGTAACAAAAAGAAAAAAAACGTGACCAGTCCCAACTGAAGGCGCCTGTTAATGAACATGACGCATGGATCATCTCATCGTCATCACCCCCTTTCTAGCCACATCATCTTCCACACAGTCCATCCATCGTTTCTTTGGTCTTCCCCTACTCTTATAGCCATCGACATTCATACACAAAACTTTCCTCACGACATTTTCCTCATTCCTCCGCATCACATGCCCATACCATGACAACCGGTTTCCGCACAAAATTCAAAATTCAAAAGTCATTTATTCAAACTAGGCTGAGAATCAGCACTTTTTGAACGTCAAAATTACATAAGACAGTCCCCCAAAACGCCCACCCTTCACCACTTCCTAGTGCTTTAGCTGGGAAGAAGAAGTGGCGCAACAAACTGTCCAGCAGCACAGCTGTCTGTTCAGTTAGAAAAAAAATAATCTATATAATAGTATGCAAAATGATATTTACATTACGCAACACAAAACATAATTTAAACTATAAAATTAATAGCCATATGACAGCTAGCACACGCCAATATACCAACTAACCACAACTTTTCAGTCACCGGCGCCACTTTTAGACTTCCTCTTATGTACTCATTTCTTATTCTATCCATTCGTGTAACACCACACATCTCTCTGACCATTCTCATCTCAGCTGCATGCAATTGCCTTTCATTCATCCCTTTTGTGGCCCAACATTCTGATGAGTGAATACATATCAATTTATACAGCTTCGTACAGAAATATTGTCGTCATGTAACATAGTAAAAACTTTCTGAAAGTATGTTGAATATGTTACTGAAAACATGACTATTAGCTAGAAGTTTTAGAAAAAATCATGGACATTAAATACACACAGTATATATAGAAATAGCCTAGATGACCGAGCGAGCGAAGCGTCTCTGCTTCAATTCTGGCAAAATTTGCTTTCCTCTGTCAATTTGTTGGTACTCCTCTACAGGTCGTATTTTACAACCAATCTGGAAGAAACTTGGTGTAGGTTTTACGACTTTATAGATTTTTTTGTCGTCGGGGATTTTTGATTGGAGGGGATTGGAAAAATAGGGGGCCTTATGAGATCCGGTTGCGATGGTTATTTTTTATTTGAAAGGTAGTAACTTAAAGTTAGTCTCATAAAAATATGGTGAAGATCTGATGAGGATCTTCGACGTGATGAGCAGAATAGCTCCTCAACACGCATTAAATTGCTCACTTTTAGATTGCCAGTGGATTCGACCCTTTAACAAGGTAGGGATTGATGGAGCACCTGGGACCACCTTCTCATCACAAGACTAGAGAATTCTGAAAATAATTATGATATGTTGCAAAAATGTTTGAGCTCGCGAAGTTTGTACTAGTTAAAAAAAAGTCAGTTAGTAATAAACTCACCGGAAGTCTGTTGCGCATTGCTAGCGTTCTCAGTATTCTCTTTATCTCCCGCAGTATCTTCTATTGATAACGCCGCGAGCGCCACTCGCACTATATTTCTGAAAGATACAAGTACACATTTTACTACGCAAAAATTAGAGAGAACTCAGCCCTCCTGTCTGCGAGAGGATCGGGACGTACTCCACTACGCGAACATAGTGGGGAGAGGGGGAGTGGATGTAATTTGTCCGAAAAGTTGTATTTTTTTCATGTAATGTTTCCACTGCTTGGGACACAAGCCTCCTCTTCGAAAGGAGGAGCCGTAATCTACCACACGGGCTCAGTGCGGGTTGATAGATGTTTTAGAGGTATGAGGAACAGGGTGTAAAGCTCACTCATCCTCTATGGAAAAGGGAGGATCCTCCGACCAGACGGTTATCATGTCAGGCGGGCAACTGCCCAACGATTGATGTTGGATAGTCTTATATATGTCGTTCGCGCGGTAAACTCTAATTGCGCGATGCAGGATTTGTGTGACGTCAGGATTTTGTGTGACATCAGGTCTCTGATGCATAGTTGGCATGTGGCGATGTAAATGCCGCCACAATGTCACATGTCTTCGAATTTTTGGTTCTAGGACACGCCGTTTTCCTCACGCTGTTTTCTTTAGGCATTTTGAGACCAATGGTGATGAAATAATTTGTAAAAAGTATAATACAAACTTTTGGGATGTTTTTTTTTTAAAAGTGATTACTTTATTATCGTCTTGGCCTATTGCATACTCAAAGTCAATCGTATTAAGGAATAAACTACAGTCGTGCGTCGGAGCTGACACACACAAACTTTTTTTTCCTTGAAGAGACTTGTACTTCAGAAGTGGCAACATTATAGACTAATTAATTATATGATAATTGATTTTGGTATGTTATACTAACTTGAAGTATTCCACAGGTTTCCTACAGTCGCCGTACTTGAGCAGCTCGTGCGTGGCCAGTAGCAGTCGCTCCCATTGTTCAGGCGGCGCTTGGGAGACGTCGAGTTTGCAGAGAGCTTCTAATACTTCGGGTTCGTGGAGTCCGCCTGGGGAGAGAGGAAGGTATTTTTTTAATATAAAAACGGATTACCCGATTTGTTTTGGGACGCGTCTGAAATGTGGGAAAAAACTGCTGTTTCATACAAAAAAGCTATTTGAAATGAAATGAAAAAGCGTTTATTTTTTTGGGATATACAATTTTTTCCATTATTTTTACTTCTGCCAAACTGCAAAGCAGTTTGTTGGCAGATGTAGCTTCCATATACAGTCTTATACTTGTATCATACTTTTACATCACTTAAAAAAAAAAAAACATTATCGCTAACTATTACCTATAGCTAAACACATATATTTTACAGCAGCACAAAGGCTGACTATTACGTAATGCTAATAACAATATAAACTGCGTAACAGCATTCCAAATCACATCGGCAGACATAAGCTAGTATGACATACATTCAATCTATGCATCTCCATTTATGAGACATAACATGGAGATTTAGAGACCGTTTTATGACACCATGATGTCAGAAACCACGGTGAAAATGACTTTAGGATTTTCGATTGCACCCGGCCTGTTGCGGCTGTTATTTTATTATTTATTTATTCACAAAATCCACAGCTCTTGAACAATTTCACTTAGGATAAATAAACTAATCTTACAGCCAAATACGGATTTACAATTTAATAACTATACATGCATCAGAAACAAACAGGATGCCATGCTAGCACCTTCTCAGCATATCTAAGGGTGCTGTGTGGGTGGGTGTGTAAGTGTGTGAGGAGTTTTAATGGTGTATGGTCACGGATTACTTTATTCAGTTCTATTTAGAATTATTAGTCAGTTCGTCGCATACAGAAGTCACTAAAAGTTTCCTGAATACACCTTTTTTGGTGTTAAATATATCAAGATGAGTGATTTTCTTAATATCCTACCAATGACAGTATTTTGAGCATAGTTTGTACCACTGTGCGGTTTATATAACATCACGTTTCGCGCTTTCAGAATACACGCTCTTAAGAGGGAACAGGGCCTGCGATTCTCCATGCAAATGTATTCCCCTTTTTTCTTCCTGAATAATGGTTCTAGAGCAATCTTTTTTTTTTTCATAAAATCAATATCTGCTGTAGACACGTCCCTGTTATTTCTTTTTTTTAAGAAACTTATCGGTAAAGAAAATATGACCCTCCAAAAATTACAAGAATGGCCTATTTTTACCGCCGTGATTAGTGGACTACCAGACAAATTCGAAAAGTTTTTAACATAAAAGAAAATTACATGAACCTGGACATACTCTTTCTTAAAATTTGAATGTAAAAAATAATTGAATCGGTTCAGCTTTCGAGGAGAAAAATGGAATACGAAACGTCGATTTCGTCAATTTTTTTGTGATATAATCGGTCTGAGCTGCTGCTGTCCCTATCGCACTCTACGGGAGCAGACTTCAGGTAAGAAGATGGCAATAGTTCCTTCAAATGCCTATTTTTCAAATTCCTCGCAGGCCCTGTTCCCTCTTAAAAAAGAGTTGAAACAATTATAAAAGTAACTTGTAATACTTACATTTAGTTATAATATATCCATTCTCGTCAGTCTCGTAAGGTCTAATCTTGTCGCGTCCCAGCTGACTTGAGTTGAACTCACTGAAACAAAACAAATATTCTTTAAGTTATTATGTAACTGATATTACAACTGATATTTTTAAGACTTGACACGAGTTAAGGCTCATTTACTTAAACAGAGTTTCTCTCCCGTTGGTCACTGGCGGACTAAGCCAGCAAAACTAAATGGGTCCCGCCCAGATATGCAGAAAAGTTTAAGAAGAATATTAGAGCGAGCGAAGCGATCTCGAAATTTTTAAACTCAAACATTTTGGCGCCCTACGTTTATACACCGTGACATTGAAGTCGTCTTACAAAAGCAGCCCACTTCATGTATCCAATGACTACTAAACATCCTTTAAAAAAAAAAATGATATATTGTAACAATTTTGTAATTGCTTCTATAGGTATTTTATGTCGAGTACATTGAGTGGCCCTTTGTAAGACGACTGAAATGTCTCGGTGTATTCAGCATACGTAGGCTGCTGCCTTTTCTGAACACTGAACATATTTCGGGGACCGTGCACAAAGTCCGGTAGTGCCGTTGGTACTCATGTCCAGGGTTAGGCAGAGGTGTACCTATAGTACACCCACACACATTTCGCCAGTTAAGTTTGCGAGCCTATTGTCATCAAACGGGCACAAATCCAGACTCTGGGCTGCTACTGAGCAATTCTAGATGGAAAAACCCAATAAAATTTTACCCCACCCGGGAGCCGAACGCAGGACCTCATGCTCTGCAGTAGCGCTTGCGACCACTCGACCAACAAGGCAGTCCAGTAGGCTGGAAGCCGGCCACAACACGGTTAGGAAAAAGCAGGCAGATGATCATGATTTATGCTCTTTGTCTATCGTGTGGTTAGTGACTATCCTGATGTCAGAGTTTTATGCCGCCCATGGGCCTCTGATTTCGCTTCACATGCCGTCGAGAAATATCTCTCACTGTGCATTTGCACTGGCGTAACATCACAACAAAACATGTTGAAATCTCTAGTTCCTGTAAAACTTTGTATGGAACATAGACAGAAAAGATAGATATATAGATTTCAACATGTTTTGTTGTGAATGTTTCGCCAGTGATTTGGCAGTCCGACGGTCACACCACTAGGATATCTCTGCTGAATGATCTATGGTTATTTAGTATGTATCTCACCCGTGTTGCAAGTCGAGTCTATGGTGAGCCGGTACGGGCGACGATTCCTTCGTACTGTTCGCCTCTTCTGAGCTGTCTGCTGATGCCGCGCGGTTTAACGCCTCGCTACGAAAGACAAATTATGTAAGATTAAACAGCTCCCTTAAGAAACACGAAACTGACGACAAAAATCATAAATGTATTTTAAATAGTCCCTTTATCGCTCATTAGCACTTGCGAAAACAAAGATTTATTAGAAAATTTATTTTCCGTAGCCGCCATTTTTGATGTTGAACTTCCGGCATTAGCATCCCCAAGAAAAGTTACTTGCAACTTGTGACGAATTTATTGACAAGGCATTTCAGCTATACAACCTGTTCTTCTTGATATCCCATAGCTTTAAGGTATAAGTAAAAATAATACAAAAAGTTCTACAACAAGTGTTCTAGAAATACATAGTTTCGAAGATAACATAGCACTGGATTCTCGATGTGTGTATCTAAGTTTCATTGATAAGTACGAGTAAATCATTGTCATTCAAACCAATCATTCATATTTAAAGCTAAGAAAATGTGACGTTGCCTTGTTTTTTTATTTTTTAAACGCTACTTTCGTGGTGTTAACATAAAAAATTATATGCTGTATTTTTTTATTTTTTTTTACGAAACTCGAAGCACCGAGTTGTTTGTCGCTATGTGCTATGTGGTAAACATGCATCCGAATATCCAATCACTGGTCATAAGCTTCAGTGACTTTTCCCCCAAACCCCGTACGATTTCAAATTCAAAATGGCACTCGTTGACCGACTGTAAGATAGCTTGAAGTAATAACTCACGCATTATAATGTCCGTTGGGCACTCCGTTGTGGCCCTTATTAGAAAGTGTGACGTCTGACATCTGACTGATGCCAGAGTCTTTGCTCGACATGTGGTTACCGCAGTCTGCTGTAAAGAGAAAAAGTACATTAGCGTAGGGTCTTGAGTTCGATTCCCCGTGTTTTAAGAGTTCCTTACCCAAATAACATTGCATACTCCGTCTGTCTGTCTGTCTGTCAATGAATCTTCAGTACCATGGTAGTTAGCTAGTAGGAACTTTCACAGAATACGTGTAACTATGGTCGATTTATTTATTCAGATTAATATAGACGGTTCACTCCGCCAAATCATTTAGATAAAAAGCAACTCTTGCTACGACACAATAAAGTGCAATTCAGTTCGCACAGCGCTAATTACCTACAGTTATATTCACCTAGAAGTTGCCTCTCTTTCTATCGCTTAACTCTTATATGTTCTACGTTACGTCCACTGAATTGGCCCGACAAGGCGAGCCTGCCGCGTACTATCAAATAACTTCATATGTAAGCAGTTTGAAAACAAAATCCCGTGAACACGATGACCACATCTGTTACCGCCCCGGTTCTATAGCGGCCGAGCGCTGCAAGTAGAAATAGTCCTTACGATATATAGATATGAAGTAATTCGATGGTACATGTAGCTTAATACCTAAAATGCTTAGGGCACCTTCTGTACTATTCTGTGCGGGTTTATATTGCATCTTGTACAAACAATTAAAGGTAAATACACCATTTTCTTATTATTACTATACTAGGTGCATAACCTTAATATCATATATAGATATCATAGCCAATATAATAAAAATTCAAAATCCAAGGGGTATCCGAATACATGCAACAACTTGCATCGTTTATTGTAACTGTTTTTATGCACAGCTCATTTTCATTGGCCTACAATATGTATAGGCAAGAATGTTCTGGAGTAGCGATCGCGTATCCGAAGACGCTGTGTGGATAACTATCCTTCAAGGTAGACTGGTGAATTGGTGAAAGTCGTGGGTAACCGCTAGATGCGAGAAGCACAGGACCAGTCGGTGCAGGGACGCTTGGGAGAGGCCTATACAAGCATGAGGAACAGGGTGTAAAGCTCACTCATCCTCTATAGAAAAGGGAGGATCCTCCGACCAGGCGTGTGTTGTATCTGGTGGGCAACTGCTCGACAATTGCCACCACAACATTGACCAGGGATTATATTGAGCGATGGCCGTTTTGCGTGGATGTGACGCATATTTTCCCTAAGCTGGTTTCTTTTTTTTTGCGTCATGTTTACCGCAAATAAACGTATTTTCTTTCTTTCTAATTAATGTCGGGAAGTTATATAGAATCTTTTTTTACTGAACAGACAGCTGTGCTGCTGGGGAGTTTGTTGCGCCACTTCTTCTTCCCAGCTAAAGCACTAGGAAGTGGTGAAGGGTGGGCGTTTTGGGGGACTGTCTTATGTAATTTTGACGTTCGAAAAGTGCTGATTCTCAGCCTAGTTTGAATAAATGACTTTTGAATTTTTGAATATATATGCTGACCGCGCGGTAAACTGCTTGCGACGTCACAATCCTGCATTGCGCAAGCAAAGTTAACCACGCGATGCAGGATTTTTGTGACGTCTTTGATGCGTAATTCGCATGTGGCGATGTAGTTGCCACCACAGGCCTATGTCCAGCAGTGGACGTCTTTCAGCTGAAATGATGATTATGATGACACTACATACCATTGCTATGCTGCGCCGTGTAGGTGTGTATCTCGGAGGTAGTCTTGCGGATGCGCGAGTACACGTCCTCGGCCGCGGAGTTGGACGCGCCGCTCACTGTGCGCAGCGGGCTGTCCGAGCCTGCTGAGGGACGTGTTATTAGGGGGATACGTGGAGATAACAAAGAAACAAAATACATTGATAAAAGGGGATACACCCGGGGCTTGAAACCGGTTTTGAAATACAGGTTGATATTGTTCATAAAACCATTATAATACCGTTCATCGATTAATCGGTTAACTACACAAACGATTTCGATTAAACCTAAATAATGTTGGTTACCGGTTATTACAGAGAATAGAATTTTAAAACACGCGCTATCCTGAAAAGGCCGGTTTTATTCAGAGGCACACCCGCCGCCGTTTGTGACATTTATATGCGTATTCGTTGGCGTAGAGCGAGAGCTTTGTAATTGT
This sequence comes from Xanthia icteritia, assembly GCA_949128155.2. Lineage (NCBI taxonomy): Eukaryota > Metazoa > Arthropoda > Insecta > Lepidoptera > Noctuidae > Xanthia > Xanthia icteritia. The sequence goes on along the minus strand of OX421958.2, from coordinate 13,498,831 downwards.
AGGTGTAAGAGATGGCCTACTAGGTAGAACTCGTTTACACCGTAGAAACTCTAATCAACCGGTTAATTTCGCTCAATAGGATTGTGGTTTGTAAAAAAAACAGTTTCTCCCATTAACCGGTTCAAATACCGGCAACCGAAAACCAACTGCAATCGTTACTGGTTCGAGATCAATGACCAAAACCGGTTTGAAAAATTAACGAGCTCTGGATACACCCTCTAGCTTCTGGAAGACAATTGGCCGTCGCACAACGAAACAGTTTAACAACAACATCAAAAGTAAAGCATTGAAATGTGACCTTTATATTTTTTTAAATCTGTATTGCATCTTTCCTCTCGCTTTCCTGCAACCTGTGGGAGTGATTACGTGAAAAGCGACGGAAGTGTGTAGCAGGAAGCTGGGGAAGCGCGCGCTATTTAATTTGACAAAAGTGCGCGCGGTGCTAGAGTTGGCCGTCGGAAACGACTTTGACGAGTCCCCGCTCCTTTAATGTTGCTTATTACCAAGGTGAGGTGTCAGATGTTACACAACATATGCGACTATTGTAAGGCTCGCTAGATTTTTTTATTATTTTGTTTTGTGTTTCATAGCGAAAGTTGTATAGTTTGACGAGTTGAATCACCCCCTCGATGAATGCATCAATTTGATGTAAACTACGTTCGCAATTAATAGCGTTTATCCTAAAAGTTGGCAACGTCTCAAACAGCTATCAAATATTTACCTGTTTTGATTAATTTGACAATATTACTGTATGTATGGAAATATGAAATGTGGTTAATTATTTGCAAGTACAATTGCAACTACCCATAGTCAACTGCCTACAGTTGTCGATGGGTGGTGAATGAGACGATAAAAAACCCACATTTCAATGCTTTACTTTGAGTTGAGCTGTTGTTGTATCGGAGTGCGGCAGCTAGTCTGAGCTGCCGCACTTTGTTCTCCAGACTGCTTTATTTGCGACAAAAGCCATAACTTCATCGTTTGTTTCACAGCTATCTACAGGATGTTTGGTAGAAGGACCTACAAATATTTTTCCGGGATTGTGTTTGTCATTTGCAAGCACAAAATTGTTTTATTTTTCGTTTTTTAAATTAATGTAAAAGTTGTTATTTTTTGTACCTACATTATAATACAATTTTAAGACTCAAGCACAAAACTCGTTTTCTAAAACCAACCGTACATGAGTGTCATTGCCAATAACATCAAAAATTATTGCGTTCTATTACAATCAATCTGCCTGCCTTTTCCCAACTATGTCAGGATCGGCTTCCAGTCTAACCGGATGCAGCCGAATACCAGTACTTTACATGGAGCGATTGCCTATCTGACCTCTACAACCCAGTAACTAGGTAATAAGTAATAATCCCTTAGTAAGATTGGTTGTCAGACTTTCAGGCTTCTGACGACCCGTAACGACTGTCAAAGACTCACCGTTCTACAATTTTATTCTATAAATGAATTTATTCATAATGTTAATAATCTATTTTAAAATAATGTAACGATAATATTAATAATGAATGTATATAAAATGAATAAATAATAGAAACAATAAAGCAAGCCATTGGACATAAATATTATACTCTACAATTAAATAAATTGTAATGTTTTGCATGTCAAATGTCTGACTTTGTATTAGAGACTTACTACTGACTATGACACCAACACTGTACCACCAATACTTATTGCAAATAAATGATTATGATTATTGAAACCACAAACAATAAAGTTGTGACGAAATCCCGAGGAATATTGTTGACATAATCTACTTGTTGACATAATCTACTCATTACAATGTTTTTTTTTATGAGTTGTATTGCAATATGTGGTTAGCTAGCGACCTCGATAATTTTTTAATTTACCTCAATGGTCCTAGTTTATCAATTATAACTTCTAGTTACAGCTATATGTAAGCGGGCACGCCCTTTATGTCTGGAGGCTTTTATTTAGATATTGTTTTCGTTAAGTTATTTTTATTTCTGCTTGAGTATAGTTCTCGATGTTTTTGGTTGGTATATTGGCGAGTGCTAGCTGTCATATGGCTATTAATTTTATAATTTAAATTATGTTTTGTGTTGCGTAATGTAAATATCATTTTGCATAATATTATATAGAATCTTTTTTACTGAACAGACAGCTGTGCTGCTGGGGAGTTTGTTGCGCCACTTCTTCTTCCCAGCTAAAGCACTAGGAAGTGGTGGAGGGGGGGCGTTTTGGGGGACTGTCTTATGTAATTTTGACGTTCGAAAAGTGCTGATTCTCAGCCTAGTTTGAATAAATGACTTTTGAATTTTGAATTAAAAAAAAATCTTTTCTCAATTACCTACCGTGACATATAAGACAGGTTTTATGGTTGAAAACTAGGATATGACGCTCCTTATCTCTAAGAAAATTGCGTCGGTCCTTCTACCGAACACCCTCCATATAATAAGATAGTTTTAGCACTTACAATGCTGCAAGCCCATGTGGCCCGGTGAGGGTGGCGCTGCCGTTGAACAAAACATTACAATCTTGTACATTTTTATAGTGATTCAATTAGTTTCAATTAAAGCTATCAGGCCAGATAAGCTTGCTACACTACACACTGCTGTAAAGGCTGGTATCACGAAAGCATTAACACATTCATCATCAATCTACCTGCCTTTTCCCAACTATGTTGGGGTCGGCTTCCAGTCTAACCGGATGCAGCTGAATACCAGTATTTTACATGGAGCGACTGCCTATCTGACCTCCACAACCCAGTAACTGGGTAATACGATACCCCTTGGTAAGTCTGGCTGTCCGACTTTCGAGATTCTGACGATCCGTAACGACTGTCAAAGATCCACGAATGACAGCCGGGACCAACGGCTTAGCGTGCTTTCCGAGGCACGTAGTAGTCTCGGTTTTTAAAGATGGTCACCCACCCATGGACCAACCCTAGCAAGCTTAGATAAAAGTGATGGATCGACCCGTGCGGCTGTTATTAATTAGCCATGAGCTCCTATTATGCATATATCATATAATAATATCTACAAGCAACTCGCTTACAACAGAATTTCATTTATAAATGTAATTTGTGTTTGTCACTCACTGCTGGAAGTTCTCCTGACATGTTGTTGTACGACTCCGTTGACTAACGCCTGCGTCTCAGCTGGCAGCTCGCTCATTAGCGTCGTGAACTGTAAACCAATTACATTTATACGATATTTACCTACACAAGGTGACGCATAAATAATCATTGAAAATATAGTGTTTTATGTCACCGACTTTGATATTTGTGAAGTAGATGTCGCAGATGGATTGTCGAATCCGCTGTTTTACCTTTAAGCTGAATGATGTTTAACGATTCTCTATATAGGGATGATGACAAAAAAAAAAAGGTGTCATAGATTATTAAAAAATATTGGACACGTATTTTTTATTTTTTTACGTAATCAAAAGATTATAATATAGATATCTATACATTTAGTTGAAATGTGGCATGACGTCACTTGTATGTAGATTTTATAATAGGCCTTCTATGAAATTGCCGTTTTGTATGAAAAAATTTAAACGAATTTTTTTCATGTATTTTTTAATTGTATTAATCGAAGTAATCACCCATGCAATCAATGCCAACGCAGTGGCAGTTTATTTATGCCCTTCTTAAAGAAATCAGCTGGACGGGAGGCAACAAATTCTTCAAAGGCATTTTGTACTGCCTCTCGGGTATTGAATTTTTTTCCCGCCAAGAAGTTATCCAAATTCTGGAAAAAGTAGTAGTCTGTAGGCGCAAGGTCTGGTGAGTAGGGCGGATGACGGAGAGCTTCCAACCCCAGTTCTTGCAACTTGGAGACCGTCTGCTGTGCAGTATGAGGTCGCGCGTTGTCGTGCAGGAGCAGCGGAGACGAGCGATTGACCAATGCTGGTTGGAGATGTGCCAGCTTCTCCATCATTGTGTTCAGTTCTTCACAGTACACATCTGCAGTAATGCTCACCCCGTTTGGTAAGAAGCTGTGATGAATCACACCGGCGCTAGACCACCAAACAGTGACCATCACTTTTCTGGGGGTAAGTTTTTGTTTAGGGCATTGTTTAGGTGCTGAACCAGGATCCAACCAACTTGCTGAGCGCTTACGGTTATCAAACAGAATCCATTTTTCATCGCAGGTAACAATGCGGTTCAAAATTCCTTCATTTGTGTGTCTGTTGAGCAGTGCAAGGCACGTCTCGACGCGTACTTCGCGCTGGCGATCATTGAGTTTGTGGGGCACCCATTTGTCAAGCTTTTTTACCTTGCCAATTTGACGCAAATGGACCAATATTGTTTTGACGCTAACGTCGAAAGCTGCAGCTAATTCAGCCGTAGATTGTGTATCATCAGCTTCCACAATCGCCTTTAATTCGTCATTGTCAACCAAAGTCTTCGGACGACCGCGAGGTTCATTTTTCAGGTCGAAATTTCCAGAACGGAAGCGAGCAAACCAATAACAGGTGGTGCGTTGGTTTGTAGTGTTAGCTCCGTAAACGTCGTTGATGTTGCGTGCCGCTTGTGCCGCGTTGCTGCCACGACGGTACTCATATTCCATAATTACTCGAATTTTTAACGTATCTATGATGACGAAAAAGATTGGAATGCGATGAAAATGTAACACTAATCAATAAACAAATGACTACTTTTGGAAAAAAAAAACATGTTTTTAAAATAAAATTAATTTGAAATTTGAATTCTTAGCCAAACAAAAATTATTTTGATTTGAAATGGCCAGTACTGCAGAACGGCAATTTCATAGGTAAAGACCTAGTATTTAAGGTACCATTCCGTAGCCGACCGCAGGAGGCAACTGCAGGCGACGTGTCGACGCGACACGACTGGTTTCTATGAAATACCTTCCGTATCTAGCGACACGTCGTTGGCAGCTACGGGCGAGTGACAGGCGACACGGAATACGGACTGCTCTCGCCTGCGGTCGGGTTCGGAATCATGACTGCAGCGACATGACGTCGCGACACGTCGCGTGGCATTACTTCTGACTTAGCGAGCCTATTCCCCAACTTTAATGCGTTTTATCTTAATATTTTTTTATTAATATGTTAAAGCAAAAAATACGTGTCAAATATTTTTTTATTATCTGACCGACGGACTAAATAGAACTTCTAATTTTTTTCCCAGGCATCATTCCTATTACTGAATATTAAACACGCAGGTTACGTAAAAACAGCGTGAAATGAAACGTCAGAATCGAAATTTTATCGCTCGTGCCTCTGTGTCATAAAGATAATAATGCGATCCGACAAAGAAATAAATAAAACGAGTAATATGGGAGAAAACGACGCTTACAAAAAAACAAGATTAAAATTATCTTTTTAATAGAACCAACTTGGATTTAGCGCTCGCCGGCCGCTGCCTCGGTACCGATCGCTTCACTCGCTCGGCTCGCGCGCGGTTGTATACAGTTCTAACCTAACCTAAACCAATTGGTTGGTGTGCCTTAGCTTAGTTACTGTGCTCGATTAGGCATTAGAAGCCACACCAAACGCTTGTACTTGACTGCAGATATGCCATTCTGCATTACGTCTAAACGTGGGTAACAAACGTAACGCAACGGCAATCCATACGGAGCTCTCGGGATCTGTTTTACCCGTTATGTATGTGCTTTTTTGTAAAACGGTTAGCAGAAACAGCGGATCCGACAATCAATCTGCGACATAGTCATCAGTAAAATATTCGCCAAACTGCCATAGACGGCAATAATCTACAAGAACGTGGAATATTATCTCCTAGCAGCATTATCCCTTGGTTTGACGATTTGCATTAATATGTAGAGTCAAGCACTGGTGATATGTTAGCGGATAAATGGAAGACGATATTTTCAATATACCTGGAATATAGTGAGATGAGTGATTGAATAATAAATTAATAGTTTAAAAAACACTAGAAAAACACGCTTTTATAAATGCACGTAAAAACATTACGTGGCCTTTCTCAGAAGTGCAAACACAACTATGATACGATATACAATCATGGAATGCAGTGCCTATCTTCCGGCTTCATCATCAGACCTTGAAACCTAATCGTGGTCAAAGTTCATTACAAGACTTTTCTAAGAAATCCAAAACAGCTATGATACAATTTTCCATCATGAAGTTCCAGTTCATATCTTCCGGCTCCATCATCAGATCAGTTTGACAGTACCATATTATTGTATTGTCATCAGAACTACATACAGCTGCCAATTTTCACTACGCTACGACCCTTGGAAGATGGTTAAATTAGTTACCTTAGATTCCATTACATAGTTACATACAGGTCGACCTAATAAAAGCGTGTTAATATTGTTTATAGATAGTGCGATCCCCGAAGACGCGTCCCACTCTTCGCCCTAAACGCGATAACTGTGCTGTAAGCGATTAGGAAGAAGAGTGGGGCGCGTCTTCGTGGTTGGCACTATTTATGATGATCAGTCGACGCCACATACGGTATACGGTTCAGTTTGCGCTACAATTTCATATTTTTTATGACTTTTTTAACAGTACTTTTGTCTAAAATAAATTTTATTTACACTATTATGAAGTTGATGTTTAAGTGGAAATAACATCAATTGGAAACAAGGTTATAAATAGACCTTATATTCAATCTTGCCGCCCGGCTGTGCCGAATTATGACCCGACGCCGTGTAATAAGTAATAGGCCGATGGCTGAAATAAACAAATCCATGATGGATACTCACGGGCACGGGATTGCAGTCGTACAGATGCGCGAGCGCACGCCGCGCGCACACGCGCACGTCGGCGGCGCGCGGGTCGGCCGCCAGCGCCGACACCTTCACGAGCGCGCGCCCCGCCACGCCCGTGGCGCCGCCTGGCGGAACACATCGGTAATTAAACACAGGGTCACATTAAGTTAGCTAGCGAAACTGTGCAGACGTGATAGTATCGATATCTAAACACGACAAAATAACAATAATTAGTTTTTTTTTTTGAGGTCAATGATCGCTGGCAGTGTTGTTACTTGAAGGGTGAGTTTATAAAATCTGTTTTATTGTGTTGAGATATTGATACCCATTATTGTGTCGTAGTAAGAGTCGCATTTTATTTGAATGATTTTGCGGTGTGAACCATCTGTACTAAACTGTGGTTTAAGTTAAATCAGAGTAGTATAAAACGCTACATACCATGTAAAGCTAACGCCAAGCCGTTAGGCGTACAGTAGTCGTGTGCGAGGTCCGCTAAGAATCGTAAAGCAGCTACTTTGGTCTTAGGAGTAGGAGCCGTCGCTCCGTCCGCTAGAAACCTAAGGAGAGGGAAGATAAGTTAATAAAGTGTAGGAATGTTTCCATAACGATCCGAAACTAAAAAAAAAAACAATGGCCGTCGTGGGGACTGCCAACAGAAAACGTGAAACTGGTATTAGCGCCATCTAGCTTCTATAGCACAGTACTACGGAGCGAGCTTGTCGGTGACGCGAATTCATAAGTTTATCCTCTATCAAAAATTGCTCAACGCGCCCAAAGATGTTTTCACTTCAATAATTATTGCCCAAGTTTCAACGTAACATTTTTGGTGTGTAACATCTTTCCTGTCGCTTTCCTGTAATTAAAATGTAAACTACCTATCTGTGGAAGCGATTTCGTGAAAAGGGACGGAAGTGTGTCACAGGAAGCCGGGGAAGCGCGCGCTATGTGATTTGACCAAAGAACGCGCGCACGAGAATTTTTTTCGTTGATAACTAATATGGTTATACATTTACCGGGCGCACCAGCCGGCCGACTCCGGGCTGCTACTGAGAAATTTTTGATGGAAAAACCAAGTAACTCTTTGCTCGACCTGGGAATCGAACCCAGGATCTCATGTTAACACTGGACCAACGAGGCAGACCTTAATATCTATTGTTATTATTCATACCTAAATATATTATGTAGTTGCAGCTCAGCGGGAAAGCATTCGTGGATGACGTCTAACGTCTTCATGATCTTGCTCTGTACCGAGCCCAGGATGTCCGTGCCGAGTTTCATTAGCAGTCTGTAACAAAATTATTATATGCAGTGATTTTTATATGACTTAGGGCCAATTTTTCAATGGTTAGATAACTTTCAAGGTGAACGTCTACTGGTCCGCACCGGCCGCAACGCACGCACGACTTAATCAATGCGTCCACTATCGGTACTGGATGCACCGAGCGCTCGGTTCAGTATTTTTTTTTATACAAAGGTAACCAAAATCCACACTTGAGAACTTTTCGAAAATAGAGTTCACAATGAAAGTGTTAACGTCGGGCCTACCTGAACATGAGCTGGTACAGCCAGTCCTTCAGCTGCTGCCAGTGCACCAGCAGCAGCTCGCACACCGCGTCCAGCAGCAGGGAGAACACCTTGGTGTGCGCGTCCACGAACATCTTGTTGAGCAGCTCGGTCAGGCGACGCAGCTGTTCGTCCGTTAGAAGGCGCCCGCTATTTAGGTAGTTTGCCTAGGGAAGAGATAAAAATTGTGAGTTTCTGATAAAAGTAAACATCCTTATAATACCCAAGCAGCAAAATTATCCTATAGTGCAGATGTTATAGGCCTCCAGCACTTATAATGTTCTCTTAACGGTTCTAGTATTTACTGCCACGCTTATAATAGCAAGCATGGAGTTAGTTGGGCCTTATAGTATATCTGATCTTATACATTAACTTATAATTACTTATAGATCGAAATTAAGGGTGCAATATAAGCTTGTGTGACCTATAAAAGTATCGCCAGGGTGTAAATGCACTTAAGAGTAGATAAACTGGTAAGCTATACTTATAACTGCTAACAAGAAGCATTATAGAACTACTATAAGTAAATTTCGCCAATAACAGTGATAAATAGAACGAAACATACTGGAAACTATTTGCATTTATTACTTGGTTTTATAAGGGTTTATAAATTCACTTTAAAGAACAATTATAAGTAAAATGGAGTGGTTTATAGTGGTATAAACCAATATTGTTATAATCTTAACACGATTATAAAGGTTTAATATAATATACTTAGTATCCAAAACTAGATCCGTAGTGTCCTGTACAAGAATACATTGGTTTATAATGGTCTTGCAAATGCTGTTATAGTCTCAGTACGGACATTTTGATTTTGTTGTATCGTATTCGTTGCCGACGTGGTGTTCTATTTACTTTTCTTTCAAAAATGGATCTACATAAATGGAAACTGCTAAAAAGAAGTGGTTATTATATATTAAACGAAAAGTTCAGAAAACTTATAAACAAATAATTCAGGTGTCGGGTTCTAGCTTTGTATCTGGCGAAGAACGAATCGTAGAAATAGGAGAAGGTTCCGTACAAAATAGTTACTGTGAAAATTTTAGACAAAACGTTTATATTAACAATTCTGCACAAAACGACGTTGTATCGATAGAAAGCGATTTAAATTTAGACTTAGAAGATTGTATTAGTGAGGAACCTGTGCAAGAAGATGAAAGCGATATTGGGGTGACCACTGAAAATCAGCGCTGTGCTGTAGGTCCCTCATAGCACAGAATTATGCTGAGTGGAAGCCTTCTTGTCACAGTCATGACGTGCAGCTGCCAAATATTTATGTTGATTATTTTTTTGTTATTTGTATGCACGTGTCTCTGTGACAAATAAACCTTTTTTTCTTTCTTTCTTCTTTCTTTCTTCTATATTGCAGACTATTCCAATTTTCAACTACATAGTGATCTTAGAAAATGTGCTGTAGAATACAATTACGACATGCGGCATTAAATTCTTTATTAGAAATGTTGAATAAGAAGATTGAAGATATCCTGCCTAAGGTTGCCAGTACTCTTCTTAACACTAATAAAGAAAATCTAGATATTACTAATTCAGCACCTGGAGAATATTGGCATAATGGCCTTATCAAATGTTTAAAAAATATTTGGGCCGTCTTGCAAGATTTTTTGAAACTTTATAGTTACAACCACGACATTTGTGAGACAACAAGAAGTGTGTTTGGTTCCAAGGCCACCTTAACGTTTTTAAAGCTCGAAAATCCCTTTTAGTCAAAAAGCGATCGACGTCCAGAAACATTACCATTTTCAATGCTGACACCTAAACAAAAACATTAAAATAAGACTTAAGTACCTAATAGCAATATAAAATAACCGTCTGGTTATAGAAAGATTTGCGGAACTCTAATTCCAAACAATATGGCCAAACAATGGTTCTGATATTTACCCTTTTTAATCAAAGTACGCCTATAACAGTTTTTTAATGTATTTGGGAAAACCAACTTTGTCAAAATGGCGACTTTTCCTTGTATGTCTTACTGAAAGTAATATTATTTTAAAATTCAACTTAATGAAAACGCAAAATTCAAGGGGCGTGCAAAAATTTCGGTAGAAAACTTATTATACTTCACCGAAAATATACGTGCGCCATGCACATTCAAACACATTATACATCTTGACTTTTTGTTAACTAACACTCTACTCATAATTGATATTCTTAATAATATTTATAATAAGAAATGGTTGAATAACTTATACCTTTATCAATATTAATCTTAACAAATATGATGAGCTTAAGAGATATTCACTGAGTACGTTATTGTCGTGTTTGGTTCCTGTAAGCGCTGATAGTTAGCTTCGCGGGAGCAAATAGTTCTACGTAGTCCAACTATAAGGTCGTTATTGTCGTGTTTGGTTCAATTAAGCGCTGATAGTTAGCTTCGCGGAGCAAATAGTTCTACGTAGTCCAACTATAAGGCCGTTATTGTCGTGTTTGGTTCAATTCAGCGCTGATAGTTAGCTTCGCGGGAGCAAATAGTTCTACGTAGTCCAACTATAAGGTCGTTATTGTCGTGTTTGGTTCAATTAAGCGCTGATAGTTAGCTTCGCGGAGCAAATAGTTCTACGTAGTCCAACTATAAGGCCGTTATTGTCGTGTTTGGTTCAATTCAGCGCTGATAGTTAGCTTCGCGGGAGCAAATAGTTTTACGTAGTCCAACTATAAGGTCGTTATTGGTTAAAGTGGTGTTCACCAAGTCGACTATAGATATTTAATTAGGTAAAATACGCCTATAAATTGGGCCCTTTTCCGTGGTTATAATTGCTTACTATTCCGTTATAGTCCTAATGAAATGGTGGTTCCAGGACAATTACTAGACCACATTTTGCTGCTTGGGTATCAACCATTTGAAGAATGGTTGTTAGCTAAAAATATAACAAAACAAAATTTTGCAAATGAATTTAGAAAGAAGAAGAAAGAAAGAAAAATTGGTTCATTTGTCACAGAAACACGTGCATACAAAAAGACAAGAGTAGGCAAGAAAGCAAAATAGATCAATAATATAAATATAAAAAAATAGTCACGACGAGCTGCACGTCATGACTGCGACACTTGGGCTTCCCCTCAGCATGATGCTGTGCTATGAGGACCCACAGCACAGCGCTGGTTTTCAGAGGTCACCCGAAAAACACGTACAAAAATCAAGTCAGGTTCAGTGATTTGTTTGTACATAATATAGGTAACAAAATAAATAGTGCTTGGAATATAATACAACTTTGCAAAGAATTTTAGGAATGGATATTATTAATTAAATATGAATCCGCAGGCATCACTGCATACATAATGTACTCACCTAACTGTAACTTACTTTCATTTTAGATTTATTATTAATATTTTACAGAACTAATTGAATGAATCAAATGCATCGATCCCAGCGTGGTTTAACCAGAGTCAATAAATCTAATGAAACCCAAGATTTGCACTAGCCCCTCATGCTTGATGGGGCTATAGAGGCCATTGCATATCAAGGAGTAGACCGGGGGGTGCGGTAATGGTAGGGAAGACCGATCCGGTTAGACTGGAAGCCGACCCCTAAATAGTCGGGAAAAGTAAGGCGGATGAGTGTACTCACCAAGTGAGTCAGGCCGTCCTTCCGCTCGGTCCAGTGCGTGCAGGCGCACAGCGCGATGATGTCGTCGGCGGGCGGCGGCGGCGGCGGCGACGCGCAGTCCCAGCCCAGGCGCGACGCCGAGCCCGACCACGACACGCTCTGGGTACAGCGGGCTTGTCAATATAACGTTACAAGTCTCATTGCTCAGCGAAAGGCGAGAATGCAATGCAACACTCGGTGGCGAGACTCGACACTTAGCTCAATCGGCAACTAAAGGGGGACGCGCACCTAGACGCGCCGTAGTCATCACATTTTATAAATCTTTATATGAAATAGTATATATCACGCGCAACGTCGCGTACCTAACCGCGCCGGACGACTCACATTTCAGTAAAATGCCGTAGGTATAATACGAATTCCACCAGTGCACGCGGATGACGTTATCCGTATTCAGTTCAAGATAGATTCCTACAGTACTGATATTAGAGGATTATATCCAAGATAAGAATGCTTGGAAACATGCTGGTCCTGCTCCATAGGATAATTTTGAATCAAGACAAAATCAAACTGATTGCAAATTTAATTGAATATTTTATTTTTATTTTTTTATTATATGACACTGATTTTACATTCTGTGATCAATTCCTCGCACACAGACTTATTAATTGTAAAATTTTAGGAAAATCGTCTACTTTTAGGAAAATCGTCTACTTTTACAATCTTTGTAAATATGTGAGCACCATGTATCTATCACATAATTAGTTTATCTGTTGTTGCTTAATTTTTTATTCTTAATTCTTTTTACCTATTGTGGTATAATCATTTTATTCTAGGTGCATCGTCCTCACATATAATTATATAACTAATGTACTTATACAAAATATTGTAAAACATTTTAAAAGCATAACGGTGGAGTTTCTTGTCCATTCTTCTCCATGCGAAAACTACCTTCTGGAAGGGGCGACTAGAAACAATCAATTTTTTTTGTAAATTTTTGACGTTCACAAGTGCCTATTTGAAATAAATGATTTGACTATGACTTTGATATAATAATCTGTATCAATAGTCTCAAGTTCCACAGAACATGTCTGCTTTGAACAAAAATACTGTTAAAATAATGCATGTGATTCGGTGCGTACGATGCGGATAGGTGCGCGGGACCATACGAAAATCCGACGACTGTGGCGCTTACGGCTTCTGCGGCGCGTATAGGTGGTCCATCTTTAAGCCCAGTTGTAGCACAACACCACCACAATTTATTAAAAGATTATTCAGAGTGATTGGAATCGACTCGCTACGTGTAGACCTTCGGACACACAGTAAATGTATATTAATTACTAGCTTTTACCCACGGCTTCGACCGCGTAGATATCGCATAATATCCCACGGGAACGTACTACCGGGATTACATACCTAATAGCCGAGGAAAAGGTCATTGACTCCTGCGCCCGCGTAGCCGTCAACCATAATTATTTTGTTACGCGTAATTTTGAATCTGTGATATCTTTTAAACTATTCATTTAAATTATATGATTTCAAGGCATATTTTATTCGATAAGGATTAATATAATACCGGTCAAAATAGCTTCGGAAATAACAATTAAACTTTTATCAAATTCTGAAAAATAATAATGGTTACTGTGGATCATCCTTAGAAGATAGATATATGCCATCACGGACTTTTTTGTTGAACTTTTTAAGATGAAGCATTCTGTCGAACATAATTTTTATGTATCTCTCACGGTTTACGCGGCGCCAGTAAAACTCCCAGTCGGCATGTTTTTTTCCGACATCTTCAACAATAATCGTCATATTTCAGCCAATTTACACAAAACCTTCATGAATTATACACCAAAACCTTTCCTCATGAATCACTCCGTCCATTGGTGAAAACCGTTTGAAAATCTGTTCGGTAGTTTTTGAGTTTATCGCGTTCTGACAGACAGACAGACGCGGCGGGGGACTTTGTTTTATAATATGTAAGGAATGATGTGTACCATCTTTCCTCTCGCTTTCCTGCAATGTGTGGGAGTAATTTCATGAAAAAGAACGGAAGTGTGTAACAGGAAGCTGGAGAAGCGCGCGCTATTTGTTTTGACCAATGAGCACGCCCGGCTAGAGTTGGCCGTCAGATGGCACCAACCCATTTTCCGAGAGGTTGGTACTGTGTTATAAATCACATGTGACTACTGTAAGGCTAGCTCGTTTTTTATTGGTATGTACTCACATCATGCCTTCTATAAGAGTCGAGACTTCTCTCCGAACATACACTAGAAGCTTCCGAGTCATCGTCCCGACCGCGTCCACCTTCACACGCAGAACTGTCTTCTGGACTCTGTGGAGACAGAATAAGGGTTGTTATTATATTATTTTTACATATTTCCATTTCCTAACAAGACTGATATTGTAATAATTTAATTTTAAATATGATACAATTTGGACTAACTAACTTTGGACCCAAAGGATCCCTTGTGGTCGATAAAGGATCCTTTAAGTCCAAAGTTAGTTGAAGCTCATTATTTCACTAATTGTAGGTATATATTTTTTATTTAATGTGTATAAATATTTAGAATGGTAAATCCACTATAAGTAGTTTACACACTGTATGTATTTTAATTTTAATCGAGAAATCATGTTGGGATGAATTTATTTTATATAAAGAAAGAAAGAAAGAAAAAAATAGGTTTATTTGTCACAGAGACACGTGCATACAAATAACAAAAATATAAACAACATAAATATTTGGCAGCTGCACGTCATGACTGTGACAAGAAGGCTTCCACTCAGCATAATCAATAAATAATAATATCAATTTAAATAGAAAATCACAACTAAAATAGAGTTAAAATATAATTATATGCGAAGGCACGTCAAATGGTATTATCCCTTTTTTTTTGGTGGAAAGTTATCAAATAACTTCTCCCGCTTTGAGCGGAGCGGGAGGGCGTGTCAGACTCTTACTGACTAAAACCCACCCGTGTTCCATGAGTTGCCTGTACGTTGTCAGGGGCCTCGGTATCCCTTTCGGACTTTCCCGCAACCCCGGCAGGCATGGAATTATCCCTTGCACGCTATTTTCAATTATTACCAATTTTTATATTAAAACTGCTCGAAGTATTTGCGACTTGCGAACTTACTCTAAGCAAGGCCTCGGCGTCCCTGGTCTGCTGCAGCAGCCTCAAGGAGGCGGCGGGCGCGCGGCTGGGCGCGGTGCGCTCCATGGACTCGCGCCGACGGACGCCCGCGCTCACTACGCTGCTGGATCTGCCACTCCTGTGACAAACATATAAGATTGATGGTAATTGATACTATCAGATGTCGTCAATAGGGAACAAAGCCACATAAAAAGACCAAATATTAAGGACTTGATGGAGTAGAATACCTATTCCAAAGACAGGGTTGATCTTGTGTCTGTGTCGGCCCTTTACAAAATATTTTTTACGAAGTTTTCTTCTACAGTTTTTTTACTATACGCAATTATTTATTTAATAATCTACAAAAGATCACCGAAGATCACACGACTTACGGGCGTTGACCCCGTCATCAGCTTTTTACTTGAATACAGACTCAATGTAAAAAGTATGATTTCTAAATTGTGTTATTCGTCATAGTTCATATCCTCTCTGCTGTCGCGCGATCTGTTTCAGATAGCTGTCAAATGGCGCGGATCTGCCACGAGATCAAAAATAGATCGATTGCGACGTGACGTAGGTTTTGACCACTTTTGTTACAGATTATTAATACAAATCATGCTCAAAGTTGCACAAAAGTATAGAGATTAAACAAGGATGCCATAAAATCTCACATGTCAAACATCTGACAATAGTACGGAGCCGAAATTTTTAATTCTTTGCGGCCAGTGCTGACTCCGCTGCCCAAAATGGCGGACGCGAATGTTTACATTTAGATTTTGTTGATTTTGTTAATGTTTTTGTTACGCAATAAGCCTTTGTGTTGTGTTTTTCCATTAGTAAATAGCATTCTACAGTAGAATGTACACTTATATTTGAATAAAGTGCAACGAGAAATCTCGTGTGATCCAAAGTTTGTGTTGTTTTGTGTTGTGGTTTTTTCGAGTGCCGTGTTGTGAAAAATGATAAAATAGAAACAATTTTAACAGTTAAAACTCTGTCTGCGATAACATCTGGCCTAAACAATAGATAAGCTACAATAATGCTACTTTGTTTGAGTCACCTCGGATAAAAGCAGGTATTTATAAACGATTCTTTGTTCACGGTGCCGGGTTGGCCGGCTGACGTCATTGTTCTTTTTTTAAATTATTGCTGGTGATTTGAAAAAAATGTATCGTGAGGTATGGTTTTTTTAATTGATTTATGTAAAATAGTGTATATTTATGTTAGAAAGATTTAAAAAAATAGTTTTATGTTTTTATTTATTTTTTCTAAATTTTTCTAAAATAAAGGTAATTCCAAAAAACCCCCTTCCCCTGAATTTACATTAAAATTTATTAACAATATATTACGTGGCACAACTGTACTTATTCATTTTTAACGTATTAGCTTATTGCATAACCATTCCAACGACATAAGTTTTATAAACAGCTGCCATACAAAACTTTAGAGATATCGTCATTTTAATCTCAAGTGGTCAGGGGTTACGGGACCACCCAGTAGTGGCTTGACACATGAGCGTAGTACGTCCAAAAACGCGTGCCAATTGAGGGGATATGCGTCCCGTAGCCGTTACTGAGAGTTTAGAAAAATTTACTCTTTTATGTTTTCTCTCGTGATTTGATATCAATATTCATCACCAGTGATCGGATATTCGGATGCATATTTACCTAAAGTTGAAGTGTTGGCTATTATGGAATACACTTTTGTGTTGAAAAAATCCCGGGATCCCGGGATTGTGTGTGTACATAAACTGTTAAATAAAAACACTAACCTGGTAGGGCTGGTTTCTCTAGAGCCTGCTAAAGAGCGCGGGATGCCCGAGGGGCGCCTGCGAGCGCTCGCTAGCGACATGGGACCACTGCTGCGAGATGATGGCGAAGATGAACGGGATGTCGCTGTGGAAATAAAGATGTTATGAAATAACTTTTAGCTGTCTACCAGAATAGTTGTCGCAGCTATGAAGACTGAGGATCAGGGAACAAAACCGGTATAATCAATACAGGTATTCGGTTACAACATTTATGATTTTACAGGTATTTTTAAAGGTTACCGAAATAAAAATTACCTATATCTTACACATGCCGTCGGGATTAGTCAAAGGGTGCGCATCGCCTGTGTGTGTGTTACCGGTATTAAAACGGTAACCTAAATGAGGAAACATATTTCTTCTCCGTGGTTACTCATTACCCAGATAGCGTTAACCTTATTCGTAGAAGTAACCAAAAAATTGAGAAGTTGCCGAGAATTTTGTGTATTTTGTTTGTCTGTCGGGTCAGCTAGTGTTATACTATAATACTAGATGCGCCCCGCGGTTTCCCGCGCATAAGTCTCGATTCCGAGGGAATATCGGGATAAAAGGTATCCTATGTAATTCTCCAGGTCATGGTCTATCCATGTGCCAAATCCGTTCAGCCGTTTTAGCGTGACAGCGTAACAAACAAACAAACGAATGTTAATAGCCTAATTTTAGCCTTTTCATTGGATAGCCCAATTATTGAGGAAGAATTGGGCTATCCAATGCAAAAAGAATTTTTGAAATACGACTGGTAGTTTCGGAGATTACCCCCTAAATACAAACAACAAACACACAACCAATAGCGATATGGTTTTGATATTTGTGTTAAATTTTCCATAGTCTTCTCAGAATATTTTCCTTTAGCTACAACCTTTAAGGTACCTGCCCTTAGGACCCGTCTGAATATCCAACCTGTATATTACAAAAGTGTATTTTTATGAAAATTGCCGGGTCCGATTTTGATGCCCTTTTGCACAAGGGTATAGATGAAGTATCCCTACACAAATAACAAAACCGTATCGCTGTTGGTTCATAGACCACTTCCCATACAAATTTTGACAGTCTCCTTTACCTCTTTATTATATTAAGTATAGAAATATAGATTAAGAGCGTTTATCCCAAAAGTTGGCAACGTCGCAAATAGCTGTCAAAAATTTACCTGTTTTGATTAATTCGACAATATTATTGTATGGAAATAAGAAATGTGGCATTTCATAAATATAGTACAATATCCAAATTAATTATTTCAATACAGTAATATTTCCAAATTAATCAAAATAGCGAAATATTTGACTTCTATTTGCGACGTTGCCCACTTTCAAAATAAACGCTCTTAAAGTTAGGATTGTAAGTATACTCACGTTGTGACTGTGACACGCCAGGTCTCGACCGGGACCGGCCGACTGATCGCTCTGGACTAGGAGGCACACCGCTTGCTGCGACTGGCGAACGTTTTGCTCTGGCTGGTGAAACAATGACAATAATAAATTGTAGATATTATGTCGGAAGTGTATAAAAGCAATTACAGAAAGAAAAGTGCTACGTACAGTCCGGCCGTAGAGAGAATGCGTTCCTAACGCCTGTCAGTTGGACAATTTGTAGTAGTAATAAGGATCAAATTAGCAAAACACATATTTGAAATGAAATGAAATTCTTTATTCTATAAATAGGATATCGGAATCACTTTTACACATGACATTATTGTTCCCTATCTGACTACTCTGAGAAGAAAGGCCGAAACAAAGTCAGACGTCAGTCTCTTTTAAAGTCCAGACATAAATCTTGGTCAGATCATACGAAGACCATGTAGATTTGATTCAGAAATGGTCTTTCGATAGTATGAAACTGACAGGTGTCATGAACGCATACTGTCGGCGGCCGAACTGTATATATTTAAAGTGCTGTGAAACTGGTTGTATAATATGTAAGGGAAAATTCATACTTATATAAATGCAAAAACAATTTCGATGCATTTTTAAATGTAATTTATTTGCATTTTAATTTTTATTACTTCCAATCGTATATTATACGGAGGATTATAAGGAATACGGGTTGAAAATAGACTCGAAGCAAGGGAAAGTATTTTTTTTTATTTCAGAGACATATGTCAGAAACTATGTTATCTATATTTCATATAATTTCAAAAATGCTTAACTTTCAAAACAGCTACCTGTTCAATCACTAGCAGAAAAGCAACTAAATACACTTACACACACGTTATTTAAAAAAGCATATTTTTATGCATTTGGAGTAAGGGCTTGTTTCGTTATCTCCGATTAGGCACCAATTCGAGAGATTATTAAAAAAAATGGAAAAGAATTTGTATGACATTAAGTGCCAACTGGGGGTTAGCAGTGGTGGCCCAGTGGTATCGGTCTCGACTTGCGACATGCAGGTCGTGAGTTCGAACCTAGGCAGGCTCTTTACTTTGTGTATTTAATTTCATCACCCCTGCTGTTAAAACGGGGAAGTAAAACATTGTGAGGAAGCCGTCATGTCCTAGAACCAAAAATTCGAAGACATGTGACATCCCGCACTGGGCCTGCGTGGTGGATTATGGCCTACTCCCTCGCACAGAAAGGAGTGTCCCAGCAGTGGAAACATTATAGGCTGATTATGCTATAGAAGACGAAGTGTCGGTCATCCGACGGTGAGATGGGTGGACGACATTGTCACCAGCGCGGGTAGAGACTGGATGAGGCTGGCACAAGGGCGTGGGAATTGGCGCAAGAAGAGAGAGAGGCCTATGCCCAGAAGTGGGTTAACTCGGGCTGTGGATGATGAAGATGTTGTAGTGCCAACTATTAAAGATTTTTTTTTCGCACTCGATTTTCAACGCTCTGCTTAGCGCCGAGAGTTGAAAATCTAACACTGTTATGTTTATCTTGACGCGCTGGGATGCCTTCTATTGGATTCTCAATACCGAGACTTGAAAATACAATGCGCGAAAAAAATCGTCGAATAATAAAATCGATCGTGCGTACACGGGCGTAATTGGAACTTATCCGGTGATGCTAAATAAGGCCCTTAGGCCGAAATTGATAAACGTTACATAGCTCATATTTTGGCTTACAACAGTGACAGAAAACTAGTCTCAGCCGCGTTCTATTTAAAAGCGACCGTCGCCCGAATACGCGATCGGTCGCGTGCATACGGTACTTTTTGTTCGGAAAACCGCAAAGCGCCCTCTGTCGGCGCAACCACAAAGGTATTCGCGCCACGGTTGCTCGACACGGGGTAACTACATTCTAAGTAACGAATATTAATCTCGGCCTTAGTTTTTTTGCTTCTTTGAATAAAGTAATATATTAGCATGTATTTATAAATAAAAATAAAATCTACTTATACAAAATAAAATAATAATATACGAATTAAAATACCTGGTTGTGAAACATCTCCTTCTTCGGCATAGCATAAATTAAAGTTAAGCTTATTTATAATTATTTATTTATTATTTATAATTATCCCTCTACATGTACACTTGTATTTATAATTATATATTATCTAATATACATTCTTCGTTGTTCGTTCATTCACTTATATCTTCTTCACGGTCATATTGTGGGTCCGCTGAAATTCAAAAACTTTACTCAGTACGTTTTCTTTCAGATTTTGAAATTAAAATAAAAATAAAAATTATGATGTGAATGGTAATTTTTTTAAATTAAAATGTAGGATGAGAATGAGTAAAAGAGTAATGTTTTTGAATTCCGTTGAAGTATAAGGAACTTTTTGAAAATAAACCTTTTTCATATGGATTGTAAGGTGTTTTTTTTCTTTGACGAAACACGATATGATATTGTTGATTCGAAACACCATTTTTCCTTTGTAAAATATATACAATGAAAGATAAAAACAGAACTCATTAGAATTGTTGTTATTGTGTTAGTTTGAGCGACTACAGGTTTTTGTTAAAAGATACCCCACAAAAATGTGAATTTCATTAATTAATTCGCGATGTTTTTTTATAATACATTGCATGTATGAATCGTGGGTGTGCATTTAAAGATATAAATATTACATGCACAATCATACGGATGCGCTTCACCCATTTGTTACCGTGCGTTTGCACTAGCGAAACATTCGCATAAAAACATGTTGAAATCTCTGTTTTCAGTCAATGTATCGGCTCGCGTTCGCATTGTCACGCAACTTGTTGATGCGAAACATGTTTGACGTTTCATATCACTTGACATGTTTAACAGACAAACTGTTTCTGTATGAATCTTGCAACATGTTTCAATGTTTGGAAAACACTAACTAGAGATTTGTCTTAAAACTTACTCATGTTGCGTGCAATGCGAACGCAAATTCAACAAAATAAGATAACGAGATTTGTTTGAAGTGACAAGTTTCGAAACATCTACATGTTGAATGTTTTCTGGTGCAACCGCATAGTTAAACTTGCTAATATTTGTCCCATACTAAATGAAGAACTGTTGAAAATTGCAATTGAGTTTTTCTATAAGATATTTTTAAGTCCCAACCCGGATACTGGATCCGTGCCGGGTAGTGAGTGTAAATCTCTGCCTACCTCTTTAGGAAATACAGGCGTGTTATATTATTCTAATTACATGTTTGTTTTTAACTTGTGCTCGATGCATGCACCTATGTCAACGATGCATATGTATAGTTTGACCGAGACCGCTGTACCGCGTCTTAGGTATGTGCGCGGCGAGACGGGGGGCAGTGCAGGCCGCTCATTCGTCATCGCTCACGGCGCTCATCCGTCAACGCCAACTCACCGCGCATTCCTGAGGCGCGGTACATAGGTCTCGGTCAAACTGTAGTCAGCAATGTGGGCAATGCATGCACACAAGCTGACAATACAGTAAACCAGTTTCGCATTCTCTCAAGAATCAAATTCGCTTCTCTGTGGGGTATTCTTTATAGGTCAAACCGACGTCAAAAGGACATCAGTTGGAACCAAAAATAATAGATTTAACAAATATTGCTCTAATTGCGATGGCAAGCATATTTACGCCCCTATTAAAATAGCAACCCAATTTTTGTACATTTTTAGCGAGAAATCAAAGTTAAACACAACCACTTTTTTTGCAGTAGGTTAAAAATGTAGAGTGAAGGGTTTAGTTAGATGTATAATGGATAACCCTCATGCTGTAATACCACATACCTCCCTTTTTCTGCAGTTGAGTAGCTTCCAGAGTAATAATTGTTAATATTTATGAGTGTTTCCACCCCCTAATTTTTTTTACCTTTCCGTAAGCCCTTTATAGTAATTATTTTAAACAGAGATCTCTTAAGCCACGAGCAGACTTAGAAAAACAGTCTCCAGTTAGGCCTAAGTATGCGCTAGGCGAGCTAGAGCTAAGAGCTGCTAACCGATGGCTTGTTTTTTTTTTTTTTTGTGATCTATGAAAAAATAGATCAATGTGCCTGCCAGAGAGATCCTTGTTTAAAAATACACTCTGTATTATGACACTAATAAAAATATGATTGTAATGTCAGTGGCGAAGAGTTTTAACACGATTTCTTTCAGCCAGCCGATTGTTTCCGTTCTAATGACGGGCGCACACTAAAACAACTTACCACCAAGTAGACTCAAAGTAACGCATTGAAATGAGACCTTTACTTATTTTCTACTAGCAGCGTCCCACGGTTTCACCAGCGTTAGTCTCGATCCCGTGCGAATATCGGGATAAAAAGTCCTATGTCCTATTCCAGTTCATGGTCTACCCATGTGCCAAATTTCATGCAAATCCGTTCAGCCGCCTTAGCGTGAAAGTGTAACAAACAAACAAACTTACTTTCGCATTTATAATATTAGTTAGGACTAGCTGACCTGACATACGTTGTCCTATCAACATTTTAATCTATAGAAAATTTTCCCAGTAATTTTAAAATAAAATTCTTTACGGAAGATTCTGATACGGACTATTACTAACATTTGAAAACCAACATTAGCCAAATCAGTCCAGCCGTCAGTTCCAACGAACAGCATTTAATAGATAATACAAAAATGTATCAAAACGTTTTGTCAGTTACACTGATTTATTTGAAACATATTTTTCTATAATATCATCTTCCAGTAGTTAAGAAACATATCAAATGAGATTATATGAGAGTGTTCAATGCTTCGAATGAATTGATTTCCATCATGTAACCTAAACTTATTTTCCCCAGTTGTTGACGAATCGTTGTCGTTGTGGCGGCATCTACAACGCCACATGCGGACTATGCATCACCATGAGGTCACGCAAAATCCTGCATTGCGCAAGCAAGTATACATACAACGTCCCGACATCAATCGTCGGGCAGTTGCCCACCACACACGACACCCGTCTGGTCTGAGGATCCTCCCTTTTCAATAGAGGATGAGTGAACTTTACACCCTGTTCCTAATGCCTCTATACTACACTTCTGATAGTCATAAATGTCACATTTCAATGTTTTACTTTTGAGTCAAGTTGTTGTCCAGTCATTTCAACCTCCCCCCCCCCCAAATACACAAAGCACTCACGCAAGCTGGCAGTGGGCGGGATCTTGTTGCGGCTCATGTGCGAGTACAGCGCCCGCGCACGCGCGCGCTGCGCCGCGGCCGCGTCCAGCGCCGACACCGAGCGCGCCGTCACGCTGGCGGGGGAGCGCTCTGGAATAGCACAAGAGGAATAACGACGGTGCATTCTCTGTGGATTTTTGTGATGGGACAGTAAGGGCAGCTACCTTAACCCTTAACCGTTGTCGCTACGGGAAAAGAAAATAGATATGTTTCACAAAAACTTTATTTGATGCCAATCGATCCTGTTCCTTATAAGGATCAAAAACCTCTTTGGACCAACTGAGGTTTGACTACTAGAAAAGTCAAAAAACTCAAAAAACTTTTTCCATACTAAAGGTAGGAAAAAAAACCCCAAATTACTTTTTTATGATGGACAGACTAGCCGAAAATAAACAAGTAAATTAACTTCGAACGAATACTCCTTATAATTGTATTTCCTTTGAGAACAAGATAGTTTGTTGCCTGTGATTTCAGACTTTCTACAAAAAAAAATACTTCAAATAATTTTGAACTTCATTATTATGAGAAACTTTAAAAAAGACTGTGCGCTACAAAAGTCAGAAATTGAACGCGTATTCGTTCGAAATTTGAAACTCCATTTTTTAGTTTATTTTCTGCCAGTCTAGCCATCGTGGTTGGAGTCCTCATGTCTTACGAAATGTATGGGAAAAGTTTTATTGCGATTTCGTTATAGTGTAGTGTAATTACACTGTAGTCTGTCCCCTCTGCCCCGTTGGTCTACACACGTGTCGCCGGGTGTCCTGCGCCGGGCCCGACGACTGTGAGAGTGCAGCAATCTGCGCACACACGCCTGCACTATAATATCTCCCGCGTCGATGACTCTGAGATTGGCTGCCATGGCCGAGATCCCATCTAGGGGACTATTCAGAGAGGATAGCTGCCCTTTTTGGTCATGTACGGGAATCTAACGAATTACGTTTTTTTTGTTTTCTAAATAAAAACAATAATTCTCTCACCGTCGCCCCTCATAGCGACGGGTATGTGCGAGACAGGCGGCCTCTCCTGCGAGGCGCGGCGTCGTCGCAGCGAGCCCGTCCGACTCACGCCCGATACTAGGTTCTCAGTCGATGCTGTGTATAGTTACCGATATCCAGGCAGCGTGCAAGAATACGTTGGTGGTTTAGTAATATATACATACAATTTATGAAAAAGATAGGCGCAAAAAGAATCCGGCTCGAAGGACCATAAAACATAAAATCCATAAACAGGAATGGTTATATCCTCCAGGTGATGAGGACTATAGCGGTAACCAGATAACAGTGGACTGTATTACAAGGGAAAACAAACTTAACTATTTGAATCGTAATTGGCGAGAATGAATAAGCAAAAACGCTGTATGGCGGGCGATGTGCAGTGGAGTGCCGGCCGGGCTACGGCTCAGGCCGCTCGCAGTAACAGACAGTAACATCTTTTATACAAGGTGTAGTTGAAATAATTCAAAACTCGATAAGGGAGAGAAATAATTCAAAACACGATAAGGGAGAGAAATAACTCAAAACTCGATTGAACTCATCATTATGAATAACTTAAACTACGAGACCTGAAATCACGAAAAACCTCCTGTTTCATACATTCTGCAGTCATGTGAACAGGCTAAGTAGTACCACAGCTTATTTCTTTCAATTACGCCCCCTTACCCGTTTTCACGTACGTAATAACACCTTGTGTAGATAAGATATTGGTTCACAATGATATTACATGTTATCTAGTAACCGCTTTATATGCTTATTTATTCTATTTACTGACCTGATACACTGGCCGATGGACTCCTCGGACTTGTGATAGCTCTCCTCTCTGAAACAATACGAAAAAAATATTATTTTTAAGGTTCCATACGTCCACATGAAAAAACGGAACGCATAAGGAAGTCTATAAAGGATCACTCGTGTGTCTGTCTGTCACATGTCGATTTGCTTCGAATCTAATGTACCAATCAAGTTGAAATTTAGTACACATTATGAATTTCTGTGACCCAAATAACACACGAACGTGTAACGTAAATAAATTAATTTTGAATATGAGGTACACTTTTGGGGGAAAATTTTGAAAATATAATCAAATAGTTTTTCAAACTGTACCGTGTGACATATCAAATGAAAGGGCTTGTGATGATGATTTCAAATATGTTTCTTTTATAATACTTATTAAAATAAATAGTTTAAAATTATTAAATTAACCATCCCCCCACCTCCCCCCCTTATCTCCGAAGCAGTTAAGCAAAAATTTTAGAAAAAAAAACAGAATAGTTCTATACTTTTACAGGAAAACGTATAAGTCTAAGGTTTTAAAATAACATGGTAAATCATTCAATTTTGTGCGTACAAGCTTACATTTGCAGTTGGAATATCAAAGTCAAATAATTTGTTTCAATTAGGCAAATGAAAGGCCTTTTTAAACGAATGTATGTGGGGAACATGTTCTTCAACAACAAAGTTAATTTTGTTCTTGGAATAAATTCATCCCAACTACGGAACCCTTCATTGTACGTGGTCCGACACGCACTTGGCCGGTTTTTGTAATATGCGACAGGTAGCGTCTTGGTTATAACTACTGACCGGAAGAGACTTGCAGCGGTTATACAGCAAAAAAGCGACCCCGCCCACGTTGGATGAGAAACTTTTACTTTAGTTTGGCAGGCTACCTTGACAGATAATTACCTTAACAAGTAATTAGATGATGTTCTTACCAGTGCCAACATGATGCAGACTATCAACGCTTCCGATATTTCTCTCTCGCTCTATCTGCTTCTGCGCGGCCGAGTCGAGCCGAGCGAACAACTGTTCTGCGTCGTCGGGGAAGTGGCGTTTGTAGGCGGCGTATGCCCTGTGGATGATAACATTAAAATGAAACTCAAAGCATTTATATCAAATAAACCAATTCAAGTCAAGGGGTCGGTCAGTCAGAAAGATGAAGAAAGTTCCCCATTCCAAAGCGTAGTAGAGGAATGGGCAAGAAACTCCATGGACACTGTTTTGAACAAAATAAGGTTACAAAATCTTGGTTACATCATTAATATTGAAATTATACACGTGAGAACAATGTAGAACGTTAAAAGCGTCCGTAATAAAAATAAAAATTCAAAAAAATAATTTAAATAAGCCATGGCAGCTAAGAGATGACCAGTCCCTACTGACGGCGCCTATTCACGAACATGACGCATGGATCAGCACCATTCAGCTCAACCATTTTGAAGGGAGATACATGATCCAACACACGCGCCACCTTCAGCGAGACATTTGAGTGAGGATGACATACTCTCAGCCGCCAGGGCACATTCAAGTCAATGAAAGACGTAACCAGTAAATGGTAGCTTTATAGAAGGTACATAGTACTCACACATGTGCTTATTAAACATAATAACAAAAACAGGAAGCAGTTCACCAGCATTTTGTCAGTTATGGACATTTTATCTTCGCTTGGCAATATTTAACAATATCCTTGACATTATTTCCTATCATAGGCAATATTCCCTCCCTGTCCTTGGCAATAATGTCCCTACTTGGCAATATTACCTTTACTTGGCTATATTGCCAACACTTGCCAAAAATCCCTGCCATTGGTAATTTTACCTACACATGGCAATATTCCCTTGCTGCCTTAAAAGAATGTCGCAGCATCATGCTGAGATAGGAGCCTTTTAGCCTCTTTTCTCATTCTTTTTTTTCATTTTACTTTGTTTTGTATTGATGTCTAACATCTTTCCTTTCGTTATCTGCAATCTGTGTGATGGGAAATCTGTGGGAGATTTCGTGAAAAGGAACGGAAGTGTGTCACAGGAAGCCGGGGAAGCGCGCGCTATTGTCTGGATATAATGTTAATGTTGCTTATTATCAAGGTGAGATGTCAGATGTTACGCATCATATGCGACTTCTGTAAGGCGGATACAGACATTGCGAGGCATGCAAAGTGTACGGCGCTCATCGCATGCTTCGCAATATGTGGATGTTCATATTCGTGGTGAGGCAATAGAAATTTATATAGAGACGTGCGTTGCTCCTACAAGTACTATTAGGATCGACGCACGCCTTTCCGATAGCGATTCGCACGGCCGTTTGTTGCTTCTCTAATATTACCATGCATTTATAATTTTTTGGCAATATTCCCCGTACTTGACCATATTCGCCGTACCCTTCAATATTTCTCTTACTTCGTAATATTTCCTGCCCTTGGCAATATAACCCACACTTGGGGCAATATTACCTGAACTTCGCAATATTGCCCGTCCTTGGCTATATTCACTTTCCGTGGCAATACTACCTACACATGGCAATATTTCCCTTCTTGTCCCAGGCAATATTGTCTGCGCGTGGCAATATAACCTAGTTGGCCACATTTACTTTACTTGGCAATATTCCCTTACGAGTAAAAATCTTACCTCCTGCCGTAAGTCCTACAAGTACTATCAGCATCGACGCACGCCCTTCTGATAGCGTCTCGCACGGCCGCTTGTTGCTTCTCTAATATTACGTCCACTTAGCGATATACGTACCGGGCAATATTACCATGTGTTTGGCAATATTTCCCGTATTTGACCATATTCGCCGGACCCTTTAACATTCCTCAAACTTCGTAATATTTCCCGCCCATGGCAATATAATCCACATTTGGGGCAATATAACCTGAATTCGCAATATTGCCCGTCCTTGGCTATATTCACTTTCCATGGCAATACTACCTACACATGGCAATATTTCCCTTCTTGTCCCAGGCAATATTGTCTGCGCGTGGCAATATAACCTAGTTGGCCACATTTACTTTACTTGGCAATATTCCCTTGCGAGTAAAAATCTTACCTTCTGCCGTAAGTCCTACAAGTACTATCAGCATCGACGCACGCCCTTCTGATGGCGTCTCGCACGGCCGCTTGTTGTTTCTCTACAGTTTGAGCCGGCCATGTTTCTAGCATTAGCACTAGGACTTCGCTGTAAACAAAGATAAATTATACGTTAATATTACATTTATAATTTTACTACAATCATGCCACTAATGCCGCAAACAATGTGGCCACCACTGGGCTCAAACAATATGAAAACAATAAAGAAGATTACACGCAAAGAGGAAAAATTAATTTTAATACAAATATTCAGGATGAATAGCAGCCTATGTACTTCTCCCGGTTCAGTGGTTTAGGCGTGAGAAGGTAACAGACAGACAGACAGAATTACTTTCGCATTTATAATATTAGTAACATACTGATCAATTATAATGGTAAACCAACAAAATTAATTTGACACCTTTTATTTATTTGGGGGCAAAAAAGGGGCCCGTGGCTAAATAATGACAGCTGCACGGGTTGATCTTCAAGGCTAAGCAACGCTTGCCGAGGTCGGTGCATGGATGGGTTACCATCCATTACGTATCGAGACCCCTCCGTGCCTCGGAAAGCACGTTAAACCGTTGGTCCCGACTGTCATTCGTAAATCTTTGTCAGTCGTTACGGGTATTCAGAAACCCGAAAGTCTAAAAACCAGTCTTACCAAGGAGTACCGTGTTACTCAGTAACTGGGTTGTGGAGATCCGATTGTCGCTCCATGTAAAATACTGGTATTCAGCTGCATCCGGTTAGACTAGAAGCCGACCCAACATAGTTGGGAAAAGGCAAGTTCGGCAGATGATTATTTTTTGCAAGGTGGACCGATGACCTGGTGAAGGTCGGACTCCGCTCGAAGCGAGAAACACAAGACACAAAGAATACCTGGCTAGGGTCAAACCGCCGACCTACAACTCTGTTCGTCGGCCCGTAACCACAGAACTCTACTTGTTATGATAATAACTCGTTACCTGAGCGTGGAGCGGATCTCTTTGGACTTGTTGGTGGTGAGGTTGGTCATGATGACCGGCAACAGGCGCGGAGAGTGCACGTACGACACGATGTAGCGCACGCAGATTGTGCCCGCTGATGATATCACCTGGGGGAAGACTTGTTGGTTAATATTTGGATCAAGTCGCTTGCGGTGATCTTGGCTGGCTCTTATCACTAATGAAGTTACACTTTTATTTATTTATTAATATTTTTCCGCCATTAAAAAAAATCTAGCGAGCCTTACAGTAGCTGCATAATGATGTGTAACATCAGACATCTTGGCTGACGTATCTATCTACCATCACCGTTATCATCATCTTCATCATCCTGTTTACAACCTCTCGGAAAATGGGTAGGTACCATCAGACGGCCAACTCTAGTACCGCGCACGTTTATTGGTCAAATCAAATAGCGCGCGCTTCCCCGGCTTCCTGTTACACATTTCCGTCCCTTTTCACGAATTCACACCCACAGACATGATTATTTTGTTTTTTTATTTAGATTTTGTTTGCAGAAATGCGAGAGGAAAGATGTTACAAATCAAAAAGTTTTGCACACTGTACCGTGTGACATATAAAATAAAAACAATTTATTTTAAAATTATTAAAAAAAAATATATGCTTGAGACCCTCAAACATTTTTTTTTTTAATCATTTTCAAATAAATAGTTTTATAGTTATTTTAGAAAATAGATAAACATTTGCCATTCCCCCACCTTATCTCTACTGAGCCTAAATAAAAAAAAAAATAGTAAATAATTCTAAACTTATAGATTCCAAGAAATCCTGTAAGAAGTCTGTGGTTTTAAAATAACATGACAAATCTCTCAATATTGTGCGTATAAACTTACATTTGCAGTTGGAATGTATGGGAGACCATGTTATTCAACTACAATGTTACGTTTGTTCTTGGGATAAATTCATCCCAACTACGGAACCCTTCATTGGGCGTGGTCCGACACGCACTTTCTTTTTAATAAACTTTTTCTATCATAGAACTAGGTAAGATAACAAAAGATAAGATGTATTTTCTCACCACAATATTATAACAGTACATTTACAAATGATCATAGGACAATATATTATAATAGAATGTATTTATAAATTCAAATGATTTGATTTCACATAAACCTACAAGGGCACTTATGAAACGTCAGAAGCTAGGTGCACAGTTCTAATTGGTCGTTTCTTATGGAGAAGAGCCGGCAAGAAACTCCATGGCTACTCTTTTAAAAGTAAATGGTATTTACAATGTTTTCAAGTTACAGTGTTTATAGGTATGAGAGGACAGTGTAGGCCTATCAACAAGTACCAGGTACTTAGCAAGATAGAAAATGGTCGACAGATCTACAGTCTGTTAAGCCTACAATGTTCTCACATTCACAAAATCTAAAAGAAAAGAAACTATAAAAGCAAAATAAAATAATAAAAATAAAAACCTATTTAAACCAAATACAGCTGTAACAAATCTATACCGTAGGAGACTGGTGCCTAAGATAGGGTAAAAAAAAAAAAAAAAAAAAGAAAAAAAAAAAAAAAAAAAAAAGGCTTGTATTTCAGGACAAAAATTCAGTCTAAATAATTAGTTGGTTAATGTTTCTTACCTTGGCAGCATTCTGTATGAGATTGATGAGCTCCTGCATAATGTACAGACTGAACTGGTCGATTTTGTTCCTGAGCACCTTCGACATGTGGGCGATCGTGATGCATGCTTCGCGGACCACCTGAGAACAATACATGAACATTTAGTTATTTATACACATTACTTGGCCGACATTGGTTAATATAATAGAACTAGTTGTGTCCCCGGTTTCACCCGCATAAGTCTCGATCCCGTGGGAATATCGGGATAAAAAATTTCCTATGTCCTAACTCAGGTCTTGGTCTACCTATGTGCTATAATTTTTTTTTAATTATGAATTTGCTTTTATGACATTTCAATTTAATTTTTGTATTTAAATTTGATTCTGTTGTTAATTTTGATTTTGTATTTTACCTATTTTGATTTTGATTTCATATTAATTTTGATTTTGTATTTAATTTTGTTTTCTAATTTCTGTTTTTAAACTGATTTAAATTTTGCTTCAAACTAACATCTTACTTTATGGGGCATGCGGTGCTAACCTATAAGAGATTGTTATACTAACCTATGATATAATAATGTTTATTTTAATATGTAACAGTATAAACAATTGTTGGTTGGCCAAAATAAATAAATAAATAAATAATTTTTATCCAAATCCGTTCAGCCGTTTTAGCGTGAAAGCGCAACAAAGAACTTTTTGAGTTTACTAATCTACTCTAATATTATAATATAAAGAGAAAAGATTATAGTTTGCAATTAATAAACTCAAACACTACTCGGCCGACTTTATAAATTCTCAGCCTAATGGCCTAATCAGCCTATAATGTTGCCGCTGCTGGGACACAGGCCAGTATATCAGACACGTACATTCCCATCTCACTCAAATAAGAGGACCTGCATGCAATCACCACACAATTTTTTTTTTCTTTTTTCTCTTTATGTAATCTCTCTAATACTTAAGTAAATACACTATAAACTGTTAAAGTGATTATGTACATGATATTGTAATGAAATTACGTTATGGCTTTTATATATTTGTATAATACTCGAGGGGTTTGGCACTGATAGCTGAAATACAGGCTCTGCCTAGTTCGGCTACAGACGACTACACCACTTTTTCTGAACTAAATTTGCCTGTTAAAATATTATGTAATCTATGTCTAAGTTTCTTAAAATAAACAATATTATATTATTATATTATATTATTCTTTTCGGTCGTATTGCATAACGCGGGCCCAGTGCAGGTCGGTAGATATCACATGTCGTCGAATTTTTGGTTCTAGGACATGCCGGTTTCCTCACGATGTTTTTCTTCACCGTTTTGAGAGCAGTGGTGATGAAATTATGTACACAAAGTAAAGCGCCTGCCGCCTTTAAGTCGCTGCCGTTACCACTGGGCCACCACTGTACTCAATGTTAATAATTTTTCAGGTTACAATTAAGCAATGGAATAAAAAAATAACACAAAAGATAATAAGAAAATAGTTTACAATAATAATATATTCGCCCATGACGAGAATCTCGTGAAAGCTGAGAACGATAAAAAAATCAAGTATCTTAACTTAGCACACGAGGTGGTCGACATGTGGGACGTGGACTCTGCAATCATTGTACCGATAATCGTTTCGGTTAATGGCCTAATAGCAGAGCCTCGACCAACACCTCAGGAGGCTCTCATTGCGCGGCTGGGTCAAGGGCTTGATTCAGAAAGCAGTACTTCTGGACACGGCACGCATAGTGAGGAGGTTCTTTTCTCTAGAGCCCTGACCACCGGCAGCTTGGACCCTGTTACTGATGCCATGGGCCACTTTTTTTTTTGTGTTTTTTATAAAAATATTTAAAAATGTAAACAATATGTATTAAAAATGAAATAAAGAAAATAATAATATATTAATTAATAATATTAATTTTTACTTTTTATTATATATTATTTTATATAATTTAATAATGATATTACACTGCTCGGAATGGTGAAATATTGAAAATTATATTAGAAAAATATGCACACTTTAAAGTTCTATATTTAGTTTTTTAAAGCATTTTCAGAGTTTACTAAGTTCTTAAAAACAAACATATTTAGTACATGTTTGTTTACCTGACTCCTCAGATCTTTGATGACGACTAAGAAGGGCACGGACAGCTCCTTGAGATGAGCCGCGAACTCTGCCGGGTACTGCTGGTGGGCGTTCGCTGTGAGGAGCGAACGGATCTTCTTCAACTGTAAAGAAACAAAGATTGATGTTAGTAAAATGGAAATATTTTCGTGAGAATAAGGAGAAAAGTAGGTATTTCTTACACTATGTGGAAGAGTGTTTAGAAAGGGGCTTGTGGCTAAATAATAACAGCCGCACGGGTCGATCGATCAGGTTAAGCTACGTTTGCCACGGTCGGTCCGTGGATGGGTGACTATCTTTACATCCCAAGACCTCTCCGTGTCTCGGAAAGCACGTTAAGCCGTTGGTCCCGGCTGTCATTTGTAGATCTTTGACAGTCGTTACGGCGTGACGTGTTACATGATTTGACCAAGATTATGTCTAGATTTAAAAGCGACTGTGATCTCTGAGTTTGTTTCAGTCTTTCTTCTCAGAGTAGTCAGACAGGAAATGCCGAACTCATTTAGTTTTTAAAATATTATTGATAGAAGTGTTTGAACAAACCTATTTACTATACCAATTTTTTTATTATTATTCAATCTTTTTGTTCTGGTTAATATTTTATTTTATTTTTTTCCCTTTATAAATAAATAATTTGTCTAGAGTTTTAAAATTGGCTATTGTTATATAATTTAGATTAGATTCGGGGTGAGAGCCTGGTGATTCGACACAGGGTATCCTACTAGTATGGACGCCAGTCTTTCACAAAGGATCATATTTTTTTATTTTTTTTGTCAAAAAACTATAATGCTTGTCTCTTTGTGAAGAGAGAAATGAAGATTGTTACAATATTAACAGAAAATAAAAGAACGAGAATGTCCCGTAAGCTCACCGCGTCCACGCGCTTCTCCCAGTCGGCGGCGCGGTCGCCCAGCAGCGCGGCGGCGTGGCGGCACAGGTCGTCCAGGCCGCGCGGCCCGTACACGGCGGCCGGCGCCGACGACAGGAAGGCGGCCTCGAAGGCCTCCGACGACACGGCGCCCGCCTCGCCTGGCGCCGAGCTGCTCATGCCGCTGGACACTGCGGCCGGAGTACGGGTTGACGTTATTTCATATATTTATTTGCAAGAATATAGGTAGCTAACATAAGCTCTTGAGATCTATGGGTTTCACTATATTCGGCATTTCAGCCGTGCAAATATCCAGGTTTTACATTTTGGTTGTGCATATAGCATGCAGTACACATTTAGTAGTGAGCAATCATATAAAAATACTAAAAATAGTTGAATAATTTAAATTTAAGTTACAATACAATTAATAAAATTAAAATTAAATACGATTACGATTAGCTCGAGCCTATTAAGAAACCAGTAATCTGTAATTTAACAATCGATCATGTCGAGTCCTCGAAATTCGTTACATTCACACCTGGTTTCTGGAACTACACTACTAGTAACTAAACTACAACAACGTATCCAAATTTCCGTAGTATTAAATGATTAATAAACGATTGATGATAGGATCACTTCGCTGTGCGTCTATCTGTCAGTCTGGCAAGACCAATTTCTCAAAAACGCATGAAGGTATCAAGTTGAAGTTAATATCAAATACGTAGATCTATGGTGCCTTGGAGCTGTAAAAAAATCGAGCTTCTAAGTCAATGCTATAAAAAACACGGCCATTTAAGTGACACATTTTGATTCTCGGAAATAAATCAAAACCTACAGAATGCTTCCCATTGAGCTAGAATCATGAAATTTTTAGGAAGCAATCTCACAGCAAAAGTAAAGGAAAAAGTCCGAAAATCGTTCATTTGTAGTTTTATCATACAATTTTTTTTAATAAACGATATAATGAAAAATATTTTTTTGCGATTACAAACTAATATTTGCAGTTGGAAAATTAACCGAGACGAATATCGATGTATGGGAGACCATGTTTCTCAACTACAATGTTTGTTCTTTAAATTCATCTCAACAACGGAACCCTTTTTTGTACGTGGTTCGACACGCACTTGGCCCATTTTTGTGTTGATTCTCGTTCCGGAAACCGGGTCAATATTTGATACAAAATATGTCTATATTTATGAAAACATAACATTCCCAGCAAACATAACTTAAGAGAACTGTATTTATGATAGTTATTCAGTAACTATACTTTTTTTCAACAACTCGAGATCGCATTTTGATTAACATTAGAAGTGCTGGAGCGACCAGACCGCGGTCATATTTTGATTAACACAAGAAGTGATGGTGCGACCAGACCGGGGTCATCTTTTGATTAACGTTAAAGTGCTGGAGCGACCTGATCGCGGTCATATTTTGACTAACATTAGAAGTGCTGGAGCGACCAGACCGCGGTCATATTTTGATTAACACAAGAAGTGATGGTGCGACCAGACCGGGATCATCTTTTGATTAACGTTAAAGTGCTGGAGCGACCTGATCGCGGTCATATTTTGACTAACATTAGAAGTGCTGGAGCGACCAGACCGCGGTCATATTTTGATTAACACAAGAAGTGATGGTGCGACCAGACCGGGGTCATCTTTTGATTAACGTTAAGGGCGCGTTTGCAAATCGGACAAAATTCTGCTGTTTTTCGGTTCATTTATTGACAAAACTCAACCGAATTTTATATAACTAATAACTACCACATATAGATCGGTTCTTCATCTTCAAATTATAGGAACTTTTGTGTTCAAAATTTTAGTTTTTTATATTGTAAAAACGATCTTCCGTTGCCATTTTCCACAAATTGACGATACTGGGTTGAGTTTCAGTACAGTTTTTATTCTATTATCAACATATTTTGAGATTTCTAAAAATACTATAAGTAGGCAAACATACTCATTTTTAAAACTTAGTAAAAAAAATGTTTCAAAATGTCACAAATAGTCGCAAAATTTTTCACATATTTTGCTATTACGGTTGAATCTTAAAGGATTGCATTAAGGGTTATTTTATTTTTGGTTCCTGTTTTGATTTATAGCACAAACATTTCGAAAGAAACCTCAGTCCGCGCTCGGCCGCTGTCGTGAGTGGACCCTGTGTTGCTTGTTTACAGCGGTTCGTGTGGAAAAAGATCGCTGTACAAATACAAAATATTCTGTAAATCAAATTTGATACTTGATATTGTGGTAAGATAATTTTATAATCACACATTTTTATTTCGGTAAAAGTAAGTAAGGTTTATAAATACCTATTCGTCTGGGACTTGATGGAGTGACCTGAAGGTATACTTCGGCGACTGTTACTTGAACTCCTCAACGAGTAGAACTAGGTCTGCCGAGTTTGGGCTCGTTTTGTTAGTTATGATGAGACCTTACCTCCGGACTTGATGGAGTGACCTGAAGGTGTACTTTGGTGACTGCTACTGGTACTCTATGACGAGTAGAACTAGGTCTGCCAAGTTTGGGCTCGTTTTGTTAGTTATGATGAGACCTTACCTCCGGACTTGATGGAGTGACCTGAAGGTGTACTTTGGTGACTGCTACTGGTACTCTATGACGAGTAGAACTAGGTCTGCCGAGTTTGGGCTCGTTTTGTTAGTTATGATGAGACCTTACCTCCGGACTTGATGGAGAGACCTGAAGGTGTACTTTGGTGACTGCTACTGGTACTCTACGACGAGTAAAACTAAGCGTGCCGAGTTTGGGCTCGTTTTGTTAGTTATGATGAGACCTCACCACCGAACTCGATGGAGTGACCTGAAGGTGTACTTTGGTGACTGCTACTGGTACTCTACGACGAGTAGAACTAGGTCTGCCGAGTTTGGGCTCGTTTTGTTAGTTATGATTACCTCCGGACTTGATGGAGTGACCTGAAGGTGTATTCCGGTGACTGATACTGGAATCTAGAACTCCTCAAGCAGTCACCGAAGTACGCCTTCAGGTCACTCCATCAAATCCGGAGATAAGGTCTCGTCATTACTTACAAAACGAACCCTAACTCGGCACACCTAGTTCTACTCGTCGAGGAGTACCAGTAGCAGTCACCGAAGTACACCTTCAGGTCACTCCATATAGTCCGGAGGTAAGGTCTCGTCATAACTAACAAAACGAGCCCAAACTCGGCACACCTAGTTCTACTCGCCGAGGAGTACCCGTAACAGTCACCGAAGTACACCTTCAGGTCACTCCATCAAGTCCGGAGGTACGGTCTCGTCATAACTTACAAAACGAGCTCAAACTCGGCACACCTAGTTCTACTCGTCGAAGAGCACCAGTAGCGGTCACCGAAGTACGCCTTCAGGTCACTCCATCAAATCCGGAGGTATGGTCTCGTCATTACTAACAAAACGAGCCCAAACTCGGCACACCTAAGTCTAATCGTCGAGGAGTACCAGTAGCAGTCACCGAAGTACACCTTCAGGTCACTCCATCAAGTCCGGATGTAAAGTCTCATCATAACTAACAAAACTAGCCCAAATCTTTCTACTAGAAGAGGGCTCCAGTGCCTCCTAGCAGTCACTGAAGTAGGTATTTGTATCTAAGTATTATTTAGTAAAAATACAAACAACAATACGAAATATTTTTTGTAGATGATATTTTTTATTTTTTATATGTATTATAAAGAATATAGAGAAAAAGAAACTTTCAAAGTACCAAAATTAGTTCACTTGACTACTATTCCCGCAACTAACCATGCGTACACTTGTGTGTGTGACCTTTGTCAATGTAGTAGTTGGATTCTATACCTATCAAATTTGTAAACGCGTCCTTAAGGGCGCGTTTTCAAATCGGACAAAATTCTGCTGTTTTTCGGTACATTTTGTGACAAAACTAAACCGAATTTTATATAACTAATAACTACCACATATAGATTGGTTCTTCATCTTCAAATGCAAGTAACTTTTGTGTTAAAAATTATAGTTTTTTATATTGTAAAAACGATCTTCCGATGCCATTTTCCACAAAATTAACGATACTGGGTCGAGTTTCAGTACAGTTTTTATTCTATTATCAACATATTTTGAGATTTAAAAAATACTTTAAGTAGGCAAACATACTTATTTCTAAAATCTAGAAAAAAAAATGTTTCAAAATGTCACAAATAGTCGCAAAAAAAATAAAAACCAAAACTATTTTTTTCACATATTTTGCTATTACGGATGAATCTTAATGGATTGCGTTAAGGGTTATTTTATTTTTGGTTCCTGTTTTGATTATTGCACAAACATTTCGAAAGAAACCTCAGTCCGCGCTAGACCGCTGTCGTGAGTGGACTCTGTGTTGCCTGTTTGCAGCGGTTCGTGTGGAAAAGATCGCTGTACAAATACAAAATATTCTGTAAACCAAATTTGATACTTGATATTGTGGTAAGATAATTTTATAATTACACATTTTTATTTCGGTAAAAGTAAGTAGTTTATAAATGCCTATTCGTCTGGGACTTGATGGAGTGACCTGAAGGTGTACTTCGGTGACTGCTACTGGTACTCCTCGACTAGTACAACTAGGTCTGCCGAGTTTGAGCTCGTTTTGTTAGTTATGATGAGACCTTACCACCGAACTTGATGGAGTGACCTGAAGGTGTACTTTGGTGACTGCTACTGGTACTCCTCGACTAGTAGAATTAAATCTGCCGAGTTTGGGCTCGTTTTGTTAGTTATGATGAGACCTTACCACCGGACTTGATGGAGTGACCTGAAGGTGTACTTTGGTGACTGCTACTGGTACTCCTCGACTAGTAGAATTAAATCTGCCGAGTTTGGGCTCGTTTTGTTAGTTATGATGAGACCTCACCACCGGACTTGATGGAGTGACCTGAAGGTGTACTTTGGTGACTGCTACTGGTACTCCTCGACTAGTAGAATTAAATCTGCCGAGTTTGGGCTCGTTTTGTTAGTTATGATGAGACCTCACCACCGGACTTGATGGAGTGACCTGAAGGTGTACTTTGGTGACTGCTACTGGTACTCCTCGACTAGTAGAATTAAATCTGCCGAGTTTGGGCTCGTTTTGTTAGTTATGATGAGACCTCACCACCGGACTTGATGGAGTGACCTGAAGGTGTACTTTGGTGACTGCTACTGGTACTCCTCGACGAGTACAACTAGGTCTGCCGAGTGTGGGCTCGTTTTGTTAGTTATGATGAGACCTCACCACCGGACTTGATGGAGTGACCTGAAGGTGTACTTTGGTGACTGCTACTGGTACTCCTCGACTATTAGAATTAGATGTGCCGAGTTTGGGCTTGTTTTGTAAGTTATGACGAGACCTTACCTCCGGACTAGATGGAGTGACCTGAAGGTGTACTTTGGTGACTGCTACTGGTACTCCTCGACTAGTAGAATTAAATCTGCCGAGTTTGGGCTCGTTTTGTTAGTTATGATGAGACCTCACCACCGGACTTGATGGAGTGACCTGAAGGTGTACTTTGGTGACTGCTACTGGTACTCCTCGACGAGTACAACTAGGTCTGCCGAGTTTGGGCTCGTTTTGTTAGTTATGATGAGACCTTACCACCGGACTTGATGGAGTGACCCGAAGGTGTACTTTGGTGACTGCTACTGGTACTCCTCGACGAGTACAACTAGGTCTGCCGAGTTTGGGCTTGTTTTGTAAGTTATGACGAGACCTTACCTCCGGACTTGAAGGAGTGACCTGAAGGTGTACTTCGGTGACTGCTACTGGTTCTCCTTGACGAGTAGACCTAGGTGGTCACTCCATTGAGTTCGGTGGTGAGGTCTCATCATAACTTACAAAACAAGCCCAAACTCGGCACATCTAATTCTACTAGTCGAGGAGTACCAGTAGCAGTCACCGAATTACACCTTCAGGTCACTCCATCAAGTCCGGAGGTAAAGTCTCATCATAACTAGTAAAACTAGCCCAAAATCCACAGCCCACATCTTTCTACTAGAAGAGGGCTTCCAGTGCCTCCTAGCAGTCACTGAAGTAAGCATTTGTATCTAAGTATTATTTAGTAAAAATACAAACTACAATACGAAATATTTTTTGTAGATGCCTATGTATTATAAAGAATTTAGAGAAAAAAAAAATTCAAAGTACCAAAATTAGTTCACTTGACTACTATTCCCGCAATTAACCGTGCGTACACTTGTGTGTGTGACCTTTGTCAATGTAGTAGTTCGATTCTATACCTATCAAATTTGTAAACGCGTCCTTAAAGTGCTGGAGCGACCTGATCGCGGTCATATTTTGACTAACACAAGAAGTGCTGGAGCGACCGGACCGCGGTCATATTTTGATTAACACAAGAAGTGATAGTGCGACCAGATCGCGGTCATACAATAGTCTGAATTTTGCTGGCTACTTGAAAGAAACTGTTTTGGATATCAAAACAAACATAATTTTATATTTATGAATGATTACAAGAAACATGAAATTTTGGAAGAAAATAAAAACAGATTTTTAACTATGGCTGTACAAGGATCATTCGGCGCGTGGCCAAAATCGGAATTAACACCGCCATCTTGGTTTTTTAATACATTTAACAAAACAATTGCAGAAATGTTAACCAACATTTGTGTAGAACATATTTATTAAAATGGCAACATGCCGTTCACCGAACAGGCAGCGACCACGACACGGACGGTGCCATGGACGGGGTCGGACAACGCCGGGTGTCAATTTCAGTCGAGCGCCAACAGATCCTTGTACCAGTGTATGAAATTATTCAAGAAACAAGACATTTTAGTACCAAATGAACAGAAAATTAATAATTTAATGGCAACACTTACCACTACCAGCACTAGTTAACTTAGCAGGCGGCGGCGGCTTCCGATTGGCTGACGGCAGGCTGTATAACCCAGGAACCGTCCGCTTCGGCGCCTCGCACGCTATGATTGGTGATCAGTGATGCGTGGTTATTGGTGATTGGTTATTGGTAGCCCGGTGGAACATGGTGAGAGAAAGATATTGTGGGTTAGTTTTATGACAGAATTTTTGATGTGTAACATCTTTCC
Organism: Xanthia icteritia; assembly: GCA_949128155.2. Lineage (NCBI taxonomy): Eukaryota > Metazoa > Arthropoda > Insecta > Lepidoptera > Noctuidae > Xanthia > Xanthia icteritia. The sequence continues at coordinate 13,458,133 of OX421958.2, read as the reverse complement.
TCTCGCTTTCCTGCAATCTGTGGGAGTGATTTCGTGAAAAGAGACGGAAGTATGTAATAGGAAGCCGGGTGCTATTTGTTTTTTTTTAGAGGTATGAGGAATAGGGTGTAAAGTTCACTCATCCGCTATAGAAAAGGGAGCCGGGAGGCGTGTCTAATGGGCTACTGCCCGACGATTGATGTTGGAAAGTTATATATATATATATGTTGATCGCGCGGTAAACTCTGTTTGCGCGATGCAGGATGGTGTGACGTCAGGTCTTCGATGCATAGTTCGCATGTGGGTATGTACGAGGGTGGTCCGATAAGTACTTAGCCTCACCGCCTGATGGCGCCAGTATCGCAAGAGCAATTTATTAGCTATAGTACATTCTTGTAGACGGCTACTGTCAAAATTTCAGCGGGATCGGACTCGTAGTTTTGTTTTGACCACATGTGCAAGCGAGAGAGCCCGCGGATTTTAGAAAAATGGAAAAAGAGCAATATCGGTTGGTGATTCGATTCTTGTTTTTTGGAAGGGAAATCGCGCAGCGAAATCAAAGAGCGTTTGGATGCTGTGTACGGTGACTCTTCTCCTTCGATGGCGACCGTCAAAAACTGGTTTAACGAGTTTCAACGTGGTTGCACGTCGGTTTTTGATGAGCCATGTTCAGGCGCCCCGAAAACGGCTACCACGGAGGATAACGTGACAAAAATCCACGAACTCGTATTGGCAGACCGCCGATCGAAGGTGTGCGAGATGGCTGAGACAGTAGGCATTTCAAAAGATCGCGTGGGTCATATCCTGCATGAAATTTTGGGCATGAGAAAGCTGTCGGCGCGATGGGTGCCGCGTTTGCTCACTCCGGACAACAAGCGCAACCGTGAGACCATTTCAGAGCAGTGTTTGACGCTGTTTAAGCGCAATCCGAAGGAGTTCCTGCGTCGTTTTGTGACAGTCGACGAAACATGGATCCACTGGTACACACCAGAGACCAAGGAACAGTCGAAACAGTGGACTTCACCCGGAGAACGTGCTCCGAAGAAGGCGAAGACTGTCCAATCGGCCGGAAAGGTAATGGCCACCGTTTTCTGGGATTCACAAGGTGTGGTCCACATTGACTACCTGGAGAAGGGTAAAACGGTCACAGGGCTGTACTATGCCGAATTATTGGGCCGATTCGACGCCGAATTGAAGAAAAAACGGCCCACTTGGCGAAGAAAAAAGTGCTCTTCCAATATGATAACGCACCGGCTCACACCTCCGCCCTCGCCACGGCTAAATTGGTCGAATTGGGCTACGAACTGCTGCCCCATCCACCTTATTCTCCAGATTTGGCCCCGTGCGACCTCTTTTTGTTCCCAAACTTGAAAAAGTCACTTGCTGGGCAGAAATTTCAGTCGAATGAGGAGGTCATCGCCGCCACAGTGGCTGATTTTGCAGGCCTCGAGAAATCGTATTTTTCAGACGGGTTAAAGAAGTTGGAGCATCGCTGGGTCAAGTTTATCGAGCTAAAAAGAGACTATATTGAAAAATAAATCGCCACTTTCCCAAAATTTTTGTTTTTCTTTTGTAGGCTAAGTACTTATCGGACCACCCTCGTATATACCGCAACAATTTGACCAATGAGCGCACGCGGTGCTAGAGTTGGCCGTCAGATGGTACCAACCCATTTTCCGAGAGGTTGGTACTGTCAGCTAAGAAGTCAGATGTTACACATCATATGCGACTAATGTTAGGAGCCCTGTTTTTTTTTTAAATTGGTTTGATTTTCATTGTAAATGACAATGCAGTGGCAGAAGAGTCACGGTTTTATGTGTGTAGGGACAGATAGTATTGATAAATGTTAACATTTTATTTGTATGAAATATCTATGGAGTGTCATGCTGACCTTGACTACTATACCGGGTGTATCAGAATGGTGTGGTCAAATTTGAGGGTATGGTATAGACCATCAATCTGAACAACTTTCTCCATGGGAACAACATTGTAATCGAGAAAAAATTATCAACTGTTCCGTACAAATTATCAACAGATTTACATCCTGAAAACCAGCGTCAGGCACTAGTTGTCTGGCATTTTTGCTGAACTGGGCCTATTTGGCGCAGCCGCGAGGCACACATTCCTGCTAGTATCTTACAACGCACTTTACACTTTTTATTTTGTATTCTTTCTTTTTACTTGTTTGCCTTTTAGTCTGTGCTAGCTAAATAAACTTTTTTTTTTTTTTTTTTTACAAAGCTTCGATACCTACTCGACCCAAATGTAAGGAAGGCTGATAATTTTTTCGCGATTACGATGCGAAATGATTTTGCGGAGTGTCCCATCTGTATTAACGGTAAAAAAAGTTCCCTAAAGCCGTTAGTTTCTTTGTATCAGCAACAAAATCTTTTAGAACTTACTTCTGTATGTTTTTTAAGTAAAAATTGCTTGCGGAAGTCACTTTTGAAAGTTTTGTTGCTGACCTAAACTTCGATTAAACCACTTCATATGAAATTAATCTATAATTCATTGTGAAGTCCATATCATCTTTGGTACAGATGTTCTGGAAGTATCTCTGTCTGAAGTGGCTGTGGACAGAACGTAATCTTATTGTATGTTCAGTGCAGACCTGGTGTAGACGCCCCGGAGCTGTCTCCGTCCCTTGAGCGCGAAGACGTGGGTATCGTCATGGTGCGCTTCACCGTGCGGGACACGAAGTCAGGTTCGTCCGCTCCTGAAGTGGCTGCAGAACGGAAATATTGATTATTAAAGCTTAGCATAATGAGCCTATAATGTTCCCACACGTCGCTCATCTCTTCGAGGGGAAGTGGGCTATATATATAATCCACCACGCGGGCCCAGTGCGGTCGGTAGATGTCACATGTCTTCGAATTTTTGGTTCTAGGACATGTCGGTTTCCTTACGATGTTTTCCTTCACCTCTGCCTAGTTCGTTGAATACAAGCGCGATACTATGCTGCTACTTGGAGTTTCCCTACGTGATCGAATCAGAAATGGAGAAATCCGTAGGAGAACCAAGGTAGCCAACATAGCTTGAAGTATTTCCAAACTTAAGTGGCAATGGGCAGGGCACATTGCTCGCAGAACAGATGGCCGATGGGGCCGAAAGCTTCTGGAGTGGTGACCGCGTACCGGAAGACGTAGCGTTGGAAGGCCTCCCACAAGGTGGACCGATGATCTTGTGAAGGCCGCAGGAATCCGCTGGATGCGGGAAGCACAGAACCGGTCGGAGTGGCGGTGCTTGGGGGAGGCCGATGTCCAGCTGTGGACGTCTTTCGGCTGAAATGTTGAGGATAATGCTGTATGTTACTCACCAGTAGGCAACAAGAGTCCCGTTTCTCTCGCTTCGTCGAACTTCTGCTCGAGTAGCGCGAACTTCTGCGCCGGTAGCAATTCTTTCTTCTTCAAATCTTGTCTTAATCTTTCACCTGGAAATTAAAGAAAATATGGCGGTTTAGCTACTAGGTTCCTTCAAAAGTAATTTTACAGTCTGAACTAGCAGCTGCCTTCGTGAATCTTATTTCTTTTTCTAAAATAAAAGCCTAAGTTACTCCGTATAACATCAGCTATCTGCCAGTGAAAGTCCTGTCAAAATCGGTCCAGTCGTTTCGGAGATTAGCCCAAACAAACAGACAGACAGACAAAAATTTAAAAAATTGTTTTTTGTTATAAGTATCGTATACAAGGTGTGTTTTTTTTATTTCCCATAACTCAAGGTAAATATAAAATAACACCTAGTGTATTTACTTTCACATGCATTTAGTAAAAGCTGTTACATTACCATTACAAACGGACACTTCAATTTTATTTATTTGTATAGATTTATCAGACTTCTGGTTTAAGATTCTTGGAGTCTTTCAAGTTTTTAGTATTACTTTTCCAGAAATGCTGACATATGCCATTTTGTTTTCTAAAATGCGGTGTGTGGCTGACCTGCCAAAACTTACCATTCTGTTACCTAATATAAAAAAAATCTTCTTATCAATTGAATTTAATACTTATCTAATCGAAATAAGGTATATATTTCAATGCATCGTGGGGCAAAGAAAACTGCGCGATGCTCCAAGGTCGTTCACGACGACATGTTTGTAGCTACATAAGAACAGCTGCACGGGTCGATCTACAAGGTTAAACAACGCTTGCCGAGGTCGTTCCATAGATGGGTGATCTATTACATATCGAAACCCCTCCATGCAGTTGGTCCCGACTGTCATTAGTAGATGTTTGACAGTCGTTACGGGTGCCAGAAGCCCGAAAGTCTGACAGTCAGTCTTGCCAAGGGGTATCCTGTTCCCCAGTAACTGGGCTGTGGAGGTCAGATAGGCAGTCGCTCCATGTAAAATACTGGTATTCAGCTGCATCTGGTTAGACTGGAAGCCGACCCCAATATAGTTGAGAAATGTCTAGGCAGATACTCGGAGTTTCTATGTTCTATGTTCTATGTTAGGGGGTTTGGTTTCCGCACTTAGTCCGTCAGGTGGACCATTGTGCGTGGGCCATAGCGGCCGTTTGGTGGTTATTCCAACCAGCCCACCTCCCTCCAGAAGCTGATTATGTCTCCTGGTCTGTTTAGAACGTCTGTGTATGATCTGGGTGACCCGAGGGTTTCTGTTCTAATCTGGGTGACGCCCGTACATTCGAAGAGTACGTGCGCAACGGTCTCCTCAGCCTCCATGCACGCCCTGCACAGAGGACTGTCCGTTATGCCTATTGTGTGGAAGTGCTTGTTTAGCGAACAGTGTCCCGTGATGGTCCCCGTCACCAGGCGCAGGCCGTTCCTGTCCAGGCGTAGCAAACGCCTGGTCAGCCTGCCGTCCAAAGATGGCATAGCCTCCTTTGACTGTCTGCAACCTGGTGTCGAGGTCCACCAACGTTCCGCTTGTGTGTGGGTGAACTTCTGCAGCCACCTGCGTATTTGGTTGAAGGGTATGGGTACGACAGGCTCGGGTCCGCAGACTGCCGTGCTGGATCCACGTCTGGCAAGTTCGTCAGCCACGTCGTTACCTAGCGATCCGCTGTGTCCTTTTATCCATTGCAGTGTCACCGTGTTGCGGCTAGATATCGTTATTTGTTCTAGTGCATCGTGACATTCTAGTATTAGCTTCGAGGTAGTATATTTCTTCCGTAAGGATTGGAGAACTGAGGCGCTGTCGGAGAGTATGCGTATGTGGCTGTCCGTAACCCTCCTGGCTTCTAGGGCGTGGACCGCTTGTATGATGCCCACACACTCCGCCTGATAGACGGTGTTGAACATTCCCAGCGGTCTGGATATATTTATGTTGAGGTCATGTGAGAAAACTCCGACTCCGGTACCTGAGTCGGTCTTTGATCCGTCGGTGTAAACTCTCATCTCTTTTGGGCCTGAGTAGTCACACTGTTCTTCTGTAAGTGTTATATTGTAGTGCCTTTGAAAGTGGTGTGTTTTCGGGGCTTTGTCGCAGGGTGATGCCATCATTGGCTCACGTTTGATCGCATCCTCCTTAATGCGTATGTGCTTAACTCTGGAGTCGTTGCATAGGGTTCCTGTTAAATGGAGCCTAAAGGTGGCCAGGGCCGCCTCCTCCCGCACGATAAGGTGCAGAGGTGGCAGTCCCAGCATTGCCTGTAGGGCGGCGGTGGGTGCAGTTCTCATACTACCAGTGATTGCGACGCAAGCAAACCGCTGTAGTTTTTCGAGATCTTTTTGGGCTGTGCACCGGTCTGTCCTGGGCCACCAGACCAGTGAGCCGTATGTGATAATCGGTCGGATGACTGTGGTGTATAGCCAGTGGGTGACCTTGGGGCTGATTCCCCAATTCCGACCAAGCAGTCGTTTGCACTGCCACAGGGATATGCTGGCTTTTGTGGTGATATAGTTCGTGTGTTTTGCCCAGTTAAGTTGTTTGTCCAGATAGATGCCCAGGTATTTGGTTTCAGCTGAGAGGCTTAGGGTTGTTCCGAAGAATCGTGGCAGTTGTAGTGTTGTCAGTTTCCTCTTCTTCGTAAAGAGAACCAGTTCGGTTTTTGTAGGGTTTACTGAGAGTTGGTGGTTGTTGCACCATTCCTCTACTATTTTCAGGGCATGACGCATGAGGTTGCATAGAGTGTTTTCGTGGGTGCCGTTAATTATTATGGTTATGTCGTCAGCGTAGCCTACGGTGAAATAACCATTGTCGTTGAGTGTTTTGATGAGGCTGTCTACTACCAGGTTCCATAGGAGAGGCGAGAGGACTCCCCCTTGCGGGCATCCCTTCGCAACGATGGCTCTCGTAGTGTCATTTACTGTGACTTGTACAGCCCTTAGTTTGAGCATGTTGGTGATCCAGCCACTCAGTGTCGAGTCTATGCCGTGTCTGTCGAGGGCCGTGTTTATACTGTTGAACGTGGTTTTGTCAAAGGCGCCCTCGATGTCAATGAAGGCAGCCAGTGCCGAGCACTTGTGATCCACTGCACATTCAATTTTGGAAACCACGCTGTGGAGCGCTGATTCCGTTGATTTGCCTGTGGAGTACGCATGCTGTTGTTTGTGTAGTGGTTTTACCCGGAGAGGTCCGTCTCGGATATGCCTGTCACAGAGTCTCTCAAGGGTTTTCAGTAGGAAGGATGTGAGGCTTATGGGCCTATAAGCCTTGGGTTGCGTGTAGTCGGTTTTGCCAGGTTTGGGTATAACTCGGAGTTTCTTTGAAGGATAAACTCAGAATTGAAATTATTCGGAATAGAACCGGAGTTCGATATACACACATCAACACGGTCTAGGGATATTTTTAAAAAAGCGAATTACTATCAATGTGTTAATTATTTATATGACATGTATATATTTAAATGATACGTTATTGAATATTCTACCATTTTTTAATAATGGTTAAGGTACTTCGATTAAAATTTCAGGATTTTATGGAAAAAAAATGAAGCATAGACGGAAACCGTATATGAATTAATTTTTAATTTATGAGTAAAAACTGAAAAAAAATAGAAAAATCATTTAATTTGTGTTTATAAACTTGAAATTAGTAGTCTGAGAAAGCGCCCATGATGTTCATAACACATCGGCAACGATTCGGCATGCTCAGAACAAGGTTGTCAATGTCTTGCTGCGGAATATTGTCCCATGTCCTTCTGAGGTGCGCAAAAAGATGATCTTCTGTAGCCAGATTTTCAGGAACTTCCTTCAGAGCTCTTCTTTGCAGCATATCCCACGCATGCTCAATGGGATTTAGATCTGGCGATTGAGCAGGCCAGTCTAAGGCCCTAACATTGTGTGTATGTAACCAAGCTGCTACCGTTCTCGCCGTGTGTGCCCGGGCATTGTCGTGCATGAGCAGGAAATCTTGCCCCATTTGTGTTCTGTGGGGCAAGATTACGGGCCCCAGCACCTGTTGGACGTATCGTTCTGCCGTCATATTGCCCCGCACCCAAACGAGATCCGTCCGTCCTCCAAGACGAATTCCTGCCCAAACCATAATAGTTCCTCCTTGGTATGGGTGAACTTCCTGAGGGTTCTGAAGACGGCTCCATCGTCCAGGAACTCGCCAAACACGCGTCCTTCGTGAATCTGGATGGAAGCCGAACCTGGATTCATCCGTGAACAGCACATTGGACCATTGCTCACGGCCCCAGTCCACGTGGTTCCGAACCCATTCTAATCGTCGTCCACGATTGCCTCTCCGTAAAGGTGGGCCCCGGAGTGGTCTACGAGAGCGTAGATTGCTTTCATGCAGTCGCCTTCTTACAGTTTGGTCACTCACAAGCACTTGGTGTTCCACTCGCAGCCTTTGGACCAATTGAGTCGCCGTTGCATTTGGTTGAGCTCGCGCAGTAATTTGCAAAAATCGATCTTGTCTGGGGGTAGTGATGCGACTTGGCCCCCGGTGCCTCTCCGCTACTTCACCTGTGGCATGATAGCGTGTCCACAATCTTGAAATTACATTTTGGTGGGTCCCTATGGCCTCAGCAACATTACGCTGAACAGACCCAGCTTCCAGCATTCCCACAGCTCGTAACATCTCCGCCCTCGTCAAATGTTGGCGTTGCATGGCTACAATACCTCAATTTTAACTTTATCTTTCGTTTAAAAATGAAAAAAAACTGTAACTAAACGTAATTCGTATTGTTTTCTAAATTTCGCACAAATGAAAATTCCCTCTCCTACACATCAAGACATTTTTATGCCACCGAAACAAAAGAATTTTCAAAAATTTGAATTTGGAATTAGTCTGAGATAAATTACAAACAAATCGGTGTATGAAAGATTACAATGCGGCCAGTACTTTTCGAGTTATTTAATTGAGTATGAAATATCCCTAGACCGTGTTGATGTGTGTAGCTTGCAGTGTAAGCAAACTGAAGTGGCATGTTTGTCGAAGGACCGATGGCCGGTGGAGCAGACGAGTCCAGCCGGTCTATTATGTAATAATCTCACGGTGAAAACTTAGGTGAAGTGAACGTGAAGTGAGCTGTCATTCCACCTGCTGCTAGGGACTGACAGCTCACTCCGAGCTCACTTCACCAGAGTTCTCACGGTGAGATGGTAACAGAATAGCAATGCTGGAGTGGAGACCGTGTACCGGCAAGCGATGTGTGGGACGCGTCCCAGCGATGCACGATGGACCGACGACCGACCTTACAAGCTTTGACAGACAGGATGTTGTGGCGCTGCCTGGCAGAGGCCTCTGTCCAGCAGTGGACTGCGACAGGTTGAGTTGATAGGCAGGTGATGAGATCTACTCACCAACATGTCTATACACATCGACCAGCAGCTGCATGGCGGCATCTCTGACGGGGCTGCTCGGGTCTCCGACCAGCGCGGCGAGGTTCGGTACTGCGGCGCGCAGCTGTAGCTCGTTGGCGCCATGACTGGAATGAAAAGATTGTGGTTTTATAAATTGTATTGTTTCTGTCATAAAAAGAGACGAAAAACAAAAACATAGGATACATAGATGGAATGGATGCATAGCTCTGTTTTGCAACCATTTTAATCATGGTCTGGCAGTTTGAGTAATTTATCGGCCCACCCAAATGATATTGTTAGTCGAATTGTTGAGCTCCTTAAGTTCCGAGTGAGATGAATGACTACTGGCATATGGTTGCACTGACTGGACAGGTCCACTCAATATATGCGATTCTTTCCTCAAAAGACCATTTCAGACACTAATCTACATGGTCTTCACATGATCTGACCAAGATTATGTCTGGACTTTAAAAGAGACTGTGACCTCTGAGTTTGTTTCGGCGTTTCTTCTCAGAGTAGTCAGATAGGAAACGTCGACCTCATCTAGTTTTTTAAATATGATTAACGTGTATAAGTGTTTGTACAAACCTACTTACAGAAATAATATAATTTATCATCATGGTTTACGTTCCATTTAGTTACCAGCAGGCCTAACATGACACACGCGACAATTACTCACTCTCGCGTGAGTAACTGTCGTCTATTTCTGTCACTTTTCTCGTCTCTGACAGCGCTTCTATACAAAATAGTTTACTCCTGTCAAATTTGATGTTTTTTCGACAACCATTTTTTTTTTTTTTTGGGTGGGAAGTTATCAAATAACTTCTTTCGCTCTGGGTGGAGTGGGAGGGCGTGTCAGACTCTCACTGACTAAAACCCACCCGCGTGTTCCTTCCGTTGCCTGTACGTTGCCAGGGGCCACGGTATCCCTTTCGGACTTTCCCGCAAGCCCGGCAGGCATCGGTCCTATCGGACCCCTTCAGTTGCTGACATCTCTTTGAGGCAAGCGTGGAACACAACGCGCCGTCGACCCGGGCCTGGTCCTTATCGGACGGCGAGCTACCCATTGCTCACCGTCCGCAAGCCCGCGCCTACGGTGGCCGGGAATCGGCCAGCGATTCCCGACGCCCAGGGCGTCTCCTGCGGCGGCTAGGGGCGTGAGGGCGCGAAATTTGCCCCTACTTCACGCGTTTTGCCTCTTCCTTCGCGAGCATTACTGCTTCGCAGAAGGAGGTGACTGTTCTTTTTGTTACCACAGAGTTCCTTTTTGATACCACAGAGTTCATTTTTGTTACCGCAGAGCTCTATTTGGCACAAAAAGTAATAATGTTGTACTCACTGATCTAGAAGTGCCTGTATACAGCGCAGCGCCTCCTCGCGCGCGTGCGGCGCCTTGTGCTGCAGCGCGGGCATGAGGCGCGCCAGCAGGGCGCGCGGGTTGACCGCGCGGGACGACGCCAGCGACGCCACGCACGTGCGCGCCGTGTGACGGACCGCCTCTTTTGTGTCCGCCAATCTGAAATAGTTAAATAAACCTTTAAGTAGGGGATATTCTATGAAGGCATCTTAAAAAAAAAACCGGAGTTATTTCCCATTTTTCGAGTTTCATCTAGAGAAACATGAGTTTTTCTTAACACCTACGTGGTAACAGAATTGATACAGAACAAGGGCGTAAATATGAGATATTTATTATTTACTAGCTTTTGCCAGCGGTTTCACCTGCGTCAAGTTCGGAATTTATCCAACAGGAACGTAGTACCGAGATAAAAAAGTATCCTATGTGCCAAATTTAATCCAAATCCGTTCAGCCGTTTTTGCGTGAAAGCGTAACAAACGAACTCACTTTCGCATTTATAAGATTAGTTAGGATTTAAAAGTTCCTTCAAACTCAGTACCTTGCCAATTCATTTATGAAAATATTATGTATGTGAGAAAAAATCTACATCTTTTTAACAAAATAAGTGATAGACATAATTTTAATACTAGAAATAAAGATAAAATAAATCAACCATTTTTCAGACTATCTAAAGTACATACATCTTTTATGGGGTACTGTGTTAAATGTTACAACAGAATACCTTGTGATATATTAGAATTAAATGAAAGAAAATTTAAAACTCATATAAAAAATACACTTTGCAAACAAGCATATTACAAATTAGAGGATTATATCCAAGATAAAAATGCTTGGAAACATGCTGGTCCTGCTCCATAGGACAATTTAGAATCTAGACAAAATCTAACTGGTTGCTAATTTAATTGTATAATATATATATGTGGGATTGTATGGCAAAATAAACGAGCACTAAGAATCGAAACGTTTATTTGTGGAAACACGTTATAAAAAATCAGCGTTACACCGTGGCTGTTCGTCGTACACTCGCTATCGCCATTACTCTGCTCTCTCGCTCGCACACCTACTTCTCTCTTTCTTTCATCCGCTGCGTTCCGTTTTAACACTTAGATAATCTGCGTTCTTTTAAATAGGTACAATGTTTATCCCACAGTCGGCCATCCTGATCCATGTCTGTCCTCAGACATCCACACAAACATTCATCCCTTGCTTTCAACTTAAATTCAACTTAACTACTAATACAACATTTTGCTTAACTTATTATTCTTAAATAAACAGGTTTACAAACTGATAATTAACACAACAGTAGGCATAGTACAGATCTCCTTATAACTAACTTAACATCGTAACATTACAGACACATGTCAGTAATCAGATAAAGAAAAGAATACATGGTGTCAACAAGACTTTGCACATACCCTTTCATACGTACAACACAAACAAAAACTTAAGTCGAGCGACTCTCACCTGTTAGGTTTTGGAGTTGAAACCTGGCCACGCCTTCATGTAGTCTGCCGAACTAGAGGTTACTCCAGGGCCTTCAGTGTTAGGGTCTAGCTTCTTCACATCATATCTGTCGTTCCTCTTTACTTTTACAACCTGATAGGGCCCTAGATATTTGGCTTTCAGCTTCATTCCCGTGCCAAACTGCGTGCGTTTAATTGCCACTAAGTCTCCTTCATTATATTTCATACTTTCTTTTCTCTTCCTATTGAAATTTCTTATGTTTTCTTCTTGAACTTGTAAAATTTGTTCTTTGGCTTTCTCTCTGAGTTTTTCTCTCTCCTCTGAATAGCTTTCTCTTCCTTCTTCTAAAAGCAAATTGTAAATCTCAGTGTCTTCCTTCATTCTCATCTTAGTCCCAATCAATAGTTGATAAGGTGTAGTATTTATGCTTCGCTGAAAAGTACTATTTAGAGCACGCTGTAGTTTACTTACATGCCGGTACCACAGAGTAGGGTTTTCAATACACATCTTTGTAAGAACAGAAATTATAGTACGATGAACCCTTTCCACTTGCCCATTTCCTCTTGGCACTCCCGTCGTAATTTTAATGTGTTGTATGTTCTCGTCTTTGCAATACTCTTGGAAGTCGTGACTCGTGTAGGCCGTTCCCCGATCCGTAATAAACCGGCTTGGATTACCAAAATGTTGTTGGTGGATTTTCAACTTTTCTATGGTTTCTTTACTGGTGGTACTTTTAGTGGGAAATATCCACGTAAACTTAGTAAATGCGTCTACAATCGTGAGAATATGGTTATACTGCTTCTTCGTCTCAGTCATTGGACCAATGTGATCCAAATGAAGTGTGTGCAATGGTGAATCCTCCTTTTCAATCGGAGTTAGGAATCCTTCTTGTTTTCCCTCTTTACGCGTAGCTAATAGACATGGAATGCAACTTGTAACAAACTCTTCTATTTTCTTATCAAGGTTCTTAATAAAATAATCTTTACTTATTAATTCAATCATCTTTCTTTTTGAAAAATGTCCATTTGCATGAGCCCTTTTGATGATTTCATTTTCCATGGACTTTGGGACCACCAAATGCTTTTCCATTCCTTTGTACAGCAATCCATTATCAACATAATAGTCACCATAAGTTCTCTCCTGTAAAATCTCTAATATAGCTTTTAGACCATCGTCCAACTGTTGTGCTCGTCTGATCTCATCGTGCAGAGTCACTACCGCTACATATGGGTTATGGCTTAATGCATCAGTATGCTTCATCCTCGTTCCTGGCCGATGTTCAACCTCAAAGTCAAACTCCTGCAGAAGCAATGCCCATCTTGCAACCCTCGTACTCAAATCTTTTTTCTTAAGTGTCATCTGGAATGCTTGGCAATCAGTGACAATTTTAAACTTTATACCATACAAGTAGTGTCTAAATTTTTTTACCCCTTCAATAATAGCCAGACTTTCGAGCTCATAACTGGTGTACTTTTTCTCTGCATCATTCGTTTTACGACTCATGAAATATACTGGATGTAGTCCGCCGTCATCATCAGATCGCTGCATGAGTATAGCAGCATAAGCCAGAAGTGATGCGTCTGTATGCATTTCTGTCTCTAATCTTGGATTAAATATTCGTAAAACCGGTTTAGTAGTCAAACGTTCCTTCAAACAATTGAATGCACACCGTTGCTCATCATTAAACTTGAAATCAACATCCTTCTTAAGTAAATCTGTAAGTGGTCGTGCTATAGATGCAAAATTCTGAATATACTTCCTGAAGTACGATGCCAATCCGATAAAACTTTGCAATTGCTTAGTTGTTTTGGGTTCTGGAAACTTCGTTACAGCATCGATCTTTTCGCTGGCAGGCCTTACTTGTCCATTCTCAATTGTATGACCTAAATAAGTTATGCTTCGACATATCAGCTGTGCTTTCTTCCAGTTTATTTGTAAGCCATATTCAGATGCCACTCTTAAAACTTCTCTTAATCTATCCACAGCTTCCTGTTCGTCTTTGGCTGGAATAAGAATATCGTCGACAAATATTAGAACAATCCCTTTAGATATTAATTCTCTGAAGATAATGGTCACAAATCGCATAAAGTAGTTTGGGCAAACAGACAAGCCAAATGGGGCTTTCAAAAACTCAAACTGACCGTGGTGTGTAACAAATGCAGTGTACTTCACAGACTCACTGCTGACACTCAGGTGGAAAAATCCGTTCTTTAAGTCCAGTACACTAAATACTTTTGCCTCAGCCAACTTGTCAATGTAATCCTCGATAATCGGCAATGGAAACTCATCCTTTATGATTTTACTATTTAATTTTCTATAGTCAACACACACCCTTATAGCACCATCTTTTTTGCGAACTAGAACTAATGGACTGGCATATTCAGAGTAACTTACGCGTACAATTCCATGCTCCAGCCACTCCGCAACTTGTTCTTCAACTACCACCTGTTCCTTTAGTGATATGCGTCGTGGACGTTGCACCACCGGGACGTCATCTTTCACAATTATTTTCAGCTGGATAGGAGCTTCTTTGATTTGGCATGGTTGATAGCTCTCAACCATCTGAACAACCTCTTCTTTAAGGTCAGTATTACTCACATGACCAACCTCAACACTGCAACTGAAACAATTGATTTCGTTCACCCATTCCACAGGTTTCATCCACACAGCACTACCATTCATAACCATTATAACATTCTTAAGAAATTCGTGACCTATGATTACATTAAAAGGCATACAGTCTTTAGGTACCACGTAGAATAACACATCGTCGTATTTCGTACCGTCGATCACAACATTTGTTGTTAAACAACCTAATGGCTCCACTTTAGCGGAACCCAGTCCGGATAGTGTTATGTTATTGTTCATCACTTTACTGACACTAGCACAAAACTCAGACGATACCAAGTTCACGTCACTGCCCGAATCAATAAGCGCACTTGTCGTTTTTCCACATAATTCTACGATCTTCAAAGGTTTTTCCCGTTGCGATTGTTTGTTTACATCGTAGATGTCATACTCGGTTTGACTTTGACATTTGCTACTCCTGTCATCTGTCATCTTGTCAATGTCATTCTGTGAGTGTGACGTATCATCCGCGTTGAACGATGATTGACCGAACATTGCTTGTTTGCTCACTCGTTCGCCGCTCCCGCTCCCACTCGTCGATGCTTCGTTGTTTTGTCCTTTTCTATCGCCGGAAGTGCCGGAACTACGCCACCATTTTGATGAACTCGAATCTTCCTTGCGGCCGCCTACCTCCTTGTTATTTTTATGCGGACATTTCGATGAAATATGGCCATATTCGTTGCAGTTAAAGCACTTTGGACCTTGTGCCTTCTGCGGACAATCTTCCGACACATGATCGCCTTCACCACAGTTATAACACCTTTTCGACGTTTTCTCATGCCGTACGTTGCCGCGTTTTTCGTTTCTGTAGGTACTTCTAGAATGTTCCAGTTTCATCTTTTCCTTAATCGTCTCGTAGATTTTAAACTTCTCTTTAAGTTCAGGATACGACGTAACACCGTAAAGCATGATTTTATTGGTTTCGTGGTCCACTATGCCATCAACGATGTATTTAATGGCCACGTAATCGGGAATCTTTCCTCTTTTCCCTAACGCCTTCATGACCATCATATAGTCGATACAACTCTCGTCACGTTTTTTCTTCCGCTGGCTCATAAGCTCGTGGATTGCTTTGATGTCGACTGTGTCAGGGAATTCTTTACTCAGGGCCGCTTTAAGTTCTTCCCATGATTTGTGAGGGCGTTCAGCTTCCATCCATAGCTGTGCGGTGCCTGATAGGGACCTCCGTGCCATCAGCAGCTGTTGTAACGGTGTCCAACCACATATTTCTCCATTTTCTTCCACGTCTTGAATCCATCGCGTAACTGGATAAGTTTTATCTTGACCGGTGAATTTAGGTATCAGATCCGTCGTGAGATACAACATCGAGCTTTGGCCCGAACGTGATTCGTCTTTCGTCATGTTTTAGTTGCCGATGCCGTCGTACGTTGAGTTTTTGAATAATATCCGCCGCGGTGCACCACGCCACGCGCCGCCGCCGGTCTCCGTCGTCCGTCGTCTTCAAACTCGAACCCGTGTCGTTATTTTTGCCAATCCCGGACGAGCCCCCAATTTTGTGGGATTGTATGGCAAAATAAACGAGCACTAAGAATCGAAACGTTTATTTGTGGAAACACGTTATAAAAAATCAGCGTTACACCGTGGCTGTTCGTCGTACACTCGCTATCGCCATTACTCTGCTCTCTCGCTCGCACACCTACTTCTCTCTTTCTTTCATCCGCTGCGTTCCGTTTTAACACTTAGATAATCTGCGTTCTTTTAAATAGGTACAATGTTTATCCCACAATTTAAAACTCATATAATATCCCCAATTTAAAACTCATATAAAAAATACACTTTGCAAACAAGCATATTACAAATTAGAGGATTATATCCAAGATAAAAATGCTTGGAAACATGCTGGTCCTGCTCCATAGGACAATTTAGAATCTAGACAAAATCTAACTGGTTGCTAATTTAATTGTATAATATATATATATACTTTTTTATATTGGTTTTACATTCTGTGATTACTCGAACTCACACACTGAGTTATATTACTTGTAAAAATGCTAGGAATATCGTATAATTTTACAATGTTTGTAAATATGTGAGCACCATGCATCTATCACATGATTAATTTATCTGTCATTCCTTAATTTTTCATATTTTTACCTAACGTGGTATAGTAATCTTATTCTAGGTGCATCGTCTTCACATATAATTATATAATTGATGTACACAAGATATTGTGAAAACATTTTAAAAGAGTAACGGTGGAGTTTCTTGCCCATTCTTCTCCATACGAAAACTACCTTTTGGAAGGGGCAACTAGAATCAATTATTATTTAAATGTTGACATTCAAAAGTGCCTTTTTTGTGCCTAATTGAAATAAATTATTTGACTTTGACTTTGACTTTGACTCAAACTCAAAGCATTTATTTCAATTAAACCATTTATAGGCACTTTTGAATTGTCAAGAAGTCCTCAGTCAGAAATATGAAGCTAGTTGCCCATTCCAAAGCGTAGTAGGTACCTATGGAGAAGAACGGGCTAGAAACTCCACGGACACTCTTTTAAATAAAAAAAATGATACAAAATATTGGTTACATCATTCATGTGAGAACCTTCCAAGACGAGTCAAGAATTACGTTCTGTTAACTTAAATTATCTTAATAAAATATAACATTTCAGTACATAAATCATAAACAACATTATTGTCAACCTATTATTGTTCAGTTTCACTTGAGTGCATCCTAATTGAGCATTGTGTTGTGACGTCACTTCCGTCTCGCGTCTCAAGATGTGCGAAGACATGTCGTTTATTATAGTGCCGTTTTGTTTACGGTTCGATGGAGGGTAGGCAGAGCGGGAAGGTCGACTGTGAGTCTATGGTACACTACATGTATTATTTGTCTTAATAACAGTATAAACGGCTAACACGACGCTTCGAAATCTCAGTGTATATCGAAAACGGAACGGAATGTGCGGAAAGTTTAACCACCGAGCGGATGTAGTTAATTATTTCAAACTCACTGCCGAGACATAATACTGTTACTTATTTATACTGTGTCTTAATCTAAATTACACCTGTATTCCCCGGCAGATGTGTAAATTACACCAACGTTTCGCCAGTTATGTCTTAGTTATAGGGGGCAAGACTATTGTCGTTAACCGGTCAAGTCCAGACTAATCTAGGCCGTGATAATATAGAATCTAGACAAAATCAAACTGGTTGCTAATTCAATTGTATAATTTATATATATATATTTTTTTTAAATATAATACATTGATTTTACATTCTGTGATTACTTCCTCACACACTGACTTATTAATTGTACAATTTTAGGAAAATCGTCTACTTTTACAATGTGTGTAAATATGTGAGCAGAATGTATCTATCACATAATTAATTTATCTGTTGTTGCTTCATTTTTAATTCTTAATTATTTTTACCTATTGTGGTATGATAATTTTATTCTAGGTGCATCGTCCTCACATATAATTATATAACTAATGTACTTATACAAAATATTGTAAAACATTTAAAAAGAATAACGGTGGAGTTTCTTGCCCATTCTTCTGCATGCAAAAACTACCTTTTGGAAGGGGCGACTAGAATCAATTCAATTTTTTTGTAAATGTTGACGTTCAAAAGTGCCTTGTAAGGGCCTATTTGAAATAAATGATTTGACTTTGACTTAG
This sequence comes from Xanthia icteritia, assembly GCA_949128155.2. Taxonomy (NCBI): domain Eukaryota; kingdom Metazoa; phylum Arthropoda; class Insecta; order Lepidoptera; family Noctuidae; genus Xanthia; species Xanthia icteritia. Next base: position 13,440,350 of record OX421958.2, on the reverse strand, counting down.
ACTGACAGCAGTGGTGGCCCAGTGGTAACGGCCGCGACTTACGAGTTTTAGGTAGTAGGTTCAGGTAGGCCTTACCGGTCAATAATATGCGGTAGCACAGCGGGCACGTAGTGTGAGAAGTCGGGGCCCATGCGCTCCGCCAGCGCCGTTATCACCTCCAGGGCATTTTGAGCCACCTGCGAAAAGAAAGGGAACAATATTAGTTAAATGCTGACGTAGGGTTGAAGGACCTCCACTAAGAAGAAAGAAAGAAAAATAGGTTTATTTGTCACAGAAACACGTGCACACAAATAACAACAATATAAACAACAGAAATATTCGGCAGCTGCACGTCATGACTGTGACAAGAAGGCTTCCACTCAGCATAATTCTGTGCTATGAGGGACCCACAGCACAGCGCTGATTTTCAGTGGTCAACTAGTGATAATCCAATTATCTTTCCACCTTGGACTGTCCTGGAGAGTCAGCCGCGCTACCGACCTACTGCTTCTTACTGCGATTTTTCCAACTGAACAGACAGCTGTGCTGCTGGGGAGTTTGTTGCGCCACTTCTTCTTCCCAGCTAAAGCACTAGGAAGTGGTGAAGGGTGGGCGGTTTGGGGGACTGTCTTATTTATTTAAATTATTATTTATGTACACACAGAAAAATAGATACAGATAAGACATAATTATAATTATGAGTAAAAAGGTACTGCTTATTTCTTACGAAATTTCTTCCAGCAGACCTGCGATAGGAGAAATGAGAAAGAAATGTAGACAATAGTGTGTGAGAACAAGAAGAGAAAAATATAAATATGCGAAGTCTTAAACTAAAATATTGAAATAAACCTACACGTATAACGTAATAAATTAATATATACTTAAATAAATACATTACAGCCTTATTTATAAAAATCTCGCTAATCACTGCTTAGCCACTGTTTAGCTAAGCAAATGGTTAGCTCTTAATCAATGCTTAACTTTTCTTTATTTATAAACGCTAGTTAGCAAGTGATTAGTTGCGAAACGAAATAGAGGTGAAATTATGCGTTCGGCACAGATTATAACCAAAATAGTCGACTAAAAACAGAATTTTAAGAATAAAGTTGTCAAAACCACGATTTCTGTATCTGTCGTGACTTTGACAGACAAAAGTCAAAAAATTCATCGGAAAATATAAAATTGAATAATATTACTTAATAAGTTTATTTTCATTGTTTTTGCGATAATAGCAATGAAAATAATAAGCTCCAATAATTGGAGTAAACAGGAAAAGGTATTTATCTCTGAATTTATATCTACTTACTAATAATATAAACTGACCAATTGAATGTTAAAGCAGAAGTAACAATGTTATTACTTATGTATTTTCATGTCCTTTTTGTTTCTTAACACGAATATACTATTTTAGAAATGTATGTAGCTACTTGTGTCTGTTTTATTAATTCCTATTGCTTTTGCACCAGGGCTTCAGTATCTTTTAATAACAATTACTATCCTTGTTCACAGCAACTTTGACTGCTGCAATGAGCCACTAAATATTATTCAACCTCGCAAAGATGAGGGAGAAGACCATGCTACGTGAAAACGATGAGGAATGCGAGTGGCATAACGAAATAATGGTACCATGTCTTTGGAGGAAGAATATTGGAAATCAAAAATAATGAATTTATAACAAAAATGTAGTTTTGTGTAAAAATAAATTGTTTTCTATAAAATGTGTCTTTTGATTTGTGTGACTGCCACAGAGTGGCTTTTCTTTAGATCTGTGCCTTAAAGCTAGCGCCATAAGATGAGGGGCACATGGGAAAATACATTAGATAATCACTATCTCCGAGGAACTTTCTCTCATGAACTCATTCTCTTCAAACCACCTGAGCACCTACTGAGCCTCCTCAGGATTGAACTTTCCCTATAAATCCTTGTATCATGTGTACTTCGAAAGAAGAATATTATCAACATAGCATAACATCACGCCTGTATTTCCCCGAAGGGTTAGGCAGAGGTGTACCTATAGTACACTCACGTTTCGCCAGTTATGTTTAAGTCCCATGTAATAGGGGGCGAGCCTATTGCCATCAATAGGGCACAATTCCAGACCCCGGGTTGCTACTGAGAAATTCCACACTGAACCCGGGACCTCATGCTCAGCAGTAGCACTTGCGACCACTAGACCAACGAGGCAGTCAGAATATTATCTAGTAGGTATCTAATCATCCTCGTAACGGATATAAATGAGCTTTGTAGGTCTTCCTCCGTGTACTTTGCGCCGGTGTTTCAAAATTATTTAATTCTTTTAAGTGGTTCTGAAATCCCGTAAAAGATTGTCGAAATCCATATTTACTATCTCGATAAATAATATCGGCACATCTCGATAATAGGAGCAAAATTACCTCGAAGCTCATATAATTCGCATTGAATCGATCAGCTGATTGAAATAAAATCCGCCATCTTGCCTCTTAGCATCCTCTTAACAGTGGACGGGTGGTGTTTAATTTTGACAGCTACTAATCAATTGCTTAGCGACCTCTTAGCGCTAAATAGCGTTTATGAATAAGAATGTTGCTAATCAATTGCTTAGCAATTGATTAAAATTTAAGAGGCGTTTATAAATAAGACCGATAGAGCTTAAATATATAAACATACATACTATAGGTATAAAAAAACTCACAGTTGAGAGGAAAGGTAATGCTCTTTTACTCGATATTTGAATTGTGAAACAGTTTTTAAATCACGAATGCTAGGCGGAAGTGAGTTCCACAACCTTACTGCATGGACAGAGAAGGAATAGTAGCTTGTTTTATGTAACTTTGACGTTCGAAAGGTGCTGATTCACAGACTAGTTTGAATAAATGACTTTTGAATTTTGATATGAGCTGTCATTGTGTAGCTCATACCAACTTGAGACAAAAAGGATAGAGATTTTGCATGGATCTAAGCATAACATAATCAGCCTATAATGTTCCCACTAATGGGACACATTCCTCTCTGTGAAAGGGAGTGGGCTGTAATCCACCACACAGGTAACGTGCTGGTCGATAGATGTCACATGTCTTCGAATTTTTGGTTCTAGGACATGCCGGTTTCCTCACGATATTTTCCTTCACCGTTTTGAGAGCTGTGGTGATGAAATCATTTATACAAAGTAAAGCTGTTTGGGTTCGATCCTACGGCCTACAATCGTTAGTCGCGGCCGTTACCACTGGGCCACCACTGCTCCAAGGATCTAAGAGTAACTGTTATTTGGATTTTCTAGCTATTACAAAACGTTTTCGTAATATGTTCATCGTGTGTATATAAGGAGTGGAACCTCTTGCCAGAGTCTGTGTTTCCTGGTAGCTACAACCTGGGAATCTTGGCGAACTTCTATACTTGTATACCTTCTTATTATAAACTACTCCTTTTCTGAAATGTAGCCAAGTTACCCCTTATACCATCAGTTATCTGCCCGTGAAATTCCGTCAAAATCGGTCCAGCCGTTTCGGCGATTAGCCGTAACAAACAGACAGACAGACAAAGTTTTTTTGTTGTAAGTAAGTACCGTATATATATACTTTCATATGCGTTTAGTAAAAAGCTGTTATTTTGACATTAAAATCAGACACTTCAATTTTATGTCTATGAAAGTTTGTACAGTCAATCACGCATAAACACATAAATAATTAAATATTTTTATCTTTGCACATGAAGATGTTTCTCTAAGCTGCGAGTGAAACCGCGGTCAGTAGATAGTAATAAAATATTTCACTCAATATATTTTTTTATCGTTTTCTTTTTGATAATTTACTATCTGCCTCACATTTCTACACTACTAGGGGCTTGTTTGTGGCTAAGTAATAACAGCCGCACGGATCGATTAATCAGGTTAAGCTACGCTTGCCGCGGTTAGTCCGCGGATGGGTGATCTTTACACACCAAGACCCCTTTGTGTCTTGGAAAGCACGTTAAGCCGTTGATCCCGGCTGTCATTCGTGGATCTTTGACAGTCGTTACGGGTCGTCAGAAGCCCGAAAGTCTGTCAACCGCTCTTACCAAGGGGTTTTGTATTACCCAGTTACTTGGGTTGTGGAGGTCAGATAGGCAGTCGCTCCATGTAAAATACTGGTATTCAGATGCATCCGGTTAGACTGGAATACAGTTGGGAAAAGGTTAGGCAGATGATGACTCACATTTCTGCACCAGCTTCCCTTCTAAAATCTTTCACCCTTCCACCCACTGATCACTTCAAACTATAGATACAAGATGTCTGCCTACCCCGTTTCACACGCGTGTTATACTATTGCACTAGGAGTGCACCGCGTCGCGGTTTGTTACATACTGGTTACAAGTCCGATGTGGTTTACGGTCATGCTTCTGAACGAATAGATTAAGTGGTTTAACCGTGGCAGATTCTGAACGAATAGTTAAGTGGTTTAAAGTTATGTGCTGGAGTAACTATACAACTTTAGAAGACTTGTGTGTACTATGTGTGAGACATTTCTGAAATCATCATTATACCATGATTCCAAAAATATACTCTTGAGTGGAATTATTTTTCGGGGTATTCCAACTAGTATCGAATTTAACCGGAAGACTTTACACTGTTTGTACTGTTCTACCGTACCTTAAACTGGACGTCAACGAGAAACGATATTGCTAAGCTGAGCAACGACAGGTCTTCTTGCACAGATGCGACGCACAGCTATATTTTTCTTATTATTTAATACAAAAGCAGTTAACTCTGCAATCGGTATTTTGTTTTTGTTGTCATTTGCCAATGTCGCTACCACAGAGTACGTAATGTCGCAACAGTGATTACGCAATATTGTCTTTGGTCCGTGGCCTTGACATCAACCGATGAACAACATTTTCAAGCTTTTATTTGTTGGTTGAATACGAGGCTTTTGGCTACTTTTGTATTTGCGTATTTTGTGTTTTGTTTAGTTGTCAGAATAAACAATTTTTCTTTCTTTCTTTCATATTACGCGGCCATAGTTAAGTTACAGTCGAGTTGTCGCTACTTCGGCGTCGTCATCTCGTTCTCGTTGACGTCCCGTTCACGGTGCCGTGGACAAACAGTGTTTGGGTACTTTTAACTCGCTCTAGTACGTTTCCGTGGCATATTTTCTGACATCCACGCGGACCAAGCCGCAAGCAAAAGCTAGTTTACTTTATACATATAGAGTTCAAATTCGTATGAGACGCATAATTTAATTGGAAAAGTTAAAGTGTGAATCGTGCCTTTAATCAAGGCATTATTTTACAAGGCGTGATCGCAAATCGAACTACTAAGTAAATAGGCCATAATCTGTCTTTCGAAACAATCCTGATTCCAGAAGGCAATTTATATCTAGGCGTATTTAAAGGAAGGTTTTTCTGCGTAAACCTATAAATTACTTCAAACATGCTGGTAAAAAAAAAAAAAGTTTATTGTAGTAACATGTGCAACTTTTACAGTAAATCTTACATAGGGACCTCATTTTAAGTAAAGATATACCTGTGCTAGGAGGCCCCGCTCTTCAATGACATAATAAAATGGTAAAAGTGGTGTACCAAAACATAATAGATTTTAAACATAAAGAAAGATACGAAAGTCGTTAGATTAACGCATCGAAAATCTTCAGAATAAGACTCCGGACGCAATGAAGCGTGTATGAAGCGGTAATGTGAACGCAATCAGAGTGTGTATGATACATCGAGAGCACGCCATGATCTTGTGTTTGAGCACGAGGCTAAGGGGTGGGCAGGGACACTATGGCCTGTTTCGAAAGTATCTGATAAAAATGTAAACAAACCCTGTTTAGGTTCAATTCTTACACAATCACTCACTAATGGGAATTAGTGACACATTCATCTATATTTAAAAGGTTTCAACTTTATATCTCACCAGTTTTTCCAACAATTATTATATGAATAACATTATTAGTAATTGGAAAATCATGGACGAATATTGAGGTTATAAAATTAACCTTAATTTTTCAGGTGGAAACCTTTTATTTTAAGGTCATTTAAAATTAAAATTTCGGGTTTTAAGTAAGTATTCGAAACAAAGCACTAAATTTGTAAGTGGCATCACAATTAATATGCATCTATGTTTTGTTTTCGATTCATTTGTTTCCATTTTTATCAGTTACTTTTGGAACCGACTATAGTCATCATCTGCCTATCCTTTTCCCAAATATGTTGAGGTCAGCTTCCAGTCTAACCGGATGCAGCTGAATAACAGTATTTTACATGGAGCGACTGCCTATCTGACCACAACCCAGTAACTGGATAACACGATACCCCTTGGTAAGACTGGTTCTCAGACTCGAGTTTCTGATTTTCGAATAACAGCCGGGGCAAACGTCTTAAGGTGATTTCTGAGGTCTTGGGAGGTCTTATAGCTATGTCTCACCTTAAAATTCCCGCCATTAAGCCAAGAGACCATAGAGTCGAGCAGCTGCCCGGCCAGGTCGTACGTGATCTCTGGCTCGCGTCGCACGAGGGCGGTCAGCTGTTCGCCCAGCTGCTGTCGGAGACGCAGGTCGGGCCGGTTGAGGAGAGGAAGGGCCGCCTCCAGGTTCGCCGGTTGAAGGTAGTGCGCCATCTGGTGAGGGAAAACACGTTTATGAAACAAAGTACTGTACTCATCCTACGTTCATGACAGTGACACTCGATTGACACTGATGACTTGCGCTATCTGAAAAGCAATTTAATCTATTCATTTATACATTTAGATCTAGAACCTATATAGGACTGCCTCGTTGGCCTAGACGCTCAGCACAGTCGCATATTTACGATCTCTAGGGCCTACCTAGAGATCGTAAATATGCGACTGTGCTGAGCGTGGCGTACGATTCAGTCATTCAGTCACTGAGTTTTTCCATTTCTTAGTTGCAGTCCAGATCATGGCAATAGGGTTTACATTATGATAAAGTTGCGTATGCGCAATAGTAGAGTTGCTTTTCGGACATATTGGGGTTTATTTATAAACATTGCTTAACATTAAGTGACGTTCAAACGTCAAAAAATTATGGATAAACAGTCGCTAATTATTACAACGACGTTTATAAATAAAACCCCTAAATGCGTTCACCTAAGCATGGTCTGGAAAAGCTTATGATACTGGCCCGGGTGGAAGTTAGAGCACCGGCAAGATGGGTCAGACGCAATCAACTGCATTTATTGAGGTCCACACTGCAGAAGACCGCATAACTTGAAGTCGCATAGTACATGGACGCGATCCTCAGAATTGAGGAAACGACGAAGAAGAAGAACAGTAGACTTATCTTCTGTTATCCTTTAGGTCTCTACTTAACAGTGGTGCCGCACACCAGCCGAAATTACTTGACGGATATTCGGCCTAACTAACTTTCCGTCGCGTATTTTCTGCAGACGTGTCGCCAAAGCAGCGCTACAATAGCAATTAAATTGCATGACACTGGCGCTACGACTGCGCAACTGTACTGTTTGTTTTAAAAACAAAGATCGTAGCCACACAGCTTAGTGATTCGCAAGTCCCCGCGCGACTGCTAGTCACCGCCTGAGGTAGTGAGTGAGGAGGTAGACAAAGGCCAAGCTAACTAAGTCTGCCAATTTTGTCAATGGCGCCCTCCCCCGTCTCACCGCTCACATACCGTAGGCGGTGAGTAGCAGTCGCACGTGGACGTGCTTCGCTGCGTGCTAGATGACATGCTCCTAGCAAAACAACGCACAGGTTTACTAATACCAATGGCCACAAGTTTAATTGACGCTTGGTGCCACGCTGTTTGACTAATTTGTCACATGTCCGAGCTACGCTAGTCACTAAGCGAAACTTCTGAAAGCTTTGGGTTTGGCCTAAATCAAAATATGGTTTAAGAGTTCATAGTAACCTCACCTCGTACGTAATTCACTCTTTATCCCGCTCGTGGACTAAGTGAGGGCGAGATTGAGCGGCTGGGAGAAGGCTCCAAGGCGCCGATAGTTTAGGTAATTTCTTTTTATGATGAAAATAATGGTAAAATAAAACATGGATCTGCATTATAGTTAATTCAGTTATTATGCAAAGTATTATGATCTAATTTGAAGTATTTTTTTAATATCAGCTGTTTGGAGGTAACTTAGTAATTTTTTTCTGCCTTATCGAGTAAATTTTGAGGAATCGTGTTTTCGTCAAACATAGTACTTAAACATTAATCCTCAACTTTAACATAAATATTTCGATCCGGTCACATCCCATAGTGGAAGGTTACGTTGCTTATGGATATTTTCACCTAATTGCGAGATATGTGGAATAATCGAGGACGTACATCATATTTTGATCGAATGTGAGCGGGGCGAACGCCTCAGGAGAAATCTGTTTGATTCCCAAAATATGTTTTGTACTTTAAATAGTGTTTTAGCTAAGCCTATGTCGGACGATCATATAAAATAATCTAAGATTCAAAATTTGCCTATGATGGACCGAGATAGTATTGTGACAAAGCTCCTTAATAAAGAAAAAATAATCAAAATGAATGCTGCATTCTTTTCGATATAACGGAGGATCATGTTAAGCAATTTGAGGTATTATAGACTCTTAAGTTTAAAACTCACCGTTGCCAGGTGTCCAGCTGTTTTCACTTGACGAAGTCTGCCCTATTATTGCACGGAACTGTTCTACATAATATCATCTCACTCAAACTACACTGTCTGCTATAGTTCTTATTCTGTCTAACGCTGTTAATCACAGATAGGTTTAGGCACTCATCACTTTTGTTCACTGAAGATCTGGAAAAAGCGAAAACATTAGTTTGATTAGAAAGTTAAGTTTAACCAACTTTACGGGGTTTTTAAAGGTATTGAAACAAACATACAGGCGTGTACGCAAGAACGCACAAAACATGGTGAACACGAACATCGAACATCCACACCACACATTTTGTTCGTTCGTGCGTACACGCCTTTACGGTGTCCGATCTCTGAGAAAATCCTTTATAATATATTTTTACTACCTGAGGCTCAGACCAAATAAAAAAACCCAAGACAGCGCTGTTAACAGTGACGTGAGGCCGGTTTCGTAAACATTCGTGCACTTTGAGAGGTGTAGTTTGATTGTAAATGTGTGCGTGTGAGCGTGTATCCACAGAGCCGAAGTGTTGTTTTGGCTGGCTTCACTGTATTGTTTGCAGTGCTATGTCTTGGTTTTTATTTGGTCTGATTATGATTTACACACAACACACTAAGTCAAACCGTCAAAGTGTAGGTATTGCTGAGACTGCGGGACTTAAAAACAATTAAACTACAATCGCCTATCAATTACTTACATTTAAAAATATTAGTTAATAATATCTAATGCAACAATTTATTTAAGACACAATAATCAACAAAAAATATATCAATAGGCCTCAACGTGGGCAGCCTTTGCTGAACAGGTCTACAAAAACTAAACCATTATCGAAAACAACTACCCACATAAAATATGTAAAATTTAAGACTATGTTCAATCAAACTTTGATATTAATCATACGATAACTCATTAAAATAAATGGCCACGAGACCAAGGCAGTGCGACTGCTGAGCGTCCGTCCTGGATTGGTTTCCCGCGGTGGGGCAGTTTTATTGGGTTTATCTTAGTGAGGCTAACTCACGGAGCATTTTTCAGCCGCGCCCGCCGCGGTGGCGGTGCAGCGCGACAACAATCGCGCAAGCCGCGGGCATAAACCGCGTCGTGAAATTTGCTATCTACATTTCCATGTACCATGTGTTCGTACGAGTGCTTGCGGTCCCGCCACCGCGGCGGGCGCGGGTGAAAATCGCTCCGTGAGTTCTTAGCCTAACAGCCCGGAGTTTGGAAGTTGGCGGTGTGATACCCAACCGTTAAGCCGTTGGTCCTGCGCCTGATCTCTCTCCGGTCGTGTCGGATTGCTGTCCCATCGGACTATTAGAGTGAGGGAAGAGGGAGTGCGCCTGTGTCTGCGCACACACTTGTGGACTATAATATCTCCCGCGCCGAAGGCTAGTCTCCGTTGAGATTGGCCACCATGGCCGAAATACGGTCTGCAGGACTACTTATATAAAATAAATGAGAAAACAAAGAAGGTATGGCAAGATTGATGATCATCTAAAAAGATGTCCAGACATCCAAACAGCCGATTGACGAATTGCAAGTTAGAGACAATTTCCAAATTTTGGTGTTGAATCTAAAAGCCAACATCTCTGGAAGACTGAGCCCATCATTTAAAGCATACAGAACTCAAAACGGAAAACATTGTGAGGAAACCGGCATATCCTAGAATCACAAATTCGAAAACATGTGACATCTACCAACCCGCACTGGGCCCGCGTGGTGGATTACAGCCCACTCCCTCTCGAAGAGAGGAGGCTTGTCCCAGCAGTGGGTACATTAAAGGCTGATAATGCATACAGAAACTATAAAAAAGAGGTCTCCACGATCTGTAGCTACTTATTAAATATTTACTAACGGCAATTTTCTTTATAGTCTGGCTGTAGACTTTCCTTTATCACAAAACAAAACGCGATCTGAGGAACCAGACATAATAAACACAATATACTTAGGCAGGCACAGTTGCAAATTCGCAACAGAGGCCTGCGGTAGACCGCAACATGTATAATGATGATGTATCGATAACGGCTTGCTTGATTTCTAAAGTACTATGGAAACAAAATTTATGTGAAAGCGAGAATTTCAGGTGCTGCGAAACTTGGAGAGATCCTTCCAGCAATGGGCTGTCATTGACTTGATTTGATTGACACAAGTCTGCCAGTCTACCTGGATGCAGCTAAACACAAATATTTCAACCACAATCTGACCTCCTTTCTACCAAACAAAATACACTGAGTATACAGCAAAATATTTGTCCCAATATATTCGACCCCTGAATGGGAGATGCGCCCGATTCATTGCTGCATATTTTATGAATACACTATCTTTGTCCGCGGCTTCCCCGTGTGGAGGTCCGAAATTATCCCACGGGAACGTACTATCGGGAAAAAGTATCCTATGTCCTACCCAGGTCGTGATCTATCATCATTATCCTGCCCTTTTCCCAATTTATTTATGGTCGGCGCAACATGCCTTTTTCTTCCATACTTCTCTCTTAGTCGCCGAAGTGAAATAATTTATTTCAATTAGGCACAAAAAAGGCACTTTTGAACGTCAAAATTTATACGTCATACTCGCCATCTCGGTAGTCACTCCCTTTTTAAGAGTTCAAAAAGGAGGATGTTCGCCTGTTTGGCGCAGCCGTGAGGCACACAATACTATTTTAAATTATTTTATTTTTTTTACAGTATTTTTTTTGTTTTTGTGTGCCTTAATAATAACCTGAGTCAAATAAATTTATTTTCTTTTTCTTTCTTTTGTATGTTTTTTTTATATTTTTTATGTACATAATGTTCATCGATATTTTCGTCAATTGTGTACCGATTTTGGAAATTATTTTTTCAATGAACCGATTTTGAAAATTCTTTTAGTAGAGGAAGCTTGCGTGTTGATCCCATATAAATTTTACTAACTTTGCTTGGGTAGTTTTTGAGTTAGCTTCAATAAAAATTATTTTTCCCACAGTATATGTGGATGATGTTATAAAAAAAAACATATTAAAAATAACAGTGATAGAAATGTCACTGTTATTTACATAGCAGGTAGTGTTATTCGAATTTGTGTGGGGTAGGTACCACAACTAAAAAGTGTTTTTTTTTTTTTGCAAAGAAACAGGCTCCAAAAAAAAAAACACTACAAAGTGAAAAATTACTTTCAATTCGTCGGCGACACCGTATTCCTAAATTAAAGTTATTTTTCACTTAGTAGTGTTTTTTTTTTCACTATCGTCTTTCATAGGTCTTGGACTATGCACGTGCCATATTTCATCCGATCCTATCAGCCATTATGGCATGAAAAAATAACAGAAAGACAGTCAGAGTTACTTACACATCTAAGTATTAGTATGGAAGTATGGATTTCCTTGGACACGATCCAAATATTATGATTCTACTCTGTGAAATATGTTTTATAAGCTGCGGGATTTAAGTTACGATTGTGTATTTTTCTTTTGTTTACAAATAGAATTTCTACTCTGCTAAGGCTGGTTTCACAGCTGTCCGGGAGACCCGTACGAGTTCCCGGAACGGAGACACATGAGGCGCGAGAACATTGTTTCACAGCGACGCGGATTGGTCCGTACGCGACCCGCTCCGGGTAGAGCCCGTACAACGTATCGTACAGTTCGCGTCAACTAACTTTGCCGTTCTGAAGTTAGGTTGCGCATGCGTGCTGACATGCACGCTACTGTTTTATAAGGAAGATTGACTACTGCGCAGTCATTTGTTGCCTACTTCAGAGCGGCAAAGTTATTTGACGCGAACTGTATACTTCTCCTTCATTTCAGAGCACTGCGGGCGCTACCCGTACGGGTCTCCCAGACAGCTCTGAAACCAGCCTTAAGGATTTAGTTTTCGTTTTGGTGTACCTATGTATATGACACCGCGGCTATATTCCCTGAAGGGTTAATAATATAATAATACCAGCCTATTTTTGTCCTACTGCAGGGGAAAGGCGTCTTCTCATACAAAGAAGGCACGAGGATTGATCACCACGGCTGCTTAAGACGGGTTGGCGATTTCAGACTTATATTAACTAAGTGCGAGCTTTATTGTTGTTTTGTTTTGATTTCCGTGTGAACTATATAGAGTTAAGTACTTAGTTCTGAATTCATATTATTATACACGATAAATCTAATAATTGGTGGACATGGAAATTAGCATTCGTTTGTATTCGGAAATGCGATGAAATCCGAGGGACATACAAAGAAAATAGATGTACTGTATAGACTTCGAAGCAGATAGCTTTGGCAGACATGATCGATCTCATTCACTCATCGATTATTTATACTTAACCCTGTCTATTTAATCATTTGAACCCAAAACAAACTATAACATAGGAGATAATCATCATTAATCTTAATAATGTACTACTCGATAATACACTTGATAGTCTTGCTTTTGAATAACTAAAGCTGTCTACACAAGAGGCTTCAGAAACGCAAGAGGGACTCGTGGATAAATAAAAAACCGTACTTTCGAATCGATTTTTTATAGGTGGCTTACTTGTCAATGTTTCGAATCATCATGGTCATTATTTCAGCCGAAAGACGTCCACTGCTGGACATAGGCCTCCCCCAAGCACCGCCACTTTGACCGGTTCTGTGCTTCTCGCATCCAGCGGATTCCTGCGGCCTTCACCAGGTCATCGGTCCACCTTGTGGGAGGCCTTCCAACGCTACGTCTTCCGTTACACGGTCGCCACTCCACCTTTCAGTCCCTCTGTTCTGCGAGCAATGTGCCCTGCCCATTGCCACTGAAGTATGGCAATACTTCAAGCTATGTCGGTAACCTTGGTTCTTCTACGGATCTCTTAATTTCTGATTCGATCACGTAGGAAAACTCGCAAGCATAGCCCTTTCTATTGCCTTTTAGGTGACTTTCAGCCATCTAATGAGGCTCATTGTGAGCGACCACGTTTCAGTGCCATAGGACATCACTGGCAACACGCACTGGTCAAAAACTTTCGTCTTGAGACACTGTGGTATGTGGAACGAGAAGATAGTACGCAGTTATCCAAACGCTGCCCAGCCGAGTCGGATTCGACGATTGACCTCTTTCTCGAAGTTGGACCTACCTAACTGACAGTTTGTCCTAGGGAAACATACGAATAAACGTATGTTTCGAATGCTATAGACAAATAGGACACTAGCGAAAAATATATGTTTATGTTATTATTATCTCTGAATAAGTTCCGGTTAATTTATCCAAACCTTTAGAAGAAACCCTTGAAGAAGCCCTTCTTCTAACTGGATTCATTAACACGCAAAAACACACATTTTAAGAATTTGTATGATCTTTTCCTGCCTAGTTGCCTACACACTATCGTGCAAATGGTTTTGTAGGGCATGGTTTGAAGTAAAATACTGTTGTAAACTCCTTATAATAAATAAATAATAATAAAAATCACAACAGTACTTAATTGAACTGAAATGATTTTATTTTCTGTAATTTATCTGTACAAATATTTGTACACGTCAATCATAATTATTTTAAAAACTATATGAGTTCGGCGTTTCCTATCTGACTACTCTGAGAAGACACTCAGAGGTCACAGTCCCTTTTAAAGTCCAGACATAATCTTGGTCAGGCCATATGAGGACCATGTAGATTTGTGTCTGAAATGGTTTTTGAGGAAAGAACCACACATATTGAGTAGACCTGTCCAGTCAGTGCACGCATTTGTCAGTAATCGTGCAGCTCAACTCAGAACTTAAGAGGGAACAGGGCCTGCGATTCTCCATACATATGGATTCTCCTTTTTTCTCTCTTTACCGCCGTGATTAGAGGAGTACCAGACAAATTCGAAAAGTTTTTAACATAAATGAAAATGATAGGAACCTAGACATACTCTTTCTTAAAATTGACTCAGTTTTCGATGAGAAAAAAAGGGAATACGAAACGTCGATTTCGTAAATTTTTTTATGATATTATTTGTCTGAGCTGTAGCTATCCCTATCGCACTTTACGGGGGCAGACTTGAGGTAAGAAGACGGCAATAGTTTCTACAAATACCTATTTTTCAAATTCCTCGCAGCCCCTGTTCCCTCTTTAGAAGCTCATTTAAAAACTGCCATAAATCTCTGCAGAAAGACAACACCACGTATTCCTAATCAACAGCTCAAATGGACCAAACAAACGCGCCATTGCAACCGGTCTAACATATCCAAAAATAAAACCACCAGTAACTAGGTAACTCGTTATTTACGAGATCTATTATAAGAACACTTTGATCTATTTTATTTGCCGTCTGTCTATGAAATATGCCAAACCAATACACGAGGGAGTATAGTTCCTGGTTCACGTTTGAGTGTAGCATGATTTTTTGGGTTCTGTCAACGCCAACGGGACCTATTACTAGGTCTCCGCTGTCCGTCCGTCCGTCTGTCTGTCACAGGGCTGTATATTTTGAACCGTAATAGGTAGACAATGATTAAAAAAAAAAATTGTGCGTGTACTATACAACAAATAATAAAAAAATAAAGGAAATTAAAAATTAAAGGGGAACAAAAACAAAGAAACATATAAGAAATGTGTTTTTTTTAACATAATATCACGCCTTGTTTCCCCGAAGGGTTGGGCAGAGGTGTAGCTGTAGTACACCTGTGGTACTTGTTGAAAGACCTACACTGTCCTCCCATACCTAATAACACGGTTATTTGAAAATATTGTAAAAGCCCATTATTTTTAAAAGAGTAACCGTGGAGTTTCTTGCCGGCTCTTCTCCGTAGGAAACAACCAATTGGAACCGTGCACCTAGCTTCTGACATTTCATAAGTATATATGAAAAAAAAATGTAGGTTTATATGAAATAAAAATATTTAGAATTTTGAGTACACCCACATTTCGCCAGTTATGTTTTTTAAGTCCCATGTAATAGGGGGCGAGCCTATTGCCATCAACCGGGCACAAATCCAGACTCCGGGCTACTACTGAGAAATTCCTATGGGATAAACCCAATAATACTTTGCCCGACCTGGTAGTCGAACCCAGGACCTCATGCTTAGCAGTAGCGCTGGCGACCACTAGACCAACGAGGCAGTTTTTTTAGTGAAGTTTAAAACAAAATAAATTGTGTTAAACATTGTACGGTGGTACGGAATCGTTCACGTACGAATCCGACTCTCGCTTTGTCGCTTTGAATGGTATTAGTGGCAAACGAGCTGATGGTCTACCTGATGGTAGGTAGTGACCGCTGCCTATTAACATCTGCAATACCAGAGGCATCGCAATAAACCAATTTTTTTTTTTAGGGTTCTATAGGTACCCGAAGTGTGCCAGACGGAACCCCATTACTAAGCCTCCGCTGTCCATCAGTCTGTCTGTCACAGGCCTGTATCTCA
The DNA here is from genome assembly GCA_949128155.2 of Xanthia icteritia. Taxonomy (NCBI): domain Eukaryota; kingdom Metazoa; phylum Arthropoda; class Insecta; order Lepidoptera; family Noctuidae; genus Xanthia; species Xanthia icteritia. Next base: position 13,424,484 of record OX421958.2, on the reverse strand, counting down.
TAAACCGTAATAGGTAGACAGTTGAAATTTCCACAGATTGTGAATTTCTATTGCCGCTACAAATAATAAAAGTTACAAAAATAAAGGGGGTCATACAAGACACACAACACATAATTCGTGCATCGTTTCTTTAGCGATTATTCAATACTCAGTTGGCATGTACCTATTTACAATAACAATAAGCCCAGGTACGCACGGACGATTTTTTCTCGTGGCAATTTTTTTTTGTGCTCTCCATTTTCTACGCACTGCTTAGCGCCGAGAGTTCAAAATCCAACAGTGTGTTTTTTGACGCGCTGGGATGTGCTCTGTTGGATTTTCAACGCTCGGCTCAACACCGAGAGTTGAAACTACAATCCCGACGCTATATTTTTTCGTCTGTGCGAACGTGGGCTAAAGGCCAATTGATCTCCAAGTCGACATTACGTATGTCAGGTTAATAGTTCTCTCAATGATAAAATTACTTGATCACGCTGCCTGCGCATTACGTCGAAGTTATCAGTGTTAGTTGCTGATCTAGAGGGGTCCTTGAGCTAGAATATAGGTCATTTAGTGCGTACCTAGATTAAAACCTATACTCCATACGTTTTGGTAGTTAAATAAAGGTAAACAAATCGTAAAAAGGGTTTTTATAGACGACACTTTCTTGTTTAAAAATACGTCAACACCAAATTATATTTAGAAAGTGTATAGAGTGCCGCTAGCGGCATTTTAGTAGCGGTGCCTCGGCACGGCTAAAGAGCCGTAAGCATTGCATTGTCATTGTCACTGTCAATTGTTATTTTATTTGATGGTTGAGGACTGCATTGTCACTAACACTGTCATTTGTTATTTTGTTTCTGGAGAGGCTAATGTTAATTTCTTTCATCTATAGCCGGGTAAACTTAAGTGTAGCCATAACTCCTTGGCTTAGCAAATGAAAATGGCTGAAAGGTAGGTTAGGTTAGAACTGTGACCACATAACCAGGGTCCGTTTAGGCACAAGAAAATGTAATGTTTTGGGAATGTGGTGTATGTAAGGATCGTAGGTAGTCTTCTGTAGTTTCTGCCTACCCCCATTGGAAGAAGGCGTGAGCTTATGTATGTGTTTCAAAACTCAAATAGTATTATTGTCTATATAGCTATCTCACTCAATTGTCATGAAAATGACAACCTGCAACAAAGCCATTATAAACTTAAGGCGACGATAGCCGACTTTTAATGATTTGGAAAAATATATGTTAAATTAGAGCATTTTCTTAATAACTTATATACGAATATTTTAGATTATGTTTATATTACATAGTGAAATTAATTTGTAAAGTTATGTTTAACGCGGATAAAAAACCGACAAACCCGCAAAATCTATCAAGCGTATTTTTCTGAAACCTTCACAATTTTAAAGATAATTTAATTATTGATCTTTTAGTTTACGTGTTTTATTAAAATACCTTTTGCTTTATGTATAATAAATTAATAATGCGTCTAATATGGGACAGCGCTCCTGGATGGCCGAGACCTATTACTGGCTGGACGTACCGACGCGTTGCGTGAGCTCAGTACAGAACACGCAAGTTAACCACTCAAGGTCACTGGCATATATCTGCGTCTTAAGTTTGACAACAGAATCTTCCAGTGTCTTCGCTAATAAAATAAACTGTATAAATTACAACATATTTGAACCGTTCTTTGTACGAAACGACTTCATTCGATGGAACTGCATGTATGCAATGAGTAATAGCGTATGAATCACTATAAATTTATATGATATACAGTGCACAAGATGCTGTTTTAAATCAACCCGAAGGAAATATGGAAAATTCTTATTCTTCGCTCCTTTTATCTCGGCGCGAGTTTTTATGAGAAAAGCTCATCAAAACCTGCCTGCCTTTTCCCAACTAGGTTGGGGTATAACCGGATGTAGCTGAATACCAGTATTTACGCAACGAACATGGCTGAACTGTCAAAATAAAAGGCATTGCCATTGCCATTCATTGACAGAAAAACTTCTAGAAATCTTTTCATGATGATAATTTATTCCCTCGTAAGTATTTACTTTTGTATATTTACATAGGTTTAGTTTTAGATATTAATGTACCAATATGCTTTTTCTCATAGTTGTTAATAGATTATTTTATATCAGTTTAACTTAAAATTATAGTGTTCCATTCTAATTGAAACGTAAAGTGATGGCCTGAAACACAGGTTTGAATTAACCTAGATCGGGCGGGTCGCTACCTAACATTATAATTCCGTATCATGATTACTTGAACCTGTTCTTAACATATTTTAGCTTTAGTTTATTTTTAGGCACCATAATATTGTTTGGGAAATCTTACTGTTAATTAAGTGTACACTCTTTGTAAACGTTTTATTCAATAAAATATTATTATTATTATATTGCGATCGATTGTCATTGTATTTATGTTACACCATTACCCCGCTGGATTACTTATAGCAAAGATTGGTCCTTGTTAATTCTGGATAAAGAGAGATGGAATGAGGAGGCCATTGGGCTTATACGGGCTCAGTGCAAGAATGGATGTTACGTCATTGGCAATAGGATTGCCATTCCCTTGTCATAATATTAGTCATCAGCTACAAACAGACCTCAGCCAGGCGCCTAACAGCTGTATTTTATTTATTTTAAACGACAATTTATATACAAATGAGTCATTGTTGTATGACGAGCAAGTGAGACTTGTCAAGTTGTATCAATGAACAACGACAGAAGACCCACTTCACGCGAGATAATCATACGTTCGGTGAAGAAGGTAACCTTCTAACTGGGTAGTATTTTTGCTACGGCATCTGGGTATTAGCCGGAGAAGAATGATGCCACACAAGTAATAATCGAAAGCTATGGGGGACGTTTGCACAGCAGTGTGAAAATTTAAAAATATAAAAGGAAAGATCCCAAGCTATGGGTGATTCCAGGCCAAAAATAAAAATGTGGATGACCTGTCTTAAATGGCTACGAATTTGAGAGAAGCTTTACGATTTGTATAGAGAAAGAAAGAAAGAAAGAAAAATATTTTATTTGGGACACGCACAGGAAATACAAACAGTAAAAAAAAATAAAAATAAAAAACAAAATTATATAAAAAATAAAATAAAAAGGGAGCTTAAGCAAAAAAATCACGACCTGTGCGAGGCCAAAAAGGCCCCTATCTCAGCATAATACGGCGATAATAAATACCACCGCGCTGGTATTCTGATAGGACCCACTGTGATGCCACGGACACATCTACGGACTTAATAAAATCCCATTAGGGGATTACAAAAAACTTAAAACAAAAATAATAATACAATTTAAAATAAATATATATATATAAATAAAAACCGAAACTATGTACTCGTACAATAAATAATCTAAGAATCCTACGACGCCCCCTAGAGGTGGGTACTGTAATGGTATTGGGTACGGAAATGTTTGAATATGGCCACATCAAACGCAACCTTCTGTCTATCTGCAAAAGCTTGGATTTCACTTAGAGGCAGCGTCTGGAATGTCCCAGGCAAGTGTCCTAACTCCTAATAGGTGAACCAGCTCAGTACTCTCGTTCTGGGTTGTTCTTTTAACAAAAAAATCCGCGTCAAGTGCGTGCGAGCATGTTACCAGAGGCCCTAGTGTGAGTTTCTTTTAACCATCTCGATTTTACGCATCGAGCGCGTTGGGTGCTCCGATTGGCAGCCGGCCGGCCTTCACCAGTAAACGGCCAATCGGAGCGCCAAACGCGGTCGATGCGTAAAATCGAGATGGTTAAAATAAACTCACACTATAGCCTCTGACACGTTTAGAATATAACTTCTGAATGTTATTTTGTAGTGTCATTCATTAACACTTTCATTGCTTCCAGGGTCAATAGCAGTCGCCTACACTCCTTTATTGACATTGTAATTAAAACTATTGTTTCATAATGCGTTGATACCGCGATGAAAGATTTTTTGTTTTTTGTAGTGATCGATGCTTGTTCCTTCTCTAGAGAAGAGGCATTTGTTTTGCAGTTGATGGACGGTTAGATACGGGCTGATGTTATAAGGCCATGGGTGGCCTTATAACCTTCCTCAAGACTTCTTATGACCTTCCTCAAGAATTAGGCTACACAATGCAAAAAAATATTTTGAAATCTGACCGGTAATTCTGGGGATTGCCCCCTACATACAAACTTACAAACAAACAAACAAATTTTACCTCTTTATAATATTAGTATACCTAGATATAATATATTTTTAAAAACGTTGCCCCACACTAGGAATTTCTCCTGTGTCGTGGGTGCGTTTACAAACATTTATACTCACATACACAAACGGCCAGACCCGGAACAACTACTTGCAGGTCTTACAAATATTTGTTCCGTGCGGGAATCGAACCTGCGACACGCAGCGCAGCAGTCAATCGCTTAACCACTGCGCCAACCGTGCTGTCATTTAATAAGCAAGAACCCTATCTTATGATTTTGAAAGTACCGAAATGTATATCTTAAAAGTAAATTAGTTAGGGTGGGGCGCGCCCCCCTCGGGGGGCGTAGAGTGACCAATGGGGGGGCGCGGCGGCTCCAATAATATAGTATAGATTTATTAAATTTTATGTTCTTTATATTAGAAAAGGTTAAGGACTAGTTTCCAAAACCCAAGCGTTTCATAATACTTAGGTGCTGTAATATGAGATTCAGCTTTTTCTGCGTAATTATGTCGACAAAATAAGTTTTTATATTTCTGTTTGAATGATCAGAGAGAATCTAACCTATTCAAGAGGGTGCAAACATTTTCGATCTCACTTTCGCTCGCTTTACATTCTTATGCTTTTCTGCTTAAGTCGAAAAAGCGGGCGTAGTGATTTTAGAATAAAGTTAGAGGGGCGCGTGTGTTAAAAGGTTGGGAACCCCTGCTCTATGGGATCGTCCATTAGGTGACGTTTTGTAGCAATTTTTTCATGAAAGAAAATGGATTTATTTAGCAGACACTGCACACCCTCTCAAAGAGGTGGCCTGTGCCACCAGCAGTGGGAACGACATAGGCTGATTATGCTGGCACAGAATAAAAGGCAAACAATAAAAAATAAAAAAACTGCGAAAAAGGATGGGTAATGTAATACCGACGTGTCCACGGTTAGATAAATATTTATAATTTTGTAGTAAGTAATGTATAAGATTTTTTATGTCAGCATGTATGTACTAGTAAGCGGAGTACCCCACAAAGCTACTCAGGTGAAAATAATCCTAATCCAATTACGTATTTCGCTGCGGCTGCCACATAATAAGTACCGTACGTTATGTAAATGGCTCGAATACTTCGCCAAATTCCTGATAATGAAATACCCATTCACGTAACTTTAAAACATGCTAAAAGTAAGGAGGAAAAAATACTTTAAGAGCGAGCAAAATCGCGTGTGGACTGCTAAGCACGGTCACAAACGGTGAATTAATGCGTCATTTGAAGATCTTTGACAATCGTTACGGGTAGTTAGAAGTTCAACAGTCTGACAGCCAGTCTTACCAAGGGGTATAGTATTACCCAGTTACTGGGTTGTGGAGGTCAGATAGGCAGTCGCTCCATGTAAAATAATGCTATTCTGCTGCATCCGGTTAGACTGAAAGCCGAACCCAAGTTAGATAGGAAAAGGCTAGGCAGATTGATTGACAAACGCGCGACTGCATCGCGAGTTCACGACACTAGCAGTTATTCAAGGAAGTGATCGCCCAAGTAGTTTTAGGTTGCTGCACGAGTTTGACAACCTAGTTTTCTACGGGTTTTGTCGACGGAAGAATAGACAAAATGACAGATTGTGATTGTTTATCTGTAATTTGGTCTATTCTTTCATCGACAAAACCGGTTTCTATTGCGGTCATGCTAAGCGTGCTGGCGTTAACAAGAATATTAGCAATGTATCAAGCGTTTACAGATTGAGTTGGTCAAACGCGAGTGGTTCCGTAATGATTTATTGTTAATGTATATTTTGTAAATTGGTTTTAACAAACACTTTAACACGTCAAAAAATATTTGCAAGACGAGACGAGGTCGGTTTTTTGTCCGACTACACTGAGAAGAAATACTGAAAGAAATTCAGAGGTCACAATCTCTTTAAGTGACATTTTCTTGGTCAGATCATGGGAGGACCATACAGATTAAACACTGGACAAGTTGATCTCTTAAATCCGCTTTGTGTGGCAGAAATAACATCCGAAAGTTGAATTTAGGCAATTTTTTTATGTTGATTAGAGTCAATTTCGCCAAATGCTCAATTAAGCATTTTGTGAAACAGCCAAAATTATTTTGTAACCAGGTAATAATGTATCCGACTACGAGAAGCCGCTGTAGGGTGTTCATTGGTTACATTTCGGCTCATCAGGCAGCCAATGGGCATGCAAATTTTTGTCTGACTTCAAAAAAGGGGGGCTTACTATCTGCCGCGCACTTTTGAGTGTGAAATCGATGTGTTTTGTTCAAAAGGTCTTCTCTCATATCGGCTAAAAATTATTTGAGAAATAGTTCTATGAAAATCATAAACCAGCTGTAAAGGTGATAGTGGAGCTGCCAGCCCAACCTACATAATGAAACTTATTCTATTATGTAACTTTATCTGGGTAAGCGATTTGGTGTTCATATACTGTAAGCTAATTATGTATTTTAAATAAATACATGAAATGGTGTACGATGTTGGGTAGATATTATTTTTTTTTTTTTTTTTTTTTTTATTAAAAACGTTGCCCCACACTAGGAATTTCTCCTGTATCGTGGGTGCGTTTACAAACATATATACTCACATACCAAGCAAAGCAAAGCAAAGCACCAAACAAGCAGGTTCAAGTTAAATGATAACTACTGTATCAGATGACTATCGCCTGACGATCGTTCATAATGAAGACTTTGTAAGCTATCACCATACTAACTAAGGCGTGCCCAAAACGACCACCATGCGATGCGAAAAGACGAAGTACACGATACACCATTTTGATTACCGGGCACAAATCTTAACTCCGGGCTGTTACTGAGAAATGCCTGATAAAAAAAAAACGGCCAAGTGCGTGTCGGGCGACGCACACTGAAGAGTTCCGTAGTTGGGATGAATTTATCACAAGAACAAACTTAACATTGTAGTTGAAAAATATGTTCTCCCATACATTCCAAATTGCAAATTTAAGTTTGTACGCACAATATTGAGATATTTACTTACTATGTTATTTTAAGACCATAGACTTCTTATAGGTTTTCCTATAATATATGAGTACAGAACGATTATCTGTATATTTTTCAAAATTTTAGGCTTAGTAGTTTTGGAGATAAGGGGGGAGAATGGTAAATTTTCATCTATTTTCTTAAATATCTTTAAAATAATTTATTTTAAATAAAATATGATCCTCGCAATAAGTCCTTTCATTTGATATGCCACACGGTACAGTTAACAAAACTATTTTTAAAATTTTCTTGTTTGCCCCCATATTCAAAATTCTTTTATGTTATACATTCGTGTTTGGGTCACAGAAATACATGTGTGTACCAATATTCAACTTAATCGGTCCATTACATTCGGAGCATATTGCCTGTGATAGACGGACAGACAGACAGATACACGAGTGATCCTATAAGGGTACCGTGTATTCCCTTTGAGGTACGGAACCCAAAAAACCCAATAACACCCGACCCGGTAATCGGACCCAGACGACTTGACCAACGAGGCAGTCAAACTCAATTTGCCACATTTACGGTCGCGTGTTTTAGTTTGAACTACTACTGCAAAAAAACCACAAACTCTAATAACACCGAAGGAACCCTAAAATGAATTACCATATAATAGAATTTCGTTCCACATATTTTTTTCACAAGCTTTCTTAAATCCCCATAGTATTTCATAATCGTGAGAAAATAATTATTGTTTACTTCCTACGTTGACATTTACAGATTGTTTCTATATTGTTTGTGGTGTTTTCGTGGTATAAGAAGAATTAAGTTGTGTACAGACGCCAGCAGGTCAACCTACCCGAATCTGTCAAATTTTCCCAATCAACTTTGAACCTTATGCTTTAGTGATAAAGTTGAAAATCTATTAAAGAAATTTGTCAGATTGTAGTAGGTTGATGTGCTGGCGTCTGCACAGTGGATTTTTGAGATGGGGCCGTAAGGATAGGTACATCAACCGTTGTCGCAACAAGAAAATGGTCTTAGGAGACCTTAACTTTTTGAGAAATTTTGATCTCAATTCACAGATTTTGACAAAAAAATTACAGTCAGCAAGAAAATGTGCAGATAGTTCGTAATCCTTTTGCCTCCAATCAGGCACAAATATACTCTGGGGATACGGCATTTTACCCGACTACGCGACAGCAAAGACAGGGTTTATTTTTCACGCGTATCTATGGTACCTACAACTTTGTATGTGGGATTCTTTATGCCCTCGCAGCGCCCATTATGCAGGATGATTTAAATACATGAGGTGTTTATCGACTCATCTACGTCGTGTGATGGATATAGGATTTTAGACGTCAATAAGTAATGTCTTGAACTAAAATTACAAGCAGGCAGACCAGCGAGCTTAGCTCGTTTTACTTAATGAATGCATAAGCACAATACTAGGTTGCAGTGCTGAGCCACATGTTATTCAGTTTATAGTTGTATTTTCCCTAAGGTGATTGTTGAATAATAGTCGAATGACTTGCTTCAATGAACAATGTTTCATAAATTCTTATACCTACTTTATGCTTGAACTAGCTTTACCCGGCCCGGCTTCGCACGGGTAGCACTAAGTACTTATACCTACCCTACCAAACTACTCTACCTACTCTACCCTACCTACCCTACCTACCGTACCTACCCTACCTACCCTACCTACCCTACCTACTATAAACCTCACGGACCCCGAGACCTTTCCAACGAATGCAAAACCGTGGAAATCGGTTCGTGCGTTCTGGAGTTATAGCGTCAGGAAGGAAAACCCGACTTATTTTTATATAGTAGATAACATAACATCACGCCTTGTATTCCCCCAGGGTTGGGCAGAGGTGTACTATAGTACGCCTACGTTTTGCCAGTTATGTTTAAGTCCCATGTAATAGGGGGGCGAGAGTATTGTCATCAACTTTGCTTGAATATAATTGTTTGTAATATAACTGCGAAAATAATTGTTTGTTACCTTTTCACGCGTTAAGAGGGAACAGGGCATGCGATTCTCCATACAAATGTATTTCCCTTTTTTCTTCCTGAATAATGCCTCTAGAGCAATCAATTTTTTTTCATAAAATTAAGGTCTGCTGTAGTCACGTCCCTGTTATTTCCTTTTTTTGCAGCAACTAATTACAAAAATGCCCCATTTTTACCGCCATGATTAGAGGAGTACCAGTAAATTAGAAAAGTTTTTAACATAAAAGAAAATGATAGGAACCTAGACATACTCTTTATAAAATTTTATTGTAAAATATAATTGAATCGGTTCAGTTTTCGAGAAGGAAAAAGGGGAATACGAAACTTCGTTTTCTTCAATTTTTTTTGTGATATAATTGGTCTGAGCTGTAGCTATCCCTATCGCACTCTACGGGGCAGACTTGAGGTAAGAAGACGGCAATAGTTTTTTCAAATACCTATTTTTCAAGTTCCTCGCAGGCCCTGTTCCCTCTTAACGGCTGAACGGATTTGGATAAATTTTGGCACACTGACAGACCATCATTTTGGTGAAATGGTACTTGCGCGGACAGATTTAGAGACAAAGGTTCCAACAAGGAGCAACAGCTTTATCGAGGGACTAGCTTCTGGTTACGACTTCATTCCGTGATATTTCTTATTTTAACACAAAATATATTGTATGACTCTCGGTAATACTGTACGGATAGTGCCATCCACAAAGACGCGCCCCACTCTTCTTCCAAAACGCGATTACTGTACTGTAAGCGATTAGGAAGAAGAGTGGGGCGCGTTTTCATGTACACTGGTACTTTCTATAGGTTTCCATTAGTGAAGGATTTTTTGGGAATTGGATCAGTAGTTCCGCAGGTTAACCCGTACATACCAGCGATTTATAATTATTAGTATACAGGGTCAAATAAAATAAGTTTGCGAAACTATGCAGACGATGGGTTTAGAAAAAAAAAGAAGAAAATGATAAGGTGTTTTTATTAGGGGCCAAAGATCTTTGGTAGTTTTGTTACTTGACGTTTTGAGAAAATCCGTTTTCTTTTATTTTACCGTGTTTAGATATCGAAAGCCATAACGTCTGCGGAGTTTCGCTAGGTAATTTAACTTGACCCTGTAGATAGCAGAGCTAGAGAAATTGTGGAATACTTGATCAGGCTTTTAGTAAAAGCTTTATTTTAGTCATTTATTCCTAAGGTCCGGAGTTTTAGGTAATTTAACTTGACCCTGTAGATAGCAAAGCTAGAGAGATTGTGGAATACTTGATCAGGCTCTTAGTACAAGCTTTATTTTAGTAATTTATTCCTAAGGTCAGTACTTCAGTATTAACCTTTCGGTTATCACAAAATAGCACTTGATAAACACAAGCTGATATCATGAATAGATAAGGGAATATAGTTTAACATTTAAATGAAAATATTTACATTTATGAGATCATTCCTGACACAATTTTCCTAGGGAGGAAAATCATCATCTGCCTAAACTTCTAGTCTAATTGGATGCAGCTGAATACCAGTATTCTACATGGAGCGACTGTCTATCTGACCTCCACTACCCAGTTACTGGGTAACACGATACCCCTTGGTAAGACTGTTTGTCAGACTTTTGGGCTTCATGACGACTCGTAACGACTGTCAAAGATCCACGAATGACAGCCGGGATCAACGGCTTAACGTGCTTTCCGAGGCACGGAGCGGTCTTGGTATGTAAAGCTGGTCGCCCATCCATCCTCCACAACCACAACACTATACCCATTGGTAAGACTGGTGCCACACTGACCACCAAATATATTAAGATGATGGCATAAATTATGACAATAATGATGTTAAATCAGCTGCCTCTATGACTTTAATGGTGTAACATTTAGATGTTTTTTGATTATTCCATCAGGAATTTTTCAGTAGCAGCCCGGAGTCTGGATTTGTGCCCAATTGATGGCAATAGGCTCGACCTCTGTGGCCTGTGGGTGTCCTAGTACACCTCTGCTTAACCCTTTAGGGATTACATAGAGGTGTGATGTTAAATTATGTATGTGATTAAAACGGTAGAAAGAGAAAGAAATAATCCTTATCCTTACATATTATAAAACTTCCCCCCGCCGCGTCTGTCAGTCTGTCTGAACGCGATAAACTCAAAAACTACCGAACGGATTTTCATACCGCTTTCACCAATGGGCGGAGTGATTCATGAGGAAGGTTTTGGTGTATAAATCATTGTAGGTTTTGTGTAAATTGGCTGAAATATGAAGATTATTGTTGAAGATGTCGGAAAAAATCATGCCGACTGGGAACCGTGCGCCACGTAAACCGTTAAAAATACATAAAATGTATGTTCTACAGGATTGTTAATCTAAAAAAGAAGACGCGGGCAAAACCAAGTAAAGTATAATATTATGTAGTGTTTGAGAATTTATGGGGTAAAACTTTCATTATAACCTTGAGTAAGGCTACCATAGATCTTAATTTTTGCTATTTTTCCAACTTGGTATGTTGGTATTGGCCTCCAACCTAACCAGTTGTGACTGAATTTGATATTTGACCTTAAATATGATTTCATTCTTAGTCTAACCCTGAAAATGGCACTTTCAAGGCTAAAATGATAAATTATATTTCTGTAAATTGGATAAAAAATCTTTTACATGTCAAAATTAAATGATGTTTTAAATCTATGGATCAGATTGGTGTTTCCTAACCTAACTGACTACTCTGAGAAGCAAGAACAAAACTACCTCAGAGGTCACAGTCTCTTTTAGTCTGGACATGATCTTAGTCAGGTCATATGAACCATGCAGACTGGTGGTTTTTTAAAGCTTAACATTACGCCCTGTATTTCTTAAAGGGGTAGACAGAGAGATGTTAGACCTAGTTAGTATATTACCCACATTTAACCAGACGATGTAATGTGGGCAAAAACAATATATTTTACTACCTATGTAATAGACTTTTTGTCTATGACATAGGAGATTCTTTAAGGTTACCTTGGAAGTATGAAGCAGACATTAATTAAATTTTACTTAAAGATAAAAAAAATGGTATTACTATAATGTCCATTACAGGGTCCCGTTACGCAAAAAGTACGCTGGCCGTTTACCTGCGCACTGAGCGATTTATCGATTCCAGACTATTCCATAGTACTAAGTAGCTAATAAAATACCTATTATGATTCTACAATAAAACAATAGCCTATTACACTTTAGGATGCGAATGTACGCGTGCGCAGGGACATATCCCCTGCAGTGTCGCTCAGCGTTCTTTTTACGTGACGACAACTGTACTATGAATGATGACATAATTATATCAATATTAAATATTCCGAATGAATCATTATAAAAAAAACATGTCACTTGCCTATGAATAACTTGAATGAAACCTTTATGAAGGCATGTTAAGAATTCAACCATGGAATTTATGTTACCGTCTATAGAAATGACATTATGAAAAGGTCAACAAGTCTACTGTTCATAAAATAATGGTTTATCACATTGAGTGTGGTTCCAGCGTGTTTCCAACAAGGCGATTTGTGAACACGCTCTCTGCTTGTGCGTAGCGAGCACGCCACGTGTGCGCAACGACTTCGCCGCGTTTGCGTAACGGGAGCGATTGACGAGAGCGACAAACGAGAGTACAATATTGTGAAAACGCTGAGAACACTTCGCGTAGTCGCGGCTACTTCACTTCGTACCCGCGGAGAGCACGTTCACAAATCGCTTCGCTGGAAACACGCTGGCAAATCGTCAGTGAAATAACGTTCTAAGAGTGTTGTGTGCGAAGCCAGCTAGCTGCGACTACGCGACGTGCTCTCCACGTTTTCATATTGTACTCTCGCTTGTCTCGTTTTCAAACGCAAAGTATTTATTTTAAACTAGCAACGCCCCGTGGTTTCACCCACATAAGTCTCGATCCCGTGGGAATATCGGGATAAAAAGTATCATATTATTATGTAGATCCAGGTTATAAACTGTCTGAGTGCCAAATTTCATACTAATCCATTCAGAAGTTTCCTCACAAACTTTCGGGTTAATAATATTAGTAGGATAAACCAATTACAGGCACTTCTGTATTGTTAAGGAGTCGGTCAGATGAATCTAGTTACCCATTCTAAACCATAGTAGGTACCTTTTTCTTGTATACTCACATTAATACTCTCGTTACGTAAACGCGACAAACACGTTGCGCACACGTGGCGTGCTCGCTACGCACACACATACAATAGCATCGCTGGAAACACGCTCGCCAATCGCTAGTGTGATATGGCCCTTAGCGCTCAATGCGATAACTTCATTCTTTTCTAACTTCCTTGTGAACTATGACCCTGTCTGAGTCTTTAATTCTCTGCACTAAAAAGAAATACAAGAACTCTCAAGGGAGAGAAGGATAATATTAGTAAAAGTAGATTATAATAGATGATAGTAGTATGCTGCTGGTATCATGCTGTAAATGGTAAATGGTAGTATGCTGGCTGGCCACTGCGGGCTGCTTGCTATTAATTGTGCTATGATGTTTGACCCACAGAACCGGTTGAAGTGGAGGTGCTTGGGGGAAGCCTATGTCCAGCAGTGGACGTCTTTCGGCTAAATGATGATGATGATGAAGATGTTTGACCCTATGAGACTGGCAGTCATCCAGGGTGCACTGAAGCCCAGAAAAACAGTACACTAAAAAGTACCTATCATTATGAAGGGTAGGAGGGTATTCTAATCAATTTATGGTTGCTTGCATGTGTTTTTTCCATACGTCTCATTCAGCTATTATTTATGGTAACTTCCATCTTTTTACATTGTTCTCATAAATCTCATACAATCAACACAAATAAAGTAACCAGTATTTTGAAAAAAGGTGTCTTTGGGTTCTACTTTACACTATGGAATGTGCAACTAGTTTCGTTCAACTTTTTGTATAACTGACTGACTCTTTGACAATTTGAATGCTTGTGTTTCACTTTATAACTGACTGATTCCTTGACTATTCAAATGCAAAGATATCAATAGTAGATTAGCCCTGCCGCGTCAAAAGATGGTCGCTTTTCGTTTCCTTTTGACACATACAATGTGGCAGACTTGACTTGATTGTCACGGAAACACCATTATCATTGTGCAAGCTCATTCTCCTCTCTCTCGACTTATTACAGTGAGCGCAAATCTACAATTTAAACCTTTGTTCAAATGCCTGTAAATGGTTTCATTGCCATAAATGCTTCGACTTCCTAGCCACATCATAAGGTCATGGTTACCTTAGTAATCTTTATTTCAACCTACATGTTATAAAGCTAACTATGACTTCAATAAAACCTTGTGTTTACATATAAATATACTACAAAGCCTACACATAAGGCAAACACATTGAAATAACTTTATTATCTAAAATATGACATTCTTTCTATATCAGATAACAACATTATGATAAAAATAAGACATAAACAATGTTTTAAAATTATCTGTTTCAAGTTCATGAGTGATTATTCAAGTTAAACTTTTGTTATGACAGTTATCTTAACGGCAAAACTAAGTGTGGGGGATCCTGTGTTCAATCCTTGTTCTCTCCATGCAAAGTACAGAAGGTTAAGCTATGCTTTTCGAGGTCTGTCCGTGGATGGTTGACCATCCATAACATTAAATACCTTTGTGCCTCCGAAAGTGTGTTATATTGGTCTAGGCTATCATTCATCGATCTTTGACAGTCGTTACATGTAGCCAGAAACCAGAAATTTCAACAACCAGTTTTACTAAGGGGTAGGTACTGTTTACCCAGTAACTGGGTTGTGGAGGTCAGATAGGCAGTCCCTCCATGTAAAATACTAGTAACCAGCTGCATCCAGTTAGACTGGAATCTGACCCCAATACAATTGGGCAAAGGCTAGGCATATGAAAAGTAATTATGGCTAAGTGAGACACTCTTGATAGTATCATACATGTAGGTAAACATCTGGTTAAAGTTTTATACACCCCATAGAGAGTACCCCATATTCCTTAAGAGGCTAGGCAGAGAACAACTGCTATGACACACCTATTTTTACCAATGATAATTTTACTTTTCTGATGTAATAATTACGTGTGACACAGGTAAATAATGTTTATAAAAAATTCTTGATATCATTATACTGGAAACACTAATCTATCTATTAAGTAAGTTGATTCTAGTACCTTTAGATAGGTTTGGTTTTTTTAGGGTAATGAAGAGTTCTCAGTTTAAGAAATATACAACCACTGACAACCAGTCTTGCTAAAGGATATTGTGTTTCCCAGTAACTGGAGGTCAGATAGGCAGTTGCTCCATATGAAATACTGGTATTCAGCTGCGTCTGGTTAGACTGGAAGCCGAACCCAACATAATTGGGGAAACGCTAGAAAGATGATGATGAAGACAAAATGTTATTTACAGCTTAGTTAGCTTAGTTTAGAGTACAAGTTATTAATTGAATGATATTTGGAATACCTATCAAATAATAACAAGTACTCTAAATCAGTAAAACTAACCAATAAAATGACATTTTTAGAAAGTCACAAGTGACCTATTTAAAATAATCCAATTAAGTACTCAATTTGACTAAAAAAGGCTAGGTTTTAAGTCCGTAATGAACTAGCACCGTAATTAATTAGCCCAATGACATAATTGAAGGCTCCAATGAAGGTATCTTGGCTCACTATTGTAATAAAATTCGATTGTATGTAAGTATAAAAGTTGCATGCTAAATCTTTTCCTCGACATTGTATGACGGCCTGCTATGATGTCATCGGCGATCTCCAATTGAGGCTTGTTGGCTAAAATTTAGCTTGCTATACCTTTCGGCTTTAGCAATTCGCAAGTCAAAAAAAGATCACATTTTTTTTTCTTAGTTATGGAGTTTAAATCCAAATATCGTGCAGGTGAAGGTTTTTGTTGAATTAAAAACGTATAAAAACTACAATACCGAATGATTCTCGCAAGGAATATCGAAATCCGCAAGCTGTCTGACAAAGCAACTGTCATGTAAAATCTTGCAAACCCGTTTCACGACCGTTGCAATCTTACAAATTCACAATACAACAGAAATAAAACTATAAATACATGTTTGTTACCTGAAGTAACTCGATCGCTAGTAAAACAAAGCACTGGTTAACTATTTCGACGCAAAAATATAATTAAAAGGCATCATTACCATGTATAGGTACGACCTTTGGAAACAAAAACTTCTTTGACCAACACTAATCAACTGATCACACGCACAGTTCGCGGAACACAAGTAATTTAACACCAAAAATAACTAAATGGG
Organism: Xanthia icteritia; assembly: GCA_949128155.2. Classification (NCBI taxonomy): domain Eukaryota; kingdom Metazoa; phylum Arthropoda; class Insecta; order Lepidoptera; family Noctuidae; genus Xanthia; species Xanthia icteritia. The sequence continues at coordinate 13,408,134 of OX421958.2, read as the reverse complement.
ATCACTATAACTAATTTTAAACAGTATTTTTACGAGACAAAACCCTCACCATTTCAAAATCACTTGAAAAATTCAGCGATATCGCGCATGTCCGACGAAAATTTACATCACGTGACCTGTCATGGCGTCTTACTAACTTTTTAATTGTTTTGCAGCATTGCTTTGGAATGTTGTCATACTTCCTAGTAGTTTTTTTTATATATATTTTTATTTCAAGTCTTCTATTTACAGTATCTTTTTTGATTTCTATCTACCTTTCTTTTGTATTAAGTGGATATTTTACGAAAGTATAGAAGACAGAAAAGGTAATAAAGGCATCGATTTTTATTGCTTGCATCAGTTTATTGCTACTGGCAATCGGCTAACCATAAACCATTTATTTCGTCGGTGACTTTAGTAGACTTTACTATGTATAATAACTTTTCGCGCGTAAAGACGAATTTTTTAGGGTTTCCATTATCTTCACCCGGGTCCACACCATAATAATGTTCTGTGGTCCACACTCTCCAGTAGGCAAGATAAGGTGAAACGTTTGCGATAGCGTGGAAGGCGCCCTCACCTTGGTTTTTTGACCGGAGTCAAAGGACGCGAGCACAGAGCATGTAATGTAATTGACGCGAGGCGCGAGTCGTTGCGGGCAACTGATCAACTGAATAAAACGAATGAGTGTGGATGTGTAACAATCGTGTAGCCTCCGCTTGCCGCGGCTCGTGCAAGGGCCTCCACAAGGCGCACTCGCAAGAGTGTGGACCCGGGATTAGGTAATGTTTTTGTAAGTGATTTTGTTTTGATGAATAACATTTTTAATTATTAAGATGTTCTCTTTTTTAGAAATAGTTTCTTACGCCTATTGATTAATTCAATAATATAATCTTACCGTCGTACATAGGGATACAGTACCTTTAGGCACAGTTAGCGGACTAGTATCTCATGTTTCTGAACTCTCAACTCTCAAATAGACACCGTTCACTATAAATAACTAAGTAGTCCCTTGGCGTCATGTTGAGCTTGGCACCATTGCTTGTCAAGCTGGACGGTTTCAATACTAAAACCCGCTGTACACATGGGCCAAGGTGCTGGGCCAGCATGTTGGGCAAAACAATCCAACGGTCGTTGTTTGGCGTTCAAGGAATAAGTATCAGTGTACGACTAAACGCCGACAGACACTACGCCGACAGACTGAACACCGACAAGACTTTACTTCGACGGGACTCTTCGCCGACAGGACACTTCGCCGACAGGACTCTTCGCCGACAGGTAAGTGATGTGACATTATAATTATCGACACTATGTACAAAGTATGTGAACACATGGAAAAAATAATAATGTCGTAGGTGTAAATAGGATGACTCTATTAGGGTCTGGAAAAAAATGTGTATAAAAGGACGGAGAAGAAGCCGTTGGCGTAGAAAATTGCAAAATTCAAGTCAGTAAAACGACTAATTAGAGGCAATTTTTATGCGTGGAAATAATATAGGTAACCATAATTGTAGCATCGATTACCCCAGATCTTAAAATTCATACAACCACATAAATCTGCCTAGCCTTTTCCCAACTATGTTGCAGTCTGTTTTGCCCAACTTATAAATGAGGAAAGTTGTTGAAAGCAATCAGTCAAGAAAAAAACAAAATGGATAATCAAGCCAACAGCACCGGTCTACCTAATCCCGAGTTGTTCAATCGTCTACGCATTACGATTCGCCGGCCGGTCCGGTACATACATGTCCGTTATCCGCGTGATATAATAGGCTCGCCTCGAGCCTATTATATCGAAATTATGAGAAATTCATAGGAAAACCCAACAAATTCCCGACCCGGGATTCGAACCCAGGACCGCATGCTCAACAGCGCTTGCGACCGCGAGACCAATGGTGCCGTTGCCATCTATCGAGAACACGAATTAAATATACAGATCGGGAATAATTTTCCAAAAAACGGATCAATCTAAAAAAGAAACAGTTTTTTTGTGGTTCATGTTTTATTTTCTTTTATCATGTACTTTACAAACTGGAACAGATTTGAATAATGGAGACAGGTAGGGTATTCAAAAGTAACAGCAGTCGGGTAAATGCAAACGGTAGAAAACAGGGATGCCCATACAATCTTCAAAATTGTGGTCCATTGGCGTCAAACAGAACGGGATTCTTACACGATTCATTCGAGAACATCTTTCACATATACATATTTCATCGTCGTCCTCCGAACTTTCGACACCCCCAGGTCTTCTGTCACCTGCTATCGGGCGACCTTCTGCTTGCATTGGAAAAGCACGGGCGTTATCTGGAACTGCCAATAGCCTTTGAGCACCTGGCCTGCAAGAACGAACTAATTCTGATGGATCAATAAAAGGGTAAGGAACGGGTTCAAAAACTGGTGCTTGGAATAAAGAATCGGAAGTAGTGTCCCTTAGCGATGTCGATCCTTGGGTCTGTGGTGCGCGCGGGCTCTGTCCCACTTGGCGGGGTGTCGCATTCTGACCGAAACTTGGACGCAATAGCATCGGGCCTGACGCCGCTTCTCTCATGTGAGGGGTCTGTTGGACCTGTGGGTAGCTTTTGTTCAAAGCTTGTTGTCTTAACCCAGGACTTGGTTGTGCACTTCCAAGCGATGCGTTAAGATTCGCTTGAGGCATACCTGCAACACAGGGTGGAGTCTCTGTCCGTGGGGCGATGCCTTGAGTAGCTGCAGAGGAGGCCAGTATATTTCCAGCTCCAAACTCTTGGGTTCCCACGTAAGATTGACTCAAACTTTGGTGAGGATGTCCTTCATTCGGACTCCAGGCCCAAACCTGGGGTCCATAGGCGTGCGTGGAAACGGGCGTATGATAAGTTGCATCCCGCATACCAGGTCTTTGTTGAGGAGTTTGAGATGTCTGCTGTATCGCCATTCCTGGTTGATATCTTCCACATGGTTTTGGAGAACCAGAACGACGATCCTGTACAGGACCGTCTTGTTTTAAATTTGAAGCTTGACTATAAGTCATCGGGAGCGCCTTTCGTTCTGCCTCATTGAGTTTCAGTTTATTCACAAATCCTGTCACTGTCTCCGGAGTTACGTCTTTTTTCAACTTTTTTACGCACCTAATGATATCTGACTTCATTTTGTTTTCGTTGGGCGAGCTGTAACCTGATTTTTCAAAGTCACACAATCGTATTGCAAGATGTTTTGTCATTGTGTCTTTGGCATCCCCTTCAGGAATCGATTGTTCACGAAAGAATTGTTGGACTTCTGTCTTCATTTTGATTTCAGCGACTTCTTTTTCCAACGCTGATTGCGGTACTGGTATTCTTTGCAATTCACATAACAGCTGGTTTCGTCTTACTAAATGTTCTACTTTTTCACCCGTACCTACAGTGTCTCTTATTTCTACACAAAATTTAACAACACCGTCATGTATTTGATTTTTGTAAAACTTTCTGGTTTCCTCATCATTTATGTGATAATAGTATTGTACAAAGTTTTCAACGATTTCTTCATTCAATTTATTAAATGTTGCTAATTTATCAGCAGAAGTATCGTGAGGTTCCTTTAAAATACTGGCAACTGTGCTATTGAGTTCTTGTTTATAGACATGCCGTGCCTTTTCTTCCTTAATTAGTGGTTTAATAGACTTAATCTGTTCTTTAAGTATGTACTTTCTTGCAGTTTTACTTTTGTAAAAATCACAGCATAAAGGTAAATTGGAGAATACATTTTCGAGTTCCTCATCTAATAGTTCATCGTAAACCACGTCATCGTTAAATATTTCCGAGTCCATATTAAATTCGCTTATTTGTATAATAATTCTAGTAGCTATGTTGTCTATGATAGCTTTATTGTTTTCTTCAGTTGATATTAGGGGCAATTGATTGCACCATTCTTCTACTATTTCTACTATCAAGTCGCCAGGTTTTTTATTTGTCATAGGACTGACTGGGGGACAACAAGGCTTGGCGGTGGTTGCTTTAGATTGAAGCGCACTGGTGCGAGGTGGAGGACTGGGACGAGGTGGAGCACTGGGACCAGGTGCTTGGCTGGTATTAGGATCCTTTGCTCCTTTTTTGCCCTTGCTTTGTGTTACTTGTTTACTCTTTCCTTTAGTTACCGTTTCCGGAGGGACATACTTTCTGGCAGTAGCTGTTGATTTTAATAAACTTTGCAATTGTTTTACATGTTCATCTACACCTTTCTGTCCTGTTTTTAGTGGAAGTTTTTCAAGCCATTTATGAGTTTCTTTATTTATTTTTTCATCTACACGACATTTATCTTTTTCTATTTCTTGAATTCTCTTAGCGAGTGTGGATAGAATCTGGTCCCTCTCTAGTAACTCGTTAATATTATCAGTTTGTTGTATAGGAAGCTTTTCATACCATGCGTCTATTTCACATCTCGTTTTAACTTGTTCAACCTCGTCAATAACTGAGTTTTCATTAGGCATAGGGATTTTGAACAACGCACTGTAAATTTCGTTGTAAATCTGGTCTTTGGTTAAAGGTACAGCATTCTTATTTCGTGCACTTTCGAAGTGTTTATCAATTTCCTGTCGTACTCTTTTCTCGTATGTTGTTTTAACATCATCATTACCGTGATCGAAGTTTTCTAATATAAACATATCAGCTAAATGGTTCTTGTATATTTCAAATCCTGGATCAAATGCTTGCACACTGTGAACCGGGTTAGGGATTGAAGCATCTATAGTGGTTTCCAATTTATGTTTATAATTATCCCCTGCTGATTTTTCTTTTATAACTTTGTTAGTTCCTACAATTTGATTTATTAGTCCTTCTTTTATCTTCTCTCGATTTTCCTGTAATTCTGAATTTTGTGGCACATTTTCTAATTGTGTTTCGATTTCATCATCTAACATTTCTCGATAAAGTAGTTCATCGTTAAAGATTCTCGGGTCGACGTTTAGTTCGCCAATTTTTTGGTATAATTGTCTGGCAATACCCTCCTTCATAGCTTTCACTGTTTCTTTATCATCTAATTTGATTGGTAACTTGTTAGACCAGGTTTCAATTGCTTCGACGATTATTTCCGCAGGAGTCTTGCCTTTACATGACTTGGAGCTAATTGAGCAGTCTGTACTTTCTTTTTTAGTTTTTTTTTGTTTACCGTCCCATCTTTCTTCAGATTTCTTTTTTTTGAGCGGTTTTTCGCTACTAGGTGTACTTACAATTTTGAATTTTTCCTGACTTGCTGGTGGTTGTATTTCGAGAGATGCTTTCGAACCATGTTTGCTACCTTTTTCCATCCTACTCATAAGTTGTTGTACGAGAATTGGCAAAATAATCTCCTTGCTTTTATCTAGTGGCAGACTTGTTATCCAAGTAGCAATATATTCTTCTAAATCTTTATCAGCACTTTGGTCACTTGGGTGTGCTCGTCTAAATGCTTCAGTATCACACATCTTCTCAGATAATTCACTGATCATTCGTATTCTTTTCTCGGCGTTTTCAGGCTGGTTTTGTGTTGGTAGCAGAGGAAGATTTTTCATCCAATCAGTTATTTCTTTCACATAATAAATTTTTAAGCTAAAGGCCTCAACGGATTCTTTGGTAGGTATAGAAACTGCAGCAAACTTTTCATAAACCTCTGCTTTAGTTAATGTCGCTGGATCAGCGCCTTCGTGAATCATTTTTTTTACTTCTTTCAGTAAACGAGCAGTCCAAGCTTCTAATTTGAGTTCATCGTCAGCTATTTCTCTCCCATTTATGCGAATATAATCATTTATAAAGTCGCTCAGGTTTTGTTCTTTTATATCGCTCATGACAAATGATGAACTGAGCGAATCGTTTCCTGGTGATTGTTGTGGTGCATATACCTCAGCAGGACGTATATCGACAAGTTTTTCGAGTAATTGATGAGCCATTATTGGTGTATTATCTCTGTGTTCACGTGGTATCGGTAACTCGTATGTATTCATACTTGTAAGTATCGTTGAAGCTATCAAATAATTGTAATCCATTGCACCGGGGCTTTCAGTTCTCTGTTCTTCTATCTCTTGAACGTTTCTAGCGAGATCATTTATAAATTCAATTCGTCCTTTGTTGCCAACGGTGTTGTAAGATGGATCAATGGGTAAGTTATTTAACCAGTCCGATATTATCTTTATGTATTCTAGTTCATTATTCAAGCTCTCGGGTCTAAATCTCTGGTGCGTTTTTAATTTTTCAAAGTTTTCGTATACTTCTTTTCTAGTAGGTGGGGCTAGTTTCCTTAACTCAGTTTTGAGTAAATGAGCAAAGGCTCCTGTGGCCATAGGATCATCAATATCATAGTAATGTTCTATATACTTGCCAATAAACTCTCTAATAGTTCTATCGGGATCTCCTTGGATATTTCCTATATTACTAACGTCTTCCTCATGTTGTGGTAAAGGTTCTCCTGCTTTCTGTTGTCGTTTTGCTGCAAGTTTTGCCATAATTTCACGATGCCTTTCCTCGTGCCTAGCTCCTAAAGTTCGATCTTGGGGTACATCAATAATTTTAGCTTTAAGATCCTGAGTTAACAAATCTATGTGTTCCTTTTCTTTAGGTTTTACAATATTTTTGAGCCACTGGTTAATATCTGTTTCTATTACAGATTCAGGTTTTTTGTTTCGAAGATGATCTTGTAAATTAAGAGCTAAATCATGAGCCATTTTAGTCCGTTTACCTTTATCTTTGTTACTGTATAATTCGGAGGGTTGATCATTCATCCATACCGATATTTGGTCTTCTAACACATCAATTCCTTTTGCTACATAGTCTTCGTTCCAGCCATTTTCACCTTCCATGTGCTTGATAGCTTCCATCTCTTGACGGGTACCATGTTGTGATACTGTCAATTTCGGTACAGGAATGTCTTTCAGTCTTCTCTGGAAGTCCGCTACTAAAGGCACGGAGTCAGTACGGATTTTATCATCATCGAAAAAGTCGAACTTGCATAACCATTTGTAAATAAGGTACTTTTGATATTTTTGTTTATCGGAGACTGGGTCAGGTGCCAGTTGTTGTAGCTTCTGATGGTCCATAATGTCGCCAGCTAAATCATAGATAACAGTTTTCTTAAAACCTGGCTCTTCGTTATATTGCTTCGGTAAGGAGTTCATCCATACTTTGACTAAAGCTGCCACTTTTTCTATATAAGTTGTTTCTTCAGGATTTAATTTGGGTACATCCTTTTTTTGTGCTTTTTTCGGAGTTGATGTCGCTGGAGGGTTCTCTGATCCCCATCTATATACTGAGATTGTTCCTGATAATTGAGGCATTACAGAATCAAAGCTAGTAGTGGCCGACTTTTTAACGTCCTTTAACCCATCTTTTACATGTGTGATTATCACATTAGCAATGATGTGTGCTTTTTCGGCAGAAACCTTACCAGTATCCTGTAAGAATTGGCTAATTTCTTCGTTCATGTGGATTCCATTCCCTGCGTGTATACACGATTTCGAATCTAAGAAAGAAGAACATATTTCTGTTTGAATACACGATCTCGAATCTAAGAAAGAAGAACATATTTCTGTTTGAAGGTCTTTTCGGTTGCAGACTGGGAGTCTGTCTAAGCATTCACCAACTCTGTGTAATACTAAATCTTTATAATTATAAAGCATTTTAGGTATGGGTAGTCCCGTCACTTGGCTAGTTATCTCACAGAACAGAGAAGGTGAAACAATCCCCGTATTTTTGTGACTCGATAATTCTTGTTTTATTTGTAAACTCAGTAATCTGTTAGCAAGTTCTTCTGCCAACTTGTTCAGTTGCACAGTTTTGTATCTTGGGTTTGTGAAAATTATCGGTAAATCATCTAAAATGTCTATTATTTCTCCTTTTAATATAAGCTTGTAGCTTGTTGTATGAAGTGGTATCTTTAGTAATGGAGACAGCTTTTCCATTAGTAAATCGACTACGTGTCGTCTGGTAACACTTTCCGTAGGATCTAACTGCAACCAAAGTGACCATTCCACTATTTCTTTCTCATATGGTACTTGTGATTTTACGTTTTTCTCTAATTTTGCGTCTACCGCTTTCTTATAACTTATACCGAGTAAATTTTTATTCAGTCCGATTATTTTATTCCACAGTTTGTCTTTCAAACTGTCTTTGAAGAGTATTTGTTCTTGCTTTGTCCCGTGTAACCACATAGGCAGCTTGGTCAAGCAATCGTCAATTTCCATTTTTATTTTTATTTCGTAAGCCTCATCGTCAGCTTCTACTGCAAGTGCATTAATTTTGTTTACTAAACTATAGACTACGTTGCCCTTTATATCTTGAGTTGTAAAGTTTAATGAGAAGAATATCGGTACGTTACGTAGCCAGTCCAACACTACAATTTGCAAATGCTCTTTATAAAAGTCTTTTTTTGGTAATATATCCCTGGTGTCGGTTTTTCTGAGGGGTATTTCATTGCTATCGTGATCACTGGTTGGTTGGTCTACTGGCTTTCGTGTGAAGAGGTGGGTTGGACTGAAGTCTCTCATGGTAATGACAGTTTGGACGCTACGGCACTTCTCCATTAAGGGCAGGGTGAATTTTGGTAACCGCAGTCTTGATAGTGTCGGGGAAACATTTACCTGGGCACAAAAACAAAAAGTATTAGGAGCTACAATTCGGCAAAAGAAAAAATTGAGTTGGATTTTTCATACAATTGTTTTTATGATGTATGAGATATGAAAAGCCTTCGCTCTAAAGTGGGATACATTACAAGTTGATATAATATCAGCCTGTAATGTAACCTGCGTAGAAGTTGGAAGGTCTCCCACAAGGTGAACCGATGACCTTGTGAAGGCCGCAGGAATCCGCTGGATGCGGGAAACAGAACCGGTCGAAGTGGCGGTGCTTGGGGGAGACCTATGTCCAGCAGTGGACGTCTTTAGGCTGAACAACCTCTTAAACAACATGGAAACGAAAATACGACCCTTAGGAGCCGAGCAAACCGAAAAATAGCCAGAAGGAACGCTAAGCGAAAACGAAGTAATAGCGCGGGCGGGCGATGCGTTGCGACGCGGAGGGTCGGTGGCCAAAATTTCACGAATACGAAGTCGCGAGCATACGCTAGTAGTTAATATAAGTCTGAAATCGCCAACCTGTCTCGAGCAAACGTAGTGATTAATGCTCGTGTCTTCTCTGTCTGAGAAGAGACAGGCCTCTTATCAAGCCCTGCAGTGAGATAGTAATAAGCTGGTGTTGCTGATATACACACATCAACACGGTCTAGGGATATTTCATACTCAATTAAATAACTCGAAAAGTACTGGCCGCATTGTAATCTTTCATACACCGATTTGTTTGTAATTTATCTCAGACTAATTCCAAATTCAAATTTTTGAATATTCTTTTGTTTCGGTGGCATAAAAATGTCTTGATGTGTAGGAGAGGGAATTTTCATTTGTACGAAATTTAGAAAACAATACGAATTACGTTTAGTTACAGTTTTTTTTCATTTTTAAACGAAAGATAAAGTTAAAATTGAGGTATTGTAGCCATGCAACGCCAACATTTGACGAGGGCGGAGATGTTACGAGCTGTGGGGATGCTGGAAGCTGGGTCTGTTCAGCGTAATGTTGCTGAGGCCATAGGGACCCACCAAAATGTAATTTCAAGATTGTGGACACGCTATCGTGCCACAGGTGAAGTAGCGGAGAGGCACCGGGGGCCAAGTCGCATCACTACCCCCAGACAAGATAGATTTTTGCAAATTACTGCGCGAGCTCAACCAAATGCAACGGCGACTCAATTGGTCCAAAGGCTGCGAGTGGAACACCAAGTGCTTGTGAGTGACCAAACTGTAAGAAGGCGACTGCATGAAAGCAATCTACGCTCTCGTAGACCACTCCGGGTCCCACCTTTACGGAGAGGCAATCGTGGACGACGATTAGAATGGGTTCGGAACCACGTGGACTGGGCGGCCCCAGTCCACGTGGTTCCGAACCCATTCTAATCGAGAGCAATGGTCCAATGTGCTGTTCACGGATGAATCCAGGTTCGGCTTCCATCCAGATTCACGAAGGACGCGTATTTGGCGAGTTCCTGGACGATGGAGCCGTCTTCAGAACCCTCAGGAAGTTCACCCATACCAAGGAGGAACAATTATGGTTTGGGCAGGAATTCGTCTTGGAGGACGGACGGATCTCGTTTGGGTGCGGGGCAATATGACGGCAGAACGATACGTCCAACAGGTGCTGGGGCCCGTAATCTTGCCCCACAGAACACAAATGGGGCAAGATTTCCTGCTCATGCACGACAATGCCCGGGAACACACGGCGAGAACGGTAGCAGCTTGGTTACATACACACAATGTTAGGGCCTTAGACTGGCCTGCTCAATCGCCAGATCTAAATCCCATTGAGCATGCGTGGGATATGCTGCAAAGAAGAGCTCTGAAGGAAGTTCCTGAAAATCTGGCTACAGAAGATCAACTTTTTGCGCACCTCAGAAGGACATGGGACAATATTCCGCAGCAAGACATTGACAACCTTGTTCTGAGCATGCCGAATCGTTGCCGATGTGTTATGAACATCATGGGCGCTTTCTCAGACTACTAACTTAAAGTTTATAAACACAAATTAAATGATTTTTCTATTTTTTTCAGTTTTTACTCATAAATTAAAAGTTAATTCATATACGGTTTCCGTCTATGCTTCATTTTTTTTCCATAAAATCCTGAAATTTTAATCGAAGTACCTTAACCATTATTAAAAAATGGTAGAATATTAAATAACGTATCTTTTAAACATATACATGTCATATAAATAATTAACACATTGATAGTAATTCGCTTTTTTAAAAATATCCCTAGACCGTGTTGATGTGTGTATAAGTGGCGCGTGTGTTGGATCATTCAGTTCCCTACAAAATGGTTGAGCTGGATAGTGCTGATCTACGCGTCATGTTCGTGAACGGGCGCTGTCAGTTGAGACTGGTCATCTCTTAACTGCCAGGGCTTATTTTTATTCTTATACTAGCGACCAGCTCCTACTTCGGAAGGTTTTTACGACGTGACAAAACATCGAGATTTCTTAATTATCTATAAGTTTAATATTTATGTATTATACACATAAGCCTTCCGGAATACATTTCCTAAATGATGTTGAAAACCTTATCAAAATCCATTGTATTTTAGAAGAACAACGCGGACATACAGAAAAACGCGAAAAGCGACTTTGTTTTATAATATGTATATAGATTTTGAATTGTTTGTTTATTTTTTTATCGTTCCCTCATATAGAAGCAACAAGAATAATCTACCCAGGATTTTGTAACATCTTGATTTAAAAAAGTGTCTTTGGAGTTTCTTGCCCGTTCTTCTCCATAGAGATCTACGTTTTTGAATGGGGAAATTGGGTAACTAGCTTCAAATTTCTGACTAACTGACCGACTCTGACAACTCCAAAAGTGCCTGTAAATAATTTAATTGAAATAAATAGTTTATTACTATTATAATAATATGTATTGATTTGTAAACTTACAGATCGATCACGCGTTCCCTTTCTCGTACCGCAAGCAAATTCCGCTTTTCTTAACTTGGGGTGATGAATGCGCTTGTGTTGGCTCAGTCTCTCCTGAATCATCGGACATTTCTGCTGGTCACAGGACTGGAAAAACATTAAATTTTATGTTGTAATAAAGCTCTTGTGATCATACATATCGAGACCCCGCCGTGCCTCGAAGCGAAAGCGAAAGCACGTTAAGCCGTTGGTCCCGGCTGTCATTCGTAGATCTTTGACAGTCGTTACGGGTAGTCAGCAACCTAAAAGTCTGACAACCAGTGCTACCAAGAGATACCGTGTTACCCTCACTGGGTTGTGGAGGTCAGATAGGCAGTCGCTCCATTTAAAATATTGGTATTCAGCTGCATTTAGACTGGAAGCCGACCTCAACATAGTTGGGGAAAGGTTAGGCAGATTGATTGAGTAGAGCTCACCGTGAAGGAGCTCGTCCGGAGAAGTAATAGTACGATACACTATTTGTGCCGCCAAATTCAAACTCAAACTCAAAGCATTTATTTCAATCAAAACATTTACAGGCACTTTTGAATTGTCAAGGGGTCAGTCAGTCAAAAATATGAAGCTAGTAGCCCATTCCAAAGCGTAGTACAGTAGGTTCCTATGGAGAAGAACGGGCAAGAAACTCCACGGACACTCTTTTAAATCCAAATATTAGTTACATCATTCATGTTGAAATGAAACATGTGAGAACAATGAAGAAAAAAAAGCGTCCGTAATAAAAACAATTCAAAAATTTAAATAAGCCGTGGCAGCTTAAGAGATGACCAGTCCCTACTGAGCGCGCCCGTTCACGAGCATGACGCATGGATCAGCACCATTCAGCTCAACCATTTTGAAGGGAAGCATTGCTAGTGAAGGGTATGGGTGCCGGTGTTATTTTACCCACATGCGACAGCTTTTGCCCTACAGTCCAACCTGTCAGTTGGACAATTTCTAGTAGTACTAAGGATCAAATTCGCTAAACACATATATTTGTTAGTATAAAACTGACAGGTGTCAAGAACGCTTTCTCTCGACGGCCGGACTGTAGTATTGCAGAATGACCATTGACGACGGTGTTCACTTGCCATAGGGAGGATCGTCGCGCAGGCTTGAAATTTTATACTGTTACTGTTAGCCTGGATCATCCCACCGCTGGGCAAAGGCAGAGGCCTTTGCCCAGCGTATAAAATCTTACATCACACAAGCAAAGTTTTCCGCGAAATCTGCATAATTTTGACACACACACGCACTCACACACGCACACACACACACACACACACTCACACACACACACACACACACACACACACACACACACACACACACTCACACCACACTTACATTTTTTCACATACTTTCCACGTACATTAGGTATTACATGGCAATTTAATAATGTTTACAACTTAGACATGGCTAATATATTCACAATTTATTTATGGGGATCATTTATATGTAATCCGAGATACAGGTTTACCACCTAGCTCGGATGCAGATAGTACCAAACTTTGGATATTACAAACTTCAAGCCATTATTTACCTACTGTATATTGTCAATATTCAATTTTGTAATACGTGTTCTTTTTTAGGTGAATTAAAAAACTGCCAGATACAACACTCGTCTTGTTGGAGAATAGGGATGATGATTAAAAATGTTTTTTGTCCGTCATATACATAGATTATGAAAAAATTACGTACCGTAAACTGCCCTAACTTTGCCTGGCGTCCTAAGTTTGCCTATAATGAAAATGATGTAATATCTGTTTCATTTTACTTGTATGGCAAAGGAAACTTTGAGATTTTATAGACAGCTTTAAGTTTCGATTTCGGTACACGTATTTTTTCTTTTTTTACGTTATCTAAAGATTACGGCGATACATTGAGTTAAAATGTGCCATGACGTCACGAGTATGTAGATTTTATACTTACTTGTGACGTATCGACCTCCACTCCCCAACTTTAATGCGTTTTGTCTAAGTCATTTTAAATAATATGATAAAGCAAAAAATACAAGTCTAAATTTTTTTGTTTATCTGACTGACGGACTAAATAGAATTTCTTTTTTTTGACCCAGGTATCATCCCTATTCGCCCTTTTCAATGACGGGTTAATAGCAATTTATTTAATGTTTAAAGTTCTACACAACTTACAATTCCGCCTCGTTGGTCTAGTAGTCGCAAGCGCTACTGCTGAGCGTTTTTGCATTAGGAATTTCTTAGTAGCAGCCCGGAGTCTGGGTGTGTGCCCGATTGATGGCAATAGGCTCGTCCCCTGTTAGGCGAAATGTGGGTGTACTAAAGGTACACTTCTGCCTAATCCTTCGATGATTACAGGCGTGATGTTATAATAACTTACCAGTAAACAAGAAGATTTAATCTTGTGCGTGATGTTCGCATATCTGACGTCCATCTTGTTCGCCATTTTCTTCTGAAACACTGGTCTATCTCTTGCGAAACAGACTTCAGCCGACATGGAGCTGTACCTCTGCTTCTTGCCATTATTGTCTTGGTTTTTGCTCAGCTCCTCTTGACCTCTAACTTCAGTATCTCTTGTTGGATTGTTTGAATCGCAGTTTTCTGACGATTTCGTTGGAACTAAAGTTTTTAATAAGTCTGAAGATTTAAAACCTGTGTAAGTAGTAAATAGAAACAGGATCAAATTAAATTACCTAGCGAAACCTGTGTGAGCAGTAAATAGAAACAGTATCAAATTAAATTACCTAGCGAAACCTGTGTGAGCAGTAAATAGAAACAGTATCAAATTAAATTACCTAGCGAAACCTGTGTGAGCAGTAAATAGAAACAGTATCAAATTAAATTACCTAGCGAAACCTGTGTGAGCAGTAAATAGAAACAGTATCAAATTAAATTACCTAGCGAAACCTGTGTGAGCAGTAAATAGAAACAGGATCAAATTAAATTACCTAGCGAAACCTGTGTGAGCAGTAAATAGAAACAGTATCAAATTAAATTACCTAGCGAAACCTGTGTGAGCAGTAAATAGAAGCAGTATCAAATTAAATTACCTAGCGAAACCCCGCAGTCATGATGGATACGGTATCTAAACACGATATAAAAAAATATGATCGTGAGAAACTTGATAAAACAAAACTAAGCGAGCTTTATCAGTAGTCTCATATGATGTTGATGTTTTTCAGCTAGGGTGTATCCACCGAACTGCGGAGATGCGTACTGGCTAGACTGGAGCAGAGATGTGTGCTGCCTAGAGCGGAGATGTGTGCTGGCTAGAGCAGAACTGAGCTGCGTGCGGCAAACGTTGGATGTTGACCGCAAGCCGCTCACATCTCTTCTCGTCTCCGCTGCGCGCCGTCACTAGCTTGCGAGGCACAATTCACATCTCCGCTTTGTACCGCCACCCAGCTCAATCTCGGCGAGGCACAGCTCACATCTCCGCTTCAATCGCGCCATACAAATATGATACATCTCCGCTCAGTGGTATCCATTAAAGCTGAGTGGAGACGAGATTGTGAATAACGAAATTCTTTTGGTCTCCGCTTTGGTTACAACATTATCAGACAAAGTAGACAGTCCCTTTACAGGGCACTGGGTACGGAGGCACGTGCCAACGTGTCGGGCCACGTCAGTTTTAGTTGTTTAGTTTGTAAAAGTTTACTAACATAGTTTTAAAAGTCATTGTTACTAACACTATATGGATTGTATGTACTTGTATGTGTAGTCCGAAATAAAGAATATATTATTATAATTTGGGAGTCCGGGCCTCATCATGACGGAACCGCTTTCCTAGGAAATTGGTGGTGTAGCCACTGGTTGGTGCAGTAGCCACTTATGATGAGGTGGGCCAGTTAGTGGGCGAGTTGCATCTAAGACCTAAGATATACCCCGAAAACAATAACGGTTCCTGTGTGATAGAGCACGGAAGCGAAGCAGCAAATAAAAGCTAGTTAAATACATGAATATTAGGTCAATGATCAGGATTTGTAGCAATATTGTCGTGTAGTACTGACAAAAGTGTGTGGCCGGTATCTAGATCGCCACATGCGAGCTATGCATCAAAGACCTGACGTCACACAAAATCCTGCATCGCGCCGCGCAAACAGAGTTTACCGCGCGATTAACATACATATAACAAAAATTACAAAAAAATAAATGTTTGATTAGTGATATTTGCCAAGGTTTTAGGCATTTTTGAACTTTTAATTATTAACAAAGATCTGCTACGGCATCAACTATGATAATAACTACAATTTTAGTACAGTCGCGCCGTAAATCATTTTTAAATTGGTTTCAAATGATTCAATCTGGATTTTTTCATAAAAAAACTAAAAATCTAACTAACTCGAAAACTACTGAACTTCGGTAGAACATTTGGTGGCTTAATTTGTTGCATTTTTAACCCTACTATGGCGTCCTGCAAGGAATACGTCGAGTTACCAGTAACCCTGTATATAACTTTCTGACGTCAATTGTTTTGGGCAGTTGCCCGCCACCGCCAGACAGTCGGAGGATCCACCCTTTTTTATAGAGGATGACTGGACTTAACATCCTGTTCCTCATACTTCTAAAAGTGTACTCCAAAGTTGCGAACACGATCATGTGCCTTTTACGACAAGTTATTATTATTTTTGAGGAAAATTCAGCTCTTGGTCTTCTTTTAAGAAGGAAACTGTGTGCTGCTTACCATACCGACATTTTTATCAGCCGTTTTTATATCTAATTCACTAAATGCTGATATGCTTCTTCGTACTTCAGAGGACAGGATCTTGTGTGACTTTTCATGTCGTCGTGGGTTTGAATGGCAGGTAGGGCAAAAGTGTTTTTGGGTTTTTCCTTGTGCCATTCCTCAGTAGCAACTCGGAGTCTGGATTTGTGCCCAGTTCATGTCATAGGTTTGGGAATTATTACATAGGACTTTAAATAACTAACGAAATGCCTGCCCTCCCCTCTGGGAAATACAGGGGTGATGTTATGCTATATTTTGTAATACCTTCAGAACTTCTATCAAGCGCTCCAATGAGGGTGGCAGAAAGCCCAGTGTTGGATAATTCTTGAACTAAAGTGAAGACCTCGTCTTTCAACAGTGTCATTGCACTTCGAACCCGCTTTCCTTCTAACACTTCTTTGTAATATGCTTCCCTAGTACTTAATTTAAGTTCATGGTATGTTGTGGTATAATTTAAAAACTTTTTTTTTATTTATTTAAATGTTTTTTATCAAAAATTACATCACTGTGTCATTTCAATATTGTAAATTGTATAAGATTGTCTATAGAAAGTAAAGAGAAGACAAACGATGAATTGTCATAGTTATAAACAAAGAGTAAGTATTTATGTACTTATTTATTATTCCCGATTTTTCCGCATTTTTGGGAATAAGGATGACGACAAATTTTTTTTGTTCTGTCCGTCAGATAGATTATTAAAAAAATCGGACACGTATTTTTTCTTTTTTTACGTTATCAAAATATTACGGCGATACAATGAGTTAAAATATGCCACGACGTCACGAGTATGTAGATTTTATACTTGTGACGTAGCGACTCCCACTCCCCAACTTTAATGCGTTTTTTCTAAGTATTTTTTTATTAATATGATAAAGCAAAAAATACGTGTCTAATATTTTTTTATTATCTGACTGACGGACAAATAGAATTTCTTTTTTTTACCCAGGTATCATCCCTATTTACTTATATCCAGCGATTTAAATCCTTACTCCAGCCTATCAGAGACCGCAGCAAAAAGCCTGCTACTAAAACAGCAGCCTAATTGCGTACCACACGATCAATCATAATCTGAATCATTTTGAAGGATATTGCTAATCCAATGCTTCATATGTTCGAAAAATTTGTCTGCTCAACAACGTTAATAACGCAATGAATGTTGTTGAACTGTCAAAATGAAACAGATTGTGATAGATCGTGTGGTACGCGATGATTATGATGGTACCATCATAATCATCGCGTACCACACGATCTATCACAAAAACTAGTATCTGATATTGTTACCTGTAACAATATCAGATACTAGTTTTCGTCCGCTTACTCAGTGATAATATAGCATTCTACAGATGTAAGAATTTTTAAAATCGGTCCTGTAGTATTTCAGTTTTCATTACAAAAAATACTTGCAAATCTTTTCTCTTTTATAATATTAGTTTAGATTTGCATGGGCTAAAATATCGAACTCATATTCAGGTTTTTAAAATATTTTTTTAATTTAGCACAATATTCCGCTGACTCACCAATGGGTATCGTGTTTAACCTCGTACAGACTAGCGCGACAGGACTTGAACAATACAATTTCCAAGAAAACTTCACGGTACTTATATCAATAACCGGTGTCGCGTCGCGCTAGTCTACACGAAGCTTTTCCCAGTAACTGTTGAAACACTGTTGTTGAGGTCAGATAAGCGTCGTAAAGTCACTCCATGTAACATACTGGTATTCAGTTGCTTAAGCTGCGATTAGACTATACACCGCGACTATACACTGCGACTAGGCATAGTTGGGAAAAGGCAGGCAGATGATCAAGGCATCTATAGTAGTCCCGTTTTAGCGTGGCAATAGAGGTCATTGACCCAACTACATTTTCTAGCTTTTTTTGTTTAAAAAACTGAAATTAAGTTCGTTAGCGTCCTGAATCAATATCTATCAAGATCATCAACATGCTGCCATAACGAAAAACCTACGGAGAAATATTAGGGAAAGGTCGTGGAGGTCAGAATTTATCCCACGAGAACGTACTACCGGGAAAAAAGTATCCTGTGTTAATCCAGATTATAAACTATCTGTGTGCCAAATTTCATCAAAATCCGTTCAGCCGTTTTTGCGTGGTTGAGTAATAAACATCCAAACACACAAACATACAAACTTTCACATTTATAATATTAGCAGGATACTGATATGATAGGATATAGTGATAATGTGTAACTGAGTTTGTTTGTTTGTTAAACTTTCACGCTAAAACGGCTGAACGGATTTGGATGAAATTTGGCACATAGCTAGACCATGACCTAGGGTAGAACATGGATACTTTTTAGCGCGGTAGTACGTACCCGTGAGATAATTTTCGACGTCCACGCAGCAGCGGGCAAAACCTAGTAGGCTATATTTATTTGTTCTTGCCGCCCTCCCCGAGTTTCGGTACATCTTCCACAGTCTCTCAATTATTTTTGAAAATATGACAATTGTATACATCCTTCTTAAAATCATTGTGACCTTTGAATTCAAAAGAATATCAAAAGAAATCTGTCAGTTTTTATTCCGATATCCCTACCAGACGGATCTTTTTAATTCTAAATTGTTGTAAATGAAGAGTTGAAGTTAAAACTAAATTGTCGTGGCAATATTCTTTGAACGTGAAATTAATACATTCTACTTAAATTGTAGCGAGAAATGTAAGTACCTGTCTTAACGGTTTTTGTATAGGTATATATTATAAGTGTAGTTAAATGTCAAACCCCAGTACCTAAGTCACACGCCTACTCAAAATTGAACTCTGAAAGGGGTTAAATTTTAAAATTAAAATTTGTTTAGTAAAAATCCTCATATTTAACATACATATTTCTTTCATTTCCCAATTTTACTTAGAATGGACAGACGCCAGCATATCAACCTACTACAGTATGTCAAATTTCTTTAATAGATTTTCAACTTTATCACTAACGTATAAGGTTCAAAGTTGATTGGGAAAATTTGACAGTTTTGGATAGGTTGACCTGCTGGCGTCTGGACTTACCGGGTTTTGATATATAACGACACATTCAGGGTGGTTCAACGAAGACTGTTCCTTGATACATTTTGAGATAGTTTGCTTATGGTCTTCGGGTATTGCAATTAATTACGGATAAAATCAGGAATGACATTATCCGGAAAAGAACCGACTTACCGACATAGCTTGCAGAGGAAACAAGCTGAAGTGGCAGTGGGCTGGCCATGTTTGTCGAAGGACCGAGCAGACGACTCCTGGAGGGTCTCCACGTATCAGTAAGAGTAGTATGGAACGCGTTCCAGCGGCGGTGGCCCGACGTCCTTAAAAAGGTGGTTGGGACAGACTGGATGCGGAAGGCAGAGGAAAGAGTGTTGTGGCGCAGCCTGGGAGAGGCCTATGTCCAGCTGGTGCAGTGGGATAGGAGGGACACTGCAGACACGACGCTGACTACTACAGAAAAGGCACCTATTATACCATGGAAGACTATCTGTGGGGTTTGATGAGAGTATTCCGCTATTCCGCCCTCAGGTTTAGTCGAACGACAATCTTCGCAGAGGGGCTGCTAACAGCCAAAATTTGCCGACGATAGATAGAATCGTATGGCGTGCGATTGGAGAGGTCTTTGTCCAGCAGTGGGCTGCTATGGGCTGATGATAAGGATATGAGAATATATGGATCTGGCTCGACACATC
Organism: Xanthia icteritia; assembly: GCA_949128155.2. Classification (NCBI taxonomy): domain Eukaryota; kingdom Metazoa; phylum Arthropoda; class Insecta; order Lepidoptera; family Noctuidae; genus Xanthia; species Xanthia icteritia. The sequence continues at coordinate 13,388,309 of OX421958.2, read as the reverse complement.
CGACAGTTTGTCCAGGATAGATAAAAAGAATGATAATACGCTTTTATGTACATCTGCTTCGCTTGCTGTGCTGAAACCTTAGATTGGTGATCCTTATTTTCACATAGTGTACCTAGAGTAATATATAATCAGACCATAATATTCTCATTGCTGGGATTCGGATCTCGGTAAGTGAGCCGTATTACACTACGCAGGCCCTGTGCGGGTTAGTAGGTGTCACTTAGGTACCTTAAAATGTTGCGGTCTTTAACACGATTCATTTTCCCCAGGCTCATATCACACGGTGACGATTGGCAGGCGTCGTGCAAGCCTGATTTGTGTTACTCTTGTCTAAGATTACTGAAGATGTCCGTAAGTACAACGCTTAGGCATGTTATTCCTGAAAATAACTAGTGATTTTCCTGAAGTAGCTGCGCTGTGCGGGAGGGGTTAGTTGTCTTAAATTCACAAATTACTGAGCTCATGAAACGTCTCAAATTACCTCAGAAACCGTCTCAGTTAAGCGGTTTGGCTTTAACGACGTTGCATTTTCATTTTATATTTTTAACCGAGTCTTGGGTTGGTTTCGTTACGCAAGGTTCGAAGTCATTATTTCTAAAGATACTCAATACTTTTATTGCATTCTACATGTACCTATGTATTCTTATGTGGTTAACTTATAATAAGTTAATAAGTCGGGCACCACAAAATAAGTGAGCCGTGTGCCTATCCTTTTTCCAACTATGTTAGGGTCGGCTTCCAGACTAACCGGATAGAATCAAGTTCTTCGAATTTAACAGACAGCAGTATAGTGCTGCGTGGAGTTTGTTGCGCCACTTCTTTTTCCCAGCTAAAGCACTAGAAAGTGATGAAGGGCGGGCGTTTCTGGAGGATTGTCTGATGTAATTTTGACGTTCAAAAAGTGCTGATTCTCGGCCTAATTAGAATAAATGACTCAACTCAAAGCATTTATTTCAATTAAACCATTTACAGGCACTTTTGAATTGTCAAGAAGTCGATCAGTCAGACATTATGGAGCCAGTTGCCCATTCCAAAGCGTAGTAGGTACCTAAGGAGAACAACGGGCAAGAAACTCCACTCCACTCTTTTAAATAAAAAATTTGTTACAATATATTGGTTACATCATTCATGTTGAAATTATGCATGTGAGAACAATGTAGAAAGACGTGCACGTTTGTAAAACCGTCCGTAATAAAAAGAAAAAAAAAAGAACCATTAAAAAAAATTAAATAAATTAAAATAAGTCATGGCATCTAAAAGATGACCAGTCCCAACTGACGGCGCCCGTTCACGAACATGACGTATGGATCAGCACCATTCAGCTCAACCATTTTGAAGGGAGCTAAATGATCCAACACACGCGCCACCATCAAATACATATTACCCGGTAAATGGTAGCTCTTTAGTACATAGTACTTACACCTGTGCTATGCAATTATAAAATACAAACTATTTGATTTGAGTCTTTTCTTCCGTAGCAAATCCCCTCGGACCAGAATTGAGCTGTTATCATGGAGGGTGAAGGGATGGTGGCGGTGGTGAGGGGCCTGCGGGAAGCTGGGCTGGCGGTCACGCTGCTGGACGGCAACCGACAGTACACCTTATTGCCTAACACTAGTGAGATTCAAAATCAAAATATTTTATTTCATATAAACCTAATACTACATAAAGCTAGATGCACGGTTCCAATGGGTCGTTTCCTATGGATAAGAGCCGGCAAGAAACTCCACGGTTACCTACTCTTTAAAAAAACCGACCAAGAGCGTGTTGGACCACGCACAATGAAGGGTTCTGTAGTTCTCCCATAGATTCCTACTGCATGGGATAATTGCGTAAGGCCGTCATTACACATCTTGTAAGTTGCTTCCTTAAAATTAAGGAAGTAAAGCTTATGGCGTAGGTAAGGTGTAAGAAGAAATTACAAATACCTACTTACAAGAGAATTTACATTTGCAAATGAATAAATAAAATAAAAAAGCCTTTATTCTACTACTTAAAATTTTCAACATAAATGATGTGGCTCCCGCCTCTAAGCAGTAGTCGCCTCTTTGGTGTAGGCCTTCCCCATTTCCTTCCACTGATTCCTGTTCCTAGCTTTAGTAATCCATCCTAGTCCTCCCTTCCCAAAATATGTCTTCGCACCTTTTCCTTGGCCGACCTTTACTTTGGTCTGCTTTGGTCTCTTAGTATCCATTCAGTTACTTTTTGAAGTGAAAACTTCTTTAGTGGCGTTGTGCACTTTTTTTGTGATGGGTATAAAATGTTAAACTCGCGTCAGGACACGTGACCTGATCGAAAATTCGTAAGACGGAGGGAGAGTAGTACCAAAATATCAAAAATGCACAACGTTCATATTCAAGTTTTCACTTCTGCCGGCTACAACCCGTTGTTTTTTTTAGTCTATCGACTGTTTTCCAGCCTGCAGACATGGCCAGCCCAGTTCCACTCGAGTAACCTGGTTCTTTTGACGACGTCAACTAATTTCGTCCTTCGTCTAATAGTTTTATTATAAATTCTTTCTTTTTGCTTTATCCCCAGCATGCTTCGTTCAATTTTTCTTTGTCAAATGGCTAGTTTGTTTCAGTCTTCTTTCTTGAAAGACCAGGTCTGGCATTTGTAAATTTATCGTAAGTTACTACGTCAGCGACTTACGCGAGGAAAACTTACAAGTGTAATGGCGGCCTTACACACATATAATTACATACGAATTTTTCAAACATGACTCGAAAGAATTAACAAAATAAAAATATGTTTATTGCATCATCTTACACAACTTATTCTAGTTACAATGGGGAGAATCCTTTTAAGCAAATAGTTTGCTTGTGTTAGGATGCTCCGCCCTTCGCCGGGTTATACAGGGTGTTTGGTGCATCGTGTGCCAAATTAAAATGGTTGACTGAAGGGGTCATCTGCTAGCCTTTCAGACCCTTTAACACCCCTCATGCCCTGTGGATTTTTTTTATCTACTTTTTATTGTTTTACTAAAAAAAGACCCAAATTTTTCATTCAAATACAAATTTAAAAAAAAATATAAGGCGTAGACTCTGAATTTTAATTTTATATCGATGTGTATTGTTTAAGAGTACTTTTAAATGAAAAATTAGTGACATTAGTCACCTAGTTTTTTTTTTAATTCACTCGCAAAGGTAAAACTTAAATTAAAGCTATACATGTTACAGCTATATGGCTACAAAAAAAACCAAAAGTGACCGGGATCTTCCGACTCCCTCATGAATACTCCAGTCTATCCTCTTGCTAATGTGCCACATGCCATATAAAATTTGTATTTGAATGTAAAATTTGGATCTTTTTTTGTAAAACAATAAAAAGTCGATAAACAAAAATCTACAAGGCATGAGGGGTGTTAAGGGGTCTGAAAGTAGCAGGTGACCCCTTCAGTCGACCATTTCAATTTGGCACACGATGCACCAGACACCCTGTATATTCATAGTTATTATGTTATAGAGCCTGTTTAAGACTTATGTAAAATTATACAAAAAAAATTAAAAACAAGAAAGAAATGGGAACACAGTATTTTTAATATAGGCATAATACGCGCTGGGATGTGTGTGCTATGTGAGTAGGAGATGGTGAGGAGGTGAGTGTGTATGTGAGTAGTGGGAGCATGAGAATAGGAGTTGAAAGCTTTGGAGTTGAAAGCTAACTCTACGACTAGTCTAGGGATCGGACTTAACAATATTCTTCAAAACTCTCAGATTGTGATACAAAGAGTGTTACACAATCAGGGTCCTGATCCGATTACAAAAGTTATTTCACTGAATGAAAGCTACATATCTACTTACACCATTGCCGAGTACTGAGTAGACTTTCACGCGGGTGGAATTCGCACGCAGATGCTCATATCAGAAATTGTCTGAACTTCGCCACATCTAATACCATACACATTTAACTTTTACAAACGAGGTTAGATCAGACCTACATTTCGATTTTCCCAAACTTTCAATATATATGCCAGTAGCTTGCGTGTTCTGTGCTGAGCTCACGCGTCGTACGTCCAGCCAGTAATAGGACTCGGCCGTCAATGAGCGCTGTCCCAAATTAGACGCATTATTAATTTATTATACATAAATCAAAAGGTATTTTAATAAAACACGTATACTAAAAGATAAATAACTAAATTATCTTTAAAATGGTGAATTTTTTAGAAAAATACGCTTGATAGTTTTTGTGTCAGAGTTCTCAGTTTTCTATCCGCGTTAGACATAACTTTACAAATTAATTTCACTATGTAATATAATTATAATCTAAAATATTCACAAATTAAGTTATTAAGAAAATGCTCTAATTTAACATATATTTTTTCCAAATCATTAACACTACTCGTTTAGACGTGATCTTCAGTATAAAATCATTAAAAGTCGCTTAGTGTCGACTTAAATCGTTATTTTTTTAAACTGCTTACTGCGTTTCGTATGGCGTTGGGTAGAGTAGAGGGGTCTGTGTACTCTAGTCTCCACCCAAGGCCCTTTAAAAAAACGTCCTCGATGACGTAATTTTTTACAACTATCAACTGTTGAGGAATCTCACCACTACCCTCTTTCTCTAGCAACACAACCACAAGCAGCGCCAACACAACGCGCAGCACCTATTGTCAGTGTGATGAACGCGGCCACACAACAGTGTCCGCCGAAGATTACGACAGAGAACAGCACGGAGCCTGGCAGCCAGCTGTCAGCATCACAGTACGACAGAGATGCTCAGGCTGTTGATGGGCGATATGCCTCTACGTACAAGGTACAGCACAGATTATATTCATTTATTGTAATGACTAGCTGACCCGTCAGACGTTGTCCTGTCAAAATTTCAATTTAGATTTTTTGGCTGTTCCTTTGAGATTTTCGTATTTTTTTTCCTAAACCGCCCCTGAATTGATGCGAACAAAACAAAAAATATTCAAATTGGTCGTGTCATTTTCGAGTTTTTCAGATACTGATGCACGGCAATTGATTTATGTCTATAGGCCATAAGGCCAGTATCGTCAAATTGCACAAACTTGTCTGAAGACGGGCCACTTGGACTCATTACATTGTCCAGACCAGGGATTGGAAAGAGAGGTTTAGAAATCTATGGGAGTGACCTTTGTTTAGCAGTGGGACATTATAGGTCAATTAACACATTTAGTGCCGGGAGCCCTCTTGGAAGGCTCATTCTAGTCGCATAGAGGATGCCGGGAGCCCTCGGAGGGCTCATTTTAAAAGTAGGTTTTTTCTTACCGAATATAGCACTAAACAAGATTTTTTTGTATATGCTTTGGTTTTAAAATACAAGCGTTTTTTATTATAAAAAAAATGCGTCTGGAGGCCTGTATTCAGGTGTGGAAAACTATTAGGTCTTTACCTATGAAATTGCCGTTCTGCAGTACTGGCCATTTCAAATCAAAATAATTTTTGTTTGGCTAAGAATTCTAATTTCAAATTAATTTTATTTTAAAAACATGGATTTATTTTTCCAAAAGTAGTCATTTGTTTATTGATTGAGTGTTACATTTTCATCGCATTTCAATCTTTTTCGTCATCATGATACGTAAAAAATTCGAGTAATTATGGAATATGAGTACCGTCGTGGCAGCAACGCGGCACAAGCGGCACGCAACATTAACGACGTTTACGGAGCTAACACTACAAACCAACGCACCACCTGTTATTGGTTTGCTCGCTTCCGTTCTGGAAATTTCGACCTGAAAACTGAACCTCGCGGTCGTCCGAAGACTTTGGTCGACAATGATGAATTAAAGGCGATTGTGGAAGCTATATAATACACAATCTACGGCTGAATTAGCAGCAGCTTTCGACGTTAGCGTCAAAACAATATTAGTCCATTTGCGTCAAATTGGCAAGGTAAAAAAGCTTGACAAATGGGTGCCCCACGAACTCAATGATCGCCAGCGTGAAGTACGCGTCGAGACGTGCCTTGCACTGCTCAACAGACACACAAATGAAGGAATTTTGAACCGCATTGTTACCTGCGATGAAAAATGGATTCTGTTTGATAACCGCAAGCGCTCAGCAAGTTGGTTGGATCCTGGTTCAGCACCTAAACAATGCCCTAACTAAACGAAAACTTACCCCTAGAAGTGATGGTCACTGTTTGGTGGTCTAGCGCCGGTGTGATTCATCACAGCTTCTTACCAAACGGGGTGAGCATTACTGCAGATGTGTACTGTGAAGAACTGAACATAATGATGGAGAAGCTGGCACATCTCCAACCAGCATTGGTCAATCGCTCGTCTCCGCTGCTCCTGCACGACAACGCGCGACCTCATACTGTACAGCAGACGGTCTCCAAGTTGCAAGAACTGGGGTTGGAAGCTCTCTGTCATCCGCCCTACTCACCAGACCTTGCGCCTACAGACGACTACTTTTTCCAGAATTTGAATAGCTTCTTGGCGGGAAAAAAATTCAATACCCGAGAGGCAGTACAAAATGCCTTTGAAGAATTTGTTGCCTCCCGTCCAGCTGATTTCTTTAAGAAGGGCATCAATAAACTGCCACTGCGTTGGCAAATATGCATTGATTGCATTGCTTCGATTAATACAAATAAAAATACATGAAAAAAAATCGTTTAATTTTTTTCATACAAAACGGCAATTTCATAGGTAAGTAAGACCTATTATTTTCACGGTTATAAATATACACTAAAAATTTAAAAGGTTGGACACCCCAGTCTGAGGATCAAAGCGAGTTATATTATACTTTTCTTTATTTTTATTTTTTTTAATCGTTTCACGTCCCCACCCCACTGGCATATGAAAATACCCCCAGAGATACTACGTATAGCGACAAGAACCCCTGAAAACAATAATATATTTTACTTCGTTTTACAGTGTTTTATAACACGGTTTCAAACCTAATGCCGTTGACGTCCGCGAGGGTTAACTTTAGGGCAAACATAATGACGGTGACCCTCCCGGAGGGTTCACTTCCAATATGTATGGTGGCATGGCCATGGGGTATGAGCTCTATGAAAAGTGGGTGGAGTCGAGATTGTTAAAGCATCCACCTGATGGTAAGCAGGTTATAACTATCGGGAAACACGACGCCAGCAGGGAACTCCACTCCTTAGCTGTACGCACAGTAAATGGATTCTATGTCTAACCGGATGCAGCTGAATACCAGTATGTTACTGGAGCGACTGCCTATCTGACCTTCATAACCCACGATACCGCTGGGTAAGACTGCTTGTCAGATTTAAAAAGATTTTATTAATTTAATTATTTCAATCGGGCACTTTAACAAGCCGTGAATACTTTTGCTTTTTATTTTTGTGATTTTTCGTGGATGTGACGCAATATTTTCCCCAGCTTGTTCTTTTTTGTGTGTGTTCTTTTTTGCGTCATTTTTACCGCAAATAAACATATTTCCTTTCTTTGTTTATTTTATTACACACATAAAAAGTATCTAAAAATCAAGGACGTTTTTGCTAGTTACTAAAAATCTGTTTTTAGGGTTCCGTACCTAAAAAGGAAAAAATCAGAACCCTTATAGGATCACTTCGTTGTCCGTCCGTCAGTCTATCAAGACCCATTTTCTCAGGAACGCGTAGAGGTATCAAATTAATATCAAATACGGAAATCTATGTTCCCTTAGAGGTTAAAAAAAAACAATCTTCAAAGTCAACGCAATAAAAAAATACGGCCATTTATGTTACATATTTTGACACTCGCAAATAAATCAAAACCTACAGTGTACTTCCCGTTGACCTAGAATCATGAAATTTGGCAGGAAGCAAGGTCTCACAGCGCAAGTAAAGGAAAAGGTCCGAAAATTGATAATTTTTAGTTTTTTCACATAAAAAAAACATTTTTTTGTGATTAGGATGATATTGATGTATGGGAGAACATGTTTCTCAACTACTAAGTTAAGTTTGTACTTGGGATAAATTCATCCCAACTACGGAACCCTTCATTGTGCTTGATCCGACACGCACTTGGTCGGTTTTTTAAATTAAGTTTATGTTTTGTAACTCCTATGGAGACTACAACTTTTTTTTTCTTATGGAACTTTCATGTTTGTCAACCAGACGATGCACTGCAATATACGGCCCACATCGCCGCCGGTGCAGTTAGCCGAGTTTCCACCACAACGACCTGATCTTCATCCTGGTAAGTGCACTTCTCCTTCTTCCTGTCACCTTCTTCAGCATGATCAATACATAAAATTAATAATAGGTATAGCATATTTAACAAACTCCATAACGCTTAAATTGTATTTTTTTTACTGTGTGGTACCCACATTTTGTTAATAAACACACGCACACCACACATTTCTTTTGTTAATTTTGTAAATGAGCTTTGTTAAATTTAAGTGTAAGGACTATAAGTGCTCAGGGACCCGACGCCGTCGCTCTTTTTATCATTTTCTTTTACAATATTCGTTACATTTCCGATTGAAATACCACAAGCTTCAGAAACACGTTTTTGAAAATAACCATTGCTTTCTTTCTTGAATCCATCGGCTTCTTGTAAAAAATACAAGTATACGCTTAAAATTATCTGTCGTGCCTGCGCCTTTAGCAGCTTTCCTCCCATTTTTAAAATAAATTACATTAAGTTTAAAGGGACGTCAGGACAGTCCACAATATCATCAGGAGCCATAGTCGATTTTACTAGGACGTGGGTGATCGGGCGAGGAGAATCAAACTATGTATTTCACACAAAATATAATCAGGATCTTATTACAAAATAATTGGCAACACTGAATCACTAGACACTTCACCAAAAACGTAGCGCGTATTCGTGATGCGAACGGATTGCCTCCTCGATTCTAACTGAATCGTCGCGCCGGTCCGTCGCCCCACACTAGCTCTTGGTGTTGCGTCAGAGTGAATGACAACCGATTTTCGATAGATGGCGTTTGGCATATCCGGTTGACATTCACTCTTAAATAATTTTCAAATAATCACATGCGCCGTCAAGTTAAAAGAGTATTAACAACTCTATATACTTCCAAGTCGATTGAGAGCGTCAGGTCTGCACCAAGTGCAAAGGACAACTGATAGAGATCCGACGACTGACGAAACACGAAGTTTGCCGAGGGACATTAATGAAATAGTTGTACTGTAAGTGTTGTTGGGCGGTGTAGAATTTAATACCTGCGTGGTTTGGTACTAACTTCAGAGTTGGACTGACTTGGTTGATTTGGTATTATAATAGATTGGTTATGGTTGGGGTGTGGGTTTACGACCACTGGTTTAATGATACGAAATACTATGGTTTAAAGGCTGTATTGAATAGTGGTTATACTAAACGATAAATCTAAGCTAATTTAGCACTAAGATGGTTTGATCTGATTTTGTTTGAGTTACGCGATTGGTACCCAAACATGTACTGAATGGTAATCGTTGCGATACATTTATTTATGGAAATGCACGCAGGGAAAAGTGCTGAGCTGTTCGTTTGCAAATATTGTACCGAACAGGCACGGGCGGTATGGCTCACTCTGCGTCCGGGTTTTTTATGAATCTTTAGGAATAGTTAAGCGGAATATGTAAGTTGCTAAATATATCTACGTCTATTGTATTTTTCAAGCGCTGTCGTCTACGCGTGGATGAAAGTGTCTTTTTTACTATTTTTCCTTGTCGTTTTCTCAGCATCAAACTCAAACTCAAAGCATTTATTTCTATTAAACCATTTACAGGCACTTTTGAATTGTCAAGGGGTCAGTCAGTCAGAAATATGAAACTAGTTGCCCATTCCAAAGCGTAGGTTCCTATGGAGAAGAACGGGCAAGAAACTCCATCACTAATAAACTTAAATGAAACACAGTTATAATGAGCATGTTGAGGGTTCAAAAGTTACAACGAAATGTGGAAATCTCGTTGCGTTTTACGAGCGTCCAACGCGCGCTCGAAACGCAGCGTACTGAGCGCGCGCCTCGGGCGCTTGTTATAACTAGTCCTTATCGTTATGCGATAAGCATAGGCCCGGTTGACAAGGCGACACTTGAGGCCTATATCCAGCAGTAAACGTCTCTCGGCTATAAAGATGATGATGATAATAATGATGATTTGATGAACCTTAATTCTGACAGGTCATGGAAACTTCATAGTGGGTGGTGCTGGCAGTGGCGAAACCCACTCTCAAATTAGAGCTAGTTCTCCTGTCAACAGCTTCAGAGGAGGCATGTGTTGGCCTGATCGAGGTAAGTAATAAGATTATTTATAACTCCTGCTCGTTAATGTCAAATTGCAAATCTAACCTAAAGCAATTCATTATAGCCCTGAGATCTAGGCGGGTAATAATATTCTACTTAATTTCATTACCTATAACCCGCTGGTCAATAAAGTGATTTGAATTTGGAACCTCGAAAAATTCGCATGAGCCTCGAATACACTAAGGGATAAGTGGAGCGGCATATCGCGGAACATGGCGCGCGACAACTACGTGAACTGAGAGAATGTCGCGGAACATTGTGCAGGCCACACTAGTCAGTGTTTATAGAAATGTGGCCCGACGAGGTTGTGGCTATTAATGCTGCATATATATTTATTTCGAGCAGTTTAGCAAAATGTAATCGAAGAAAGAGGTGGTGAATGCCGAAATATTACAATAACGAGAAAAAAGAATTAATACTTTAAGCGAGAAATAGCGCGGCACTGACGACTTGCAACTTGCGCGTTCGGTCTCTTAGCGGGAGCTAGCAACATGTTCTGCGTCACGTAAATATTCGTCTCAAGTTATGCGACATGTTACGGGACACAGGGCAACGTTGCAGCGTTACGTAGATTGAGCGTTACCCGTCATGTTGGGGGAAATTTTCTTCCCTAGTAAAAATTTTCGCAGCCATCATCTTCGATTTTCATTTTGACCTCACTATCAGGTTTGTTCCCCAATGTTCACATGGTTAAAAACAAAATGCAGTATGAAACTGCCAAAAACCTGCCGGATGATCCCTAATTATACCGTAGCAAAATATCGTTCTGATCATCGCCGTGTGTACGGGCCTTTTTTTTTTTTGGTGGGTAATTGTCAAATAACTTCTCCCGCTCTGGGCGGAGCGGGCGGGCCTTCCGTTGCCTGTACGTTGCCAGGGGCCACGGTTTCCCTTTCGGACTTTCCCGCAACCCCGGCAGGCATCGGTCCTATCGGAACCCTTCAATTGTGCTGACATCTCTTTGAGGCGCGCGTGGAACACAACGCGCTGTCCACCCGGGCCTGGCACTTATCAGATGGCGAGCTACCAATTGCTCACCGTCTGCAAGGCCGCGCCTACGGTGGCCCGGAATCGGCTTGTCATTCCCTACGCCAGGGGTGACTTCATGCCGTTATTTCTCGCGGTAGCGGAGTTATGCCCCAGCGTTTCGCCTCCTCGCGCCACACTCAAATGTGCGCGAGGAGAGATCCCATGGTAGCAATCCGGCAAGGAAGCTCACCGCCTCACCGGAGACCGTGTGGTATTCCCGGACCAACCGGGTAGCCATGACCAATTCACAATTAACGCACCCACACCGGTGCCCCGTAAAGGGCCGCACGATCCCCGCGTACATTCTCCGGCAGGAGGTGTTTGGGCCCCCTAGATTGGGCAGGAGCCGCTTTAAGGCAGCCCCGGCCCGCTCCAGTCTGGGAGCCAAACGTCGGAAATGCTCCACGAAGTTCCACCGGCTGTCGAGGACGAGTCCTAGGTACTTCATCGTCGACTCGACGCCGATGTGAACTCCTCCACTACCGTTACTTGGGAACCCGACGGTGGCGCGTTCCAAGGTCCATGAAAACACATGGCCTCAGACTTGTGCAGGGCAACCTCGAGTCCCAATTGCCGGATTCTGTCAACGATTGTCGCAACCCCGTGTGTCACTAGTTCGACCGCCGCCTGGTGCGACCTCCCCTGCGCCAATGTGTCGTCAACGTAACAAACGACGCTGACGCCACTAGGTAGGTCGGCGCGCAGCACCCAGTCGTATCCGATGTCCCACAGATACGGCCCCAGGACCGATCACTGTGGGATACCGCACGACATCTTTCACCGGTTCCATTCACCCTGGTGACCGAGTAAGATGACGGCCCTGTTCGTCAAATAGACCTTGACCACATGATAGAGGTAGGTTGGTATCCGGTGATACCGGAGTGCCTCCATGATGCAACTCCAGGGCAGGGTATTGAAGGCATTGGTGATGTCTAGAGACACCGCCAAGATGTCCTACATGTGGCCGGGCCAGAGCGTCCCCCGTCGTGAGGGCTCGCACGCACATGATGGCGTCCATCGTAGAGCGCCCCCTGCGGAAACCAAACTGGTTCTCCGCCTAATCCGGCCCCACCCGTCCAGCGCCGCCCGACGAGGCGGTCTGCAATGACTCTTTCAAAGAGTTTGCCCACCTCGTCGAGCAGCACGTTGGGCCGATAAGCAGACGGATAGTCCGCAAGGCGCCCCGGCTTCCTGATGAGGACCAGTTTCCCCGACTTCCAACGAAGTGGGAACCGGCCCCTCTCCAAGCATGTTTGATTTACTTATTGTGCCCAGGACTAGGCTCCAAAAAATTAGTAATTCATTTAAGTGCCAACGTTTTTACAACAAACTCCCAATCCATGTTAAAGAACTGAGCCTCAATAAATTTAAATCATTTATTAAACACAAACTGTGTCAAAAAGGTTTCTACAAAATTAAAGATTACTTAGACGACAAAAAGGCTTGGGACTAGCTCTATACTACTCCATACTAATTTAACTGTTTAGTTCATTTTATTTGACTGTATAAGTCAATTTATTTAATTTAAATTTTGTTTATTATTGACGAAATCTACTCTTTACACAGTTTTTGTTTTTTATTTTTTTGAAATATATTGTAATATATGGTCAGCTAGCGACCTCGAAAATTGATCATACTAATCTTGTCTGAGCAACCGGCAGCAAGTGTGCGTTGTGTTGCGTAAAGTAAATTATTACTATTGTATAGAATCATGCTCTTCTAACTATTCAGACAGCTGTGCTGCTGGGGAGTTTGTTGCGCCACTTCTTCTTCCCAGCTAAAGCACTAGGAAGTGGTGAAGGGTGGGCGTTTTTGGGGGACTGTGTTATGTAATTTTGACGTTCGAAAAGTGCTGATTTTCAGCCTAGTTTGAATAAATGACTTTTGAATTTGAATTTTGAATTTGAACATGCGCTTAGTAGCCCCTTTAGTCGAGGCCCGAGAGCCTCCAAGGCCAGGACCCATGCTTTCCCAGATAAGCCGTTGAGTTCTGGTGTGTACGGGCCATACAATAAAAAAAAAACAAAAGTGGTCTATTGTATTTGGTTGAACTGGATATATGAAAAAAATGGTATCCTTCTCCATTTGTGGAGTTTTACTTTTATTAAATCAATTCATAAAATAATGTCAATAATTGCAGTTTCTTAATAGCCGGGGAAAGTTCATTGAACCTCAATGAACTTTCCCCGGCTATTAAGAAACTGTCCTGTCAGTCATGGCGCCACGCCGCGCGCCGTCAGCCATAATTATTTTGCTGCGTGTAATTTTAAATCTGTGATATCTTTTATAGTTTTTATTTAAATGATGTAAAAAGTCCAAGCATATTTTAATCATAATTAAATGGTCTATTTTAATAACATATTTTATCAGATAAGGGTTCCTAATATACTGGTCAGAATAGCTTCGGAAATAACAATTTATTTTTATGAAATTCTGAATGATTAAAATGGTTACTGTGGATCATTCTTAGAAGATAGACCTATGCTATCGCGGACTTTTCTGTTGATGTTGTTAAGATATGCAATCCAGTAGAACATAATGTTTTCGGCTACGTATACCATACCATTCTGATAATTACATAAATCTTTGTAATATGGTGCGAGCGAGTACGGACTTTAATATTCTTTGTAAAGAGTTTTCATTTGACCCATTTTCCACCAAAGCCTATTCTGCACGCGCTCGGCTGAACGCTGACTTTTTTAAAAGTGCATAGTACATAATACTTATTGTACCTTATATATATATGTATATATATATATATATATATATATATTCTTAATCTTTTTTATCGTGCTTGTTAGTGATCATAAGCTTTCTACTAATTTTTCTGTTTTTACCCGTGAGAACCTGTAATTGGCTTTATGTTTCTTAATCAACTGTTATCCATTTGTTTTAGCTGTTGGTTCTCCTATTAATAAATAAATAAATAATTTTTATCTATCTGTAACGATTTAGTCAGCGCACGCCATGTAAGCGCTCAAAAAAGTGCCTTTTTCACGACTTGACAAAACGTTTCATTACTACGTTTACGTTTAATATAATAGAATTATAGATGTATAAACTTTCCGGAATACATTCTCTAAATGAAATTGATCAAAATCAGTTGCGTATTTTAAAAGAACAACGCGGACATACAGACAAACGCGAAAAGCGACTTTGTTCTATAATATTTCGAGAATAGAGATTAGAGAAGCGACTAGAGATTTGAGAAGAGATAGTGTAAGAAACTATACATAACTAGGCATTCTCCTGTTATTGAACAGTTTCATAAAATACTAATTCGAAAATCAAATTGGTTTTTATTTCCTCGCAGTTGGTGCGAAAAGTTGATTATTCGCCTTGGGAATGAAGGTGTCTTCGTATTGGGCGAACTTGAATCCCTCACTACACTAAGGATTCTAGTTTTAACTCCCTCGTTTCATTTGATACCTCCCTACGCTCGGGAGCCCTAGAATCCTTCGTTGCGCTCGGTATTCAATATAGCGGCCGTGACCTAAGACAGTGCTTTATCCCCTTAATGCATAATCTACTAATAAGTAACTAGACTGTGTCGTTAACCGCAAAAAAAACAACTTATTTTTTTCAATCATATTTAGATAAAGACTTATTTAGATTAGACCCATCAAGTCTAGGGAGTTTCGCTAAGTAATTTTAATTTGAACCTGTATCGGAACAGGGAAACTGTGCTACGCTTTTGGATTTTTTATAATCCAGCCGTATATCATAGAAACATCGGTATATCTACATCATATAAATGCGGTGGGGTCTTCCAAAAGTTAACTCTTATCCTCCCCAGGTTCAGTCTGCACTCCCCGACCTTCCCACGTGGTGGATGAGTTCGCCAAGTCCCTTAGGAAGTATCCGAATTGCCTCTCACCTGATAGGTCTTCCGAGGTCATGGAGAGACTTGTCAATTATACTCAAGCTAATCAGGGCGGTAAGTAATATTCTGTTTTTTACCATTTGGGTGAAGTAGTGGCTGACTACGACTTGGCTGTGCTATAAGCAATCTTCATTTAAGTAATGCTAGATACTTAATTAAAGAATATTTGTCACAATTTTCCCGTCCCAAGTAACGCGAATTTTTTTTTTAATACTAAATATTTCCTGTGCTTATTCAAAGCCCATTTTGTGTTAACAAAATAATGCGAATATTGTGCAAATATACGCCAAGTGTAGTATTTTGACTCGGTCAGTGCAAGGCCTAACTCTACTGTAAACTTTTATGATTAAATTTAGTATTTTGGTTAATCGCAACCACAAACAAAATATTTGGTAGAAGTTTTAAATTGATTGGCTTTTCAGAAACTGAAGGTTAGTCTATGGTCCTACTTTTATTTTATTTGGGAAAATAAACGGTTACTTACACATTACAATATTATGGTATAGAACTTAAAATAAAAATGGGAGTATAAATGTATAACCAGCAACATTTTCCACAAAATATACAAAAGTTAAACAAACACGAACGGCGTGCGATACAAATTACCTACATTGGATAGAGAGTATGGTTAAATATAAAAAATAAAACTTAACTGAAACATATTGCACATACCTCTCAACTGTGAGTATTTATATACCTATAGTATGTATGTTTATATATTTAATCTCTATGTATTTATTTAAGTATATATTAATTTATTACGTTATACGTGTAGGTTTATTTAAATATTTTAGTTTAAGACTTCGCATATTTATATTTTTCTCTTCTTGTTCTCACACACTATTGTCTACATTTCTTTCTCATTTCTCCTATCGCCGGTCTGCTGGAAGAAATTTCTTAAGAAATAAGCAGTACCTTTGTACTCATAATTATGATTATGTCTTATCTGTATCTATTTTTCTGTGTGTACATAAATAATAAAATAAATAAATAGGTACTATACAGGTAAAAATAATAAAAAGAGAAAGAAGATATAATATAATATTTAAAATAGAGATTATGATTTTAGGATTGTTATGCTACTTACCTACATGTCTCATCACTCTCAATCTCATTATTATCTATCTGCCTATCAGTTTTTCAACTACGTTGAAGTCGGATTCCAGTCTAACCGCCACCATCAGAATGCCATATCCTAATCCTAATTATACACACATCAACACGGTCTAGGGATATTTTTAAAAAAGCGAATTACTATCAATGTGTTAATTATTTATATGACATGTATATATTTAAAAGATACGTTATTTAATATTCTACCATTTTTTAATAATGGTTAAGGTACTTCGATTAAAATTTCAGGATTTTAGAGAAAAAAAATGAAGCATAGACGGAAACCGTATATGAATTAACTTTTAATTTATGAGTAAAAACTGAAAAAAATAGAAAAATCATTTAATTTGTGTTTATAAACTTGAAGTTAGTAGTCTGAGTAAGCGCCCATGATGTTCATAACACATCGGCAACGATTCGGCATGCTCAGAACAAGGTTGTCAATGTCTTGCTGCGGAATATTGTCCCATGTCCTTCTGAGGTGCGCAAAAAGTTGATCTTCTGTAGCCAGATTTTCAGGAACTTCCTTTAGAGCTCTTCTTTGCAGCATATCCCACGCATGCTCAATGGGATTTAGATCTGGCGATTGAGCAGGCCAGTCTAAGGCCCTAACATTGTGTGTATGTAACCAAGCTGCTACCGTTCTCGCCGTGTGTGCCCGGGCATTGTCGTGCATGAGCAGGAAATCTTGCCCCATTTGTGTTCTGTGGGGCAAGATTACGGGCCCCAGCACCTGTTGGAGGTATCGTTCTGCCGTCATATTGCCCCGCACCCAAACGAGATCCGTCCGTCCTCCAAGACGAATTCCTGCCCGAACCATAATAAATTGTTCCTCCTTGGTATGGGTGAACTTCCTGAGGGTTCTGAAGACGGCTCCATCGTCCAGGAACTCGCCAAACACGCGTCCTTCGTGAATCTGGATGGAAGCCGAACCTGGATTCATCCGTGAACAGCAAAATGGACCATTGCTCACGGCCCCAGTCCACGTGGTTGCGAACCCATTCTAATCGTCGTCCACGATTGCCTCTCCGTAAAGGTGGGACCCGGAGTGGTCTACGAGAGCGTAGATTGCTTTCATGCAGTCGCCTTCTTACAGTTTGGTCACTCACAAGCACTTGGTGTTCCACTCGCAGCCTTTGGACCAATTGAGTCGCCGTTGCATTTGGTTGAGCTCGCGCAGTAATTTGCAAAAATCTATCTTGTCTGGGGGTAGTGATGCGACTTGGCCCCCGGTGCCTCTCCGCTACTTCACCTGTGGCACGATAGCGTGTCCACAATCTTGAAATTACATTTTGGTGGGTCCCTATGGCCTCAGCAACATTACGCTGAACAGACCCAGCTTCCAGCATTCCCACAGCTCGTAACATCTCCGCCCTCGTCAAATGTTGGCGTTGCATGGCTACAATACCTCAATTTTGACGTGACAACGTCTTATAAATTGGTTTGCCGGGTGACACTTCAAGAAACTGCGTTACGCTCCGCTCACGTTATGCGCTCACAATGAGAGCGAGTGAGAGGCACGCGTCCCTTCCACTCGGGCATGGTTAGCCCGCCTAAGAGCGAGAGAGACAGACATAAAAAGTGAAAGGCACGCAAAGTCGTTGTCACGTAAAACTTTCGCCCGTATACCGACTTTACAGGCAACCAATTTTTTAACTTTATCTTTCGTTTAAAAATGAAAAAAAACTGTAACTAAACGTAATTCGTATTGTTTTCTAAATTTCGCACAAATGAAAATTCCCTCTCCTACACATCAAGACATTTTTATGCCACCGAAACAAAAGAATTTTCAAAAATTTGAATTTGGAATTAGTCTGAGATAAATTACAAACAAATCGGTGTATTTTTCTAATCGGTGTTGTTTTACAAGATTACAATGCGGCCAGTACTTTTCGAGTTATTTAATTGAGTATGAAATATCCCTAGACCGTGTTGATGTGTGTATTATAAATTCAAAAGTGAGTTTTATTTTATTTTATTTTATTTATTATGGGACAATAAACAGCTACAATATAAAAATAACAATAATAATAGGCTCATAAGGAGTATTAACAATATTGCAGCCCACTACATTACCCGCATGTTAACAAAATTAAAATAGGGTAAATAGTGCCACTAGATTAACATTACTCAGAAATATAAAATATTAAATTTATTGATACAATACAATTAATTTAATTAATTATTAAAAAATATATAAATATTAATATTAGGATAAAATAAAAATAAAATTAGATTGTTCCTTTTTATCACAAATAAGAATTAAAATTATTAAAAAAAGAAGGAATAGACAATACAATTAATTAATAAAATTTATTGAAATAAAATTTAGAATATAGGACTCACACTATTTGTGTTATATTTGAGTTTGTTAGTTTATTTGTTTGTTTGTTACACTTTCACGCTAAAATGGCCGAACGGATTTTAATGAAATTTGGGACATGAGTAGACTATGATCTGGAGACGGACATAGATTACTTTTCATCCTGATCCGCAGACGAAATCGTGGGCAACAGCTAGTTCTAGATATAGCGACTGCCAACCTGACCGTCACAACTAACTCTGTAGGTACTTTAAGTCTTATCGTTGACGATATTTTCACTCTCTTCACCAGTATCAAGAACCTTCAGAAACTTAGTTTCTCCAACTCGAGTCTCGGACCAATCATCCCAAAATGTCCTGGAAACGAAAGCCACATTCACAAAAGCTATTCGAAGTCGCACTTACGAGCCAGATGTCACCATTCGTCCTAAGAAGACTGAGGATCCCCCCACTAGGGATAGGAAGAGGGATGAGCATCATTACAGGGCTGTCAGGGGCTACGATGTTAGATGTGTTCGGGATATGTCGAAGAGGATGAGGGAAGGGGTAAATGCTTATACGACTTATGTAAGTAATTTTTTGCATTGTTTTCTTTTAGTACGGAGCATGCTACCGTCGCCATGGCGTTAGCTCTAGGGTCGTCACATAGACATAATATAATTGTTTCTAAACGAACTTCGCATTAGATTGCCTGAATAATGAATGTCTCTGATATCGATCTACGATAGAATCGGTCCACGATAGGTGATATGACTTTTGGAGATTTTTGAATCTTCTCTGTGGCACCATAAGATGCCAAACTCCTGAGGAGAAAATTCGCATTCTAATCTTTACCTCAATCTGTCAAAAATAATTTTAACTTAACATACATTTTTCAGCCGTACAGCCATCCAGTATGTCCTCCAACAATCAGAGAGAACCAAGATTATCATAACTCATTGTCTTGTGATTACCAGAATGTAAGTGGAAACTTTATAATTGCATTTCTAAAATAAATAAACTTAACATCTTATCTTGCACCAACCGGTAGTCTGAGGTGTATTGTGTAGAACCTACTCCCACACTTCGCCAGTTCTGTTCAAGACTCGTGTAATACGGGGTGAGCCTGTTGCCCGCCAAACGCCTCCTGCCGGAGGCTCTACGCGGGGGTCGTGCGGTCCATGGCCCTTTACGGGGCACCAGTGTGGGCGCGTTCGTTGAGGCGGTGTCCAGCCCGCCGGTTGAACGCGTCCCAGAGGGTCATGGCCACCCGGCTGGTCCGGGGCTACCACACGGTCTCCGGTGAGGCGGCGAACCTTCTTGCCAGATTGCCGCCATGGGATCTGGAGGCAAAAGTCCTCGCGCACATTTGGGAGTGGCGCGAGGAGGCAAACGCCGGGGCGTAACTCCGCTGCCACGAGAAATCGCGGCACAGCGGACGGAGTTCCGGCGGGATCTCATGGCGTCATGGAGAGTGCGATTGTCGCAATCCAGTGCTGGGCACGCCACTATTGCGGCGATAAGTCCCCTCTTTGAGGAGTGGCTAGGGTGGCGCCACGGCGTCCTCATCTTCCGCCTGACGTAGGTCCTCACCGGACATGGTTGTTTCGGGAGGTTCCTGTTTCGTATCAGGCGGGAGGAAACGCCCGGGTGTCATCACTGCGTGGATCACCCGGAGGACACAGTGGAGCATATGGTGGAGGTCTTGGGCAGAGCATCGCCGTGTCCTCGTGGAGGCGATCGGTGGCGGGGATCTCTCGCGTCCGGCCCTCGTTCAGGCCATGGTACGGAGTGAGAGGGCATGGGAGGCCATCACCTCCTTCTGCGAAGCAGTAATGCTCGCGAAGGAGGAGGCAGAACGCGTGAGGGAGAGGCAAATTTCCCGCCCTCACGCCCCTAGCCGCTGCAGGAGACGCCCTGGGCGTCGGAAATCGCAGGTCGATTCCCGGCCACCGTAGGCGCGGGCTTGCGGACGGTGAGCAATGGATAGCTCGCCGTCCGATAAGGACCAGGCCCGGGTAGAGGGCGCGTTGTGTTCCACGCGCGCCTCAAAGAGATGTCAGCAAATGAATGGGTCCGATAGGACCGATGCCTGCCAAGGTTGCGGGAAAGTCCGAAAGGGATACCGTGGCCCCTGGCAACGTTCAGGTAACTGAAGGAACACGGGTGGGTTTTAGTCAGTAAGAGTCTGACACGCCTTCCTGCTCCACCCAGAGTGGGAAAAGTTGTTTGATAATATCCCATCAAAAAAAAAAAAAAGCCTGTTGCCCGTTGTGTTGTTCTGAAGCCAAGTCAGAGGCCCATGGGCGGCTTTAAAACTCTGACATTAGGTTAGTCACTAACCATGCGAAAAGAAGAAGAAGCCTGTTGCCATTTACCGGGCACAAGTCCAGAAGTACAGACTGCTATTTAAGAAAATTAATACCTAAGACTGTTTGTCTATCGCACCGTGAACGGGACGCCAAGGACGTGACGACGCCAAAGTAGCGGCACTACAAATACTATGGTAGGTACTAGAATAGTTACTATGGCCTTGTAATCTCGTTTCTCGTTGACGTCCCGTTCATGGTCCGGTGGACAAACAGTGTAATGGTCACATTTTATGTGGCTAAGTAATAACCGCCGCACGGGTCGTTCCATCAAGTTACTGCTACTCTTACCGGGGTTGGCCCATGGATGGGTGACCAATGACCATCTTTAGGTACATACCGAGACATGAGACATGCTTCGGAAAGCACGTTATGCCGTTGGTTCCGGCTGTCATTCGTGGATCTTTGGCAGTTGTTACGGGTCGTCAGAAGCCCAAAAGTCTGACAACCAGTCTTACCAAGTGATATCGTGTTATCCAGCTACTGGGTTGTTGAGGTCAGATAGGCTGTCGCTCCATGTAAAATACTGGTATTCAGGTGCATCCGGTTATACTGGAAGCCGACCTCAACATAGTTGGTAAAAGGTTAGGCAGATTGATTGGTGACATTTTATGTAGGTATCCAATGGAAAAGCTCAAACCCTGTAAACTACGCACTACATAATAATTAAGCTTTTATCATTCTGGTTTCAGAGTTCAAATTCAGTGAACATGGAGATCCAAGGTAAGCATGGCCTCATTAGTACTCCATTACTGCCCTCTTTTAGCTTTGCCAATTTTTTTGCCAACGTGTAACATAAAAAAGTGTTGAGAAAGCAGTTGAACCCCGCCAAAAGATGCACCGGTGAAGCTGGACATGAGCCAATCTGGTGGCAACGTCGTTAAAAGATGCCCATCCATAGATAAATATCACCCGTCTCTCTACTAGACACACACTGCCTACTCCAGGATGCATATTCGGCATGGCTCGCAAATCCTTCCATACCCTAAGGGCACGTCTTTCTTACCATTACCGTGCCCCCCGGTCTACTCCTTGACATGCAATGGCCTCTGTAGCCCCATGAAACATGAGGCTCCAGGGGCAAGTGCAAATCTTGGGGTGCATTCAATTTATCGAGTCTGGTTAAACCACGCTGGGATCACTGCATTTCATTCATTCATTCATTCGATATTCATGTTCCTTTTTAAATATTTCTTCGATATACCAACCTTAACTATCTCCTAGTCATATCTTAGGCACCTGTCCCACTGCCTGCGATTAACTAGAAGCGAGTAGAGCTAGCTGAGTGCGCGACGACGAGCGATTACTCGCTGGCGGTGTGAACAGTCAGCGATCAACTATTAATATATTATGTATCTCTTCTAATTACACAGGACCTACAATCTTTTGTACGTTTCTTGAGCGAAAAAATCGTTGATAGCGGTCGCTTGTCGCTTCCTCGTCGGCGGTGGCACAGATGAGTACAGAAGGTTCATTCCGCGAAATCATTTAATAAAAAGCACAATAAAGTCCAATTCAGTTAGCACAGCGATAATTACCTACTGTTATATTCACCTAGAAGTTGCCTCTCTTTCTATCGAGTAACTCTTAGATCTTCTGACTACGTTACACTCGCTGAATTGGCCCAGCAAGAGGAGCCCGCCGAGTACTTGTAGCTTCATACCTAAAATTTGGACTAAACAATTAGTATTCATTTGTGGCGGTGGGACAGGTGCCTAATAGCGATCACCAGCTTACTTACTTCTGCTATCAAATATCAATCCAAAAGTTTAATAATCTTTTCATTGGTGCTCGTCACCATCAATAGTGATATTTTCTGTTATGTCCACAGCTGCTGTCAAAATGTTATCCAAAGAAGTGGCGACGTTACCCCGAGAAGAGATTACTAGGAAAACTGTAAGATCTTGATTTAGCGTAACATAACATCATAATTGTATTCCTGCAAGGGGTCCAGAGTTGTAGGCATGGGTGACGTACATTAGGCCGCGCAGCGGAGGTAACATTTTGACCTTAAACTGGCCTATCGTAGTACGGAGTTTCAATAAAACGACAGCCAGTTTTATATTTGAAAATTTGATGTTCAGAACTTGTCAAACTCCATTGTAGCATAACTTAAGGTGCCAGTCCGCCAAATTCAAAACTTCTTTGTAGAAAAACGTAAGAAATTTGCAGGTCAGTATCAGGTTGTATATTGATTAAAATATGATTCGCGACCACAACAAATATTTATTTATAGAATTATAATAAAGTTTAGGTGGCTTCGGCCCCTCGTACGCCTTCCAAAGGACCGGGACCCCATGGTCCCGAGATATGTAAACACATAAAAAAAAATTAAGACGAAAGTTCTCTAAATACACACCACTGCATTTACTTGGCTTTGGCCCGTAAATGTAGCTAAAACCAGCCTAAGAGCTGAGAAAAAAAAGGTTAGGTTAGGTTTCAATTTATTAAAACATAATTATTGGATATTGTACTGGCAACACCGAAAGATTCTATATGTCAAAATGGCGGAACAACGGCCTTCTGGGTCGGGCGCTCACGAGGGTACCTACGACGTGCTAGGGGGGGCTGTGTCGGTTTAAAATATAGATTGGCATAAAATGGTTGGAGATCTACTGTAAATTAAGGTAACCTATTAGTTTTATTGTTAATATTAGAATATTAAACAAATAGTTATATTATGTGGGGAATTAGGAGATATGGTGTAGAATATTGAATTTCATGTTGGCAAAGAAATATACGAGTAAATGAATGACAAAATATCTTGGTGTTTCATATAACATGTCTCGTTTTAAATACCTGGGGCACTGGGTCACCGATAGGCTGTCGGATGACGCCGATTTAGAGAGGGAACGTAGAGCATTGACGGTCAGGTGTAACATGCTGGCCCGCAGGTTTGCACGGTGTACGCGACAGGTTAAAATAACACTGTTCAGGGCCTACTGCCAGTCGCTGTACACGTGCGCCCTGTGGGTTAGTTATACACAGGGTTCGTACAATGCTCTACGAGTCCAATATAATAATGCGTTCCGGGTAATGCTGGGGTTGCCGCGCTTCTGTAGCGCGTCGGGGATGTTCGCGGACGCACGTGTTCCGGACTTCGGCTCGCTGCTGCGTCTGCGAATCGCATCGCTGACGCGTCGGGTGCGCGACAGCCCCAACAGCCTCGTGGCTACTGTAGCCGGCAGGGTGGATGGTCTCCTAGTATGTCACTGGATGGCGGCACACAGACCGGCACTCAGATACGTGAGATAGTAGGAGACCCTCATGATTGTGTGTGTGCCTAACTGTTATACTAACATAGATTTTAAGTAATTTGTAATACTAACACGCTATGGGCCTTTGAAGTCCGAAATAAAGTTTATATTATATATTATATTATTATTTTCCTTATACCTGAAATATTGTAAATAGGTAGTTTTATTAGGCAGTTTTAAATTAAGATACGGGGTATTTAAATTAAGGGGTACTTAATGACTTTTTTTTTACAGGTTTTTTACAATTATAATTATAAAAATCATCAATATAACTCTATAAGTTCAAATTACACTATTGAATGTAAATTTTATGAAATAGTGATATTTGAGGCCAATTCTAACTCCGGCAGCTGTATTTAAGATTCTTATGATTACAATTCTGTATGTACATATTTGTAAAGGTACCATTCCGTACCCAACCGCAGGAGGCAACTGCAGGCGACGTGTCGTGGCGTCATGTCGCTGCAGTCATGATTCCGAACCCGACCGCAGAAAACAAACGAAAAACAAAACAAACAAACGGAAAAACGTGTTATCGCTCGAGCGTTGGCGGCACTACTGCTCTGCGGTCGGGCTGCACGTGTCATCTGTCGCTCGCCCGTAGCTGCCGACGACGTGTCGCTAGGAAGGTATTTCATAGAAACCAGTCCTGTCACGGCGACACGTCGCCTGCAGTTGCCTCCTGCGGTTGGGTACGGAATGGTACCTCGGTCGCAAATCATATTTTTGTCAATACTTTCAAAAAATTCTAATTCAGGATTCTAAAGTCATTTATTCAAACTAGGCTGAGAATCAGCACTTTTCGAACGTCAAAAACTCAACCTGACCTGCAAATTGCAAAAAAACGTGAGAAAATTTGAATTTCGCGGGCAAAGATATGTCTAGATAGGCAGTCAAAGCTGTTAACTCGTCGAAAAAAATAGCGTCCAACTATTTGCCGCTAAATGCACGCACACTAGAAAAACACAATGACGTGGCACGAGTGTCAGACGTAGCTGTCACGCACACCTGCATAAAAAAGTTAGCTTGTGTGTTTTAGTTCCTTTACAGTGCGACATTCTATCGAGACATTATGACACGACGGGGTATCAACCCAGTGCCGTTCCAACCAGTCTCCGGTGTAATTATTCGTTGATGGTAGAATAGGTAGTTGGTTTTCAATCACACACAACTCTTAACTCAAACTCAAAGTATTTATTTCAATTATAACATTTACAGGCGCTTTTGAGTTATCACTTATCAAGGAGTCATTCAGTTTAAATTAAATTAAAAATTAAAATCATTTATTTGCATAAAACATGGTATAAAATGGTGTTAAAATATAATTATAATGGCACAAACATGTTTAGCTGAGATAAAACATAGCATGCAAAATTTGAACATGTTACAACATAGGTACTTACATCAACATTTTTTATCCATAAATTCTTAAATAATAGTAGTAATAATGAGTTATTTGGTGAAGCTAGTCGCCCATTCCAAACGAAGTAGGTTCCTGATTAAGAAGAACATGCAAGAAACTCCATGGATACTCTTTTAAATTAAAACATTGTGTTACAGAGGTTATTTGTTCAACAATTACAATCCTCAGTCCTTTCTAACACAACTTTTCATTTCATGTTTTTTACCCACACACGCCATTCGGTGCGCGACCTTTTTCAAAGTGAAGTGCAATATATTGTTACTTAGTTTTTTCAATAAAACTTTTTGTGTCGACCTGTAAATAATCAAAGTTCGCGGGCTACCTTAGCGCGTCCCCCTGTCATTCTAAAGGAGAGTTTGACAAGCTTTCTGATTCAAATTGTCAATTCAGAAACCGGGTATAAGAGGCCAGATCTTCCTCTTTTCGTATGGTTAGTGACTAAATAGGGAGTAGACCCCTGGTGTCAGAGTTTTATAGCCGCCTATGGGCCACTGACTTGGCTTCACATGCCGTCGAAAATAATCTCTCACGCTATCGGTTTCCTCACGATGTTTTCCTTCACCGTTTTTTAAAGCAAGGTCACTGACGTGCGGCATATTGTTCTTGCACCTCTGGACTGAAAGTAAGAAACTTGCACTTATTGATGATTTAAAAGATTATTTTTCTGTAAATACTCATTCGCTACCTCTAATTTCCATAACATAAACATCACGCCAGTAATCCCCAAAGGGTTAGGCAGAGATGTACCTATCTCTAGTACTTTCACATTTCGCCAGTTATGTTTAAGTCCCATGTAACAGGGGGCGAGCCTATTGCCATAGACTCTGGGCTACTACTGAGAAATTCCAGATGGAAAAACCCAATACCACTTGGCCTGACCTGAGAATCGCACCCAGGACCTCATGTTCAGCAGTAGCGCTTGCAACCAGTAGACCAACGAGGCAGTGATCCTCTCTCCCTCTAATTTAACTATTAATTAATTAATACTATAAAACCAGATACTGAGGTGCAAATTGCAAAAAACTAAAAAAATAGTTTGGCCTAACTTTTTTATTCATCCTGTGTTGTCCCAATGCTGAGAAAACATCTCCTTAGCTTATCCAACTAAAAATCTTTGTTTCAGGTAGCTGTCCCAGAATCCCCCATTTCTTCGGCGGGTGAAGACCACTTGGAAGGTGAATTCTACTTCGTTGAAAACCTGGACATAAGAACCTCAATTAAATCCATACAAACGAATTTCTATCCGTCCGATACTACTTTAAAACCTAGAAAATCTGCTCAAACAGTTTTTAGCACCATAGATTTTCATTCTAGCCGAAATAGGACAGTAGTTAGTAGGAAAACTAAATCACAAGAAGAAATAAAGGTGTCTAGAGATGAACTGAAAATGAGTCTCTTACAGCTTATTAATGAAATCTCTGATACTGTTTCCAAGAATACGATTCGTGATGAATTGATTAAAAAATTGTTCGTAACTGATAATTGTGAGAGAAATGACAATACATGCGACAGGGGGAAACGTAAACATGATAAGTGTCACAAATATGGTTCAGGTTTTAGCCCATCAGTTTGCGATTATGTGGGAGATTACCAAGAGCTCGTAGGCAAACTCAAACATTGCTACGGGGGCTCCAAACATGTGTTACGATCCGAAATAAAACCGTTTAGATTATCTGAGTACAGACAACTCGACTTTGTTTTAAAAGACTGGGTCAGTCAATTAAACTTAAAAACTAGTGACATAGGCAGTTATGTGGATAGAAGTGAACTTCAAAATTCAATTGAGTATAAAATTAAAGAACTTCTGAAAAATTGGACTAAAGAAGATTTCGATTTAAAAACGGAAATCGTAGACATTTTAAAAGAAATTCCTATTGAAGTTAATAAAAGTTACGGCATAAAATCTTATTTACGGAAACTTGTAGATGTATTATTGAAAAGAATGAGAAATGTAATAGTGACTCAACAGAGTGGAAGAATTAGGAGACGATCCTTCGCAAGTAGATCAAGGAAGATATTAACCGAAGAAGACATGAGAGATTATGTAAGAGCACATTTATTGGATTATCTTAACGAATGTAACTCAAGAATTTGTAGTGACACGTTGGATGATTTAGAAGCCGAGCTGGTGTATCTCCTGATGGACTCAATCGATTGTATTTGGTGCGGACACGACGATGGAATTCTAGATGAAATGAATATGATACTCCAAGATCTAGGCAAAATGACAGATAAGCAGGCAAATTGTATTTCAAACATTATGCTACAAGATCTACAGGATATGCTAAATAATTGCGTTTTCAACCAAACTTATACAATTCTTAACGTTAGTAATAATTCTGGGCCATACATGAATTCAACCAACAATACAGATTTTAGCATCGGATCTATAGGTGAGGAAGATTTGGATGCAAACCTAGACTTTTATACAAATCAACTCTGTTTACAAATCAACCAATGGTTAGACACCTTAAATATACCCCGAATTCAGGACTCCGGCTTTAGAGAAGTAGTTGTTAATGACCTCGCAGGAGATATAGTAGATAGACATAAATATGTAGAACTAAATCATACCGACAAATATTCTGCACAAGACCAATTAGAAGCGTTAAAATATCAGATATTTAAATGGATAAACAAGTTAGTTGGAGATGAAAATCAGGAAACTATAAGTCAAGCCGAAAATTTATTGCAAAGGATCAATAGCGTACCTGTTCCTATGCTTGTTAACCCTAAGCATCGGAGTGGAGGACCATGCTGTGAAATGGATATTTGTCCAAACACATTCAAAGATGGTCCACCATTTCAACCCATTGATGGAACCAATCATTCAGAACTTAGCTGTGAACATAAAATTTGCCCAAACGAAGGTCAAGGTACTTTACCTCAGGGAATCCAAGGTCACCCTGGATTTTTACCACACATAGACCAAACTGACCGTGGATCTTATGGCCAAGGTCTACAAACTGCTAATGTTTATCGTCCACCACAAAGCCAAAGCAGTCCGAATAGCAGAGGAAGTGGACGTATTTTTGGTCCAGCTTCATCTAATAATTCATGGGGTTCAAATACTTTTTCATCTGGTTTCCAACCTTCTGTAGCCGGCAATCTTACTCAGACAGGGAATGTCAGACATGATAATGCTAGCGCTGGCAGAATGGGTACCTCTGGAAGAACCTATAGCCCTATGGTAAACCCAAATCAGCAATCAATGCATGACGCAAATCCACAAGCAATGAGTGTTTGCTGTTCGACCCGCCACGTGGGTTCAGTTCCAGTCAAAAAATTAAACGAAGACTATGACGAATACCTTAAAGAATGGGTTAAAAAAATACCAATAGCAGCTAAAACACCAACTGAAGAAAAAAAAGCAGAAACAGCAAGACTGGGCGTCTATAACGGAATATGGAAAGGTGTTACCAAAATGAAGTTAGATCCTAACATTTTTGGCAACCAATATTGTTACCAAGATGTTTTTGAGGAAGAGATGGAACGGTTATTGAAGGATATTCCGCAATCAAAGGAGTTAGAAGCAGTAAAGCATACGCTGAAAGCGGAGCTGCTACAAAAAACGTTGGTTATGAATGACTTGATCAAGTCGACAAACGCACCAGCTTCTTTTAAGCAGCAACTTATAGATAATATCGAAAATAATTTGCCGAAAAGGACGTCCACTGAGAATGAAGCAGATAAAGAAAATGATGAACTAGACAAACAGAACATGGCAGACTATTATATACTTTACACGAGATATAAAGATGAAGACTACGTTAAAGGGACTGTTCATCAAAAGAACTTCTTGAAGAAACTTGATGAATTCCTAAATAAAATAAAAAATAGACATAAGATAGTAGACATGGATACAACTGCGTACGCAAATGAAATCATAAATTCTTTCGACAAAATCCCTACACCAACTCTTCTTGCTATAAAAGACGAAGCTGATGATATTCTACTAGCAATGGAGGTTGAAAACTGGATATTTGATATTCCACAAAAACCTGATACTGCGGGTCCTTTAGAAAAAAGGAGAACAAGAGATGCAATAGTGAAAAAAATTCAAGAAATTGCAACAAGCGTTAGCCTTTGCGATAACGCTTTTAGAATTGCATTGAAGGCAGAGCTGCCGAGATACTTAGAAAAGATACCAATACAAGAAGGGACTAACGTGGACTATATGATTGATGAACTTGCAAACAGAATCAAGAACTTATCAACATCTATACGACGAGTGTCGTTCCAAGATCCACAAAATTATGAACAGTTTAGTAGAAATATGCCAGCTGCATCCAGTATGCATGAAATGTTTGATGAAAGAAGTTCCTGTTTAGTCGTTGGAGGAGATGTTCTGAAAATCCCTGGTCCTAGAAGGGCGGCTTGGGTGAGTGAACAAATGGCAGTACCCGACGAGGAGATTGAATGGCTTTCTATGGAACACACTGGAATACCATCACAAATGTGCAGTGTATATGTGGAACCTCAAGGTATGCGATCGCCACAAGTGCATTTTCCTAATGATTCAGGCCAAATGCCTCAGAGAGCGCAATCGCCACAATGTTGTCAACCAAATGCTTCAAATATTCCGAGAGCTCAATCGCCGCAACTATATAATCCAAATGCTTCCTATCTTAATGAAGAAAACATTCCTAGAGATGCAGGTCCTAATAGGACCTGGGGGAGTGACAAAGCCGCTGTACCCCAAAAGAGGCAAAAACTTTCTATGCAAGAGAACCGAACGTCAACCAACATGCGCAGCAGGTCTGGACGACCTGAAAGCATGCGTTCCCAAATGTACAATCCAAACGAATCGCATACCGCAAGAAGTTATCCAGGTGAAGGAAATTTTATGACAGACGCTGGACCTATGAGAGCAAACTGGAGTCAATCGGCAGAACCCGAAGAGGAGATTCAGTGGTTTTCCATAGAAGAGACCCAAATGCCATCACAAATGTGCAGTGGGTCAGTAGGACCTCAAACTATGCGATCTCCACAAGTTTATTGTCCAAACACGTCAGAACAAATGGCTTCCCCGAGAAGCTACCCCGGGGCTCCTCAACAACTACAAGGCCAATATCTCCCTAATGCTCAAACTAGTTTTGGCCCTAATAGCCAAGGGTCATTTTCCTCTAACGTCCAGGGCCAATTTACTTCATATACTCAAGACCATTTACCTTCAATCGCTCAAGCCCAATTTCCCTCTTATCTCCAAGGTAGTGAATTGTGTACAGGATCACCTTGTTGTCCCAATCCGCTTTGCATCAACAGACATACCTCAGTACCTGGGGGCCAAATACATCCGCAAGCACCACATGCACCTCGACAAAGCCAAGGCCCCCAAGCGTCCAATATTCAAGGTGCACCGTGCTGTTCAGTTCCTAACAATCAAGGTCAAAGTTTTAGACCTGGACAACTTGCTTACAACCAAGTTTCACCAGGAGTTCCAGGTGATCAACCTTATCCTAGACAGCAATATCCGGCTTCTCCAAATGTCGGTCAAGACCCAGCTTTTAACAATAATGGAAAAAGTTTTGGTCAGGGAAGCTTAGGACTAGAAGGACAAATGCCTTTTCAAGAGTCAAATCGAGCGCAGATGGGCCAAGTTGGTCAAGAATCCTGCTGCCCCAAACCTAATCTCCCAGGCAGTCCACAACATACAGGTCAAGCTTCTATGTATGGTGTAATTGAGGGTAGTGGCCAAGGTTATTTAGACGCTCTCCATAATGCCAGCGCCCAAGCTCAAGTGAGTAGGCATTCACCTACATTGAACCAGACATCACAGAGTCCTGGACCTATATCAGCCGCGAGTCAAGTTCCTGACCATGGACCGAAGCCACTTGATTTACAAAAAATGGCAAGCGGGGGCGCGGGACTACTTGACACAAGTCGAGTACCAGGTCCTAGTAATCGGTCAGTAAGTGTCCCGTTAAGCGGAGCACCAAGCGCTCCATGTTGTACACCTTTCGCGACTCAAGCAGTAGGAACGGACGCAATTCCAGCTATTCACATATCTACAGACAATAGAGGTGTACTACAAACAACTGATCAGAACCAAAATGTACAACAGCCTTGTGGCACAGCTGATCAAAATTTACAAGTAGTTTGCATACCCCCTTTGTTTATGGGCCGGCCAAAAGGCTGTTCTGCCCCTGACAGGGAAAGGGAAAGATGTAAATGTATGAGACGAGGGAGAAAGTTCAAACCACGGATCAAAATGGATTCCAATGATGGCCAAGTGGAGTATCATCCTTGTACATCAATTGGCCGTTATCCGTGCAAATTTTAATTTGTTATTCTTCATGTTCCGTGATTTTTTCTTTTGCTGGGATACTCGATAAGCACTACAATAAACGGCCGCTAATATGGCACAACGAGACGAAGCAAGAGTTCATCTTTGACTCACGTCGTCTATGTCATTCATACCTGCGTGACAATCTTTTTGTAACACTCGTTGTGTCATGTTAACACCTGGGTACTGTACTTTTCTCTTCCATAATAATGTTATAATGGTTTTCAATTTTATTATAAATTAAAGAACATACACTATTTGAAAAAAAAACTGTATTATGATTATTGTCAAGAATGAAATAATTTATATCTCAAAATTCACTAGGTTTCATCAATTTATTTGTAGTTTTGTAGATCTATATTGCTTCCAATAAAACATTAGAAATCAGACAAATGAATTCAATTATTATTTTATAAAGAAATCTTTTCTTTCCTCGGTAAGCATAATAATATCTATTTGATACTAACTATTGCATTTGTTTTACAGAAACTCAACCTACACGTAATAAACTTGGAACTGTAAGTACTTCTTAATGCTTGACATTAAGGGTCCGATCACACGTACTACAACCACAACGAAAACACGTGGACGGGCGCTAACTTGTATGAAATTGAATAGTTTATTCACACGGAAATCAACCGTGTAGGCGATACCAACTACATCAAGGCAAAGTCGCCGAGACGGCGCACTAGCGGTCGGCAAGCGACCATTTTATTTGATTTTGTAGTTACCACAACGCAACTGCAAGAAGTTACAGCGACACTATTCAGACATAACCACTGCTTGCCCATATTTTGTCACTGCGATGTAGTATGGTACGTGAGATTGGGCCCTAAGGCTTCAACATTCGATAAACTTCAAACAATGAAAGTAGATTATGTATTTACTTTCAGGAGCCGGAAGTAAAGCCTCGCGAAGAACCCAAGAACAACAAAATAAAGCCTTTGGATGTCAATGAAAAAGAAGTATTTAATTTTAAATCAGTACAAACAGCTTTTAGCACTACTGATATAACGACAAAACAATGCAAGTACTGTGAAATAAGGAGCAAATCTCAGGAAGAACTAACTAGGACAAAGAATAAGCAAGAAGTCATTAAAATAACAGATCTTGGTACCAGAGCCCCGCAGCAAGCTGTGTCCGAATGGTTTGAGATCCATAGCGACAACGTCAAAGTCAAATGTTGGGGCGAGAAGATGAAAAAGTTAGCTGAGAAGTTAAAGAAACCTGGTGGTGAAGAAAAACTCAGAAATAAAATAGAAAAGTACTTGAAGCAAGCACCTGAGCAATACCCAGAAGCTGACGATGTGAATTTGGAATTCAGAAAACAGTTACCCAATGATATCATACGGAAATTGAAGGATATGTTCTTGTCCCCAACAGACGCTAATCTTAGTATTTACAGGATGGAAATACCTAAATACTGCAGCAGATACAAGATAGATAACTTCAGGAAAGCAGTCCAGAATTGGATGAAAACTTTGAATATCAGGAAAAAAGATTTCTTAGGCAGGAATGTGAAAAAAGTCGACGTTTTCAAATATGTTACTGATAAACTGGAACCTCTTGTGTTAGATAGACCACAATCCGATTCAGAATATAAAGAATCATTGCAATCTAGTATTTCAGAAATCGTTTATGAATTGCCTTTAGCCCTCAGTAGCCATAATAAGGAGTTTTACCTAAACAAGGTCGCAGAAAATCTGGTCGATAATATATTTATGATTGAGAGAAAATTTTCTAGCACATACATCCAGCCTACAACAAAAGAAATAAAAGAATTCGTCAAAGATGAAATCAAATTTTTCTTAGAGAAATGCCGCATAGCTATAAGTATGAAAAGAATGGAATATCTTGAAACAGAATTGATCGACCTCTTACTGGATCTCACAGATATTGCTGACATTGACAATTATGTTGCAGACGATGTAACAAATCTTTTGAAAGAAGTAGTCAAGCTACCAGAGTACAAAGCAAAGTATTTTTCTAACTTGCTATTGAAGGACTATAAAGAGTTTTTCTTTCGTGAAAACTTTTTCAAATTAAAAGGTAATTCAGATTTTGGGCGATCGGACGTGTATTCAGTTTTTCAAAATGCTACAAGTCTGGTGAATTTCAATTCGGAAACAAGTTTTGAAACGTACAGGCAACAGCTTGTGGAAGAGATTAATAAATGGATAACTAAACTAAATATTCCTATTAATGACAAGAATGTCATGGAAGTGGTTGTTAAAGATTTGGCTAGCGATATTGTAGATAGATATAAGTATTTATTATTAAATCCAAACCTCAGAGGAGCAGATGCTGAAGAACTTGAACAATTAAAATTTCAGATATTTAAATGGACAAATAAGTTATTTGGCGAAGAAAACACGTCAGTTTTAGAACATGCGCAAGACCTGATGAATGAGATAAATAACATTCCTAAACCGTCCTTTCAGAGCACTAGTGTCGTTCAATCTATTCCACTAAATATAGATAAAATAAATAGTAATAATACTAATTCTTACATCGACATACTCACTGACCAAATCTATGACTGGTACTGTGAATTACCTATTTACCTACATACATCACAAGATGCAAGGCATAACAAAATATTAATCAAAGAATTTGCTCGAGAAATTGAAAAGGGCCTCGAAAAAAAAGAAGACAACGTAATTGATTTGGAACTAGGCAAATGGACAGAAAAAGTATTCAATAACAACATAAGTAATCATTATTTGCAAGAATTGAAAAATAGAATCAGTAACGTACCGTTTACAAAAGATAATAGGGCAAACGATCTTAAACATGAAAAAAATATTATTCGATCATATGAAGATATAGTTGATGATTGGATAGATACAGTACCGATAGCACCCAAAAAACAAGAAATTTTTACCAATAATAAGAATGAAATTGTACATGCGATAGCCGCCAAGATATATAAAATAAAAAATAAAATAAATAATTTACCTGCTGAAATAGTTGAAAAGAAATTACAAGAAGAACTATCACATTGGTTGAAAAAACTACCGTTACTTGTAACAGTTGATAATCAAAAGGAAAGAAATAATTATGCTGCTAAACTTGTAAAGAGTATACAAAGACATAATATGAATGAATCATTAGAGAGCCAGCCAAAGCCAACAAACGACAAACCCTTGGTTGACCAGCTCGAAAAAGTGTTGCTTGAATGGCTCAAAAAATTGCCAATGCATCGAGAGAAAAGTCCAGAAAAAAAATTACATCAAGAAACAACTATTAAACGATTAGCACATAAATTAATTCAAGCGATAGGCCCAAAAGATGCTGATGATGATATTATTGAACAAATTAGGATGCTAGATCCAAAACAAAAAGACTATTACGTAAAAAATACAGCTTTTCAACTGAAGTCACACTTACAAAAACTTAATGTGTATAAAGATGTGTGCAAGCAGCGGGAAGAGGAAAACAAATTTTTGGTTGATACCACTGAAGTCTGGTTAAAAGGTCTACCCTTACAAATTACAGACGCTAGCCGATTTAATAAACAAAAAACCGATTTTCTTAAAAGTATTAAGCGGTTAATATCTTCAGGTTCAGATAATGCAGTAATGAAAAAGGAGATATTAATATTCACGAGGTCTCTTCCGATCAGTCACAAGAAAAAATACGATTTTAGATATTTGAATGAAAAAGTGTTTAAGCTCATAGAAAGTTTGAATATGGAACCTATTGGTGACGTGCCTAGTCAATCGCCACCGACCAACACCGTCAGCCGACACCACTACTATAATAACAACGAAATTCTTAGTGATGTTATCAAAGAATGGACAAAGACTTTACCGCTGAAGCAAGTGCACTGTCCTAAGGAACTACGCTCGTTTATTAACGACATGAGTTCAGTAATATCTTCGATTTTACTTACCCCAGAACACAACTTGACAGAGCAAAATGATGCGAAATTACATAGAGAAATTTCTAGATTTTTAAGAAGGTTCCCTTTAATCTATGAACTGAGTACAGAAAGTCATATTTTCCAAATGGCCGAAGAACTCGCAAACACTTTGAAAAACATAAGTTTGTTCCGAAACGAGAATAGCAACGTTTTAAATAATGTCACCGTTTACGGTGTTTCAGTAGGAAATAAAAATACTTCTGCTGACTACAGTATTCAGAGCATCAAAGAATGTGATATAAATGAGAACTTAGAGACATACACAAAACAGTTAGTACATCAAATCGGGGAGTGGCTAGATCGCTTGAACTTACCTGACAGCCGCCAGGAGGGATTTAAAGAAGTAGCCATCAACGACTTAGCAGGAGATATTGTAGATAGACACAAGTATCTAGAATTAAATCCTAACAACACAGGCTCGGTAGAAGATGAATTAGAACATTTGAAGTATCAGATATTTAAATGGATTAACAAATTAGTAGGCGAAGAGAATCACGAGACAATCGGCCATGCTCAAGAATTAATGCAAAGGGTTAACAGTATACCAGTACCAATGTTGGTGAGACCTCAAGATAAAGGTCAAGCTCAGTCGCATTCACCACGTACATATCAGCGCAGCAAAATAAATCCCTCTATGGGGCAACGAAATAATAGTCGAAATGTTAATAGTCCGATAAGAACATCAGGTACAAGAGAACCGGGTGTTAGTTTTAGAAATTCGCCATCTGCTCAACAAGCACCTGCTAACCGTATGAACAATCCGCCATCAGCCCAACAAGCAACTAACCGAATGAACAGTTCGCCATCTGCACAACAAGCACGTTCTAAGCGTATGAACAATTCACCACCTGCTCAACAACCAACTTCCAACCGTATGAGTGGCCCTAATGATTTACCTAATCCTAATTCAAAACCTTGCTGCTCTAAAGAGCCACCACCACCACTCCCACCACCGGAAGAAGGCACCAAAGACGCTGTGTATGATAAATACGTAAAGATTTTTAGAGACCAATGCAATGCTATACCGATAGATGAATCGACGCCCTATAATGCCACGTTAGCTGACCAAGCAAGACGAGCTATATACAACGGCATTCTTAAAACTTTTTTCAATTTGAAATCCGATCCGAAAATAGAAAATGATTATAAATATTTTGAGTTTATGCTAGAGGAGAAACTGGATGACTTTCTGGACGTTCTTCCACAAACAGAAGAATTAAAAAAAATGAGACATTCTTGGAAAATCACCACTATAGAACGTGCAATCGAAATGCTAGATGAGTTGCATAAGCTTTCAGATAAGCCATGTTTTAGGCGAACAGTAATAGATAAATTTAATCGACAATTTGCACTAGATAATGAAATACAGTACTGTTTCCTTTTGCAACAAGGATTCTTGTCTAGAATGGCAGATGCATATATTCTACAAACTAATTATAAAGAAAAAGATCCTGTGAAATCTAATATTTACAGGAACAGATTGATGATGGAAGTTGATAAGTTGGCTAATCATTTGTCAAAGGTACATAACGTAGGATTTAGGTTTTTCGATACGTCCAAATTATCACGTATGGCCATGAAAACATTAGAACATGTGCCGGTACCTGCAGATGATGTGTTACAAGAAGAGGTGGCACAAATCCATATTGCAGATGAGATAGAAAAATGGTATAAGGAATTGCCAACCCGACCTTTCAAAGATGAAAGTGATGGAGTTTTCAGAAAAAGAATGATGGAGATACTGGCAAAGAAGTTAAATGACATGCATAAACGTTTAGACGATGAAGATCCGTCTAAAGAAGATAAGATGAGGCATGAAATGAGCTATTTCTTAGAGAAAAGAGCAGAATTGCAAGAAAACGAAGATAAAAACATTAATTTTATGGTGGATCAATTACATTTCCGACTTCAGAACAGATGGGCACAATTAGAAGATCCTGGACACTTTGACGATTTTGAAAAAGCTAAGCCGTTTAGTTCTACTCTTGCACACGTTGATAATGCTGAC
Organism: Xanthia icteritia; assembly: GCA_949128155.2. Taxonomy (NCBI): domain Eukaryota; kingdom Metazoa; phylum Arthropoda; class Insecta; order Lepidoptera; family Noctuidae; genus Xanthia; species Xanthia icteritia. The sequence continues at coordinate 13,350,543 of OX421958.2, read as the reverse complement.
TTTTTAGCTCCGTTGATGGATGCTGCTACAAGTACTGGTCCAGGGCCTGCTGTCCAACGAACGCACGGAGGTCAAGAATATTTTATACAACCAGGTCACCCGATGCAACGTATGGGTGAAGTTTGTACCTCACATCGTGGTGCACCCTATTCTCTTCAAGGTTCCGGTCATCCCGGATCGCCACAAAAAGTAATAATCCATAGTATGGACCCGAACGCTTTGAGGCAAGTTCCTGATGGAACTAGAATGAGCCAGGGTAGGCCCAACGAGCGGTATATTTCTCAACAAGGTTTCCCAATTCAGAGCATGCAAGCACCTATATCACCTAAAGTTAATTTAGAAGGCAGTCAATACGGACCAAAGCAGGTTAACATAACTCAACAAAGTCCAGGGAGACAGTCACAGCCAAGACAGTATCCCGTAGTTCAGCAAAGCCCCCAGTTGATTCGGAGCACAGCTCATGCCACCCCAAATGTACGAGGGGCTAATCAAATAGGAAGTCAAAGAGTGCAGAATATAAATCAAAGTCTTCGCCAAGTTGGATTTTCGGGTCAGACAGGACTGGAACCCCAACGTGTCGAGGAGAATATGGCTAGTCAAATACTAGGGTCTGGTGGGCAGCCAGGTCCACTATTTGTCCCATGTAACCAAGTTCATTCAAAAGGACGGTCTGGTGAAATTTCTGGGATTGTAGGCAGTTGCGGTCCTACTCCCAGCCAAGGAGTCGGAACTACTGCTCAAGCTACAACCAGCGCAGGCGGCCATCCTGTTTCATCAGAAGAGGATAGATTGGATGGTGAGTTCCGTGCCAAATGCAGATGTTTGGAGGTCTACCGTCGTATGCGAAGATCTTTAGATTCCGACTGTTATTGAATTACGTGCCCGTGTTGTGTACTGTTTTATAGTTGCCAATAAATTGTCAAAAAAAAATTTGAAGTTGTTTTTATTTTTTAGAAAATAATTATAGGAAGGACATGCAAAATAAAGTGAAGTCCAATACACGCAAACGCACTGCTAAAACGATGGTCTCTACGATGCACATACAAAAAGCAAAATGTTTCTATCTAGCTGGTCCCCCTGAGCCACATGGGAGCACTATGGGATTAGAAATACAGCTCTTGATTTACTAAGATCATACCTGAAAGATAGAAAGGTTAAAGTTCAAGTAAACGGCGTAAACTCATTGGGGTCTGAAATGGCAATGGGCGTTCCTCAAGGTTCAATATTGGGTCCATTCCTCTTTTTAGTTTACATTAATGATTTACCCCAATTACTTCAAAATCAACCGAAGATGGTGTTATTTGCAGATGACACATCATTGATCTTTAAAATCAATCGACGGTCACAAAATCTTGACGACGTGAATAGCTCTATTCTTCAGGTCCAACATTGGTTTACGGTAAATAATTTGGTACTAAATAAAAAAAAACCAAATGCATTAGATTTAAATTACCTAATGTTAGAAGTAGCGAATGTGACATCATATTGAACGGAGAAAAACTGGAATTTATTAATCAAACTGTTTTCCTGGGAATCACATTAGACGAGAAATTACAATGGGGACCTCACATAACATCTCTTGCGGGGCGGTTAAGCTCAGCCGCTTATGCTGTTAGAAAGATAAGACAGTTAACAGACGTAGAAACCGCGCGATTGGTCTATTTTAGTTACTTCCACAGTATTATGTCGTATGGCATTTTACTGTGGGGTCGGGCTGCTGACATTGAATCCATCTTTATTTTGCAAAAGAGAGCTGTCAGAGCCATTTATAATCTACGTCACCGCGAATCTCTCAGGGAACTATTTAAAAGGATTAATATTATGACGGTACCTTGCCAGTTCATTTATGAAAATATTATGTATGTTAGAAAAAATCGACATCTTTTTAATAAAATAAGTGATAGACATAATTTTAATACTAGAAATAAAGATAAAATAGATCAACCATTTTTCAGATTATCTAAAGTACATACATCTTTTATGGGGTACTGTGTTAAATGTTACAACAAAATACCTTGTGATATTTTGCAATTAAATGAAAGAAAATTTAAAGCTCATATTAAAAGTACACTTTGTAAACAAGCATATTACAAATTAGAGGATTATATCCAAGATAAGAATGCTTGGAAACATGCTGGTCCTGCTCCATAGGATAATTTAGAATCAAGACAAAATCAAACTGGTTGCAAATTTAAGTGTATATTTTATTATTATTTTTTATTATATGACATTGATTTTACTTTCTATGACCAATTCCTCGCACACTGACTTATTAATTGTGGAATCTTAGGAGGATCGTCTAATTTTACAATGTTTGTAAATATGTGAGCACCATGTATCTATCACATAATTAGTTTATCTGTTGTTGCTTCATTTTTAATTCTTAATTCTTTTTACCTATTGTGGTATAATAATTTTATTCTAGGTGCATCGTCCTCACATATAATTATATAACTAATGTACTTATACAAAATATTGTAAAACATTTTAAAAGAGTAACGGTGGAGTTTCTTGCCCATTCTTCTCCATACGAAAACTACCTTTTGGAAGGGGCAACTAGAATCAATTAATTTTTTTTGTAAATTTTTGACGTTCAAAAGTGCCTTATACGGGCCTACTTGAAATAAATGATTTGACTTTGACTTTGACTTTGACCACAGCAACGAAACCGATGTATGTAGAAACATATCAAAAAGCGACATATGAATGAGAAATCTGATCTTAATTGTTTTTATTTAATTCAACACCACAACAAAATATATAGGACAACACAATACTTTTACATAGTTACTGTCTAAAATACAAAAAGCTGGGATACGGGCACTGGCGGCCGCAACATTTAGAACACCTCTGTAAATTTTGCTCATCTTCGTTACCTAGCGGAATTTCCTGGCTGGGACAAGTTCTCGGCTGAGACCTACCACTCTTTGGGATCAGCCTCTCCTTACACCTACATCTTATTCTTTCCTCTCTTTGCTCCCTCTCCATCACTACAGACTCATTAATCCCTTCGTCTAGGATCACACGCCTCATCGGCACACCCCAGAAGTTATCTTCTTGAAACGGCCAATCGGACTGGTCACTATGTCGTTTCTTCGGTCTCGCATTGGATATATCGTCTAAAGACCCCAACTCAATCACCCGCTCCTTGCGGCAAGGTCGGCTGCTGCAGGGCATTTGGTCTTGAAGGCCATCTCTTTTCGGCATTTGACATTCGTGATCTCTTTTTGGGAATCCAGGGGAGCCTGGTGGTGAGGACTGTTGATTAAGACCGAAAGGGCTCATGCAGGGACTCGGCGTGTATGAAGATCGAGTACTTGGTATATCTCTTTGTGAGGGTCTTTGGAATGACCTTTGAGGATCCCAATAAGAATAGCGCTCAGGTGAGGGTTGGTGTTGAGATTTTGGCTCGGGGCACGTAAAGGATTGATCGCAGGGCATTCTCTGTGGACTGGTGTTTTGCTGTAGTTTACCTAAACTAGGATGACCGTAAGGCGCTGGGGTGGACTGTGCGTAGGAAGATGTTCGAGTTTGATCGCAGGGCGCTGAGCCAGTTTGATGGAAAGACGGGCGGCCGGGTTGACGACAGGGCACTGGGTCAGATTGACGACGACTACTACCGCTCTTTTGTAAATCTGATTCATCGACGATGCTGTTTTTTTCATTAGGATTCCAGTAGTATTGCTTTATAATTACCTGAAACATTCAAAGAAAAATAAAACAAAGTATGAATTTAGTCAAAATTAAAAAGACAACTGTCGACCCTTATCATTAAAATAAAATGAAAGTTACAGGCCTGCCTCAGTCAAACTGAGACACTGTCTGAGGTAGCAGAGCGGTGCAGGAGGGCTGTTGACGCCCGTCAGCGGGCGAATGAATGCGCACGGCTATCTCAGGTCTTAATGAAATGGTAATCCTGTAGCTAATGAAAATTACACCTTAATTTCTATTACTCATGGTTTCGACACTATCAATAACTTATGATTTCGACGCTATCAAAAACTTAAAGAGATATTTTTATTCTTCAAAACCTTACTTGTGGTTGAACATCGGGTCTAGGGTACGCAATATTGCTGCTTGAAATCGTATGTCTCCTCATCTGGTGACCAGATTGTGGTGGCGATCTTGAGGGTTCAGCTGGACTCGGTCTGGGTGTCTTTTCATGAGCTGCAGGGCAAATTGGACTTGGCGGAGGTTTTTCTATCTCAAATGGATCCCTCCTCGCATGGGAATAAGGATGTTCCAAGTTCGCAGATGAACCAGGACATGGTCTTGGTGTTTTTTCATTGTTGACTGGGCAAATTGGACTTTGCTGTTTCTCCATCCCGAATGGTCTTAGCAGTGTTTGACTGCCAGCGTCCACAGACCGAGGTCCCACGCCTGCGTCGCACTTATTTCTTCTCAGAAATGAACTCAAACAGCTTGGAGACAAACAGGTTCTTTGTTTGATTCTCTCTAAATGAGCCCTGTCCTCAGGGCTTAAAGTACATGGAGGGAATGGTTTGGGTTGCATTGGAGCGTCCATGCCACTCGCCCTACTGGCAGCCCTCACATTTCCAAAAGCATCTATGGTCACATTTGAGGATGCATCGTACTTTCTCGATTCTTCTGAGGCTTTTAATTTATCAATTAACTTATCAGCAAGTTTATCATTATTTTCTCCAGATTTCAAAGGCATTTTATTTAGAAACTTTACTATTTCTTTCTTCATTACTTGATTATCTGTGTCATCAACTTCCACCTCGATATCAAAAAGTTTTTTTGACAGTACATAAACTAGTTTGTTTCTGGCGAAGACCTCTGTGGGATTTTGCGGTTGTAGTGGTAATTCTTTTAACCAGTCATTTATTTCTTCTCTTATTCTTGCTAGTTCTACTTCGTATCTTATAGAATCTCCTGTAGGCAACGGAACTTTATTCAAAGCAGTGTACAGATTGTTGTTGAGCGTCCGACTATTAAGAGGTGAACACGGATTTCTATACATGTAATCTCTACAGAAATTATTTATCTCATCAGCAATTTTTCTCTTTAATCGCTCTCTTTGATTTTCATTGTCTCCGGAATAGTGTAAGTCAATATAGGCATCGGCTAGTTGGTCTTTCAATGTTTCTATAGTGGCTTGTTCTTCTTTTGATAAGTTCCGTTGTTCTGGTAAAAGTTTTGATATAGTATCACGTAAATTCCGTTTGTAAGTTTGTCCTGCTATCTCGTCATGAGCTCTGTGCTGTGCTTCTAATACTTTTTTAATAAGAGCTTGAATTTCATTATCAGAAATTGTAATATCACCGAGCAAATTCTGTAGTTCATCTCTCAAGACAGCTTCATAAAGGGAATCGTCATTAAATATTTCTGGGTCAACATTCATTTCTCCTATTTTGTGGATTAAACTGTAGGCCATGTCCTTGATTTCGTCTTCTCTCTTTGTATCGTCATCAGTATGTATGCTACTTAACCAAGTGTCTATAAAGTTTGTGAGTCCATTAAAACTCATTCCATACCGTTCTTTTTTGGATTCTGGACCTTCAGGAAAGTAATACATATTAGTTTTTAATTTTGGAAACTCTTAAAACTATTTCTTTGTTATAAAAAAAGGAGATGTTTATGGATAGTGTTGTCCTGTATGACTGATATGATCATTTTTTTACCATTCAGATTCAACTTTTCTAAAAGGAAAAACTTAATTTATCTTATAATTATGAAAGTGCGGCGAAATTCTATGACGCGTTCCAACGTTATTTAGACATATTTTTAAATGGTTTTAGATTATAATATTATTATTTTTTATTGGTGGGTTAATAACCTTTGTAAAAAATATATTTTATAATGTAAAAATATGCAGAATTTTGATATTTATGTTCACGAAAGAAAAAAATGGGTGAAAATAACACTAACTTGTTTTTAGTGTAAACATGCTCGATTTATTGTAAACCAAAATCTTATAAGTCTTATAAGATCCAATAGGAAATATTGTACAAATTACGAAACAGTTATAATTTTATATGGGTTTTATAGTTAATAGCGAGAAATTGGGGTTTAAACGCAAGCAGTTCGAAAAGGGGCGGGGCCACGCCAAAGTCACGATCAGACTTGTTTTTTTAATGCATTTGACAGCTGTCAGTTGAAGGGATAAGAAATGAGTATATAAGAGGAAGTCTAAAACTGGCACCGGTGACTGAAACGTTATGTGGAAATCGGTTGTTGTGATATGAGCATGTGATGCGGAGGAATGAGGAAAATGTCGTGATGAAAGTTTTGAGTACGTGGGATGACTACCGAGATGACGACTTATACAGAATGAAGTATAGAAGAAAACAGATGTTTTGGTGCTCTAAAGACATTAGGATAAGGGCAAGAGAATGACGATGATGAAAAGTCTACTCAATACAATTAGTAGACTGAATCCAATCATACTCCTTTTACTTTGCAACCATTCAATATATGTATTTGTAAAAAAAACATTACCTGTCCCATCCATTGTAACATCACTATCTTCAAGCGGAATTCCTAAATCTTTTGCATACTCTTCTGCCAGCTGACTTTCCATCAACTTTCGTTTTTCTTTCGACATTGGACAACCACTAAAAACGTCGCCGATATCTTGCATCATTGCTTCCTTAAAATCTTTTTTCTTTACTGGTGTATACTTTTCTTGAATTCTGGCGATTAATTTCTTTGTTCTATAAAGAAGTTTGTGCGCTAATTCTTCAGCTTCTTCATCACACACACAGGAACTCATATGAGTGAGTCGTTTTATGGTTTCGATCAGATTTTCCACAATTTCGTCTTGGTCAGCATTGCTCTTTCCCAGTTTTTTTAGCTCATTGACTAGGCTTGGATGCAATTCTCTTCTGTCGCAGCCAATGTAGTAATCATCTAAAATAGCTGATATTTCTTCGTTTAGGGCAGTTAGGAACTCTTCGGTTTGTTTTGGAGTAAGACTTTTTCTTCGACCGTGTCCTTAAAATAGAGAAGTAATATTTTCTAATTGATTTGTTGCCGATTTTACTTTCCATCTGATTTTTTTGTATGGTTTTAGTCACAAATATACTTTGAGGATTTTGTTGTTTTTGTAGTGTCTAAGTCATGCGTGAACTATTTACTTATAAGTTATTTTTATTTCTGATGAAAAAGTTTAAATAAAATTAAAGTTTCGATGACTTTCCATTTAATTTTTTTTAATTGTTTCTTTATTATTTACGCGATTTATATAATGTTACTCTGAAATATTTTGTTGTTTGATGGTATTCGTTTTTTATTTTGTTGCTAATCAGTTTATGTACATTAATTAATATTACAATTACATAATTTTATAAGTCTATGTCGTATATATGTAGTAGTATTATATTTAACCGTGATTTTATATATTATACTTACCTCATAACTAAAAAATTACCTCATCTTCCTTGCATAGTCTTGAAAAGTTATTAGTCTTCTAGCTTTTTAGGATATTATGTTTTTTATGTCTTTTTATGAATACTTTCAACCAATGCTAACAAGCATTGGTTGAAAGTATTCCACAGACTTAAGAAAAATACAGGTATTCTTGGAAACACAGAGAAATTTTATAATCGTTTCTGGATTGATTGCAAGTTAGTGTAGGCTAGTGTAGCATTCCAATAGACAAAACTATGTTAATTTAAATTGTTATAATTTTACGTCTCGCGTTTATTTGAAGTGTTGTATTGTGTTTATAAAGATTCATCGAAAAATATCAATTATTTTAGTTTTTTTTTTAGTTTTTATATTACAAACGTCTTCTTGGCATGGTTCCAGATGACTGCAATATGGAGTTACTTGTATGAGTGCCTTCGTGTTCTTAGACTTTTTAGTGGTATTAAATAATTCAATAATTTGTTTCGACCTCGTTATCCTCACTAAATTATAAATGAGAAAGTGAGTTTGTTTGTTTGTTTGTTTGTTTGTTTGTTACGCTGTCACGCTAAAACGGCTGAACGGATTCGGATGAAATTTGACAGTTAGGTAGCCTGGGACCCGCAAAAGGACGTTGGGTCCTTTTTTTCAAATCCTGGATCGCAGAAGAAGTCATGGGCAACATCAAGTGATAAATATTTTTAGTATGAAATCAGATTTATCTCTATCTGTTTCTGTCGGTAAGAGACGATATTCGCTAGAACGAAAAATCCACCCACATAAGCGCACTTTCAATGCGAAGAGTGCGAAATGCGCCTCTATGTGACAGAAAGCGATTGTGATATAGAAAAATACTGATTTTGCGTGTTAAGTGTGATTTTATCGAGGAATTTAAAAGCTCTGGTCAAACAGAGGCAAATGCCGCGCGGGATGCAGGATGAAATTCACTCGCACCGATTGTGTCAACCAACTTTTAAGGAGTTGTGGACAATCAACTGGCGCAAACAGTCACGTGACATCCTAATCATTAAAAAAATCGGGGCACGCAGTCATGTCCCGCTTCCCGCGCGGCATTCGCCACAGTCCTTTTAATATTTTTTAGATTTAAATATGTAAAGAACACCCCCGTTTACTACTCTAGCTTAGACGCCACAAGTTTAATAAAATTGAGGAGAACTTCTATACCGATCATTTTGTACAATTCTTCGACCTTCTCAATATCTGGAATCTTAGATGCATCAGGATCCGCTTTAATTAATCTCTTATACACTTGAAACCTTAGATTTTCAATTTCCTCTTTCTTTGAAATCGTCTTGTCCGGTTGTACTTGCAAGTATTTGTTTCTATCAACAATGTCATTAGTAAGGTCGTCAATGAAATCAGTTTTGGCATCCGTCTCTAAATCTATAGGCATACTTTCTATCCAAGTTCTTATATATTCTGCTACAATAATTTTGTTTTCCTCTGCTGTGGGTTCCCCATTTGGTCTTCCTGGTGTAGAGGTTTGCCCAGGACAAAATTCCGTGTTTGACAATTCTTGTTCCATTTCTTCTTCGTCCCCATTCATTGGAGTATTCGTGGCTTTTCCCTTAACATCTAGGATGCCTGCGATTCCTTGTTTTTTATCCGTCTTTTGAGATACTGGTGATTTTGGTTTGTTTGCAGATTCTGGCGTAAATTTTATCTTAAAAGTATCAATCTTTGCTAATAATTGTTTAGTGTCTACTATGACTGCCTTCAATGCTTCAGCCGGGACGAACTCATTCAATCTACGATGCACTTGTAATTTCAAATTTTCCAAATCGTCACTACGAGATGGTTCCGCACTTCCATAGATTTGAAGATATATCTTCCGATGAACTATGTCATGAGTAAGTTCTTCTACAATTCTTGTCTTAGCTTTCGGTTCTATATTTACTTGTACCTTGTCTAACCAAGCATTGATCGTGTTGGTAGTGAACTTCGCAAATTCTTTCTCATTGCCACCTTGATTTGATTTTGGAGTAAAAGGAGATTTTTGTTTAGTAGTATTATTGAAAGTTAACGCTTTTTCTATCTTTGAAAAACGTGAAGATGGTTTTCCTTTATTATTCTTCTGTGCTGTTTTAGGAACAATTTGTGCTACTTTAGAAGCAACTTGTGCTGATTTAAGAGCAACGGGTTTCTTTGATTTTGTAACCTGAACGGTTCGAGTTTCTTCTTTTTCTTTGCTTTTAGCAGACAACATATTAATTTGGTCAGTCTCTTCGTAAATAGCCAATTTTTCTTTCAAGAAACATTTTTCATTTGTCGGTAAAGGTAATTTAGTTATTGCTTCATCAATATTCTTGGACCACTGTCTTCTGATACTTTTACTTGTTGCTATCAATTCTTTTAATGAGTAATTGATGTTTCCATTCGATAATGTGGTACTGATACTTTTCTTCCCATCTATATCTTGAGGCACTGGATCTTTTCTCCGCCTTTCAGAGGTGCATTGTTCTGTTATAAAAAGAAACATAAATAAAATAGCACAGGGATCAAAATGAAAATAGAATTATACCAGTTTTGCCTTGTCTCAAGCATAACTTGAGTGTAACATTTTTATGATTGACTAAGTAAAAGCATATCATCGATATATGAAATCGACAAGGCTGCAATAAATGTGGATTATTTTCCATATCACATGTAGAAAAACATGCTGTTTCGTTTTGTGTTGTTTTGTGTGCCTTGATCTGAGTCAAATAAATTTATTTTCTTTCTTTCTTTCTTTCTTTTAGCATGGCAATAGCGGTCATTGCCCTTTCCCTAATATCTCTCCTTAGGAAGCCAAACAACAAACTATGTACGGTTTTTCGTTATTAGAACATGTTGAATTCACGATAGATATTGACTCAGGATGTTAACGGACTTTATTTCAGTTTTTGAAATAAAATGCTAGAAAATGTAGATGGGTCAAAGCAAAGTCAGGCGGAATTGCTAATGCCACACTAAAACCGCGACTACTATAACTATAGTAGTCGCGGTATCCATTGGACAAATGATGAACATAGATTTCAACATTCTTTATTAGTGGTGAATGTTAATTGATGAAAACTGAACTATTGTCTATGCTACATGTCTTGTGAATGGGTTTGTTTTGAAGTTATAACAAATATATACTTTATTGTACACCAGATTATACATTACAAAAAGAAAAAGTTATACACTACAAAATATACAAAGGGCGGCCTTATCAATTACTGTGATCTCTTCCAGGCAACCTTGGAATTGACAGTGATTTTCTGGACATAAAATGTCTTTGGTGCAAATAAAAAGTATATAAGTACGATATATTATAATAGATACACATGTATATATATGCTATATAGCTTTAAAAGTTAAAGTTGTTTCTGCAACTGGGTGCTAGGCTGAGATCCATAAACGTTACTTAGCTCATACTTTGACTTAGTTATATATCTGTCTCCATCTAGCACTTGTAGTTAGACAGTTATGCGACAAGGACAGAAATAATGCTTAGTCTAAGAACGGGCTGAGTAACGGAGATCTCGGCATTAGTGTTCCTTTAAAGTATCAAATACGTCTGTGTGTTGAATGTGTTGATAAAGGATGTATACAACTTAGTTCAAACACAAGAATTTGTAACCATATTTGGTGGTTTAGGAACGAGGCTAATCTTACGAATACTTCATTCACCATACCACGAAGAAAAGATTCTATAGCAAGAAGAACCAACGCAAAATACCATGCTATCCATACGACGAAAAGACGGATGGCTGGACCCTAGAATTATATCCGATGCAGAAGGTACATAAATGACAGAACATTGGATTAGTTACCTGGAAAACAAAATTTATGAAAATTATATAAAAAATACAACTTACTCTAAAAAAAGTAATTTGTGGGGACAATCATTTGTGTAACAATCATTTTTGGTGACACTTAAACTAACAACGCAAGACATCTGACGTCACATAAATCCTACATCGCACAAACAAAGTTTACCGCAAAATCTGCATGTACAGTCAGCCCCAAATGGATGTATACAAGGAAACATTTTATTGTCTACAACCATTGTTTTATAACATTGTATCCACCGTCCAGGTACAAAACATAGTATACAATTTATTTTACCAAAACCAAGTAAAAAATTTGTCCCAAAATATCTATACACCCTATAACTAAAACAAGGTAATCTATATAAGTCTCACAAATATGTATACCTACAGTAAACATTCAATAACGAGGTAAATAAATCTAAAAATTCATTCAATTCAAAAGTTCAACTTCGAGAGGTGTTAGAAATAAGTATTTAGTAGAAAATGCGATGCGAACAAAATTTGAGTAAAACCTTTACTCAAATGCGTCAGCCTGAATTTTTTTTTGTCATGACGTGTTTTTTTTATCACAATCCGGGAGCATTTACGTGTAATGTAACAGTTCAGATCTGAGTATTTCATCAATGAATGCGTCCAGGCCAGCATTACAGTGCGTACCTGTAATGATAAAATTCGTAACATTGCAGCAGTGAGTGCGGAAAACCGAACATTATACAGTGTTACTATTTTCTTAATGTCCCTCGGCAAACTTCGTGTTTCGTCAGTTGTCGGACGCTCTTAATCGACTTGGAAGTATACAGAGTTGTTAATACTCTTTTAACTTAATGTAATTTATATTAAAAAGGGGAGGAAAGCTGCTAAAGTCGCAGGCACGATAGATAATTTTAAGTATATAGGTACTTGTATTTTTTACAAGAAGCCGATGGATTCAAGAAAGAAAGCAATGGTTATTTTCAAAAAGTTCAAAAACGTGTTTCTGAAGCTTGTGGTGTTTCAGTTGGAACTATAAAGAATGTTATAAAAAGATAACTTGGCTCCCCTTCCCACCACCAAAAAGAGTAAAAAAAGACCAAGCAATTTCGCTTAAATTTTGAAGATTTTGTCTACTCTGTCATACGTAACTTGATTTACGATTTTTATTGACGCTTTAATTAAGGAATTACCTTGTTTGAGGACTTTATAATTGAAGTTGGTTGAGGCTATCCAATTTGGAGGCTGTCTGGAACACTAAGATTTTTTTTTAAAGATTTGGTTTTCTACATAAAAAACAGAAAGCAATCGGGAAATACCAATTAAAAAGCATGATATTCGCCTTAAAAGGCTTAAGTATCTCCAAGAAATTCAAAGCATGAGACGATCATAATGTGCATACGTCGCACTCAAAAGGGAAATCTAGGACAAATAAAAATAAAAAAGATGTAAAGAAGCCAATTTCGAAAGGAGAACGTATAATCATTGTTAAAGCTGGCAATGAAAACGGTTTTGTTCCAGGTGCACTGATGTTGCACAAATGTATTGATAGTGACGGCGATTACCATAAAGAAATCAATGCCGATCAATATCAAAATTGGCTGCGTGATCAGTCTACCAGCTAATAGTGTTTTAGTAATAGATAATGCACCATACCATAATATATTATTAGTTAAACCCCCGAACTCAAACACTACTAAACCTCAAATGAAAGCTTGGTTGCAGCAACATAACATTCCTCATAACCCAAACTCATTGAAGATAGATTTATATACGATTGCTACCATATCATCCGGATTTTAATCCAATTGAAAACATTTGGTCTCAAATGAAAGAATACGTAGCTATTAAAAATGATTCAAAGAATGTGACAACAAAGAAATTATACTGGAGAAAAATCAATATAATTGACCCGGAAGTCGGTTAAAAAGGAAAATAGTTTTACAGCTCTATATAGTTCACACGGAAATCCAAACAAAACAACAATAAAGTACTTAGTTCTGAATTTCAATTATTATACACATGGAAATTAGCATTCGTTTGTATTCGGAAATGCAATAATTCCCGAGGGACATTAAGAAAATAGTTTATAAAATACTTTAGTGTATAACTTTTTTTTTTTATCTGTCCAATATTTCCCTTTTGATTGCGACGTATGCACATATGATTCATCCATAAAGACAATATTTTTGCCATCGGCCCTCATCCTTTGAATTTCTTGTACATACTTAAGCCTTTTATTAAGGCGAATATCATGATTTTCAATTAGTATTTCCCGATTGCATTTTGTTTTTTTTACCGAAAACCAATATCTTTAAGCAGCCTCCAAATTGGATAGCTTCAACCAACTTCAATTTTAAAGTCCTCAAACAAGGTAATTCCTTAAAGCGTAAATGAAAATCGTAAATCATGTTACGTATGACAGAATAGTCAAAATCATCCAAATTTAAACGAAATTGTTTGGTTTTTTTAATTATATTTGGTGATGGGAAGGGTGCCAATTTATATTTTTTATCATTTTCTTCGACAATATTCTTTAAAGTTCCGACTGAAACACCACAAGCTTCAGAAACAAGTTTATGAACTTTTTGAAAATAACCATTGCTTTCTTTCTTGAATCCATCGGCTTCTTGTAAAAAATATAAGCATACGCTTAAAATTTTGTCGTGCCTGCGACTTTCTCCCATTTAAAAAATAAATTACATTAATTTAAAAGAGTATTAACAACTCTATATACTTCCAAGGCAATTGAGAGCCTCCGACGACTGACGAAACACGAAGCTTGCCAAGAGACATTAAGGAAATAGAAAGACTGTACTTAGTTCTGAATTCAAATTATTATACGCGATAAATCCAATAATTAATAGACATGGAAATTAGCATTCGTTTGTATTCGGAAATGCGATGATTCCCGAAGGACACTAAGAAAATGGACTGTAACTGAATCGTTGTTACATGAATACTCATAGTTCGAGTGGTTACAAAAGCGAATGCTCCTTAGTCAGTGCGTCGAGCTAGCGTAGTATTGTAATGCAATGCTCAAATTCAAAATCGAATGTTAATTACACGCGAATATCCGGTGAGTGACCTTCTTAAAAAGCCTAAGCAACATTCGTTATGAACATTCATGATTTACCTATTTGTATTTCAAATCTAAAAACAAATGACACGTCAGTGACGTCATGCATTAAATGAAGAAGACAACAATAAAATTATTGTTCTTCTATTGTACGAACTTAAAGTCATCTCATTCGAGTTTAATTCAGCGAGGTAATTGTGTAACACACTAACAGTAGCAATGGGTTGCATTTTGACAGTTCAACAAAATTTAGGCTAAGAGGATGCTGAGACGCAGGTGGCGCAGCACGGCACAGTACAGATTTTGCAGGGTAAGGCAGGCGAGGCAGACATAGGCCGTAAGCGCATGCTGCATCGCAGCTACACAGACACATTCGCGTCCTAGCTGTGCTGCGTTACCTGTGCGTTACCACTTAAACAAGTGGCGACCTGCACGCGTCGCGCAAAAATCTGTGCCGGCTCTACAACGAGACGCAGAACAGGATAGACACATGTCTGCGTGGCACGTGCCTGCACCGCAGCGTACGCAGCTGTCAGTACGTTCATGCATTATAAAATCTACTCTGCCCAGAGCTGCGTGGACCTGCGTCACCTGCGTCACAGCATACGCTTAGCCTCATTGCGTTATTTATGTTGTTGAGTGTTGAGCAGACACATTTTTCGAACACATGAAGCAATGGATTAGCAAGAGCCTTCAAAATTATTTAGATTGTGATTGAGAGTGTGTATTGTTTTGGTCACTATGTATTGTTTTGGTCATAGGGTGTATAAATGTTTTGGTAATAAATGTTTCATTGTTTTGGTTAAATAATTTTGTACCTATAAGGTGGATATAATGATAAGAAACAAAAGTTGTTGACAATAAAATGGTTCCTTGTCCGTATAAACATATTTTTGGGGCTTACTTTACTTTTTACTTAAGAGTAGTGTGTTTAAAATTACCTTTTTCTCGTTTTATTTGTAAGCAGTTGCGAACGTCGATTCTTTTTAAGTATTTTATTAAAATCATTATGATATTATTAAAGTCCATCAGATTTATGTTAATTTTAAGTTATTAACCGTGAATGTGTTGCAATATTACTTGATCCAATATTGACCACGCGTTGATTTAATAGTGTTGGTTTAAATTACTTATTACTAGTATTGATTCATTTTTCAATCGGTGTAAAAGCAACTATCTTCCTTAAGAACAATGTTCCCTAAACATATTATAAAATGTGATTTAAAAGTAAAATTTCAATAAAATCTAAATTAATATGATCTACTCAACCTCGCAATTTTGGAAAACCCGGTGGCGGTTCTATCTCCATGACCATTCTGTGTAACTCTTCGGCTCCTTCCATACTTCGGGGCATATCTTTCGAATCCACTAAAGTTTTCATTCTTCTAAAAATCTGATACTTTAAATTTTCGATCTCATCTTTATCGGTAGATATTGCTTCAGGGTGTAGCTGCAAGTACTTCTGTCTATCTAATATGTCACTAGCTAGATCTGTGGCCGCAGCTGTTGCGACTTTTGGGTCCAAATCTATAGGAAGACTATCCATCCAAGTTTTAACAATTTCTACTAATTTGTCTTTAAATATCGCGAATGCTTCTTGCGAAACTTCTTCATCATTCATTAATTCTTTAGCAGTCTCCGTCATTGCTTCTTCCAGTAATAATTTCAATTCTGTTTTTTTATCAATTGGGATCGATGATGTATCAACAACTTTTTTACCACCTTTTAAAACCTCGTCTGTAAGGGCAACTATATCATGTAGGTGAGGTGAATTGTCTATAATTTGATTTAGTTTACTTAATAACTTATTTTTTTGACTACTTTTATCAGGTTTGGACAAAGAAGACTGACTGACAGCATCATTGATAGCTCCAACGAATGCTTCTTTGTATTTTTTTAATTTATCCTCCCTTAGTCTTTCAGGAGACTTATATACAGCTTTGTCATCGTAATCATCCATAATTTCTTCTTCGAGTAATAATTTCAATTCGTTCTTTTTACCAGTCGGGATCGATGAGGTATCAACAAGACTTTTACAATCTTTTAAAACTTCAGCTTTTAGAGCACTTGTGTCATTTATGTGAGGTGATTCGTCTACAGTTTGATTCATTCGTTTCAATAATTTATTTTTTATACTACTTTTGTCAGGTTTGGATAAAGTAGATAGATCAACAGCATCATTGATAGCTTTAGCTAAAACAGCCAGCTTACTAAACGCTTCTTTGTCTTTTGTTATTTTATCATCATCGCCATCATCCAAAGTTCCATCAAAAACCTTGGCCAACGCTTTTTTTAAATTACATTTTTGAAGGTTAGGTAATGGGGACTTGTTCACAGCCTTACTGATAGCTTTAGTGTATGATTTTGTGTATCCTTCTTCAACATCGTATTCATCCATAATTCTATCAATAGTATTCGCCAATTCTTCGCTGAGCAATGATTTCAATTCATTTTTTTTGTCAGTAGGGATCGATGATGCATCAACAAGTTTTTTTAAATCATTTAAAACCCCAAATTTTAGAGGTTTTAAATCCTCTTTATTAATAAATCGTATTTGGTCCACAGTTTGTTTCAATTCGCTTAATAATTTATTTTTTAAATTATTTTTGTCGGGTTTGGACAAAGTAGACTGATCAACAGCATCGCTGATAGCTTTAGCTAATGCTTCTTTGTGTAAAAGAGATTTGTCCTTAGATTGAGCAGCCAGTGCCAATTTTTGTGCTTTGCCAATCAGTTCATCAGCGCAAGCACTCGCTTTTTCTTCAGGTAAGTTTTGCTCTCGCATTAGTTTCTTTGTGAGTTTTCTCCTTGCCTCTTCAAAATCTCCACCAACCTGCGCTATATTGACTAATCCATTAATATCTGCTTCTAATGTTTTAACGTAGCTTGGATCTAGTTCATAACTTTCGTCACCTATATCTTCTCTTAGTGCCATTTCTCGTGCTCTGCCAATCAGTTCATCAACAGGACCACTTGCTTCTTTTTCGGATAAATTTTGCTCCCTCATTAATTTCTTTATGAGTTTTCTTCTTGCGTCTTTAAAATCTCCATCCGTGCCTGCTATCTCTAATAATTCATCAAATTCTTCAGCTAATTGTTTTTGGTAACTAGGATCTACAGCCTCGTCAAACTGAGGCAATACTCTACGTATTATAACATTTAACTTATGCCTTTTCGCATCTGGCATGGATTTTGCCAAGTCATTTTTGAAATAACTCAAGTTTTCATCTGCTGCAGCAGTGAGTTCACTTTTTAATTTATGTTTCTTATCTTTTGGTAAATTCAGTTCATCAAGAATTTCATATGCACCATCTTTAAGTGCTGCTGCAGTATCATCAGATAATGATTTCTGGTAGTTTTTGGTGGCCAAGTCTTTCAGTTTTTTCTTTAACTCTTTTTTTTTATCTATAGGGATAGGTGCTTCATCAATAGCTTTTTCAAGTCCAAGTAAAATATTATTTAGAGTTTCGTTTTCAAATTCTTTAAAATCATCAACTTGTGATGACAATTTGGGAGTAACACCTCGCAAATTGTCTACATTTTCGTCAACCATGTTTAATAATGCACGTTTCAATTTTTTTTTTTCAGTGTTAGGTATTTGTAGCTCATCTAGTATATCAACTATGCCAATTTTCATGGCATCATGTACGTCGTCAGTGAAGGGTTTTTTCAAATTACCAACAGCATTTTTTTTCAATTTCCTGTTCAACTCCATCTTTTCATTTTCAGGGATGGCTGATTCTTCAATAAGCTTTTCAATTCCTTGTAAAATACTTTCTTTTGTATTCATTTCATCAACTTCTTCTATAGGCATCAAGCCTTTTGAAAGCTTAACTTGTTTTGTTTCTCCCAAATTGTCCAAATAGTCGTCAGTCATATTTATTAATGCACGTTTCAATTTATTTTTTTCAGATTTAGGTATATGCAGCTCATCTAGTATATCGGCTATGCTGATTTTTATGGCATCTTGCACGTCGTCGCTGAAGGGCTTTTTCAAATGATCAGTAGCCATTTTTTTCAATTTCCTTTTCAATTCCATCTTTTTGTCTTCAGGGATGGCTGATTCTGTAAGGATCTTTTCAATTCCTTGCAAAATACTTTCTTTTGCTTTTGTTTCATCGACTTCTTCTACGGATTGTTTTGCTTCTCGCAACTTTGCCAAATTTTCGTCGGCCATGTTTAGTAATGCACGCTTTAATTTATCTTTCTCAGATTTAGGTATTTGTAGCTCATCTAGTATATCAGCTATGCCGATTTTTATGGCATCTTGCACGTCGTCGCTGAAGGGCTTTTTAAAATTACAAGTAGCCATTTTTTTCAATTTCCTTTTCAATTCCACCTTTTTGTCTTCAGGGATGGCTGATTCTGTAATGATCTTTTCAATCCCTTGCATAATACTTTCTTTTGCTTTTGTTTCATAAGCTTCGTCTACGGGTTGTTTTGCTTCTTGCAACTTTGCCAAATTTTCGTCAGCCATGTTTAGTAATGCACGTTTCAATTTATTTTTCTCAGATTTAGGTATTTGCAGCTCATCTAGTGTATCAGCTATGCCAATTTTTATGGCATCTTGCACTTCATCACAGAAGGGCTTCTTCAAATAATCAACAGCCATTTTTTTCAATTTCCTTTTCAACTCCTTCTTTTTCTCTTCAGGGATGGCTGATTCTTCAGTGATCTCTTCAATTCCTTGTAAAATACTTTCTTTTGCTTTAGTTTTATCAACATCGCGCAAATTGGCCAAATTTTCGTCAGCCATGTTTAGTAATGCACGTTTCAATTTATCTTTCTCAGATTTAGGTATTTGCAGCTCATCTAGTGTATCAGCTATGCCAATTTTTATGGCATTTTGCACTTCATCACTGAAGGGCTTCTTCAAATTATCAACAACCATTTTATTCAATTTCCTTTTCAACTCCTTCTTTTTCTCTTCAGGAATGGCTGATACTTCAGTGATGTCTTCAATTCCTTGCAAAATACTTTCTTTTGCTTTGGTTTTATCAACATCGCGCAAATTGGCCAAATTTTCGTCAGCCATGTTTAGTAATGCACGTTTCAATTTATCTTTCTCAGATTTAGGTATTTGCAGCTCATCTAGTGTATCAGCTATGCCAATTTTTATGGCATTTTGCACTTCATCACTGAAGGGCTTCTTCAAATTATCAACAACCATTTTTTTCAATTTCCTTTTCAACTCCTTCTTTTTCTCTTCAGGAATGGCTGATACTTCAGTGATGTCTTCAATTCCTTGCAAAATACTTTCTTTTGCTTTGGTTTTATCAACATTGCGCAAATTGGCCAAATTTTCGTCGGCCATGTTTAGTAATGCACGCTTTAATTTATCTTTCTCAGATTTAGGTATTTGCAGCTCATCTAGTATATCAGCTATGCCGATTTTTATGGCATCTCGCACGTCGTCGCTGAAGGGTTTTTTCAAATTATCAACAGCCATTTTTTTCAATTTCCTTTTTAACTCCTTCTTTTTCTCTTCAGGAATGGCTGATACTTCAGTGATGTCTTCAATTCCTTGCAAAATACTTTCTTTTGCTTTAGTTTTATCAACATCTTGCAAATTAGTCGAATTTTCGTCATTCATATTTATGAGTGCACGTTTCAATTTATTTTTCTCAGGTATGGGTATTTGCTGCTCATCTAGTGTATCAGCTATGCCGAATTTTATGGCATCTTGAACGTCGTGGCTGGAGGAGTTTTTCAAATTATCAACAGCCATTTTTTTCATTTTCCTTTTCAACTCCTTCTTTTTCTCTTCAGGGATGGCTGATTCTTCAATGATCTTTTCAATTCCTTGCAAAATACTCTCATTTGCTTTTGTTTTATCAACTTCTTCTACGGGTTGTTTTTCTTCTCGCAACTTTACCAAATTTTCATCAGCCATGTTTAGTAATGCACGTTTCAATTTATCTTTCTCAGATTTAGGTATTTGCAGCTCATCTAATATATCAGCTATGCCAATTTTTATAGCATATTGCACGTCTTCACTGAAGGGCTTCTTCAAATTATCAACAGCCATTTTTTTCAATTTCCTTTTCAACTCCTTCTTTTTCTCTTCAGGGATGGCTGATTCATTAGTGATCTTTTCAATTCCTTGCAAAATACTTTCTTTTGCGTTTGTTTCATCAACTTCGTCTACGGGCTGTTTTGCTTCTCGCAACTTATCCAAATTTTCGTCAGCCATGTTTATTAATGCACGTTTCAATTTATCTTTCTCAGATTTAGGTATTTGGAGCTCATCCAGTATATCAGCTATGCCGATTTTTATAGCATCTTGCACGTCTTCACTGAAGGGCTTCTTCAAATTGTCAACAGCCATTTTTTTCAATTTCCTTTTCAACTCTTTCTTTTTCTCTTCAGGGATGGCTGATTCATCAGTGATCTTTTCAATTCCTTGCAAAATACTTTCTTTTGCGTTTGTTTCATCAACTTCGTCTGCGGGCTGTTTTGCTTCTCGCAATTTATCCAAATTTTCGTCAGCCATGTTTATTAATGCACGTTTCAATTTATCTTTCTCAGATTTAGGTATTTGGAGCTCATCCAGTATATCAGCTATGCCGATTTTTATAGCATCTTGCACGTCTTCACTGAAGGGCTTCTTCAAATTGTCAACAGCCATTTTTTTCAATTTCCTTTTCAACTCTTTCTTTTTCTCTTCAGGGATGGCTGATTCATTAGTGATCTTTTCAATTCCTTGCAAAATACTTTCTTTTGCGTTTGTTTCATCAACTTCGTCTACGGGCTGTTTTGCTTCTCGCAACTTATCCAAATTTTCGTCAGCCATGTTTATTAATGCACGTTTCAATTTATCTTTCTCAGATTTAGGTATTTGGAGCTCATCCAGTATATCAGCTATGCCGATTTTTATAGCATCTTGCACGTCTTCACTGAAGGGCTTCTTCAAATTGTCAACAGCCATTTTTTTCAATTTCCTTTTCAACTCTTTCTTTTTCTCTTCAGGGATGGCTGATTCATCAGTGATCTTTTCAATTCCTTGCAAAATACTTTCTTTTGCGTTTGTTTCATCAACTTCGTCTACGGGCTGTTTTGCTTCTCGCAACTTATCCAAATTTTCGTCAGCCATGTTTATTAATGCACGTTTCAATTTATCTTTCTCAGATTTAGGTATTTGGAGCTCATCCAGTATATCAGCTATGCCGATTTTTATAGCATCTTGCACGTCTTCACTGAAGGGCTTCTTCAAATTGTCAACAGCCATTTTTTTCAATTTCCTTTTCAACTCCTTCTTTTTCTCTTCAGGGATGGCTGATTCATTAGTGATCTTTTCAATTCCTTGCAAAATACTTTCTTTTGCGTTTGTTTCATCAACTTCGTCTACGGGCTGTTTTGCTTCTCGCAACTTATCCAAATTTTCGTCAGCCATGTTTATTAATGCACGTTTCAATTTATCTTTCTCGGATTTAAGTATTTGTTGCTCATCTAGTATATCAGCTATGCCAAATTTTATTCTATCTTGCACGTCGTCGCTGAAGCGCTGTTTCAAATTATCAACAGCCATTTTTTTCAAATTCCTTTTCAAGTTCATCTTTTTCTCTTCTGGGATGGCTGATTCGTCAATGATCTTTTCAATTCCTCGCAAAATACTTTCGTTTGCTTTTGCTTCATCATCTTCGTCTACGGGCTGTTTTGCTTCTCGCAACTTATCCAAATTTTCATCAGCCGTGTTTATTAATGCACGTTTCAATTTATCTTTCTCAGATTTAGGTATTTGCTGCTCATCTAGTGTATCAGCTATGCCGAATTTTATGACATCTTTCACATCGTTGCTGAAAGGCACTTTCAAATTATCAACAGCCATTTTTTTCAATTTCCCTCTCAACTCCGTCGTTTTCTCTTCAGGGATGGCTGATTCTTCAATGATCTTTTCAATTCCTTGCAAAATACATTCTTTTGCTTTTGTTTCATCAACTTCGTCTGCGGGCTGTTTTGCTTCTCGCAATTTATCCAAATTTTCATCAGCCATGTTTATTAATGCACGTTTCAATTTATCTTTCTCAGATTTAGGTATTTGCAGCTCATCTAGTGTATCAGCTATACCGAATTTTATGGCATCTTGCACGTCATCACCGATGGACTTTTTCAAATCTGTAGCCATTTTTCTCAATTTTCTTTTCAACTCCTTCATTTTCTCTTCAGGGATGGCTGATTCTGTAATAATATCTTCAATTTTTTGCAAAATACTTCCTTTTGCGTTTTTTTCATCAATTTCTTGTATGAGCCTTTTGTGCTCGCCATTTTCAGTTTCTAAATCTTGTATATCTCTTAGTAATTTGCTATATTCATCTATTGCAGTCGCTAATTCATTTTTCAGTTCATTTTTCTTGTCTTTTGGTAAGTACAGTTCATCAAGAATTTCATTTATGCCATTCGTAACTTCTTCTGCAACATCCTCTGCCGTTTTCTTGTAGTCTATTGTGGCCATATCCTTCAACTTCCTCTTCAATTCGATTTTTCTCTCTCTGGGAATTGGTGCTTCTTCAACGGCCTGTTCCATTTCTCGTAAAATATAGACCAGTATTTTTTTTTCTAATTCTTTTAAATTCTTAGTTAATTGATCAATTTCATTTGTATCTTCTTTCCTTTGTTGTGTATCTAACTTTTTAGCTAGTTTATTTGTCAAACTCCTTCTTTTTTCTTCTGGAATGTCTTCTTTAACTATGTTCGAGACTTCATCTAAGATTGTGTCTTCATCCAAAATAGAAGAATCTAAATTTCTGGCTAAAATGGATTTTAAATTGTTTATTAAATGTTTTTTTACGACCTCCGAAATTGGAGATTTTTCAATTACATTGCAAATATCTTCAAACAGTTTATTTCTTATCTTGTTTAAATCGTGTCTTAAATTTGATAAAGCTTCATTGAAATCTTTAGATATAGTTTCACCAACGATCTTTTTTAGAACATCCTTTTTATCTTGAGGTATTGATAGATCACCAACTACACCATTTATATCTTTTTTTATAGTGCTAAGGACTTCATCTGAAAGATGACGGTCTTCGTTTTCTGTGAGTATATCCTGTATTTTCTTCTTTAACTCTTTCTGTTTACCCGCATCTATGGAAGATCTGTCAATAACAATACCGATGTCTTTCTCTAATTTATTTTGAATGTCACACACGCATTTAGGTAAACAAATATTCAAATGTTTCGACGCAACAGCCGATAACATTTTTTTCAAACAACCTTCGATACTGTTGTCTTCGGAAATCGGACATCTGTCAACTATATCACTAATTTCATTATTAATTGTATTTTTGATATTACTAGGCAATGGTTTATGCATATTTTTTGGCAGTGTTCCCTTAACTTGCTGAATCAAATCTTTCTTTTTATCCGTGTCTATCGGAAGTTCCATGACTGCATTTCTGACATCTTTTGCAATTCTCTGTTTTAAATTAGTTACATCTCTGCGCAGTCTTCTTAGTCTCGTAAGCGATTCATCGAGAATATTGTTTAATGTATTACTTAATGAGGTCTTCAGTTTAAATAGACTTTCTGTAGGAATGTCAATGCTACTAATAAAAACATCCATATTGTCCATAACTGCCTCCTCCACATCATTATGACCACCTTTAGAGTTTAAAGATGACTCATTCAATTGTTTTTCTACAATTTCATGGGCCTTTTTTCTCAACTCTGCCTTTTTATCTTCAGATATTGACATGTTTTCAATAACATCACAAATATCTTTTAGCATTACTTTTTTTGCTTGTTCTCTGCGGTATTTGTCCGAAGGCAAAATGTTAAGTCTCTCCATTAGTTCTTCAACGTGTGTACCCAAGTCATCAGGACCTATAGGGAGGTCGGCATCAACTAGACAATTTAATATATCGTTTGTTAAATCCTCAGATCCCTGCTCTCTGCCTTCTTTTATCACGTTTACAAGTTCTTTAATTATTTTTTCAAATATTCGTGGATGTAAATCAGAACCGCTTGATAAGTTACTTAGCCAATCAATGACTTCTTCAGTGAGTTCATCTTGATCGATCAACATCTTATCATTGTTTTGTTGCTTTTGCCTTTCCATTTCGTCCGTTTGGACAGTATTTGACAGTTCTTTCATTAACTCATCAACTAATTGATCCATTGTTTCAATGGCAATACTTACATCATCCACAAATTGATGTATTTCATCTTTCATTTTATCGACAATGTATTCGTCATCTATCCCATGCGACTTTAATTTATTTAACTTTTTGGCTAAACCTTCAATCAATTTAGGATCTTTATTAAGCTCTCCACATAAACCATGTTCACATATCCAATCAGACATATTCTCTTCAAACTCATCTGACAAATCAGTCGTATCGCCTGGTAAATTCACGTTTCTTGGTATACTTACTATTTCTGTGGCCAATTTATTTGCTATATTTTTCAACATTATCATATCACCATCGAATTTTAAAGCTAACTCTACAAGTAATTCGATTATTTCTTTTCTTAATGTGTTTGTATATTTTATATCACATGTGGGCCTCTCAGCAGCCAGAGACTTGAGTTTAGTAACAAACTTACTAATAATGGTTTCTTTATCTACATCTTCACCATTGTCTTCAAAATCCATGTTTACAACCCATTTTTTTACAATATCTGAAAATCTATCAGGTTTTCTTGGTATACCTACAATTCTCTCTATAAGTTTATCAGCTAACTGATTTTTGAAGAGTTTTTCATCTTCCTTATCTTTACCAGGATTCCACAGTGAAAAATTATCAACAAAACTTTTGATCTCATTTCGGGCATTGTCATCGAAGTTTTCATCATTGGGTAGCTGCTTTAAAGTTTTTTGTAATTTTTTGATGACTGTTTCTCTTCTTTTTTTAGTATTTGAGCATTCAATGCTGTGTACAGGAACGTCTTTGAGCCATTCGGATATTTCTTCATCGATTCTTTTGTTATAATATACTTGATCTTGGGCTTTATTGGCACAAACACATGGCATGCCGCGACAACAACCTGTTTTCGTTGGGGTTTTGCAGCTACAAGTTGTGGTATTCGTGGAGGCGTCGGGGTTATTGACACATTGCGTTGCTTTGGTACAGTGGCAGTCAGTTCTATTACATTGGCATCCGGTTTGCTCCTGGAAAAAAAAACAATTCAGAGTTTTAGAAAGAAGAATTTTCAGAAAGCTTTTATTATACCGGTAAAGATTACATTGAGGACAAAGCGCTTGGGATTGAGCTGCTTCAATTATTTATTTTATGTTTTACATTCTGAAATTTGTTTTTTTTAAATCATACAATGATATGTATATAATATTTACTTTGTGAAGTATAATATTATTATTTCAATTATTGTGTATTTGAGGACTATTGGATCATATATACAGGGTGGATTTTTGAGACAGGGCAGTAAGGATAGGTTACCTTAACCGTTGTAGCTACAGGAAAACGATCCTTAACTTTTTGATCTGCATTAACAGATTTTGAAAAAAAAAATACATTCAGCATGAAAATAGGCTGTTTTCACAAAATCTTTTTTTGATGCAAAGCGATCCTGTTTCTTCTAAGGACCAAAAACTCTATCGGACCAACTGAGGTTCGAGTACTAAAAAAGTCAGAAATCCCAAAAAAAAATCCCATACTTTTTGGAGGAAATGAGACTCGCGCCGACTGAGTGCGAGTTAGTCGTACGTATATTTTCGACTTCCGAAAACAATCCGAACTTGTTGGGATTTTTCGTGCGTTCAATGAGATATCACCGGAACCACTACCTATTTGACGGACAAGAACGTATTCAGTGTGCGCACTCAATGGGTACGACCCACGATCAATATCATACGTTAACGTACGATACAAGTTCGTGTCAAAGTGCGTGCGGCCTAATATTATATTTCTTGGAACCTACCACCCACGAGAGAAAAAATACAGAATAAAAATTATAAATTCATGAATGAACCCTAAATCTAAAATTAATTTACTACTTACTAGAACACTAATGAATAAGAATTTGATAATAATGATCAAGATGACGATAAACAAAAGGGCTACATAATGTTGAAATTTTACAAGGTAGGTAATGGTCAAGACAAAGATCTATTAACAAAGTCTAATGAACAAGAATTATCATAAAACAAAGATGAATCAACAATAGAAGCAAAACTTACAGTCCAAGGTACCGCACATCTGCTGAAAGACTGAATGAGGCGCGAAAGAACAGAGCCGGATGCTGTGTGGCATAAAGTGCATATACTAGTAGACATACGAGACAGATTAAAGGAACCATTCCCATTGAGTCGCAGGACGGCTGTTATTTCTATATATTCTGTACAGGAAATCATCATCTGCCTAGCCTTTTTCCAACTATGTTGGGGTCGGCTTCCAGTCTAACTGGTGCAGCTGACTGCCAGTCTTATACCTACCTGGAGCGACTGCCTATCTGATCGCAACAACCCAGATACTCGGTAACACGTTACCTGGCTGTTGGACTTTCTTGAGCAAATATTTAAGAATAATCTGATGTTATAAAATATACTAGATAGTTTATAGTATATTTCAGATTAACTACTATATTATACTAGAACTAGAATATTAGTTATGAATTGGAATTTTAACACTGAATTTGGTGTTGTAACCGTTTTAGGTGTATTAAAGGCACTTGGAAAGTTCCCAAATGCTTTTTTTTACATCTAAAACTAAAATATTCGGTATTACGATATTAATTATTGCATTTCGTAATCAATATTCTAGTTCACTAGTTAGCCACATTTCATATTTCCGTTTAGTAATTATTGCAAAATTAATCAAAACCCGTAAATATTTGACAGCTAAGTGCGATGTTGCCAACTTTTAGGATAAGCCCTCTTAACCTCAAAAAAACTTGCGAAAAATCAACTAAAAGATCGATCTACAACAAGAAATCAAAAAAGTTATTGCCTAACCACAGAACATTAAATATCTACGCAGAAAATTAGAACACTGTGTTTACTCTTCTCTAGGCAGATATAGAAAAAAGATAAAACAAGAGAAGAATTAAGAATAAGTCGACAGTATCGTAAAAGAGAATGTTGAAAATCCATGCTTATGTTAGTGAAAATGCTTGAATGTCATGATGTGTAATGTGTGTTCATGAATTTCATTTCAAAGGTATGAAAAACAATAGTTACCTTGGTCTTCCTCCGGTTCATCTTCCTGCAAGAAAAACAAAAAAGATTAAACATTTTAGCCACGCGTAACATGACAACCATAGAAACAGGTTTCCTACGGGTTACGGGAATGACAGATAAACAATCACAATCTGTCATTTTGTCTATTCTTCCGTCGACAAAACCTGTTTCTATTGTGGTCATGCTAAGCGTTCAGGAAGACTATCCAAGAGTAACTCAAAGTACGCTATAGAATTGTTTGCTATTCAGTTTCGTCTAGGAGTTTAACGAAACAAGTCAATTCAATCTGATTTTCTGACACCATTGGCATAACAGAAATTAATTTAAATCCAACGAGTTTAGTCACTTCTGGACTACGTTGTGGTCTGCTTCCAGTCTAACCAAATGCAGCTGAATACCAGTATTTTACATGAAGTGACTGCCTATCTAACCTCCACAATCCAGTTACTGGGTAGCACGATATAAGCAAGACTGGTAGTCAGACTTTCGGGCTTCTGACTACCCGTAACGACTGTCAAAGATATAGACTATAGGCTTGTTTGCCAAAAAGAAGGTACAGTACTGACCTTTCACAGTTATTTTACGTAAGACTTTGCATCACTGTGAAAATCACTTTCACACATCCTTTTTCTATTTCAAATAACGTTGCTGTCACTTTCAAGTCTGTCAAAATCACAGTGATCCTTATTCTAGTTACAATAAGGCTGTTGTTAGGTCGCTGCTGTCAGACGTAAAATATATGTGTAAGGACTGTATCTTCTACACAAGGATCTTTTGATGCAAATGACGTTGACATTTGTTGAGCTCCTTAAGTTTTGAGTTGAGCTTCACGATTACTGACAAATGCTTTCACTGACTGGACAGGTTCACTAAAATCTGTGTAGTTCTTCCCTCAAAAGACCATTTCAGACACTAACCTACACCGTCTTCACTCATGATCTGACCAAGATGTATGTCTGGACTTAAAAAAAAAACTGTAACCTTTTTATTTGTTTTGCGAAAATACAAAACAAGATGGCAGAGTTCCAATTTTGGCCACGCACCAAAAGACACAGCTAGAGTGCGCGCAAGATAAGTTTCTTAGTATCTAATATACTACCTTGTTAATATTATTAATATGAAATAATATATATACATTAATATACTTAATTTGACCTTACATAAGCGACAAGATGGCAGCATACGATTCATTTCTATTTCAGACTTATCTTGCGCGTAGTCTACAAATATCCTGTTGATGACACGTACCATAATGTCACTGGCCCTATCATTCTTGTGAGGGCAGACCTTCTTGTGTTGGTTGAACCTGTTCTTGAGCTTCGGACACACTTGGAACACCTGCGGGAATCACTATTATAACTTAAACTTCTCAAACCGCACTTCGACTCGTGTTATGGTGCAGAAATTAATAATCAATTCTGGGTTACTTTTTGACGTGAGCAAAATGAGTCTGCCATCTACTTAATTGAAATTTTAAATTCATTCACTGACAGACAACGCACAACATAGACCCAATTACTCAATGGTTCTAGAAGCATGAAATTAAGCACAAGAGTCCCTTATTCAACGTTTTTATTTTTGATAACTCCAGGTTAATGTGACCATGTCAAAGAATCAACTGACATATGAATTATTTTTCAATTGTTCTTTTTTTCGTTTTACGTTTTCATATAAAACAATTCGACCAAGTCACGATTATTTATTTAAAAGAGCCTTACAAGAAATATAACAACTTCGCATTTTCTTAGCTTTAAATATGAATGATTGGTTTGAATGAACTTGTGTTAATCATGATTTATGTTATCTTCGAAACTATGTAAGTATGTATTTCTGGAACACTTGTTCTCGGTCTTTTGTTATTATTTTTACTTATAGCATAAACCTTAGAGTTATGGGACATCAAAAGGAACACGTTGTGTAGCTAAAACGAGCACTAAGGAAGAATTTTTAAAAGTTAGGGCTTAAATAAAGCATGGAAGTTCATCATTTTTGAAGATGGGAAATCCTGTCGGGCGCACGGTTTAGTATTTGAGAATGCGAATCACAAAAATCACTCAGAAAAGACCGGGCCCAAGATTGAGATGGAGATACATTATTAATTTCGGGCACCAGTGTGTTCCGATCGATAATAGATGTTTTGTCACGATCAATATCGAGTGGTTGTTGGCGATCGACAATTTCGGTTCACAAATCAAAATATATGAAATGAACAAATTGGAACTGTGCATTTTAACCAGGGTTGGCATGATTAAATCACGATTTAAACTAAGTAATTTTTTCAATAAACTCATTGATTTACATACATTTGACTGTATAAGTCAATTTATTTCAATTTTGTTTTCATTTATTATTGACGTAATCTACTCTTTACACAGTTTTTATTTTTTATTTTTATGAGATGTACTGTAATATATGGTCAGCAAGCGACCTCGAAAATTGATCATACTAATCTTGTCTGAGCAACCGGCAGCAAGTTCGTCATGCTCCCTCAGATGTCACTGCTTGCGGTAGCGTCGGGGGTCGGGTTGCCTCCTTCCCTCAAATATGGTGGGTAATGGCTGATCTTTGCGTTATGCTCGTGAACGGGTGCTGCTTGTGGTGACTGGTCGTCTTGCTGACCATGGTTTTTGTTGTTGTTATTAGTAATTAACTGTTTATTTATTTTACTTCGATTGTTAGCTAGTTCGCTAGTTTATCATTTGTGATTTCCGAGTTACAGCTTTAATTGCTATTTGTAAACGGGCACGCCCTTTATGCCTGGAGGCTTTCATTCGAGTATTAAGTTCTTTTTACTTTTTTGTTGTTGGTATATTGGCGTGTGCTAGGTGACATATAGAAAATAATTTAATTTAATATTATGTGTTGCGTAAAGTAAATTATTTTGCATAAGTACTATTGTATAGAATCATGTTTTTCTAAGTATTCAGACAGCTGTGCTGCTGGGGAGTTTGTTGCGCCACTTCTTCTTCCCAGCTAAAGCACTAGAAAGTGGTGAAGGGCGGGCGTTTTTGCGGGACTGTCTTATGTAATTTTGACGTTCGAAAAGTGCTAATTTTCAGCCTAGTTTGAATAAATGACTTTTGAATTGAATTTGAATTGAATTGATTAAAGTCAAAGTCAAATAATTTATTTCAATTAGGCACAAAAAAGGCACTTATGAACGTCAACATTTACAAAAAAAAAAAATATTATTCTAGTTGCTAGTTAAATCAAATTGTCTTATTTCTTTCCTATTTGTAGCACAAATTAAAATTATTAATTTTAGATAACGGCCACTGTATAAGCACATAACTGTTAACTACTGTTATTTTATATTTTGTATACAGAAGCTGTTGGTGTACGTTTATAAATAAATAAATAAATAACGGATGGATACATACATACAAATGTATGTTAAAAATTACTTTGTGTTATATTTAAACAAAACCATCAACTTTCCAGCTTTTTCCGTTTCCAGTCAGTTCCAAATTTTTGAATTTACAAACTATTTTCTATAAAAACTGCCAGATGGCATCATCCTTCTGTCTTCCACCGCTTGCATTTTTAACTATTTTATTGATCAAAACTTGCGTTTCTTCCGAACTAAACCAAACCGAAATCAAGTGTCAAAAAAACAAAGCACGGGCAATCCCCAGCTGCCGTCAAACAAAAGCGCGTTTTATTTCACGCACTAACGGGCCGGCGGCGGAGCATGCGTAGTTCGTACAAACGTAATACCAAAATAATTTGTAGTAAATCAAACATAATTGTTAAGGTAGTGTATATTTATTCCGATTGGATTACAGAATATCTAGGCTCCCAAATATATATTTTGAATGGACACTGATTTTAATACGAGTTATGAGAAAAATAAGTTTTCTATAGAAATTTGAAATTTCGCATATCTCGTCTTTACATCAAAAAAATCCAAAATATCGTAATTTTTTGTAAAAATCAATGATTTTTGATTTTTTGCAAAAAGTCGTGATTTTTTCCAACCCTGATTTTGACTAGGTTACAGTATGTGTTATATGAACTGAATCCTTTGAAACTTGTCTCTTTTGTTTTTTTTTTTATCCCATCTCAACACCACCGATTTCTCCTACTACTTCACTGTACACGCGGTATGGTTGTGAGATTCACTTCTGCCGTCATTAGGGACTGCCAAACTGTTGCAGTATATAAAATTAAAGTGTAAGAACACTATCTTTCCACCTCGTCGTAGTAGCGTTGCGTAGGTATGTATTCAATATTTTAAATTACATTATATGTTAGTGATATTAGAAGTATTTATGTATGTAAGTATATTCTCATATTGTATGTTTTATATAATAAGTGAATCGTTCTTTTCTACTATTACACACGTTGTCTACATTTCTTTATATCTACTTTCCAATCGCAGGTATGCTGGAAGAGATTTCTTTAGAAATAAGCATCACCTTTGTACGTATTTTTCTGTTTCTTTCTTCTTGTCTGTTTATGTGTGTACAACGAATAAATAAATAAATTAAATAAAGAAAACCGGATGAAATACTTACAACTGGCCTTTCATTGCAAATCTGTCTGATCGTAGTCCGAATATACTTGGACATGTCGCTCAGGTTCAAATCTCGGACAGAGCTCTCGAACCGTATAGACCTGTCCGAACGATTCGGCCTATAGGGACTCCTGAGCCCATCGGTACTCTTGAACCGAACGGGACTTCGGGACACCTCTGGACTCTTACACCCCTCTGGACTCCTAGACTTCTCTGGACTCCTAGTCCGTTCTGGACTACTAGATTCTACCGGGCTTGGGGACTCGTCGGAGCCATTGGACCGGCCATAGGGAGAGTTAGCTGCCTTTAAATAGTCGTAGCTACTGCTGAAGTTCGTGTCTCTTTGTCGGGGAGCTCTGTAAAAAAAAATTGTTTCCAAAAATGTATTGCTGAATACCTCATCTTTTCCACAAGGGCATGACCTTCTCATAAATATGGCTTGAACTTGAAAGCCTTTTGACACTCACCACTTGCATAATTAATTCCGCAGATTGAAAACAGCCTTTCTTGTACCCATTGCTTAGACACAGGTGAGAAAAAGTGGGCAGTAATATTTTTTTGTTCTACAAAAAGCTTATCTCCCGATATTTTCCTTCACCGATTTGAGAGCAGTGGTGATGAAATGACTGCACTTTCGACCCCCTTTATGATTCTGTACTACCTACAACCACCCAACCAGTGGTGCTTTACTGCTTGTTCTTCTTTCTAGGTACTTGACAAAATTCTTGACACATTGCTCGCAGAACAGATGGCCGATGGGACCGAAAGGTTCTGGAGTGGCGACCGCTTACCGGAAAACGTAGCGTTGGAAGGCCTCCCACAAGGTGGCCCAATGACCTTGTGAAGGCCTCAGTAATCGCTGGATGCGGGAAGCACAGAACTGGTTAAAGTGGCGGTGCTTGGGGGAGGCCTATGTCCACCAATGGACGTCTTTCGGCTGAAATGATGGCTTAAATTCTTTGCTACTTACTTGAGGTTCCTGCTATAGCTCACAGGCGAATAAAGCTTAAAATTCCTCGTTCGCCCTCTAATGCCAACCTGCACCTTGCTATTATTGATAACGTTGTCATCTTGCCTCGTCCTAGTGTAAGTCTGTTGGTCTTTTGAAGCTTTAGCCATCTCATAAGTATCCGAAGACTTCTGTTGTCGGAGGGAGCGCATGCTTTTTGTAGAACGTGACATTTCTTGAACTGCAATTTATTTCTTGTAAGTGGGAGCGTGCAAATCATAATATTATACATATAAATAATGCTACTATAAATATGGTATAAAAAAATACAAAAAATATAAATGCGAAAGTGAGTTTGTTTGTTACGCTTGTTTGTTACGCTAAAACGGCTGAACAGATTTAGATGAAATTTGACACATGGATAAGACATAGAATACTTTTCATCCCGATTTTCCCACGGGATCGAGACTAATGCTAACGAAACCGCGAGGTGCAGTTAGTATGGTATAAAACAAAGTCGCTATTTCGTGTCTGTCTGTTGTGTCTGTGTGTCTGCTTAGCACAATAGCACAGATGTGAGTACTATGTACTAAAGAGCTACCATTTACCGGCTAATATGTCTTTCATTGACTTGAATGTGTCCTGGCGGCTGTGAGTATGTCATGCTCACTCAGATGTCTCGCTGATGGTGGCGCGTGTGTTGGATCATTTAGCTCCCTTCAAAATGATTGAGCTGTATGCATGCGTCATGTTCGAGAACGGGTGCCGTCAGTTAGGACTGGCCATCTTTTAGCTGCCATGACTTATTTCAATTTTTGAATTGTTCTTTATTTTTATCTTTTTATTACGGTCGCTTTTAACGTGCACGTCTTTCTACATTGTTCTCACATGTATAATTCCAACATGAATGATGTAACCAATATTTTGTAACAAATTTTTGATTTAAAAGATGAGTGTCCGTGGAGTTTCTTGCCCGTTCTTCTCCATAGGTACCTACTACGCTTTGGAATGGGCAACTAGCTTCATATTTCTGACTGACCGACTCCTTGACAATTCATAAGTGCCTGCCTAAATGGTTTAATTGAAATAAATGCTTTGCCTATAATGTTCCCACTCCTGGGGCACAGGCTTCCTTAATTCCAGAGGGAGTGGGCAGCAATCTATCAAACCACGCGGGCCCAGTACGGGTTGGTAGTATGTCAGCCACGAATTTTTGGTTCTAGAACATGCCGGTTCCCTCACGATGTTTTCCTTCACTGTTTTGAGAGCAGTGGTGATGAAATTATTTACACAAAGTAATTCACCTGCCTGCGTTTGAAACTAAAACTCGTAAGTCGCGGCCGTTACCACTGGGCTACCAGTGCTGTGTGTGCTTAGTTCTTCTAATCGACGCAATTTATTTAGAAGCGGTAATAGGCTTATAATGTAAGAGGCGAGTGTCACCTTGGGCAACAACTAGTAACTAGAACTATACACTCAGATCATAGAAATGATTTACCCCCCTTATTAATAAATTCGGAGCGAACTAATGCCAGACCTAAACCTACGCTAATTTTACTACCTACCTATGCTAATTTTTAAGTTTATTGTATTAGTTGTAATTTCACTCCGCGTTTACTATAGTTTGACCGAGACCGCTGTACCGCGCCTGAGGTATGTGCGCGGCGAAACGGGGGGCAGTGCAAGCCGCTCATTCGTCAACGCTCACGGCGTCCTGCAACTCATTCGTCAACGCTGCCCTCCGTCTCACCACGCATTAAGGATCTAACGTCTCGGTCAAACTATAACAAGATGGCTAAAGCCCTTTGTAACACACGTTTTTCTTGCCGTGAAAAACTACAGTTAATTCGCCGTGTGTAGGCACGGTCGTCAGTGTTGTATGGATCACTATGGAAGCTTGTTGACAGACATGTTTTTTCTACGGCGCGGTTTATACGCCGTACCGTAAAGAAACCGTGCCGTGTACCAAGGGCCTGAGTATTATCAATTCTGTGGTTAGTTGTACTCACAATTTTTAGCCTGCGTGTACCGAATGAGCTTCTCAATGAGGTCGGTAGACGCGGTCCGGAACGGAGCCATGCTTGGGTACTTTCGCAGAGAATGAGCAAATGCCTCGGCATCCCTGTTCGACTTGCAGTACCGGTGGGAGGAACCTGCAATGTTACGATTATGAAAGCAGTTTGTTCAGAATCGTTTGCTGAATCGATTTTTATCATTTTTAATATATGTATTTTTTATCACAAAAATAATTTAAACTATTTGAATTACAGTCACACTTCCTCTGTACAGTCAAAACAAACCAAAATGGAACTTATTGAATAAATAAACAATATTTTATACATAACAATAGTAAAAAATCTGTGTAAGTATGTATAATTATGATTATAACATAAAATTCTAATTGGAGTGTTTGGTGTTGTGCGTTATCTCCGGGACATGTTGTTGTTGGCTGCCTTTAGACCAGAGATGTGATAAACTGCGTAGCGATGGATGCGTATTATATCAACCAATAGTATCCTTTGATTTACATAACGTAGCTTGGCTTAGCTCAGAGCCCTATTGTTCGTGTCGAAAATAACTTTGTCGCTCTGAAGTTAGGTTGCGCATGCGTGCTGGCATGCGCGCTACTGCTTTATAAGTAATATTGACTACTGCGCAGTCATTTTGTTGCCTATTTCAGAGCGGCAAAGTTATTTGACGCGAACGGTAATAAACGTTACCATCCTACAATTTTGTAAATAGTGACATATTTGTTAAGTTTTACTACATGTGCTGTTAAATAAACCATAAATATGTAAGAAAGTAACAAGTAAATAACTTACAATTATCACAATTGTTTATGCTGTTTAATAAACATTTACTTATTATGTAGAAAACGCCTGTATGTAATTACAAATATGTAGTTGTAAGTTACAACAATTACATAAAATGTGAGTTTTTGGTGCCGATTCTTAATAAACGAGGAGCAGCATTATGCTGCTAACTAAACCTCTTCGCATGGAAAAAGGGCTGCATGTTTTATTTGTAAAATATTGACACAATTTTAAATTTGATTTTATGGAAACAAAAGCAAAAAAGATTCGTGTTTGTTTATGTCAGAAAAAAAACGGGAGTGCAGGCAGAAGTGAAAACTTGAATATTAAGTTTGTGAATTTTTGGTACTACTCTCCCTCCGTCTTACGAATTTTCGATCAGGTCACGTGTCCTGACGCGAGTTTAACATTTTTTAAACATCACAAAAAAAAAAAAATCTTATAACACGTCTAATAGTTTCTAGCGGATTTTAACATCACTAGCCAGGTCTGCCAGCAGCGCGACGGCTTGCTCTGGTGCAGGCAACTTCCAAGGGGTGCCACTTCTATCATCACATCCTTCTTCGAGTTCTTCAATTACCGTTTTGTACTACTATTAACTAAATCGGTGTTTTTTTTGTCATTATTATCGGTATATTAAAAGCTCCGTTTCCTTTTAATAAAGAACTCAAACGACTTAGGTTCATTGCGACGAATACTTATCAATCACGGTGTTAAACGCGAAAATCGAAGGGGGCTTTACGAAGCGATAGCTATCGGGACATTCGTCCGAGTTCTTCTAAAAATCGAGTTAAATCACGTATGCCGATGGGCCTAGCGTTTTTCCGAGAAAGATAAACAAACATCTCAAGTGCAAAGGCAGCCTTGGATCATCGTTTACTTTTCATAACAAGATATAGAAAAAATACGTTTTACGCCAATTTTCCTTAGCGTAAGTTTCAAAGCAAAGGAAACGAAAAACGACGATGGATATAGGATTTTTAATCGACTTCAAAAAGGATGACGTTATATAATCATTATGTTAGTTAATAAACAAACTTAAAAAAAAGAAAAATGTGTTTTCATCGATATTTTCGTCAATTGTGGACCAATTTTGAAAATTCTTCGATGCTTGCGCGGTGGTCCCATATAAATTTATTTATTAACTCTGCTTGGGTAGTTTTTGAGTTAGCTTCGTTATAAGTACGCATTTAATCCACTTTCTGTATCTTGATGATGTTATAATACTTCCTGTCACTGTTGTTTACATAGCAGGTAGTGGTATACGATTTGTGTGGGGTAAGTATCTTAATTAAAGAGAGAAAAAAAAACACCAAATACAAAGTAAAAAATAACTTTAATATCGGAATTCGGTAGCAAACCACTAAAATACAGATCAAAAAACACCGACTTCCAAAATAAAAATAATTTTTCACTTTGTAGTTTTTTTTTGAAGCAGGTGGTTTTTTTTTTGTAAATTTTTTTTTTCTTCAAACGTTTCAAAATCACTATTGCACGTCACAGTGGAGAACAATAAGGAGACCCATCCACATTTACCATAGAACGAAATTATAGCGTTAAGTACCTTTTTCAACCCATGTCTGACTCCCTCCATAATGTCTGACCCTTGACGTCGACTCCCTCACTTTTCCACTAGTGTGACCACTGCCTTGTCCACTGGCGTGACAATTCCACTGTCCGCTGCCCTGTCCACCGATTTCAAAGTTCCCTTGATCTGAAGATTAACAAAATTATATTGATTTCCCAAGAAAAGTATGCGTTTTGGGAATCATTGTCTATCTTTGGAAATACGAACATGCGATGATGAGATCGAATATAAAGCTGTTACAACCATGGAAGTACCTAATTGCCTATTTTTTATTAAGTACCATGATTACTTTATAGGTTTATATTAATGATTTATCCCAATTACTTCAAAATCAACCAAAGATGGTGTTATTTGCTGATGACACATCATTGATCTTTAAAATAAACCGAAGGTCACAGAATCTTGACGACGTGAATAGCTTTATTGTTCAGGTCCAAGATTGGTTTACGGTAAATAATTTGGTACTAAATAAAAAAAAACCAAATGCATTTAAACACACCAAATTTAAATTACCAAATGTTAGAAGTAGAGAATGTGACATCATATTGAATGGAGAAAAACTGGAATTTATTAATCAAACAGTTTTCCTAGGAATCACGCTAGACGAGAAGTTACAATGGGGACCCCATATAACATCTCTCGCGGGGCGGCTAAGCTCAGCCGCTTATGCTGTTAGAAAGTTATTAACAGTTAACAGACGTAGAAACCGCGCGTTTGGTCTATTTTAGTTACTTCCACAGTATTATGTCGTATGGCATTTTAATCTATCTTTATTTTACAAAAGAGAGCTGTCAGAGCCATTTATAATCTACGTCGTCGCGAATCTCTCAGGGAACTATTTAAAAAGATTAATATTATGACGGTACCTTGCCAATTCATTTATGAAAATATTATGTATGTGAGAAAAAATCTACATCTTTTTAACAAAATAAGTGATAGACATAATTTTAATACTAGAAATAAAGATAAAATAAATCAACCATTTTTCAGACTGTCTAAAGTACATACATCTTTTACGGGGTATTGTGTTAAATGTTACAACAGAATACCTTGTGATATATTAGAATTAAATGAAAGAAAATTTAAAACTCATATAAAAAATACACTTTGCAAACAAGCATATTACAAATTTGAGGATTATATCCAAGATAAAAATGCTTGGAAACATGCTGGTCCTGCTCCATAGGACAATTTAGAATCTAGACAAAATCTAACTGGTTGCTAATTTAATTGTATAATATATATATATATATATTTTAATATTGATTTTACATTCTGTGATTACTTGAACTCACACACTGAGTTATTAGTACCTATTACTTGTAAAAATGTTAGGAATATAGTATAATTTTACAATGTTTGTAAATATGTGAGCACCATGCATCTATCACATGATTAATTTATCTGTCATTCCTTAATTTTTCATTATTTTTACCTAACGTGGTATAGTAATCTTATTCTAGGTGCATCGTTTTCACATATAATTATATAATTGATGTATACAAGATATTGTGAAAACATTTTAAAAGAGTAACGGTGGAGTTTCTTGCCCATTCTTCTCCATACGAAAACTACCTTTTGGAAGGGGCAACTAGAATCAATTATTATTTTTCTGTAATTGTTGACGTTCAAAAGTGCCTTTTTTGTGCCTAATTGAAATAAATTATTTGACTTTGACTTTGACTTTGATTAACAATGGAATTCCAAAAAAAAAAAAATCGGCAGTCTTTGGGGACTGCCGATAGAAGTGAAAACAGCGTGCGGTGACGATGACACCAGTTTCACGCTTTTTGTTCACCCAAAAAGTACACATATAATACACAGTATACATATACTCATGGAAAGCGTTCGGTGACGATGACGCGAGTTCTATGATTTTTGTTCACCCAAAAAGTGCTCAACGCGCCTAAAGAAGTTTTCACTTAAAAAAAAAAACTGTTATTAAGTGCCACTGCCTGATGACGATCTGGGTGCGGAGTAGGTAACACGACAGAGAGTAAACTTTATACATTCGCGAAATGATATGTGCACTGCGACACAGCGCGGCAGCCCGCAGTACAAAACTTAAAAGCTTTGAATCTGTCCCCGCAGAGGCAAAGATGTCTCCGCAAGGTTACCCTGAGGCGCGACGTTCGTACTAATTTGGAAACACAAAGATTAACGAAGCGCATATCTTTTCTGGTTTAACTGTACATGCCTTAGAAAATAGACAAAATGACAGATTCACAATCATAATCTGTCATTTTGTCTATTCTTCCGTCTACAAAACCCGTTTCTATGATGATCATGCTACGCGTGCTGCTGAGGCACCCACATGCCGCCAGTTACGTTTAAGCCCCTTGTTAAAGTCAATCCATGGGTCATGTTATGAAGAATTAATGCTATCATTTTTCCAGTGTCAATAAAAGACGGAGCTGTAGGTACATACGACACAACGATGCCACAGACACTAAAGGCATAGACAAGTTACTGATGCTACGTCGGGTGCAGACACGTGGACTACATATATTGTATTTACATTTTTTTGTATTTACATACATCTATTTTATTTTTTATTTTTTTTTATTTAGTATTTAGTTCTGCATCTTTCTATCCGTGACATCACTGCGGGCCCTATCAGAATACCTGCGACATTTATTATTAAATGTAGCCGCATCGTGCTGAGATAGGAGCCTTTTAGCCTCACACTGGAGTTTCTGCTTTTATTTTAATTTTACTTTGTTTTTATTGTTACTGCATTTTTATTTTTAATGAGTGTGTGTTAAGTTTAATTGAGATCTCCTGTACTTGTCCCAATAAATAATTTTTCTTTCTTTCTTTCTTTCTTTATCTGATAATAATCATGATAGCATTAATACTTCATAATAAGGACCGTGTTGCTATCAACTGGGTATAAATACATCTTCCAAGTTGCTACTGCAAAAGGACATGTCCAGTTCCTGCTTTCTGGTTACGTGTAATGTTCAGGATTGCGGAATTTCAAAACT
Source organism: Xanthia icteritia (assembly GCA_949128155.2). Lineage (NCBI taxonomy): Eukaryota > Metazoa > Arthropoda > Insecta > Lepidoptera > Noctuidae > Xanthia > Xanthia icteritia. Next base: position 13,310,317 of record OX421958.2, on the reverse strand, counting down.
TAGAGGGAACAGGGCCTGCGAGGAATTTGAAAATTAGGTATTTGAAGAAACTATTGCCGTCGTCTTACCTCGAGTCTGCCTCTGTAGAGTGCGATAGGGACAGCTGTAGCTCAGACCGCTTACATCACAAAAAAAATTTGATGAGATCGACGTTTCGTATTACTCTTTTTTCTCCTCGAAATTTGAGCAGATTCAATAATTTTTTACATTAAAATTTTAAGAAAGAGTATGTCTAGGTTCCTATCATTTTGTATTATGTAAAAAACTTTTTGACTTTGTGTGGTAGTCCTCTAATCGCAGCGATACAAATGGGGCATTTTTGTAATTTTTGGAGGGTCATATTTTCTTTACCAATAAGTTGCTGAAAAAAAGGAAATAACAGGGACGTGTCTACAAGAGGCTTAGATTTTATGAAAATAAAAAAATGCTCTAGACCATTATTCAGGAAGAAAAAAGGGGAATACATTTGTATGGAGAATCGCACGCCCTGTTCCCTCTTAAGATGGATTTATTAATCTTGTTATAGTTGCGGGACACAATTCCAAAATTAAACAATATTTAATAAAATACTTTCCGCCTTGCCTTGTTTAACACGAAGTGCTGAAGTGTTGATTAGCTAATATCATCATAGTTCAGTCGAAAGACGTCCTGGATACAGAGGTCCCCCGTAAGCATCGCCTCGCGGACCGTTACTGCGCTAGCGCTTGTCCAGATAATTACAATTGTGGTAGTTAAAGAATATAACCTTCAAGGTCATCATCTGCCTGCCTCTTCCCATCAGTCTACTTCCAGTCTAACCGGATGCAGCTGAATACCAGTACTTTACATGGAGCGACTGCCTATCTGATCTCCACAACTCAGTTACTGGGTAACACGATACCCCTTGGTAAGACAGACTTTCGGGTTTCAGACTACCCGTAACGACTGAAAAGAACCTCTTAAGCCTCTGCTTAAGAGGTTCTTTAAAGCAAAACCCAAGCAAAGCAAAAGCAGAAGCCTAAAGCATGACTTACTGCGACAAGGTTCCTTCCTCTGAGGTGGAAACTCCGACACCGCTTCTGGTGGTGACGTTGGAGTCACCATGCAGTGTGCCAACTGTGACAAATAATACAACAACATCAGTGTGAAGATTTAGTTCAAGACCGATATTAATAATAACTAGTTTCTACCCGCAATTTCGCCTGCTTGCTGGTCAACTAACCAGTGAAAGAATTTTCGAGAGTTTTACAAACTTACATTTAACATCTTTATAATATTATTCTTTGTACTTTGTACGTTTTTCTTGCTGTGAAAACAGCCTCGGATCTACATTTTTTTTTTGAGGCGTGGCAAAAACTACCGTCAGCCGCCCCCCACCAATCCCCCAGGATGCGCAAAGATAACAAGGTAAAATTTTGGCAGCAACATAATTAATCAAATTTTATCGATCGTTCAACGCTCGTGCGCGACACCGATAATTGTTCTACCGTGAAGTTTAGAAATTGTTTTGTTAGAGTCGCGTCGCGCCGGTCTGCACGATACTTTATGCTCCAATCCAATAGGGGCGCTAAAAAAGATTATATGTGTAGCGCGTTTTATTTAATGCAAAGTTGCGGTGTGCAGGGTGGTGCAATTTACCGCCCCCTTAAGTTGGCGCCCGGGGCACGGGTCTCAGTTTGGCCCCCCTCCCTCCCTATATCCGGGGCTGCGTGAAAAACTACGGTTTATACGCCGTGTGTAGGCACGGTCGTCAGTGTTGTATGGATCACTGTGGAAGCTTGTTGACAGACATGTTTTTTGCTACGCGCTACGGCGCGCGATTTATACGCCGTACCGTAAAGAAACCGTGCCGTGTACAAAGGACCTTAGTGTAACAACAATCTGCCTGCCTTTTCCCAACTATGTAGGGTCAGCTTCCAGTCTAACCGGATGCAGCTGAATACCGTATTTTACATAGAGCGACTGTAGATAATAATATAAACCTAAAACTCTTTGGTAGCCTGAACGTTTTCCTGAACGCCGACCCCAAGTATGGGTCAAGAAGAGGTAGAGGTTTAGGACAGCTGCGAGACCGTGAGTTCCAAACAGGGCTACCGGTATTTTTGGGAACCTGTACCATTGGCTTTGGTGTGATACCGGTACCACCTGTACTATTGGTACCTCTAAATTTATTCTGTCACACTTGTGTAACTGTTAGGTACAGACGCCAGCACATCAACCTACTACAATCTGTCAAATTTCTTTAATAGATTTTCAACTTTATCATTAAAGCATAAGGTTCAAAGTAGACTGGGAAAATTTGACAGTTTCGGGTAGGTTGACCTGCTGGCGTCTGTACCAATAAAATAAAATACCTTGTAACTACTGGCGTATCTACCATCACAGATCTGAGAACTTGTGTGTTGTTTCGAGAAATCTGCACCAGTACACGTCTCTACCGACGATCTCTGATTTGCAAGCGGTGCAGAATTTTCAGGCAGAGTGTGTGACCTCTGATCAGTTGCAAGCATCGCGTTACCTCCGTTTATCTCTGAAAAATATAAATACGTTGTATTTTCTTGCAGTTATTTCTATAAATTGACTTCTATAAATTGACTGGCGAAATGTGGGTGTACTATAAACACACCTCTGCCCGACCCCCGGGGAAACAAAGCGTGATGTTGTGTGTTGTGACTTATAAGTCATATGGCCGATGGGCCTTTCCATCGGCAAAAACCGGCGATGTGCGTGTCGGACCACGCACAATGAAGGGTTTCGTAGTTGGGATGAATTTATCCCAAGAACAAACTTGACATTGTAGTTGGAAAACATGTACTCCCATACATTCCAACTGCAAATGTAAGTTTGTACGGACAATATTAAGAGATTTACCATGTTATTTTAAGACCATAGATTTTGTATAGGTTTTCCTGTAATCTATCTGTAAAGAACCATTCTCTGTATTTTTTTTAAATGTTTGGTTCTATTTTTTCAGAGATAATGGTCAATTTTCATAAATATTCTTAAATATCTATAAAAGTATTTATATCAAAAGGACAAAAAAAAATTATCCTTGAAACAAGCCCATTCATTTTTCACACGTTTACAAAACTTTTTTTTTTCGTACTTGCCCCCGTAAGTGCCCTCTATATTCAAAATTCATTCATTTACATTACACTTCCGTGTTTGGGTCACAGAAATACATATATGTACCAAATTTCAACTTAATCGGTCCGTTGGATTCGGAGTAAATTGGCTGTGACAGACGGACCGATAGAGACACGAGTGATCCTATAAGGGTTCCGTTTTTTCCTTTTTGGCACGGAACCCTAAAAATGACGAACTTCCAAACAAACTTAATCCCTATTTAACCCCTTTAGGGAAAGAAATTTCAAAAATCCTTCCTTAGTGCTCTTTTAACCGGCTTCAAAGAGGAGGATGATCTCAATTCGACCGTCTTTTTTTTGTATCTTTTTTACGCGATTACTCCACCAATTACGAAATTATTTAGATGACTCTTTTTTTGTTCGGTAGGTCATACTTCAGAGGTGGTCCCATATAAATATTATTAACTTTGCTTGGGTAGTTTTTGAGTTAGCTTCAATAATACATATTTTTCCCACTTAGTCTATATGGATGATATGATAAGTTCTGTCATTGTTATTTACATAGCAGGTAGTGGTATTCGAATTTGTGAGCGGTAAGCACCACAACTAAAAAGTGAACAATAAAAAAATTACCGACTTCAATTTTTTTTACTAAAAGTGCTAAATAACCTTAATTTCGAAAGTCGGTGGCAAAAAAACGAAAATACAGAACCAAAGACACCGACTTCCGAAATTAAAGTTATTTTGCACTTTTTTAGTGTTTTTTTTAAGCTGCTTATATTTGTTTTGTAAAAAGTATTTGTTATAAATATTAAGGAAATCTTGTGCAAAATTTCATGCTTCTAGACCCAGCGGCTTAAGGCCGACCCGACCGCAGGCAGCAACTGCACACGACGTGCCGCGGCGATCGCAGGCGGCGGCAGCCCGTATTCCAGTCGGTAGATAGAACATAGAAAACCGTGTTATCGCTCGAGTTTTGGCGGCACTACTGTTGTGCTGTCGGGCTGCACGTGTCGCCTGTTACTCGTATTGTATTTCATAGAAATTTATATAAACCAGTCGTGTCGCGGCGACACGTCGCCTGCAGTTGCCTGCTGCGGAGGTGGGGACGGAATGGTACCTTTTTGGTTAGAGGACATGCCGGTTTCCTCACGATGTTTTCTTTCACACAAATAAAGCACGCGTCGCTTCGTGAGATAAAAATACAGTAACTGAGTCTTGAATTAGTGGTTTTTTAAATACATTATGAGAGTATTTAATTGTATGAATTGTGCTCCTGCAAAGTTTAAAAATCCAATGAGCGCAGCTTGCAAATAAATAAACTATCAATTGACTCACGTATCCGGGGTCTAGAAGATCTCCTTCTATCCGTATTATGTCTGGACCTGTTGCAGACCGTGAGGGTCACTCCGGCAGGGTCCAAGCCCTGCACTATCGCCACCAAACCCTCACCGTCGCCCTCCATGCTTTAGTTCATTTGTTGAGGTATAAACTGGAATTAGGGAAATTTTTATTTCATAGCTTCTTTATTTATTTAAACTTCTCGCAGACAAAGGCGGACTTAATGCCTTACGCATTCTGTACCAGGCAACCAAGGCTGGTGAAGAGGTAAGATGGCAGATGCTCTGATGGAGAGGAGATAATAATAATAAAAAATATATAACAAAATGCATTATAAATAAAATAGGTACATCAGTACATGAATAAGTTTGACGACATTTCAGTAGTCTTACAAAGGGCCACTCAATGTACCCGACATAAAATACCTCTTGGAGCAATTAAAAAATTGTTACAATATATTGGCAGAATCTTTGCAGCGCTGATTTGCTGGATTTGTTTTCTTCTCTACCTATCGTTATTTCTCCTGACAAAGTTTATTCGGTTTATAATATATGTATGTATCTATGCATGTATGTAGTAGTAAGTATTCATTTTCAAGTTATCTATTACTCATGTTGCACCTGCCATGTTTTGTCTCTGCTCCACCCTAAGGTTGACTGGTAGAAAATGTCTCAGGCATTAAGTCCGCCTTTGTACAGTATTTTTTTTACTTGTGCATAAAGTTTTAATAAATAAATAAAATAAATATAAAAATAAAAATATGAATGTTTATATAGTAGTCATTGGATACATGAAGTTGGCTGCTTTTGTAAGACGACTAAAATGTCACTGTGTGCACGCCTGCTCATTTTTTTTGGGCAAATCATCACCCGCGTGTTTTGCTTCTACATGCAATTTTTTTTTTATAATCTACTATTGTTTCGGTAGACGTGAATAAAATATATTTTGTACACATTGTTTAGGCTCCGCTAGAAAAAGGTCAAAATTATGTAAATTATAAAAGTCTCAATTTCTCCATGAGTTTTTGACGTGAAAACTTCTTTAGCGGCGTTGTGCACTTTTTTTGTGATGGGTAAAAAATGTTAAACTCGCGTCAGGACACTTGACGTGATCGAAAATTCGTAAGACGAAGGGAGAGTAGTACCAAAATATCAAAAATGCACAACGTTATAAATTCAAGTTTTCACTTCTGCCGGCACTCCCGGAGTGCACCCGTTTTCTTAAAGAATTACAATCTTGTGCTTAAACAATATATATACATATATAGGATACAAAAAGGAAAAGAGTACGCTATTTTTTTTAAATAACTCTACAATTTCCGCTTAAATGCATACCGAATGGTGGCCGTCCTGATATCAAGAGGAAGCGCATTCCAAAGAAGAATGAACTGAATATGAAAGGAAGACTGAACAAAGTCAGAAGCATGAGAAGAACAGAGTAGAAGAAGATTGCTGGAAGAACGCAGATACTTAGCGTGTGAAAAACGTAGATATTGGAAGTGAGACATAAGATAAGAAGGTGGGGTGGGTGAGTTCAGAAGGGAGAAAAGCGTGGTCAAAGCGCGTAAAATTCTTCTTTGGCGAATGGACATTCATTTGAGCTTAGACCTGTAGCTCGAGTCATGGTCATATTTCCTTAGGTAGAATATGAACCGGATACCAATGTTGTGTCGAGCTTGTCCAGCAAAATCGTGTTCAAGTCAAAGTACTGGACAAGCACTGGGCCCGCGTGGTAGATTATGGCCCACTCCCTGTGACAGAGATGAGGCCTATGGCCCAGCAGTGAGAACATTATAGGCTGATTATGCTATACCCCTTTAATCCTTCGAGGAATACAGACGGTGATGTTATGTTATGTGATAAAAGGGGTATCGTATTACTCAGTAACTGTTAGTTGTTTGTTGTGTTAAAACAGGACGAGGCTGCCCCCACTGCGCGCCTCCGGCTCAAAAAAAATTCACCGGGTAGGGTAAACAAGTATGTACCACGTGGAGTCGCGATTATCAAATTCGATTAAAGTAGTCTCAAAATTATTTTTAAATTTAGATATTTTGTTTTGCAGAATAGCGTTAAGATTCTCATAGGCAAAAGTAAGGATTTTTAGTGATAGTTTAGTTAGTTTAGTTCGGTGTACAAGAGAATCGGCACCATTGTTTACGTTTAGTCTTTATTTTTATTTCTGCCTGAGTATAGTTCTCGACGTTTTTGGTTGGTATATTGGCGTGTGCTAGCTGTCATATGGCTATTTATTTATAATTTAAATTATGTTTTGTGTTGCGTAATGTAAATTATTTTGCATAGGTACTATTAGGTATATACAATATTTTTTTCTAACCTAACAGACAGCTGTGCTGCTGAACAGTTTGTTGCGCCGGTTTAGGGGACTGTCTTATGTATTTTTGACGGAAAAGTGCTGATTCTCAACCTAGTTTGAATAAATGACTTGAATGTTGAACTAGTTTTTGGAGGTCAGACAGGCAGTCGCTCCATGTAAAATACTGGTATTCAGGTGCATCCGGTTAGACTGGAGGCATAATTATGACAATGATGACATAATTGCTGGATGAATAAAGCTATACTTACTGTCATTTTGAGCAGTCTGAGAATAGAGTAGCATATGTCAGGCCTGTAGCAGCCGTGCCAATCGTCACAGGTAGGTGTTGGCCTGAAAGAACAACATACTCGTACCTCAACCAAAGAACAAGGGCCCACACCTGTGGTACGTGTGATCGAGCCCTTGTTCTTTGGTTGAGAACCACACCACAACCACACGACAACTACATTGCAACCACACCACAACCACACCACCACAACCACACCACACCTCAACCAAACCACACCACAACCACACCATAACCACACGGACCACATTTGGCCCTCAAAATCAACCGTGTGGGCGATACCGACCACATCAAGACCACTTCGCAGCCTAAACGCAACCACAACTATCTGTATGTCTGCAAACACTAGCCACAACACAACTACTAGCGACAACGCAACCACAACGAAACTGTAAGACGTTGCATCGACACTATTCACACATAACCACTGCTTGACTACATTTTGTCGTTGCGATGTGGTACGAGTATGGTTGTGGTACGTGTGAATGGGCCCTTACTCTTCAAGCAAGATACAAGATTATTTTTTCTTTCTTTATTTAAAGGGTTTACGGCGCCTTACGTGTCCCTGTACAACAACGCATACAGGGCGTTGTTGAGGTTGCCACGACACTGTAGCGTATCAGGGAAGCGTGTCGCCTCCCTGATGCGGCGGGTTCGGGGCAGTGCATAACAGCCTTTTGGTCACTGTGGCCGATAGGGCGGAAAGTCTAATACTCAGGCACTGAACCGGTACACAAGTATTGCCTTCAAATCGTGCCTTGAAATGTTGTTTCTTTTACTTATTGCATATTTGATTATTGGTGTTGTATTGTATTTGATTATTGTATTATTAATAATGTTGACATTGTTAATGATTTTGACATTATTAGTAACTATTACCAACATTTTGCATATGTATTTACTAACAGATGTGTATGTAAACTAACAAATTGGATTTTATGATCTGGAATATATGTATATTGATTATTTGTTTTTACCACAGTGCATCAGATCGACAAATCACATCACAGACGATGAAGCAGTAGATAGCCTAGTGGTGTGACCGTCAGACTGCCAAGTCATAGGTCTTGAGTTCGAACCCAAGGCACGCACCTCTGACTTTTCGGATTCATGTGCGTATTGTGTAAAACGGTGAAGGAAAACATCGTGAAGAAACCGGCATGCCTGAGAGATATTTCTCGACAGCATGTGAACCTAAGTCATAGGACCATGGCCGACTTTAAAAATCTGACCAGGTTAGTCAATAACCACACGAAAAAAAGAAGATCACAAACGATGCTTCAACTTGTCGTGCTCTCTGTGTAATAAAACCAGCACAGCACTGTGGAAGACTTTTACGAGGCCAACGATAACACTGTCGACGTGGCCGAATTCTGGTCGACGCTTACATAAAACATATACATGGAATCATCGATGCAACGAAGAGGAAGACGGAACCGCCGCGCCAGCAGCGCCTAGAGACAGCAGTACCATAGATAAATACAGATGGGACACTCCACAAAATCATTTAAATAAAAAGCAACTCTTGCTGCGACACAATAAAGTGCAATTCAGGTCGCACAGCGCTAATAATAAGTTGCCTATCTTTCTATCGCGTGACTCTTAGATCTTCTGACTTCGTTACAGCACCTAGAAACAGCAGTACCACAGATTAAGTATGTATTCATCTGTGGTTAAATGTCTCGCTGATTGTGGCGAGTGTGTTGGATCATTCGGTTCCCTACAAAATGGTTGAGCTGGATGGTGCTGATCCACGCGTCATGTTCGTGAACGGGCGCCGTCGGTTGAGACTGGTCATCTCTTATCTGCCATTGCTTATTTTTAATCTTATATTTTTAATCGTTTTTGATTATTATTTTATTTTACATTGTTCTCACATATAGAAGCAACAAAAGTAATGTACCCAGGATTTTGTAATTTCTATATTTAAAAGAGTGTCCTTGGAGTTTCTTGCCCGTTCTTCTCCATAGAGATCTACGTTTTGGAATGGGCAACTAGCTTCAACTTTCTGACTAACTGACCGACTCTTTGACAATTCAAAAGTGCCTGTAAATGGTTTAATTGAAATAAATGCTTTGAGTTTGAGTTTGAGGTAGTACTAATAAAATTCGTGGCGCCGAATGTGCGCGCACATCTTCTGTCACGGACTGCCTTCAAAGCCGAAAGTGTGTAAACGTTATTTTGTGTCGTAGTGCGACTACTGCTGTACGACCACGTTTGGTTGGTATGGAAACTGTTGACTATGCCACCTCTATCAGAGGCCGCCGAGGCTTGTCTGTGCTTTTACTCTTCAACTCTGTCTCGTTAGTAGTGGTCACAAGCGCGAATGCTGACCATAGGGTCCTGCTTTCGATCCTCGTGCGCGGCAAGTGCTTTTAGGTTTTCCGTTAGGAATTTCTCAGTAGCAGGCCAGTCTGTATTGAAGCGATGACAGTGAAGTTCAGCTCCATCTAATTACACTGGAGCTGACCACAGTATGGGAAGCTGCTAGGTCATGATTAGGATTTCTAATAGTATCCAGGAATCTAATCCTCATCAATAGGTACGTATATTCAGTATATGTTTTGAAGCAAGAGGAGTAAGAAACGTAGCAGTTAGTGTTTTGGGGACATGGTTCATACTTACATTATAAAACATAAAATAATGGACAAAATAATACAAAACACACACAATTTCTAAAATAAATATTAAAAAAAGATTGCAATTTAGAATTTACGCCACCAAAGTCATGCTCACAGAACATATATACTCAAAGAGGTCAAGCTGACATTGTCTTTTATTGTCTTCTTTTTAAATTCTTCGTTAAAAAGAGGTTTATTTTTGAGTTAATATCCTTCTTGGTTTGTTTTTGTTGGTTGTGCGTTCACTTTGAAATGACGCGCCCCACTACCGCATTACCGCATTACTGAGTGCGTAGGACAAGCTTTACACCAGTGCAGCCGTAGAGAATGTGTTATATGTCTGACACCAGTTGACACGTTGCTCTTAGTTTCAAACATAAACTCACGCCTTGTTCTTCCTATGGAGTAGGTAGAAACTACAGAACGCTACCTGCTACGATCCTTACATATACTCCTTGCACCGCTTTTACGTTCATACATCTGGTCATAGACGCACGCCAGTTGCGAATACTACGCCCTGACCTTTTTGAAGAACATCACCAATAAGTTCACTATATATCCTTCTACGGGCATTTCTAGAGCTCGCGACGTTTTCATTCAGATCTGCCTTCTAAATATGTACAGACGCCAGCACATCAACCTACTACAATCTGTCAAATTTCTTTAATAGATTTTCAACTTTATCACTAAAGTATAAGGTTCAAAGTTGATTGGGAAAAATTTACAGTTTCGGGTAGGTTGACCTGCTGGCGTCTGTACCTTTTGTTAGTCGCCTTTTATTCATTCTCTCAACACTTCTTGTTAATTCTGGGCAATTTTTATCTATTTTGCATATCACCAACGTTTATGGATCTCCTAAATTGCCAAACTACTTCGCAAGCTTATTATAAATATTTTTTTGACAATCGTGCTTTCAATACTAGTCGTGCTTTCTTGTCCAATTAAGGATTAAAAATCGTGATTTTAATTTAAGGTGTCAAGGCTGAACAAATTAGTCAAAACTAAAAAAACGAACGCCATGTTGTTTTTCTGTCAAAGTGACAGCAGTCAGTAACGTCTAACTTTTTGGCGCCAAACAGCCATGCTGTGATGTTGCAACAGAAAAAGTATTGCGTGAATGATTTTTATCTACCGTAATTGGAATTTCATGCAATAAATGATAATAGTTTAATGTTTTATAGGTCACTTTTATTTGTTAAAACAATTTTTTTTGCGGTTAACGCAAGGTTAATGTTTCGGGTATGTAACAATGGGCTGTTACTGGTGGCGCAATTTGGAAATGTTCATTTGTTACCAACCAGCTTTTTAAGTTCAAGGTCTTGGAGTTTCTTTGAAATATAAGATCAGAAATGAAATTATCCAAAAAAGAAACAGAGTTACCGACATGGTTTCCAGAGTAAGGAAGCTGAAGTGGCAGTAGGTTGGCTATGTTTGTCGAAGGACCGATGGCTGGTGGAGCAGACGAGTCCTGGAGTGGAGACCAGGCAAACGTAGTGTGGGACGCCCCCCAGCTAGACCGACGACGACCTTAAAATGGTGGCTGGGACAAACGGGATGCTGAAGGCCGAGGACAAGCTTTTGTGGCGCAGCCTGGGAGAGCCCTATGTCCAGCATTGGACTGCGATAAGCTTAATTGATTGATTGAACCATGTTTTGAACAAAAAAGTCATTGATGCTAAAACGCCAACACTAAGCAAGGGCGATGATCAATATGTCCATTCCTTCTCTGATATCAGAGGATTTTTCCCTAAAATGGGACAATTACGGACCAATAACATTAGATACGTCACGCCTGTTTTTACCCGACTATACGCCACAAGGAGGGTTATGTTTTTCCCAAAGGCGTGGGCAGAGTAGTACCAACTTAAACCAATATTTCGTAGTCCCCAGTAAAAGGGGCCTATTGTCAATTACCGGCCACATATCGTTACTCCGGGCTGCTACTGAGAAATTCCTGAGTAAACCCCAAAAACACTTAATTACGTCGTAATTATTGTACTTAATTATGTCGTATCTCTATGTATTTTACTGTGTGTACATAAATAATAAAATAAGCGCTTACGACCACTAGGTCAAAGAGGCAGTGAATCATTACAACTATGTAATTAGAAATTTATAAATGTATGCAGATCGTGCTAGAACACTCGAACTAAGTAAAAACGAAAGTCATAAATTGTTTGTTCCACTTTCGTGCCTCGACAGCGGATCTCTATGGACAGTTTTATCATAGAGCGCATCAAGCATTGATATACTTACATGGTAATTATAGTTTCTACATGGTTTATAGGTACGTGCAATGGAAAAAAATGTCGTAGAAAATCTAACTTCGTACAATGCTAAGTTCGTGATGGGAATCAATATTAAACATCATATAAAACGAAAAAGAAATTAAGTTGATCAGTTCTTTTTAGGGTCAATAACCGCAGGTTTGTAATCACTTGAAATATCAGTTGAAAATCATTTTTTGATGTGTAGCATCTTTCCTCTCGCTTTCCTGCAATCTAAATCTAAATCTAAAAACATCTAAATGATCAAATCTGTGGAAATGAATTCGTGAAAAGGGACGGAAGTGTGTAACATGAAGCGCGCGCTATTTGATTTGACCAATGAGCGCGCGTGGTGCTAGAGCCGTCAGAAACGACCTTGACGAGACCCCGTCCCTATGTTCTATGTTATATGGTTTGGTTTCCGCACTTAGTCCGTCAGGTGGACCATTGTGCGCGAGCCATAGCGGCCGTTTGGTAGTTATTCCAACCAGCCCACCTCCCTCCAGAAGATAATTAAATCTCCTGGTCGGATCAGAACATCTGTGAAAGAACTGGGTGACCCGAGGGTTTCTGTTCTTATCTAATAATTCAAATAGCACGTGCGCAAGGGTCTCCCCAGCCTCCATGCACGCCCTGCACAGAGAACTGTCCGTTATGCCAATTGTGTGGAAGTGTTAGTTTAGCGAGCAGTGTCCCGTGGTGGTCCCCGTCACCAGGCGCAGGCCGTTCCTGTTCCTGGCCTGGTGAGTCTGCTATCCAAGGATGACATAGCTTCCCCCCCTTTAATGTTGCTTATTACCTTAATATTGCTTAATACCAAGGTGAGATGACAGATGTTATACATCATATACGACTACTGTAAGGAGGCTCGTTCGTTTTCTTTGTGTTGGCTTCATTGACATGATTGATGGGAATTCATATCTACACATAATAAACCAAAAACAAAAAAGGGATTTTCTCTCATACTCCAAGTAACAACCCAGCGGCAGTTGACTTAAAAAAAACATCAAACTACGGCGAAGCAAAAAGGAGGGATTTTGACCGGTATGTATTTTTGTATGTTCATCTGTTCCCTCATAACTTCTAAACTACTTATCATAATTTGACAAATGAGGTATCGTTGGAAGCGTCTTGATCGTCCGCTGAGAACGTCTATAGGCGATGATGATGATGATGTCATATTACATTGAATATGACACCCTCTAGAGGGCATAAAGTAATAAAATTAAAAATATGCTATGTTGGGTATCAAATGAAAGGGCTTAATTAGCACATTTCAAAAATATACCCCAAAATAATTTAAATAAAAATTAAAGTTATTAAAACTAAAACCCAACTACGACAAAATAGTGAACTAAAAAGGTATAAACAGACATCACAGACGGACAAGAAAAATCCGGTGTCACACGTATTGTATTCGATAGTTTTTATAACTTTTTTTTATTTCGTCGTATTTGGTTATCGAGACGCATCACGTCGCGCGATTTATTTTATTTTGACCCTGTACACCTGCTTTGTTATAAATATTTCTTTCAATTGATTCGATTTTCAGCTCTAACAGCCTAATCAAAATCCTCACATTCCTTAACAAAAATAACTTTTTCCAAAACGTATCCTCCCTGTAACGGATATTTTTAACCCCCGACGCAAAAAGAGGGGTGTTGTAAGTTTGACCGTTGTGAGTGTGTGTTTGTGGCAATGTAGCTCTTAAACGGGTGAACCGATTTGAATGCAGTTTTTTTATTAATGTTTAAGCCTATTCACTTTCACTTTCATTGCTATTAAAAAGGTTCCATACCTTTCCATGCACACATTTTCCATGGGAAAAGTAAAAAACTTTATTTAAAAATCGGCCAAGTGCGAGTCGTACTCGCGCACGAAGGGTTCCGTACCATTATTATTTATTTATTTGTTTAAAGGCCTTGGCTATCGCATTAGGCTAAAAACCTGTAATGGTAGTATTACAGGTCTTAGCCTAATGCGATCTAAGTCACACACACCAAATTAAAATTAAAGTACCAAATACGTCATAAGATCATAAAGATCATTGTTTATAACACAGTGTAAACAATAGTACCAGTGACATGTAAATATATCAATTTTGACTTGAATATAATTGATGATGCGAATTGCTCGAGTTAGAGGGGTTTTGGCCAGCAAGTTGGTCCTGACTGATGTTACGACCAGCAGTGGCGGGGGCCGTCGCCTCCACACATAACGGTCGGGTACGTACAAGTCCAAAAACGGCAAAAAAATAATGCCTGTTGTATTTAAATATTTATTTTATTATGTTTTTAGTATTTGTTGTTATAGCGGCAACAGAAATACATAATCTGTCTAACTATCACGGATCATGAGATACAGCCTGGTGACAGACGGACGGCGGAGTCTTAGTAATAGGCCGCTCTATTCTGCAAAACATCTCAACGTGAAAAGTTTAGGTGAAGTGAGCATGAAGTGAGCTGGATGCAAGAGATTGACACTATTGACAGCTCACTTGAAGCTCACTTCACCTAATCTTTCACGGTGAGATTTTTACGGAATAGATCGGAGGGTCCCGTCTCACCCTTTGGGTACGGAACCCAAAAAAAACAAGTGCTGTGTGTGTCAGCTCCGACACACGACACTGGAGTTTACTCCTTCATATTGTCTTTTGAATATACAACAGGCAGAGGGTAAATAATCGAAAAAAAACTGCCCAAATATCTTGATTTCGATCTAGATATTTGGGCAGTTTTATCGTGTGTAACATGTTTTTTTCAAAATTTTAATCCATGTTATTTACGAATAAAAATGTTACGCTTGTATAAATTACACTCCTAATAAAATTTCAAAACCCCGAGGGCCTTAAATTAAAATCGATTAGTATGGAAGTAAAGTCCAAAAAACTAGTGGACCAACTGCCATACCACAATAAGTAAACAAACCAGTCTTATTTATAAACAGACGTTCGTTATCGGTTAGCAGCTCGTCTGATAAATTATGTCATTGAGGAGATTCGGGCCGGCTGCCGACAGCGACCGTTGAGGCCGTCGAGTCTGTGCCGGTTGGACAATTGATAACGGTTGTTTTTATATGTTACAGTACAGTACTTTCCACTCTCTTAAATATTAGTGATAGCCTAATGGTGTGACCGTCGGACTGCCAAGTCATAGGTCTCGAGTTCGAAGACAACGTACAGGCAACGGAAGGAACACGGGTGGGTTTTAGTCAGTAAGAGTCTGACACGCCCTCCTGCTCCGCCCAGAGCAGGAGAAGTTATTTGATAATTTCCCACCCAGAAAAAAAAAAAAAAAAAAAAAGGCACTCACCTCTGACTTTTCGGATTAATGTGAAATAATGTAAATAAAAATAAAAAAGCTTTTATTAATTCCTTACAATTACATACAATATATAATAAAAACCCTGTCCCATCCGAAGGCACATGGGTGCTGCAAAAATATTACGAAAAAGTAATAAAAAATCTTATTATTATTGAAAATACAAAGTTATTGCTATTTAAAATTCACATTTTCCATTCAAAATTTGCAAATTTTCAACAGAGAATAAGAATAAGTGATGGCCGCTGGCGCCCCTTGTAAAATAACTCGGTAAAAACTTTAATTTCGTTGAAAACGAAAAATCGTTTATATTTGGTTTATGCACCGGCTTTAATTCCCGCCCTCGAGCCTGCCGGGTCCTAAAATATACGGCCTCGGCAGCCGACTTTGGCTTCATTCAAACAATTATTACAAATCTAATTAACACAGCAGTGAAATAATCTTAAAGTTCAGTTGGTTCAAGGCCTACACTGGTTAGTGATGCGTCATTTGATTCTTAAACTTGACAATGATACTCAAATGTCATTTACCTCATGTTTTTTCTGCTTCCGTAAGACACTCTTTGATTTCGTTTTGCTTCATGGCTATTTAAAAGCGATGAAAACAGGATGTAAGGGCCCAGGTCTAATTAACTTTAGATAATTAGCGTGAACTGTGAGGCAGAAGATAACGTAGAATTTTATTTAGATCTAAATAAAATTCTGTATTGTCAAATAGGCAGACACTTCTGCCAATCCTCTTACCTACCTAATGGCTAGGTATTTTGTAACAAAATACTCTATTACCGAGGAAAAGAACATGACACAATTTTCTGTTGTCATCCCAAGATTCCCAACGACAGACATCCCATACATGACATACCAGATAATCACAAAAAAATAACCCTCTTTCTCACAAGAATTGCTAATTTTACCCTAATTCTAAAGACGTCAATAATATTTGGGTCGGCTTTCAGTCTAAACAGAATTATTACATCTTACACTGTCTGACCTTGTTATCAAAAGACGTTATCCTTGTAGACCGGTACCCGATACCGGTCTACACAACAAATAAACGTTGAACGTTAAAAAATCGTTATTTTAAATATTACCGTTGAGAATTCGCGATAGTGACTTATCGGTTGTTAACAATCAGTGTATTAACATTTATTTTTATGTATGCTTATATTGATTGTAAAGTTATGCAATAATAACAGTCGTGGCTAGGGTTACCATACATGTAAGGGAGGATGCCTGTGTAGTATGAACAAAATGCCTGATTGTTCAGAAAAATGCCTGTCTATTTAAAAAAAACTGTGAATAACATTGATTCAAAATGAAAAGTAAGTATCTACTTATATGAACAATTTACGACCACAAACTAATTTAGAAAAAACGAACTTACTAAACTGAGTGGTACTTTTCCGAAGATATTTAATTTTTTTCTAAAATATACTTAAATACTTATAAAAATCTTCATACGTAACGTTTAAAAAAAAGGTTTTCTTGGGCTACTAATAACGCTTTTATCGACTGTATTGTCAGGCGATTCCTTTCTTTACTCAACTGTGCAGTTATAAGGGAAATTAAAAAATGCCTGTCTCAGCTTATCGCCGGCCGCACGCCTGTCTAAACCGCAAAATGCCTGTCAAATGCGGCAAATGCCTGTCAGATGGTAACCCTAGTCGTGGCTAAAGGAAATAGCACACATATCAACTCAGAATCGTAACGTAATCGACTCGCCTCGGGACAAGCTCACGAACCGCGGCGATGAGGTGACGATCCCTTTCCGAGTTGATATGTGTACCCTTAATGATAACAGCCGCGGTCGGTACGTCGATGGGCCCATCCATTACATATCGAGACCTCGTCTTGCCTCGGAAAGCACGTTAACCAGTTGGTTCCGGCTGTCATTCGTAGATCTTTGACAGTCGTTACTGGAAGTTAGAAGCCCGAAAATCTGACAACAAGTCTTGTCAAGGGGTATCGTGGTACCCAGTTACTGGGTTGTGGAGGTCAGATCGGTAGATACTCCATGTACGATATTGGTATTCAGCTGCATTCGGTTAGACTGGAAGCCGACCCAAGCTAGGAAAAGGCTGGCAGATGATGCCTTATGCAAATACTTATTGCATAATGACTAGGAATACTCCGATTTCCGATTTTGTAATTGTCGTTTTTACGAAATCGGTGCGATAAATGAGAAATTTAGTAATTAGTACGAAATGTTGTGTTTTCTATACTTTGCCACGAAAATTTGACGAAAAACATTTTTAAACGCAAAAATCCCGTGACGTAGGTAACAAGAAGCGTGTTGCCACCGCCCGCGTTTATCTGTCTTTATTTTGACCTTTATCCCCCCCCCCCCAACCTCTTCATTCTTCAATGAGATACCACAGGATGAACTCTTAGATGGATACGTTCATTTCCATAGGCAGCTACTAAATTTAGTTCAGTAAGAATCTCCTGTCGACGTCAAACAAAATTTTGTAGCAACAAAATGTAGCTACCCTAGATAGGTATATAAAACTCTTTAGTATCTACAATATTGTCATTTAAATGACTGAAGGCAAAAACTTACGCATGAAAACATTGAAACAACCACAATGTTAGCATGTAACAAAAGAAAAACAATAGTTAGTTAGGTCTTATAATGACTAAGCAAATAAAGACGTGAAACAAATGAAAATCTATTTCATAAACTAAAATCGAAAAGACATATGTTAAAAATTTCTAATGTACCACATAAAACGGCTCTATTTAACACGTTAAACGCCGAGCTAAAAATGGCAGTTAGTCATTTGGGCCACGGGGGACACCGGTGGGCCACCCTGTATTGAACTGTTCGGGCCACGGAGGACACCCGTGACCGGAGAGAGGTGTTCACATCAAACATTGATTACAAGCCACGGGGCATTAATATTGAATGAAAACGGTAAAGATGTGACCCGCGTGGCCCTGTGCAACGCCCAAAACAGCTTGGTTTTTTAATATTTAGAAAAGATTAAAAATTACAGCGAATTTCTTAGGAGATGTTAGGGGTGCCCTAAAACAGAATAAAAAATGTATAATTTTTCTTGTGTTTATTTATGTATAAAAATGGCTAATAATTAAATGACCTAAAAAATATTAAAATAGAAAAAAGTACATTAGTGAAGTTTATTGAAACAGGGCAAGCAAAGTGATGGTTTGGAGGGACATTGTTCGCAATAAGTGATCACTTTTTGTGACTTATTTTTAGCAATCTTGCTACCCATGGTTGAAGCTATCTCTTTAAAGCACTGACGGCAAGTTCTTCTAGCTGCTCTTACCATACCATCTTTTTTTGATAAAACATGTTTTATTCTTCTTGGTCTTACTAGGACTTCAGGTTCTTGTAGTTTCTGACATAGATGCACCAATAACTGTTTTCTGAAATCTACGATTTGAATGTTTTTTTTGTTACATTTTTATACAACGTCAAAGCATTAACAATAGCAGTATTTAAAAGAAGATCTATCGCCAGTTTCTTGTACCATTTAACCGACTTACGCAAAGGTGTTGAATAGGCAGCCATTTGGTCCGACAAATCAACGGCCCCTTTTGCTCTATTATAATCACATATAATTTTGGGTTTTGAAACTATTTTTCCACGTTTTGTTCACTGTACACACTAAATGCGGCTAGCGGGAATAACTTACACCGCGCGAGAAAGATGCGCGGGCGCGCGGGGTGGGACGCGCGGCGACCCCGCGGCCCCCGCAAACATAATATCGAGATTTTATATCACCAGGCCACGGGGGTCACCGATGACCGATTACAAGTTTCCTTAAGAAAATATCACGAAAAATTGTTTAAATCAAATTAAATATGCAAATTTAGTCATTTTTCATTGTTTTGTGACGATATTAACTTAAGCGAAAAATGATAGAATTGATGATTTCCACTAAGCCTGAACGGGTTTGCTTAAATCGCCCACCGGTGGGCCTTTACAACTAAATACCTATTGACATTCTGAGCACTAAGGAACTTCCAATATTTAAAAATAAATTACGAAACTTTTTAATTGATAAAGCATTCTATACGATCCAAGATTTCTTGAATTATTGATTGATTTGTTTAAACATTTAACTGTATTCTGACATTAATAATAACTAAATTTGACATGTAAAATAATTTTAAATTTAATGCCAATACATAATTATTGTATGCCTATTAGGCAGGACATATTGGAACTTATAATTTTTCTGTTAAGACCTGTAACAAACATATGCCCACAATAAAGATATTTTGAATTTTGAATTTTTTTTTTTGAAAATTTTTTGAATTTTCATTTTAAAATTTCAGTTTTTTTTCTGTCGAATAAAAGCGAAATATTCTATTATGAGTTTATATTTATGTGACGATTTTTTATTGCGAAATACGTAACGTACCCAAATAATGAGTGACTAATGTTTATAGTAGACAAGACAATGGAGCTCTTTGTAAAGGAACTGGTACGGAGAAGTGTCTACGTTACATTATCAATGCATTCCCTGAAGGGCAGAGGTGTACCTATAGTACACCCATGTCAGTTATGTTAAAGTCTCATTGCATAGTACTCGTATTATGGGGATTGACAGTTAGTTATGCAATCCTAAAACGGCTGAACGGATGTGGATGAAATCTGCACACGGGTAGACCATGCTCTGGGTCAGGACATTGGATAATTTTAATCCAGATATTCCCACGGGATCGAGACTTAGAGAGAAACCGCGGGCGCAGCTGGTAATATTTTAAATGCGAAAATGAGTTTGTTTGTCTCTTTCACGTAAAAACGTCTGAATGGATTTGGATGAAATTTGACACATAGGTAGACCATGAACTGGGTTAGGAGATAGGATACTTTTTATTCCGATAAACGCAGACGAAATCGTGGTTAATAAGTTAATCATATTAATATTTTGTACGTATCTATTATGGCACCTAACAATCTTGTATACCTTGAAATTAATAAAGTATAAATATTCAGAGAATCATGTCTGACTGCTTGAGGACATCTTGTTTGGAGGCGTCTAATTATATCTTAATTAATTCATATTATTTGTTTGAATATTGCAAGTTATGTAACGAACATAATCTAATCTGCTGTTTATTGATGACTAGCTCTTGGCCACGGGTTCTCTCGCATCTTAGGGAACCTACAACATGCACAAAACTGATTAAAATTGATTTACATCCGTCACCTCACACTTCAGGTCCAGTTGAAAACCAGCGTCAGGCACTAGTTGTCTGGCATTTTTGCTGAACTGGGCCTATTTGGCACAGCCGTGAGGCACACATTCTTGCTAGTATCTTACAACGCACTTTACACTTTTTATTTTGTATTCTTTCTTTTTACTTGTGTGCCTTTTAGTCTGCGCTAAATAAATGTATTTTCTTTCTTTCTTTCTTTCTTTCTTTAGGTAGGTACTTGGATGGCGAAATGTGTCATCGCACAAGAATACTTATTTACATAACATCTTTGTGTTACCGCATTTAAAGCAAATAAATGACTTTGATAAAAAATCAATAACAGCCGCACGGGTCAATCGATCAGGCTAAGCTACGCTGGCCGCCGCCAGTCCGTGGATGGGTGACCATCTTAACATTACCGGTCCCGTCTGTCATTCGTGGATCTTTGACAGTCGTTACGGGTGGTCAGAAGCCCGAAGGTCTGACAACCAGTCATAACAAAGGGTATCGTATTACCTAGTAACTGGGTTGTGGAGGTCAGACAGGCAGTTAGACACTGAGTTATATTACTTGTAAAAATGCTGGGAATATCGTATAATTTTACAATGTTTGTAAATATGTGAGCACCATGCATCTATCACATGATTAATTTATCTGTCAATCCTTAATTTTCATTATTTTTACCTAACGTGGTATAGTAATCTTATTCTAGGTGCATCGTCTTCACATATAATTATATAATTGATGTATACAAGATATTGTGAAAACATTTTAAAAGAGTAACGGTGGAGTTTCTTGCCCATTCTTCTCCATACGAAAACTACCTTTTGGAAGGGGCAACTAGAATCAATTATTATTTAAATGTTGACGTTCAAAAGTGCCTTTTTTGTGCCTAATTGAAATAAATTATTTGAGTTTGACTTTGCAGTCGCTCCATGTAAAATACTGGTATTCAGCTGCATCCGGTTAGACTGGAAGCAGACCCCAATTAATATAGTTGTGAAAAGGCTACGCATGTAATGATCATCATTTCAGCCGAAACACGTCCACTGCTGGACATAGGTCTCCCCCAAGCACCGCCACTTTGACCGGTTCTGTGCTTCTCGCATCCAGCGGATTCCTGCGGCCTTCACCAGGTCATCGGTCCATCGATGGTATAAAAAGTATCCTGTGTTAATCCAGCTGATCCTGTTAAAATCGTACCGTGAAATCTTAGGTCAAGTCAGCTGTGATTGATATGAGCTATGATGCTAGGAATTGGCACTTTTGACAGCTGACTTCACTACAGCTCTCACAGCTCACTCAGCATCTCAGTTCACTTCAGTGGCGGGATCCAGGATTGCCATTTGGGAGAGGCTTCACCCCGCTGAGGGTAGATTTTAGCAAAATAAACAACAATAAAGTGCTCTAATTTTATTTTGCTTTACGCATAAATCAAGCCTGTTATTTTTCAGTTTGGAGTGTTTTTTTTTGAAAGTCAATTGTTTTTTGTAAAAAGTTTTTATTTTTAACCGACTTCAAAAAAAAATTAAACATCCGAATTGATAACCTCCATCAATTCGGATGTTTAATTTTTGTTTTTCCTTTATAGTTATGATATCTACCACACACAAATTCGAATACCACTACCTGCTATGTAAATAACAGTGACAGGAACTTATGATCATACCATCCACATAGACTAAGGGGGAAAAATACGTATTATTGAAGTTAACTCAAAAACTTTCTGAGAAATGTTAATAAAATTTATATGGAACTATCTCGATTGCATACCCTTTCAAACAAAAAAAGAATTTTCAATATCGGTCCGCAATTGACGGAGAAATCGGTGAACAAACATAAACAAAAAATAATTAAATACAGTGGAACATAGAACCTTCTTCTCCTTTTTAGAAGTCGGTTAAAAGCATCGTTATGAATCCGCTTAAAAAAAACTGTATTTATTCATACGTTGTATTTTAAATAATCCATATTCAAGTTCGTTACATTACATCAGCAATTCATAACTTAAAGAATATCTACAAGGTCATTGGTGTACATACATAATGACAAGGTCGGACAGTTCTCACGATTTTCCTAATTGCAGTACCTAAAGCTAAATGTAGCAAAACATACCGAGATTTGCGACGCTTGCATAATTGTCAGAACAGCAGCTAACTACCTCGGCTCGGGGAGAAAAAATACGTATTACCGGGAACTGCGCCATCATTATACGAAACTGCGAAAAAAGGATGGTGCTAGCGGCCTTGTATAGCTCCGTCTCTCACTGACACTGGAATAATGGTGGCATTTATACATCATAATACGGCCACTGTATAATAACGCAACGATGCGGGCGTGGTTTAAAACAAGATATAGTGGCAAAAATTGAAAAGAGTGTCAGATCAGCGGTTAGGACACGGAACACTCGACAAATCCCTTTCACTTCATGGAACCCTACATTCAACGATAACAAATAATACTCGTAAGTAATAAACTTGTAGTACCATAAATTGACGTAAAACTAATCCTTTACGAGATGTTTCGCAGCAAATTCCAGAAATTTTCGCTCAAAACAAACTCAAACTCCAAGCATTTACTTTTAAAATGGTCATGGAGTCGGTCAGTCAGAAATATGAAGCTAGTTGCCCATTCCAAAGCGTAGTAGGTACCTATGGAGAAGAACGGCCGAGAAAGTCCACGGACACTCTTTTAAATCAAAAATTTGATACAAAATATTGGTTAGATCATTCATGTTGAAATTATACATGTGAGAACAATGTAGTAAGCGTCCGTAATAAAAAGATAAAGAACCATTAAAAAAATATATATAAGCCATAGAAGCAAAGAGATTACCAGTCCCATCTGACGGCGCCCGTTCACGAACATGACGCATGGATCAGCACCATTCAGCTCAACCATTTTGAAGGGAGCTAAATGATCCAACACACGCGCCACCGCCAGCGAGACATCTGAGTGATCATGACATACCTAGTCACAGCCGCCAGGGCACATTCAAGTCAATGAAAGACATATTACCCGGTAAATGGTAGGCTCTTTAGTACATAGTACTCACATCTGTGCTATGCAATTATATAATACAAAAGAGATTGAGTTTATACAATACAAAGATGGTCTTACAATCTTCAGCAGCTCCAACAGTATTTTAAAAATGTTAATCAATTAGTTGTGGTGGTGGAGCAGGACCAGCAATGAGCCAAGCATTTTTATCAGTGATGTAATCCCCCAACTTATAATACGCCTGCCTCTCAACAAACAATCCAATCAAATAAACATATTATATTAAATTATATATATTTTAAATATCGGATTCATGGAACCCTTGTGACTTTTCTACGGAACCCTTGGGTTCCGTAGAAAAGTCAGATATTTAACACAGGGATTCCTAAGGTGGTAGAAACCACTTTAGGAATCCCTGTGTTAAATGGTTAGGTTATGTTGGGAGGATGAATGAAAGGCGACTAACAAATGGTATTTACAAGACGAGTGGAAACGCCGGGAGGGGACGCCCCAGGAGGACAGTGAGTAGTCGGAGGAGTTACACCTTTATAATGGTGATGTTCTTCAGAAAGGTCTCGCAACCAGCGTACGTGTATGAAATGAAATTAAATGAACTTAAATGAAATTAAATGAGATTAAATGAAATTAAATGAGATTAAATGAAATTCAATGAAATTGAATGAAAATTAAAATAAATGAAAGTATTTATTCTGTAAGTAGGATACCTATCGGAATAACTATTACACACGTCATAAAAAATATAAAAAATAATCTGGATGGACTCGATATTTCCTATCTGACTACCACTGAGAAGAAATGGTGAAACAAACTCAGGGGTCAAGAGTCAAGGTGCTAGCGGGACAGACTGCCTACTAACATCGCTACTCAAGGAAGATTATATTTAAACATGATTTATTTCGCCTTTGTGTTTTACCAGCAGTGAGATCATTACAGGTAGGTCCATTAAAACAAAATATTTATTTATTTATTAAAATCTCCCATACAACTATCATTACAGGTGTAATTTACCCAATGTGACAGTGCGGTCATTTACAAATCTATACTTACTAATTTTTTTACAATTTAAATATAACTAGCTTTTGCTCGCGGCATTGCCCGCGTTGATATCGAATAATACCCCATGGGTACAGAAGCCAGCAGGTCAACCTACCCGAAGCTGTCAAATTTGCCCAATCAACTTTGAACCTTATGTTTTAGTGATAAAGTTGAAAATCTATTAAAGAAGTTTGACAGATTGTAGTAGGTTGATGTTCTGGCGTCTGTACGTACTACCGGG
The DNA here is from genome assembly GCA_949128155.2 of Xanthia icteritia. Taxonomy (NCBI): domain Eukaryota; kingdom Metazoa; phylum Arthropoda; class Insecta; order Lepidoptera; family Noctuidae; genus Xanthia; species Xanthia icteritia. The sequence goes on along the minus strand of OX421958.2, from coordinate 13,285,615 downwards.
ATTACATACCTAATAGCCGAAGAAACGCTGCGCGCGCGTTGTCGTCAACCATAATTATTTTGTTACGCGTAATTTTGAATCCCTTTAAACATGGACGAACAAAAAAATTCGGACAGATTCTCGCTAACAAGAAACTGTGTCACTCAAGTTGGCCAGCTCTCTGTATGCAGGCCAGCACGCACACATTCACACATTAGTTGGTCAGCCAATTGTCACGCAAACGTCAACTCACACATAAATATTTACCCATACGTACAGCGAGCTGGCCGACTTGAGTGACACAGTTTCTTGTTAGTGAGAATCCGTCCGACTTTTTTTATTCGTTTCATTTTAATGATAATATATGATGTCAAGGCAAATTTTAATCTAAATTAAATGCCCAATTTAAATAACATATTTTAGTCGATAAAGTTAAATACAATACCGGTCAAAATAGCTTCGGAAATAACAATATTCTTTTTATCAAATTCTGAAAGATAAAAATTGTTATTGTGCATCTACCATCTTCTAAAGATGACATAATATGCCATCGCGGGATTTTTGTTGAACTTTTTAAGACGTATAATCCTGTACTTAGAAAGAAAAATAGGTTTATTTGTCACAGAAACACGTGCATACAAAAAGACAAGAGACAACATAAATTTTATTTATTATCTCTCACGGTTTACGCGGCGCACGCCAGTAAAGCTCCCAGTCGGCATGATTTTTTCCGACATCTTCAACAAAAATCGTCATATTTCAGCCAATTTACACAAAACCATAATGAATTATACACCAAAACCTTCCTCATGAATCACTCCGTCTATTGGTGAAAACCGTTTGAAAATCTGTTCGGTAGTTTTTGAGTTTATCGCGTTCAGACAGACAGACGTGGCGGGGGACTTTGTTTTATAATATATAAGTATGGATAAGGATTTATAGGCTAAAACAACTTGTAACATAATAGAGACTTTAACACAATACAACACAATAACATACACTCAAATATTTCGCTGTTTTGATTAATTTGGCAATATTACTGTGTGGCAATTTGAACTAGAATATTAATAATGAATTGCAATTATAACACTAAATTTGATGTTGTAACCGCTTTAGGTGTAAAAAAGACATTTGGACAGTTTCCAAATACTTTTTTTACATCTAAAACTAAATATTCGGTGTTACGATATTAATTATTGCATGTAGGTAATATTCAATATTCTAGTTCACTAGTCAGCCACATTTATTATTTTCATACAGTAATGTTGCCAAATTAATCAAAACAGCGAAATATTTGAATGTCATTTGCGACGTTGCCGCGTTGGCCACTTTCTAGTATATTGTGAGTTCTATATTACTCTCTCTTGCTCTCACTTACCTTCATGTCAACAGACACAAATCAAACTGGTAGCTAATTTAAATGTATAACATAATATTATATATATTATATATTTAAAACATATATTATATTACATTGATCTTACATTCTGTGATTACTTCCCCACACACTGACTTATTAAATGTAAAATTTTAGGAAAATCGTCTTCTTTTACAATGTTTGTAAATATGTGAGCACCGTGTAATCTATCGCATAATTAATAAATCTGTCGTTGCTTCATATTTAATTCTTTTTACCTATTGTGGTATAGTAATTTTATTCTAGGTGCATCGTCCTCACATATAATTATATAACTAATGTATTGTACTTATACAAAATATTGTAAAACATTTTAAAAGAGTAACGGTGGAGTTTCTTGCCCATTCTTCTCCATGCGAAAACTACCTTTTGGAAGGGGCGACTAGGATCTACATTTTTTTTGTTAATTTTGAAGTTCAAAAGTGCCTGATAAGTGACTATTTGAAATAAATATGATAGTCATAAATATAAGAATAGTCCTCCAGACAGAACTTCGGCCATGGCGACCAATCTCAGCGGAGACCAGCCTTCGGCGCGGGAGATATTATAGTGCACAAGTGTGTGCGAGTCATAAGTATACAATTCTACATAACAACACGCCTGTAGTCCCCGAAGAGTAAGGCAGAGGTGTATCCTTTAGTACACCCACATTTCGCCAGTTATATTTAAGTCCCATGTAATAGGGGCATAGGGGGCGAGCCTATTGCCATCAACGGGGCACAAATCCAGACTTCGGGCTGCTACTGAGAAATTCCAGATGGAAAAACCCAATAAAATTTCGCCCGACCCGAGATTCGAACCCAAGACCTAGCAGTAGCGCTTGACCAACGAGGCAGTGAATATACGTATAGCATAATCAGCCTATAATGTTACCACTGCTAGGACATAAGCCTCCTCTCTGTGACAGGGAGCGAGCCGTGACAGTTCGAATTGGTGGAAGTCCATATCTTCAAAATTTTTGTTCCTAGGACATGACGGATTCCTCACATGATTCTCCATAATTGATCAGTCTGGTCACTCTAACTCAGTTTCAACATGTTAAGTATTATTCATTCAATTTTTAAACTATTTTAGCATTGAAACAGAATTGCTGGTCAATTATGATTAGTTGCAGATGCAAAATAACAGGCCAAGTTCGTTTCGGACCTCGCAGTGAAGGGTTCCGTAATTGGGATGAATATATTTACGCGTACACAGTATCGATTTTATTGTCAGCAAAGGTAAGTTTGTATTTTATAGTATTCCTCGGTAAACCTATGAAAAACAAAGTTATTACCGCAATTGTGACCAAAAATATCCCGTATCTCAAAAAATATTGATTTTATCAAATAAAAAAGTCACTTTGAAACATCTTTAAGTATGGGATCAAACGATACCTCACACGCTTATGTATATTGCTTTTTTTAATGGCTCAGATACATAGAGTGTCACCCCTTATTATTTTTTCGTAATTTCACTACACCATTATTTAGCGGTGCACAGAATACACATTCTTTCTAATTTCCATCGAATACGAATACGATATACCTACTACACAAGTATCCAAGCAAAATGGCTGTTTAACATCCGGAGTTCCGGACGGACCGACGGTATTTTTAATATTTATTATATTTTGAATTGTTTTTTTTTTTGTACATTGTTCTCACATAAAATATAGAAGTAACGAGAATAATGTACCTATGATTTTGTAATATCTTAAGATAATACAAAGAGTGTCCTTGGAGTTTCTTGCCAGTTCTTCTCCATAGAGATATACGTTTTGGAATGGGCAACTAGCTTCAACTTTCTGACTAACTGACTGATTCTTTGACAATTCAAAAGTGCCTGTAGATAAATGGTTTAATTCAAATAAATGTTTTGAGTTTGAATTTGGACGAAATTATAAGGGTTCCGTTTTTGCCATTTGGCTACGGAACCCTAACAAAACAAAGCTATAGTAAACAGTAACCGCAGAATATTTTATTGTTGTGGTTACAACAGCATTGTTAACTATTGACCAATTGTTTAAACAACAACAGTTTCATGTAGATCTCTTTCAACCAATAACATTCCAATTCTTTAGTATCGGCACTAACTAAGATAATGTGTTTGAATTAATATTTTTAAAAGAGTAACCATGGTGTTTCTTGCCGGCTCTTCTCCATAGGAAACGACCAATTGGAACCGTGCACCTAGCTTGTGTTTCATAAGTGCCCAAGTCACATAAACCTATTATGTGACATAAAATATTTGATTTTGAATTGATCAATCAACTCAGTATAATATCTCAGTCCACTGCTGGATGTGGCATCTACATCGCCATGCGAACTACGCATCATCAGCAGGATTTCGCGTGACGTCAGGTCACGCGAAATCCTGCATCGCGCAAGCAGGGTTTACCGCGCGATCAATAGTCGGGCAGTTGCCCACCAGACACGACACCAGGGTCGGAGGATCCTCCGTTTTCTATAGAAAATGAGAACTTTACCCCCTCCTTCTTGTTTTGATTCATTTTTAGGGTTCCGTAACTACAAAGAAAAAAACAGACCCCTATAGGATCACTTCTTTGTCCGTCCGTCAGCCAGACCTTTTTCTCAGGAACGCGTGGACGTATCAAGTTGAAATTAATATCAAATACGTAAGTCTATAGTCCCTTGGAGCACTAAAAAAATTAAGCTTTTAAGTCGACGCAATAAAAAAATATGGGCATTTATGCGACATAATATTTTGATGCTCGTAAATAAATCAAAACCTACAGGGTACTTCCCGTTGACCTAGAATCATGCATGCATCAGCACAAGTAATGGAAAAAGTTCGAAAAAATTAAGTTTTTTTTTTTGTGGAGAATTGACCGTGACGTATATCGATGTATAGGAGAACATGTTTTTCAACTACAATGCTAAGTTTGTTTTTGGGATAAATTCATCTCAACTGAACTTTACTCACTTTGTGAGGTCCTCACAGTGAGACAGTTGTTCGTCCTTCAAACAGTTTTTAAGAAACACCTGCTTCTGCCTTACGACCCTCAGCTTCCAACAAACAAGCGGCGTGCCGACAGAGTTTGCAAGACTGAGCGCTGCAGGTTAGCATTGGTTAGTCGCCACTTCAACCATACCAGCTCTAAACTTTACAATGACATAAATATAAGATTTAATATTTACCCTATGACTAAAAGTCTACTGAAGATAAAAGTGACTGACTGGCTTAAATCCTTGTCGTATGAAGAAACTGAGCAACTTATGGTATCATAACACGGTAAACACACACACTCACACACATACACATAACACACTTCACCCCACCTCCACTCTACACCTTATACTACATAGTAACCTCCACATAGAGTATATTCTCCTTTTTATTCCTTTTAAGAAAAAAAATAATGTAATTCTACAATTAATTACTAATTAACGTTCTTTGTGAAGTCTGGAACAATGTCTTTGTATATATTTTTGTGTTGGGCGTCGTTAGCTGCGCCACAGTATTTTACTTTTGTGGCTATCTTCGTTTTCCTTTGTAAATTGTAAACTTAAGTTGTTCCAAATAAACTTCTACGGAACCCTTCATTGAGCGTGGTCCGACACAAACTTAGCCGGTTTTTTTTATGCCTATCCCAAGTTGTGCCACAAGACCCGGTAGGAATGAATGCCGTGCTATTGGTCAGTCGGCAAGAGTTGAATATCATTAGCTAACTACCTAACTTTTTTCACAACTATGTTGCGGTCGGCTTCCAGTCTAACCAGGTGCAGCTGAATACAAGTACTTCACATGGAACGACTGCCTATCTGACCTTCACACATGCAGTTACTGGGTAACACGATACTCCTTAGTGAGACTGGTTGTCAAACTTTTGGTTTCTGACTACCCGTACCGATTGTCAAAACAACTACGAATGAAGCCCGAAGGGGTCTCGGTATGTAGGTAATGGATACAAATGTGGTAATTTATTCTCTTACAAGTCGTCTATCAACAAAGATGACGAACACCTATACAAATTTTCATCCCTTATTTAGCCCAAATAGGGGATGAAAAATTTTACGTTTCCAGACCTTGGTTTAGGTTGTGCGTTGTCTGACGGCGAATTAGAGAATTTAAGATTATTATTTAATTTAAGAAGATAGCAATTTGTGCTTACGGTATCTCAGAAGAAGAGTGTCATAATTTTTAGTATCTAGTGTTGATGGTTCGGTTATGTTGACTGTGTTCATAATAATAATTTATTTTTATCATGAGCGTTTATACAGAAAGAGGGCGTCGCACTGTGGATCGAAAATCGCCTCTAGAAGACTTAGGGATTTTAATTTGCAAGTGGCAGATTTTTTGCCGGTTATCGCTTCTATTAGTTATTACTTCGCGCACTTTTATTGCAAAACATCGATAATTAGTTAACTACCCTCATTAGAGTTTTAAAAGATGTGCTAATGAAAATTTCTAATCGTCAAAAATATTTCTTAGAACTCAACACAACTAATCAACAAATTAGCTTACTTATCAGAAATCATTAACAATAATTTAATCACCTATTCAGACTTATTAGTAGACTAAATCATTGTAATTACTTAATCACTTATTTTCAGACTCACTAGAAGACTAAACATTTGTTATTTGGTATTTTGGTTGTATGAAGTTAAAGTTTTAAAACTCATTTTGTATTGATAAATATCTAGCTCAAACATAGTTGTCTAAGTGTGGATGTACTATAAACCTCTGACTACTCCTTCGGGAATATAGGGGTGATGCTATTTTATGTTACGTGTTGTTAAAAGTCTGTGTTCCTCAACTTAAACACTAAAAGGAACCGTTGCATATGTAAAAATAAATAAAAATATTTTGACGATTTAAAAAAAAAAATCAGCAGCGATAACCGTTATATGACATATGTCAAAAAATCATAAATAATTAGTAATATAACCATCTGTGAGGATATTACGGTTTTCCTGGCTGTTTACGAGATAATTAACTTTTTCATACTAGCTTCATACAAATTTTTCGTAAAAAAATTATAATTCCTGCGTTTTTGTGCAGAATTAACTCGGGTGTCATTTTTGAATAAAGTAATAACGAATAGAAGCGATAACCGGAAAAAAATCCGGCACTTGCAAATTGAAATCCCTAAGTCTTCTAGAGGCGATTTTCGATCCACAGTGCGTCGTCGCAAATAGCTGTCAAATATTTCGCTGTTTTGATTAATCTGGCAATGTTATTGTACGGAAATAAGAAATATGGTTAACTAGTGAATTAAAATATTGATTATGAAATGCAATAATTAATATTGTAACACAGAATATTTAGTTTTAGATGTAAAAAAAGTATTTATTTGGAAACTTTCCAAATTCCTTTTTTACATCTAAAACGGTTACAACAGCAATGGTGCCGATTCTCTTGTCACAAATGCCTCTAAACTAGACTAAAAATCACTAAAATTTAGTTTATTCCTGTCAAACGATGATTTCTCATTCTGAAATAGACTAAAGTGACACAACTTAACTATATTTTAGTTTGACAGCACTAAGATGGCACTGAGATTTTAAATTAGTGAAAATTACAATTTTGCTATTCTGAATTTGACGTTTTTCACCAAAAATTTTAATTGTCTGCCTAAATCTGACCATTTTTAATCGCGATAAAATATGGTGTGGAGTACTATTAGATGTCATGAACTAAAATTCACACGAACACCTCGACTTCAGATGCAAAAACAGTACTGTATATATATTTTTTTCTTTTCTTTTGCTTATAACTCAAAAATGGTGTCCTATCGCAAAAGTAATGAAAATTTCGACCCCCTTTATGAAACCCTTATACCCCTAATTATCAACACGTAGGTGGTAATATTTTTTTTTATTTTCCATGCAAAACGTGAAAAATTCCATATAAAACACGCCAGGCTGCCCCCCCTGCGCACCTCCGGCTCTAAAAAATTCACGGGGTAGGGCACAAACAAGTGTGTGCCAAGTGGAGTCGCGATTGTCAAATTCGATTTAGTTGTGTCAAAATAATTTTTAAGTTTAGAGACTTTTTATTGCAGAATAGCGTTAAGATTCTCATAGAAAAAAGTAAGGAATTTTAGTGATAGTTTAGTTAGTTTAGTTCGGTGTACAAGAGAATCGGCACCAATGTCAGTGTTATAATTGCAATTCATTATTAATATTCTAGTCCACTAGTTAGCCATATTTCTTATTTCCTTGCAGTAATACTGTTAATTTAATCAAAACAGATAAATATTTGACAGCTATTTACGCCGTTGCCAACTTTTTGCAGCGGTCGGTAGGTACCTAGTGCTACTACTCGTATCTATAGTGGTTACTTAGTCAGTCTTAAGTTAGAATCTCAGTTGTTTCGAATAAAGTAGTACTGTAGTGGTTTCATAATATCAGATATATAAAAAAGTTATATTTCTATGGTTTTAATAGCACCTACATTGATCATAATCTAACTTCAGTTTTGCGTCTGTAACCCAGAGGCACTTATCTACGATGCCTTTGGTAGGACCTACTATTACAGCTTTCTATCAGGGTCGTCGGGACGACTTTTAATAAAAAACACCGTATCTTCACTTATCGTTTAGCGAATTCACACCATGTTTAGCTACAAATATGTGTATGTAGGTTTGTTTGTAGATATGCATAATGCTATAACTATCAGCTCACACGCACATGCCAATCAGAATTGATTCGTGATCGTGACTATTCGTGACCAAATTGATGTATGAAATCAGTAATTATACAATTTTAAAACAATTAGGTACTACGTTCGTTTGTAGGTGAGCTATCGGGAGGTACTTTGTAGCATAATCAGCCTATAATGTTGCCAACTTGCCACAGATGGGACTGGGACACAGGCCCCCTCTCTGTAAGAGGGAGTGGGCCGTAATCCACCTCGCAGGCACAGGGGTAGATGTCACTTGTCTTCGCAATTTTGATTCTAAGACATGCCTTCACGATTCAAAATTCAAAAGTCAGTTATTCAAACTAGGCTGAGAATCAGCACTTTTCGAACGTCAAAATTACATAAGACAGTCCCTCAAAACGCCCGCCCTTCACCACTTCCTAGTGCTTTAGCTGGGAAGAAGAAGTGGCGCAACAAACTCCCCAGCAGCACAGCTTACTGTTCAGTAAGAAAAAAAAATTCTATATAATAGTATGCAAAATGATTAACATTACGCAACAGAAAACATAATTTAAATTATAAAACTAATAGCCATATGATAGCTAACACACGCCAATATATCTACCAACCAAAAACATTGAGAATTAGGTACCTATACTGAGGCAGAAATAAAAATAGCTAAACGAAAACAATATGTAAATAAAAGCCTCCAGGCATAAAGGGCGTGCCCGCTTACAAATAGCTGTAACTAGAAGTTATAATAGATAAACTAGGACCATCGAGGTAAAATAAAAAAAATTACGTTGTTTTCAATGGTAATGAAAATATTTACACAAAGTAAAGCGCCTGTCTAGGTAGGGCCCAGCTCTTGACCTCGATCTTGCCTGATGCTGAAAAGCAATGGATGAGGTCTATGATGGAACGAGCAAGCCCAGAAGATGCCTCTTCACTCTTGCTTTGAAGGCTGTGGTTATACGTGGAAGGGAACACACGCTGGCAGAGTTCCTCACTTTGGCCGTGCGCATAATACTCGTAAATGTGGAGGAGAAGTACCGAGTACGACTAGTTAATAGGTATATCGTTATTGTTCTTCTGCAAGGCAAAGCAGCATTGATTGCCACCATATCACCATCAATCACCACGCTTGCTCGCTGCGTTTTAGTGATAAGGTATACCAACCAACTTGCTAGATTCACCCTCCGAACTACCACGACTAACCACCCCCAGTTTCTAAAATCAGGTTTCTAATCAGAATCCGTTGTCATATTATCATGTAGCGTGATTGATTTACTAAAGTAACAAAACCCATTAAACCAATTAAATGTCTTTGGCATATCTCGGGGCCCTAGGGTCCCGGACCTTTGGAAGGCGTACGAGGGGCCGAAGCCAACTTGCAGAGATTACGAGACATTTTTAAGTGTTGAGGCTCCAACCGACGATTATCCCTTTAAATCATCAATATAGCACTAAATCGTCTGCATTATACAAGTGCAGCCAACGACCAACCCCCGGTTGGTGCAGGACTATTGCAGAACATGGAAACAAAACTATGGCTATGGGTTTGGGTGGCTTTAGTGGATTAAACCAATTAATTATTACGTTGACTGCTTCGTCGGTGTACTGGTCGGCTGAGCATGAGGTCCAGGGTTCGATTCCCGGGGCGAGCAACGTGTTATTGGGTTTTTCTATCTGGAATTTTGCAGTAGCAGCCCGAAGTCTGGATTTGTGCCCGGTCGATGGCAAAAGGCTCGCCGCCTATTACATGGGACTTAAATATAACTGGCGAAATGTGGGTGAAGGTACTATGGGTACACATCTGCAAAACCCTTTGGAGAATACAGGCGTGATGTTATGTTATTACATTTAAGTAAATAAATAATAATAATAAAAGTTTATTCAGCTAAAAAGGTAAAACATTAAATACAAATTTGCTTAAATCTACGAAAAATTAAATTGTGTTATGTGCCTGAACTAGCTCACCTGTGTTTCAGGCGAGGCAAGGTATATAATATTTCAAAATAATCACAGTAATTATAAAAATCTAGTCATGTAATCGGTATGTAAAAAGGTTTAAATAGTACAATGAATCCTACTTACTAAAAAACCTACCTATCCCAACATAAAAAAATTGCCTTTATTTCTTACTACTATTCGAGTTTAACATAAGATATGTTATAAAGTAACTTTATTTACACAAACGTATTTACATGATTTAAAAACAAACTTAAAATAATAATAATATGTACAAGTATATAGAAAGGGGGGGGGGGGTGGGGGGATTATTATAGGGCATCAAAAAATTCGTCCGCATCGTTGTCAACAGGAAAAGTGCCCAAAAGGCTGGCAGCATTGCCATTCAACGTGGCAATGCTGCTAGCCTTTTGGGCACTTTATTCTTTGGCACTTAAATCTTTATCTTTATCTTTAATTCTTTGGCCAAAGAATAGGCCAGCCCTCTGGTCACGTGAAGAGTCGAAATAAAGTTAACTTTTCTTAGTAGTAGTCGCCTCAACAGCGTAGGCTTCTCCTAAACCATTCCACACAGATCTTTCCCGCGCCTTTCGCATCCATAAGGGTCCACACCTTTCTTTGAAAATGTCTCTCCACCTTTTATTTGGTCTCCTCTTTTCCCTTCTCCTGACTCTCGGTATCCATTCCGTTAAAAGTTTTGTTCATTCTACATAATATGTGTCCTGCCCAATGCCACTCGAGTAATCGAGTTATTTTCATTAAGTACATCTATTATTTTAGTTTCCTTAAAAGGGAAACTAAAGGAAACTATCCTAGCTTAGCTTAACTTAATTAGTACACAAATACAATTGATGATCTGAAGGCCAATTCTCGTACTTAAAAAACGTTCACTTCAAGTAGCAATCTGTTAATTACGGGAATTGCCCCTCTGACTCTCCTCCCTCTGCGTAAAGTAAATTATTACTATTGTATAGAATCATGTTCTTCTAACTATTCAGACAGCTGTGCTGCTGGGGAGTTTGTTGCGCCACTTCTTCTTCCCAGCTAAAGCACTAGGAAGTGGTGAAGGGTGGGCGTTTTTGGGGGACTGTCTTATGTAATTTTGACGTTCGAAAAGTGCTGATTTTCAGCCTAGTTTGAATAAATGACTTTTGAATTTTGAATTTTGAATTTTGACTGAGGATTTCTTAAACCGTGGGGCATTTCGTTTCTTAAAAACCTAGATATTTTATCGAACATCGAAGGTCAATACCGCATAATAGGTAAGACTACGTTATAAAGGGCTTACCACCATTAATTAAACCAGTATAATTCTGATTTCTGAATAAGGAGATATTCCATAGAAAGAAACCAGCATCACGCCAATTATACATTAAGAGTACGACTGATTCTTTTGACCGTAAATATACATTCAAGGTTGAGTGTTAACTAATTTTAGAAAAGATTTTGATAGGAAATTAAAATCTGTAAATTTTCATTAGAATATTATAAATAACAACAGGGGCTGACTACCCAAATTACGAGTAATACAAAAATATGAAAGAAAAAAAAAAGACATGACTGCCTTGTTAAACAACGAACTAAAATAAAAATAAAAAACAAGTTGTATTAGTTAGTCTGTATATACAAAGCGAAAGGTCATTTACTCGCTGACTAAACAGATAAGTAAATAAAATTCTCATTGCTGTCAGGGGACCGCTGTGTCATTGCGTGGAACACTTTTTAATCTAAGAGATCCGCCGACTGCGATGACAATTTTATTTATCTATTTACCTAGTCATTAAAGAATTTTTTTTCACATTTGGAAATGGAGCCATACTGCCGCCATATTGAATGTGTATTTTTTTTCAATAAAAGATAGTATAACTGTTAGGATTCTAACGATACCTATACATCCAAATCTATCCATACATTAAAAAGTTATGGTGGAACAAAGAAACTCACATACATTATGTATGTATGAGTAGGATCGCCCACTGTTACATAGAACGAGATTTTGGCGCTAATGAATGGGATAAAGTGGGATAAAGAATGGGCGGTTCGCGCGCCAATTTAGGTATTTCCTTCGTATTATAAAAACAAATACACATTTAAAAATGTTAAATGTATATGTCGGGTTTGGTCCAGACATCAGAAGTAAAACTCAGATATGGCAATACACAAATTTATTTCAAGCGAACAATCAGTTATCTTTTAGATCTAGAAAATACAGAAATGAAATAATATTAATTAAATAACTAATAATGGCGGTGAGGGCGGTCACATAGGGCTGTACTGACTGTCAGGGACAGTGGTCCACGCACCCACCGCAATAAGGATAGTACTAGCTGTCGGAGACAGCGTTCCACATCCAATAACTGGGCAGTACTGACTGTCGAGAGACAGTGGTCCGTGCACCAAGACGCATCCGTTCGAAATGCGTACCGACTCTTTTTTTTTTTTTTTTTTTGATCTAGGGCATCTTGCAGGTGACCACTAAGGTCGTGGCTGCTTAACCGGACTGTCCTGTGGCTGCCAATAGCTACTACACTAAGGGCCTCCAGCCAGGGGCATAAAAACTATTCTAAATTAAAGCTAGGCGAATGCACGCTAAGGGCACCCCCTGTGGGGTACGAACCTCGGCTTAGGGCATTCGCTGAGGGGAGGACAGCAAGTTCAGGGACAGGCTGGATCAAGGATAGATCATTATTATTAGACGGGGAATTTAAAGCTACACGCTCAGCTGCGGCGCGGGCTGGCGTTTCATCGGACAAGGGTCGGGGGGGAGTAATTACTCGGGGTGGTCGCGCACGCGGTGGACCTCTGCGGCGAGGTCGGAACGACGGGTGTCGGGTGTTTTTGTTTTTGACTGTACTGGTGGCCCTATTAGACTCCTGGAGGAGTGTGACTGGATCATCGGGATCGGACAGGATATGCCGTGGACGGCGAAAATGACTGAGGGTCGAGGGGGTATAATTGGCCGCAGCAACAATCAAGGGATTGCGGTGCAAGGCGGCGGAGTCAAAGTAACGCTTGGACATGCGTTTAAGGAACTGATGGATAGTAGGGATTCTAAGATCGAGATGGAGCATCTCGTTCCTAACGTACCAGGGCGCTCCCGTGGCTTTACGGAGGAATCGGTTTTGGATCGACTGCATCCTATGGATAATGTAGGGCTTTGCTTGTGCAAAGACTGTACCCGCATAGGTCATGATGGGGCGGATGCACGCTGTATAAATGCGCAATTTGCCTTTAAGAGACAATTTGCTGCGTGCGTTAAGGACATAATAGAGTCTACTGAGAGCGAAAGCGGCTCGCGAGCGAACCGACTTTATGTGCTCTGCGAAGGAAAGGTGGTGGTCTAGAATCACACCGAGATACTTGGCTCGCTTCTCCCAAGGGATAGGCTTGCCTAGCATGGTGATCTTCTGGGAGGGTTGGGGGCGCTTAGATTTCGGTTTAACAAATAAAACCGCCTGACTTTTGTCGGGATTAACTTCAATTCTCCACTTTCTAAACCAGGTGCCAAGTTTATTGGCAGCTCGTTGTAGATTGCGGATGATATTGGGATGGGTGAAGCCCCTATAATATATGGCCGTATCGTCTGCGAACAGACCTAACTCGACCTTCGGAGTTTTAGGGATATCGCTCGTATAGAGAGTGAATAATAGGGGGGCTAGCACAGAGCCCTGAGGGACTCCGGCTCGGATGGGACGGGGGGAGGATAGGGCTCCCTCGATACGATAGCGAAAGGTGCGATTCGACAAGTAGTCCCGTAGAATGACTACGAGACGATCGGGCACACCGAGTTTGTATAGCTTGTATACCAACCCGTTGTGCCAGACCTTGTCGAACGCTTTCGCTATGTCGAAGAAGACCGCTCCTGTCGACCATCCACGGTAGTAACCACCATGGATGTATTCGACGATACGGTGGACCTGATGCACGCTAGAGTGCTGAGCTCGAAAGCCGAACTGCTCGTTGGGAATTAAGCCCTTGGTTTCGGCGTAATCCCTGAGACGCTTATAAATAAGCCTCTCATAGATCTTGCCTAGTACCTTGAGCAGACTAATGGGACGGTAACTAGAGGGTGCGGATTTGGGCTTTCCGGGCTTTGGGATGCCTATGACAGTGGCCTCTTTCCACGCCTGGGGAAAGATGTTGTTGCTAAGCGCACCATTGAAGATGGTGGCCAATAGCATTATGAGATGGGCGGGAAAGAGCTGGATCACCTTATTGGTGATGCCATCTGAACCGGGGGCTTTGCGAGTATGTAGACCCTTGATAATGTCGTGCACTTCGTCTGGAGTGACGGGAGGCAGAGGACATTCGGGGTCATCAACTGGCGGGAGGGAAGCTCTACGTTCGACTTCGGCGTCTACCTCAGTGAGGTGAGCTTGGTCTACTGGTAGGGAGCTGGGGGAACATTGAGCCTCTAGACTGTCGGCAAGGCACTCGGCCTTGTCGTCGTCATCGAAAGCTATGGATTTATCGGGGCGTACTAGGGGGGGCATAGCGGTTTCCTTCCGGGACCTGAGTTTCCTCTGGAGTTCCCAGAAGGCCAGGTGATTTGGGGTCAAATCGCTCAACAGCTTATCCCAACCCGCTTCACGCAGCTCAGCTATGCGTGTCCTTACAGCACGCTGTAAGTAGCGCATGTGAGCCTTGTTGGCGGGGCAGGGGAAGTTGTCGTATGCACGGGTGGCCGCGTTCTTCTCAGTCAGCAGAGCACGTGCATCGTCCGGGAGTTTCAAGAAACGAGTATTCGTTTCCGGAACCTCCCTTGAACAATCGTTCAGGACGGTTTGAACGTGCTCCGTGAGTGAGTCGATCGCGACCGTGGTGTCAGCGATAGAATCAAAGATGTTGGGGATAGAGTCCAATTGGGGGGATGTGTTGGATTTCAGCTTATCGCTTACTTTCCTCCAGTCCGTCACCCTTTTGGTAGCTGGGGGTTCATTGGGGTCAGAGAGACCTATGCGGGGGGTCAGTCTTATAACTACTGGGCGGTGATCCGAGTTAAGCTCGTGAACCGTTTCTATTGACTCTAGTCTGAGATTGACGTTCTTAAGGAGCGCCAAGTCAAGGATATCGGGGGTCAGGTTGGGGTCATGGGGAAAGAAAGTACTAGTCATCGGAGCGATGACGTCAAAGTTACGAGAGGAGGAGAGGTCGAACAGGTGTCGACCTCTATTGTTAGTTACTAAGCTATTCCAGGAGGGATGTTTGGCATTGAGATCGCCTGCTATGATAACAGAGTCACTCAAGCCAAGAAGAATGTCTAAATCGTCAGAGATAGGTTGAAAACTCTCTGCGGAAATACGGGGAGGAATATAGGCTGAGACTAAGGTAATCGGCTGATGGCCTGTCATACCTAGTCGGCAAATAGAGACTTCTACTTTAGATAGAGGGGGAGGGTCCATAGGGATGCAGTACAGATCCTTTTTATAATATATTAAAGTGCCGCCCTTGTGGCATCGCGTTCTATCGTTTCGAACGAGACGATAGTTCGCGACTGCCGGGTTGCTATGGGAGGGTTTTAAGAACGTTTCCTGTGTGAGGAAAAGGTCAATGCGATGATCGCGGAGGAACTCCGCTATCTCTTCGCGTTGACCTTTCAACCCATCTGCGTTGAAGACGCCTAGGTTAAGGGATCGGGGTTTGACTCTACATGGATTCGTATTATACATGATGGGGGGTTACGTAATCGGCGAGGGCCTGAGTGAGGTCCGGGTACGTGCGGAACACGTCCTGGATCCTCTTAATGTCACCGGATGCCCGAGCGACTCTAATATCATTCGCCATTTGAGTGGCGCGGGGGGTACAGAAAAGTACGAATGTGTCAGAGATGACATTAAAGTCCTCTGACATGGACATTGCCTTAGGATAGGCAGCCTTAAGGGCAGGTGCGGGAGCGGGTTTCGCGAGGGGCGCGGAGGGCGCGAGGGGCGCAGAGGGCGCGGGTGGCGGGAGGGGCGCAGAGGGCGCGGGGGGCGCAGAAGGCGGGGAGGGTACTTTGGCCGCAGAGGGCGGCGGGGGAGGGTGGGCACGGATGCGCGGATCCATGAGCGAGTAGAGAGGGGTGTGGGGGAGAGGGGGTCTCGCGGTTTGCATGGCTGGAAAAGCCTGATAGTGGTGGAGTTGATTCCACGGACTGGGTCTCTGGGGACTCAGTCGCTCGGGCATCTGGGAGGGTTGGAAGGGCATATAATCCCTTTGCTTTGTCTGGCGAGCGTCAAGACGCTTAGCCGGCTTCAGCGAATGTATCTTGGGGGCCTTGGGACAGCCACGGTAATTGGCCGTGTGGCCTTCTTGCCCGCATAGCACGCAGCTAGGCGGGCTCAGGCAAAGGTCGCGGTCCTTAGGGCGGGGACAGTCAGCAGTGCCATGGTCGCCCAGGCACTTTACGCACCTGGGTTTCGCATGGCAATGCCTCTGCGAGTGGCCGTATTTCTGACAATTATGACATTGTCCTATGGAACTATTTTTCCAGGGCTTCTCAATAGTGAAGCCCGTGAGATGGCATATGGCCTTTACATTGAATATGGGGTGATGCCCCTCGGTTGGGGAGCACACGACAAGTACCATGTCGTATGCTTCCCTACCGCGCGAACGGTGCATCCGGTGCACCTCGTCTACCGGTATATTCTGCGACTTAAGGTCGGCCAGAATTTCAGGGGTGGGGATTTCGCGGGGGATACGTTTAATTACCACGCGGGTCTGTTTTTCCTCAGGGAGGGAGTAGGTGTGGAATGACACACCTCTCTCTCTCAGGAGTCGAGTAAAGTCCCTAAAATCGCGGGAATTAGGGAGACTAACTTTAATACCCTGTTGGGTGGACCGGGCATTTGTGTAGTTGATCCGTTGATCAACACACCATTTGGAAACGGCTGTCCACTTCTCCTTGTCTTGTATGAAGACAGGGGGAGGTGGCGCCATTTTCTTTTGACCGGGGACATTGGGCTGAGATAGGGTTTGGGAGGGCGCGGCGGTATCCATCGCGGTGGATGTAGACGCAATCGGGCGGGGGGTGAGGGGGAGGGAGAGGAGAGCTACGGGGGAGGGGGAAGCCGGGGGAGCGTCCCGGTCTATATAATTTTTGGGAGGGAGAGAGGGAGAGGGCTCCTCCAGGGCGGCTACCTTAGCCGCCTGGGAGGAACTTTGCTTCTTCTTCTTCCTCTTGTTGCCCTTCCCGGTGACGGGTGTGAACCCATCATCCTCGGATTGGGAACCAGAGGAAGAAGAATTAGCCTGGACCGTCTCGCTATCGGACGAATAAGGGGAGAGGGCCGACTTTGAGGAAGCCGGCTCGGTAGTGTCCATTGGACTGAGGGGGGAGGGGGGGGAGGGACCTAGTGCGTCACTGAAAGCTTCCAGTGACTGACTAATCTGATGATCTGAAGGATCGGAGGTGGTTTGCTGCTTAGCAGCGAGAGTCTCAAGATTAGGCCCATATTTATTAATTAGTTGCGGGCTATCTTGTAGCATCTCATTTAAGAGACGTATTAGAGTATTATTATCGCTTTGTAGCGAGTCTAACTTGTCGCTAAGCGACTTAATAGTAACCTCCATATTAGGGAGGTTACTCATTATGAGAGGGAGGGAGTTTGGGAACCTATGTTATTCCCTATTTAATCCTAACTCTAACTCCCCGGGGGATAACCGGGGATGTGTAAACCCTCCCTGTCGGGTTAGACAGGGAGGTTGTGTACTTAAGGTGAGCCCTAAGCTTGCTTTTGCCCGTTGCCTATCTTATTGTGCAACGGGGTCCTAACCAGTCTAGTGCGCCGGGTGTAGACACACCCGACCGACACTAGGTGTGTAGCTGTGGAGGCAAAACTGTCACCAATGCCGACTAGGAGACCCCCCAAGGCCGGACACTGGGACCCGTCCAATTGACTGCCTTACCCTGAAGGGGTTCGGCGGGTGTGATTGGGCCAACACCCCACTCGGTTTCGTTGGCACCGTAAGGTTTCCACCGAGGACCACGAAACTGTGGTTTTGCCCGGAAGGGGCCAAGGACGCGACGAATGTGTTTTTGACCAAAACTGTTACAGAAACACTTTATTAATTGTGTCCTGAAAAGGACAGCAATTAATAGCTGTAGAACACGATGAAACTCGGAGTTCAGGATGCCACAGGTGGGAGCACGGAGAAACAGCACGACCGTCCGCGACCGATGCCAGTCGCAGAGTGCGTACCGACTCAACAGCGCAGCTCCTTATAAAGGCAATCGCTAGTGGGGGGAACGTCACAATATTTTACTCGATTGTACTTCAAGTCCTTTAAGCCAAATGATCGATAGAGTGAATGATTTGTTTTTGATGCGTCCGGTGCACGTTCCACTAGCGCCATCTAGTCGCCGTCTCTCGCAGCTGTTAAACAATATGGCTGCCGTCATATACGTTATCGAAAACATGTAGTATTGTTATTATTAAAAAACTATTGATCTTCCGTGAAGTATTTACGCCGTACTAAGGGTTTATGTTGTTTTTTAGAGATTACGAGACTTTGTTTTTTTTTTTCTATCGTGGAATCTACAATTAATCGTGTTTATAAAGTGTACGATTTATATAGTGAATCCTTAAATAATAACTAAAGGTTTAAGTAATAACCATGCAGCAAGGAATCAAACGAACGCAATTATTTCGCAATTTCCTCGGTGCGCTCTTATAAAACACTGGCACTATGAGGGTACTCAGTAAGAGCACAATATTCTTTTGTCAACCCCTATATTAAATCAAAGATTTATAATCATAAAATCACAACTGTGTACAGCCCAATTCAATCTTAATGGCGGCTCGGAACATGAGGCGAGTCACTGCGCAGTAACGAATTCATGTGTCAGCGGGGGTGAGGGGTGCGGTACTGCGCAGCGAGCAGCTAACTTCTGAGCCGCCATTAAGTTTGAATCGAACTATATCTGTGTAATGTAATTTATTATGTGCTATATAGCTCCTAATCAGCAGTAATAGCCTAGTGGTGTGACCGTCGGACTGGCAAGTCATAGGTCTCGAGTTCGAACCCAAGGAACAACGAACGCACCTCTGACTTTTCGGATTCATGTGCGTATTATATCACTTGCTTCAAAAACGGTGAAGAAAAACATCGTGAGGAAACCGGCATGACTGAGAGATATTTCTCGACGGCATGTGAAGCCAAGTCAGAGGCCCATGGGCGGCATAAAAAGCGTTTATTCTGAATATTTCGCTATTTTTATTAATTTGGCAATATTACTGTATGGAAATAAGAAATGTGGCTAACTAGCGAACTAGAATATTAATAATGAATTGCAATTGTAACACTGAATTTGACGTTAAACCCGTTTTAGGTGTATAAAAGGCATTTGGAAAGTTTCCAAATACTTTTATTCCATCGAAAACTAAATATTCGGTGTTACGATAAGATTATGAAATGCAATAATTATTATTATTAATTATTGCATTTCATAATCAATTATTTAGTTAGTTAGCCACATTTCATATTTCCATATAGTAATACTGCCAAATTAATCAAAACAATACCCTTTACACCAGTACACGATTAATCGTAATTTGAATCGTTTTGAAACAAATTGCTAATCCATTGCTTCATAAGTTCGAAAAAAAAATCTGCTCAACAACGTAAATAACGCAATGAATGTTGTTGAACTGTCAAAATGAAACAAATTTGTCGTAATCGTTTACAAGAATGTGTTGCGTAATTATAATTAGATAGCTGGTAAATATTTGACAGCTATTTGCAACTTTGCCAACTTTTTTTTAACGTGTAGTTGAGCACTCTAAACCATACGAAAAAGAAAGAAAAGCTCCTAATAAGCATTTAGCATGGCAATGCTCCATGTGTAAATTGTGTAAATATCACAGTCACAGCAGTAATTTATTTAGCAACGTAGTAGATGACCACGAATGACCATTATGATCTTAATTAAAATGCGCTTCATTCCAGTATCTTCTGATAGTTTTTACCTATTGTTAAAGAGCTTAATTTAGCTCATGATCTGTAGTTATTTGCGGCCTGCTATCAGGTTTCATTTGGTTATCATTCGGTCTCAGTACCTACTTGTTGATAGGCCTACATTGGTTCTTCCAGTGTAATTTGAAAACATTGTAAAGGCCATTTATTTTTAAATGAGTAACCGTGGAGTTTCTTGCCGGCTCTACTCCATAGGAAACGACCGATTGGAACCGTGCACCTAGATTCTGACGTTTATCGAATGTAGGTTGCTCCATTTTGAATTTTATGCAGCAATAAGTTAAGGCGACGATAACCGACTTTTAATGATTTATACTGAAGATCACGTCTAAACGAGTAGTGTTAATGTTTTGGAAAAAATATATGTTAAATGAGAGCATTTTTTTAATAACTTAATTTGTGAATATTTCAGATTATGTTTATATTACATAGTGTAATTAATTAGTAAAGTTATGTCTAACGCGGATAAAAAACAGAGAATCACGCAAAATCTATCGAGCGTGTTTTTCTGAAACTTTCACCATTTTAAAGATAGTTTTATTATTAATCTTTTAGTATACGTGTTTTATTAAAATACTTTTTGTTTTATGTATAATAAATTAAATGAGTCTAATTCGGGACAGCGCTCCTTGATCGGGCGAGGGCGAGTCCCTTTACTGGCTTGACGTACGACGCGTTGCGTGAGCTCAGCACAGAACACGCATGCTAACCACTCAAGGCCATTGGCATAAATCGGCGTCTTAAAGAAAAAGTACACTTCACTGCATAAAATTCAAAATGTGCCAATTGCCTAATATGTATTCTGGAGTTGTCGATTCACCCACAAATAAATTATTTTTTTGCGTTTCACACAAAAGGAAAAAAAACAATTTAAAAGTGTCGATTCGCCCGTTCGGGGCGAATAAATTCGTGCGAATCAACCAATAAGCCGTTTTATGTCATAAGGAAGCTATTATAAGTTTTGATAAGCAAATAAATTATAATTATGCATGTATTTATAATCATCAAAGCATATATTTTAATGCTTGTAAAATGAGGGAAGCGCTTGTTATGTGCAATCGTTTGTATTATGTATTAACAATAATTATTATGTAGCATTATGTGGCATCTGGCGTCTTTTTATTTATTATGTTGCGTTTTATTTATTCATTTTGACTGGAGTTCTTTATGAAGGATGCCAAATGGAGCCCTATTACTAAGTCTCCGCTGTCCGTCGTTGTATCTTATCCCGCGGCTGTATCTTATGAACCGTAATAGGTAGACAGTTGAAATTTTTGCACAGATTGTATATTTCTACTGCCGCTTTAAATAAAATAACATAAAGCTAAAAATGAAAGGGAGTCATACAAGAAACGCGTTTTTTCCTAAGTATTGTACTGTGGTACGGAACCCTTCGTGTGCGAGTCCAGCTCGCACTTGGCCGGATTTTAGTAAGTAGCTCACGCTTCCAACGGTTTTTACGTGTAGACGAAACATCGAGATGTCTTTGATTAATTATTATTAATTATTTATGTATTCTATTATAAACCTTCCGGATTAAATTATCAAAATTATGGTGGTACCTAACTGCATCAAAATCCCTTGTGCAACAAAAAACGCTGATTGTGGGTGACCCAAATCAAAACCTACTAGCACTTGTCGCAAAGTAGTGCCATCATCATAGGTCTGCATTAAGTAAAATATTTAGTTCCAAATGTCAGCACGTCAGACTCTTTTATGTCGACCTACGGAAATCCTATACAATGCGAGATCAGCTTATGCTGAAATGTATAGCCGTGTGTACATACATACTCCTTTTGGTTTGTTTATGTTCATACATCAGCGCACGCCGGTTGCGAGTACTACGCACCTGACCTTTCTGAAGAACATCACCGATAAGGTCAGTATAATATGTCCTTCTAGTACCCTCCCGTCGTTTCCACTCACATCTGCCTTGTTAGTCGCCTTTCATTCATCCTCTCAACATGACCAAACCATATTGTACAGAAATGTGTTAAATACTTACTTAATCTCACCTCGTTTCCAAGGTGGAGATCTCAATCCGACGCCCTCAGCCTACATTTAAGAAAAAAACTGTTACTTCAGACTTAACTCCAAGGCCTTAAAGAAAGAAAGGTTTTTTTTCATAAAAGATTTGCCATGTGAGTTGCATATTGTGACGACTTAGGAGATCCGCAGGAGAACCAGGGTAACCGACATAGCCTGAAACATTGCCAAACTTAAGTGGCAATGGGCAGGGCACATTGCTCGCAGAACAGATGGCCGATGGGGCCTTCTGGAGTGGCGAACGCGTACCGGAAGACGTAGTGTTGGAAGGCCTCCCAAAAGGTGGATCGATGATCATGTGAAGGTCGCAGGGATCCGCTGGATGCGGGAGGCACAGAACCGGTTGAAGTGGTGCTGCTTGGGGGAGGTTATGTCCAGCTGTGGACGTTTTTCGGCTGAAATGATGATGTGGTGGCATTGCACATAACCAGTACCTATTAATTTTGTTGACACATTTGTTATCATCATCTACCTGTTCTTCATAATCATCTGCCTAGCCTGGCTTTCCCCAGCTATGTTGGGGTCAGTTTTATCAGTAGTTTTTTAGGTAAGTACCTCATTCCTAGCTACAGAGGGAGGGAAAGACCAAAGTAAACATGGATAGATGTGTGAGCAATGATAATGTGAAAGAATTATTGAAAGAATTAGTTTAAGTTATATTTAATTTACTTATTAGCTAGCTTGGCTAGATTGTAATATGAATAAAGTATCATCAGCTATGATACTTTATAAAAGGAAAAAAAAATACAAGAAAAGAACAACCGACTTCCAAAAAAAACACACTTGACATTTCAAATGAAAACATTTTTTTTTTGTTTTTTCAATTTGGAGTTTGACATTTGCACCTATCAAATTAGTCTACGAGATTAAAAAACGAACTTTACAAAGTGAAAATTATCTTTTATTACGTTTTTTTGCCACCGACTTCCGAAAATCGTTTGTAGTTTTTTTTTTTGAAGTCGATTGTTTTTTTTTTGTTGGTGAAAAGTTTTTATTTTTCTCTTTTGTATGATGCAAAGATGCATTGACTTCAGGACATTACAATGAAACACTGACATAATATGCAACATAAAACGACTGCATCTGTCTTTGATAATAAACGAATCTAATTACAAAATGTTGCAATTATTTTGTCAAGATAAAGCATTATCACAGTAAATAGAGTATAATATAAAATTACTGTGGTATTATTATGACGTTATCACGTAATAATAATATGTTAATGTATAAGGTTATTACCATGGCTGAATAATAGCAGCTGCACGGGTCGATCGCAGGTTTTAAGCTGCGCTTGCCGCGGCCGGTTCATGGATGGATGAACATGAGTCTTTTATTCATTTTTTTAACATGGGTATAATAATAATGCTTATACAACGTTTAACGTTAAATACGCAAAACCTCAGACACCCCAACTGATTT
Source organism: Xanthia icteritia (assembly GCA_949128155.2). Classification (NCBI taxonomy): domain Eukaryota; kingdom Metazoa; phylum Arthropoda; class Insecta; order Lepidoptera; family Noctuidae; genus Xanthia; species Xanthia icteritia. The sequence goes on along the minus strand of OX421958.2, from coordinate 13,262,241 downwards.
TAAATTTAATTGACCTATTTCAGAGAGAAAAAAAACATTAAAAACATTGTAAATGTTTTATGTGCTGCTTTAGTTTTACTGGCAATTCTGATCGTTTCTTGCGTCTGCGACGACGTTCTTTAATTACATGCTCTGTGGACGTTCTTGTCTTTTTCATGGTACTGTATGAAATATTCGTATTTGCATTGAAATAAAAGCTATTATTACAATTTAACAATTTGTGTTTGTTTACCTATTTTGGCGGGTTTGCGCATGTGATGGCTTGAACTATTAATAGACACAGCAACGTTTTTAATGAAGATTTTTTGAGAAATGTGACCTATATTAAAAAGTAGTTCAATTGATTCTGCTCGTTATTCTGATCAAACTATTTTCAGGTTTTGCGCATTTAACTTTACACGTTGTATATAAAAATCAATTGCCGTGCGCTCTCACAAAAACTTGAAAATGGCTAGACGACTTCAATAATATTTTTTTTTTGTTTTATTAGCCTCAAACCAGGAGTGGTTTAGGAAAAAAAAAATTGGATAATCCCAAAGGAACAGCCGAAAAATCGAAATTAATATTTGGACAGGACAACGTCTGACGGGTCAACTAGTGGTAAATAAAGATAATAAAGAGTGAGCTATGTTATGCCAAAGGGCGTAAAAATGTCTGTAATTAACTGATCTGGGGCCGTATTATGACGTATTAATGCCACCATTATTCCAGTGTGAGTGAGAGACGGAGCTATACAAGGCCGCTAGCACCATCCTTTTTTCGCAGTGGAATAATGATGGCATTAATACTTCATAATAAGGCCCCAGGCCAGCCAAGTCTCAATAATTAAATTAAAGAAGCCTGGACAATAAAAAAATATTATAAAGAATCATACATTTAATTTAAAAAATAATAATAAATAGCAATAGAAATCAATGTCAATAAAAAAGATAAAAAAAAAACACAATTTAGTACATTTTATTTACTTACAGTACATTGACATCATGACTGTACAGTCTTGACATATTTTTTTTCTCTTTTTCAACTTAACGTGCTCTCCGAGCCACGGAGGCGTCTCGTTATGTAATGGATGGATATAAATTCTTATTATTTGTCTTCAGTCTGTGCGTGCCCGGTTGATGCCAGTAGACTCTCCCACGCCCTATTACATGGGACTTAAGGCATATTGTAATATTTATGTTATATAAATATATACTTAGGTAGATAGACCTACATAATGGACGACTAAAGACGTATTTGGTACCTAATCGCACTTAGCAAGGTCCAATTATTATTGTTAAGTATTATCTAAATTAGCGCTTATTAGAGGTGAATACCGCTACTCATTCATTAGACATACCTAATTGGTCGTAACTTCGTAAAACAATAGGTAGATAGTTGCATTATTAATCACAATAAATTAATTAATTCTAATCTAAGTCGCTTTATTATTAAAATCTCTGCCTATTAATACTTGCATATCATTTGCGTTCCCACATCAGCTAATTATTTTGATAGAACAATCAGAATGCACTTTCGACGAGCTAAGATTTATCGTAAAAACACATCGCGTGCGCTTACAGACCTACTCCATTCAAGCTAAAACAAACTTTAATACAAGTTTTCTGCCGTTTGTAAACTAAAGTAACTTCGATTCTAACCCGTATTGGAGAGAAATAAAGATTCAATTTGACTAGAACGAATTTTCAAGATGGCAGTGTAGTGTTTATAATGTTGGTTTGGCCAATGTTGCCTGTTGTCAACTTCAGTGCGCTACCAACCGCGGACCGGGACGGTTACGTCGCGCGCAACGAAACTTATAAAACAAAATTTACAATTAAAATTGAAAAAACAATCATTCTCAGTGAGTTTGTGGTGTGACAATCCAAGTTTTTATGCTAAACAGTAGTTTTAAAGTGTGTTTTGTGGTGAAAAGAACGTTTAAACATCCATTGTTCTAAAGAAAACTTCTAAATTGTTGTAAACAATGATTGGTTAGCCATAATGGAAGACGTATACACAATTAAAGTTAAAACGAAACCCGATACGAGGAACTTATATCCGTCGGAGAGACGGTATTCGGCGTCGACAGTGTCGGGACTAGCGTGGGTACATATTGCATTGGCTGCAACGTCCTTTCTTCTTGCTTGTTTGGCGTTAGTCAACCCGAATTCCGATCTACACCCTGTCAACAATAGTACTACAAATGGCGGAAACCATAGCAAAAATAGCCCAATAATTAAAGTTCAAAATGAGAACACAAACGTTTATTTGAATGATTTCGATAATGAGAATGGAACTCAAATAAATTCGAACAACGAATCGAATTCCAATTTGAGTTGGAACGGAAATCCGTTAAATTCGAATGAAACAACGGAATTTAACGGAAATAAAAATGACAGTAATTACATATTGGTTTTAGCGCCGGCTTTAATCACGATATTTGGGTTAGCGGCCGGTATTGCCAGCATTCTAGCGTCAGTTAGATGGTACATAGACCATAACATAACATGGCTGTTTGTCATGTCATGTCTCTCGACGTTGGTTTCTCTTACATCTTTTATTATGATCGCTGTCTGGTTCATAACCACATCAGACGGCGATATAACTGAGTTCTATAAGGACAAAGTACCTTTTAAAGACTATTTTGTTGTAAAACATACCGATGTTATTATAAGAAACGAATCTCATATGATTGTTGCTTTAAACACGACTATGGATAAAGTTGAAACACCGAATTTGTTTACAAAACGAGTGCTATCTATAAACATATTGATAGCTGCCTTCCTAGAACTATTGTGGTCGATTCTTAGCGTGAAAATCTCTTATAAAGGCATGAAGAATACTTATAAAGAGGACAATGAGAGACGAGCGAACTGCATATCAGTTGTCACAAAAATCAAAGGAAACGACACGCGAAAATTGCCGAGAAACGGCAAGCTTTTACCTCCAAAACCTGACTTAATAGAACATTACCCCAGCAAGAAAATAAAAAGGATATTCCTAGCGCAATCTGACAACGGATTTTATTTGAAAAATCAAGGCAATAAAGCGAAACAGAACACGGAAACTAGCTCAGAGTTCTACAAGGAAAGAATGATGAACTTTTTGAACCGCTGCGCTTCTTTGGAAGGACATTCAAACCCTGAGAACACAACATCTAGTGTGCATTCGGAAGCTTTGAACTCGATTCCTGAAGGAGTGACTGTAGAGGTCAACATTCAAGAGCCTATAATCGAAGTAAGAGATCGAATGACACCAATCAGCTGGGGGGACACTCCTGACCATACTGTTTACAACCAAAACAATTTGAATCTCGACAAGATATTTAAATTTAAACCGAAACAGAACAAAAGTGACACTGTAAACGGTGAATAGTGCGTGTAAGTGAAATTGACAATGAAATTAGTGATTGAACACGCGAACTACTTGTGTTATTGATGCCAATTGTATTTAGCTATTGTTATTATAATATTGTACTATTTTCGTTTGTATTACACGAAAGTATTGGGTTTTCGAGCCTATTTTTTCTAGGACGATGGTCTAGCATGAATTTAGATTGAAACTGACAGATTTTTTATACTAGTTTTGACTCAAAAGTGCTTTTGAACTGATTTTTCTTTCTGTCTCGTGTTGTTAGTGGCTAACCCGTACCCTAATTACGTAAAAAAAAAATTTTTTTTTTTTACGTAATTAAAAAAATATTTTTTTTTTACCATCGCTTATTTTCGTAAACGATTACGACTTTTCAACAACATTCATTGCGCTATTTACGTTGAGCAGATTTTTTTTTCGAACTTATGAAGCAATGGAATAGCAATCTGTTTCAAAACGATTCAGATTCTGATTGATCGAGTATTACGCAATTAGGTGTCAGAGTTTTTATGGTGCCCTTGGGCCTCTGACTTGGCTTCACATGGCGTCGATAAATGTCTCTCAAACACGATGTTTTCCTTCACCGTTTTTGAAGCAAGTGATAATTATACTACCCAGACCTAGACTTGGCAGTCCGACGGTCACACCACTAGGCTATGACTGCTGTAAAACCGGTGAAGGAAAACATCATTGAGCTGATCATACTCATGATTTAGCTCGAGAATGCGGGCCCTGTCCTTACCCCGGTCACTCACAAGTCATATAATATGTAATAGATGTAGCAAATATAGGTACCTACACTGCTGCAACGATCTATTGGCGCTAGAATGACGTTAACAGAGCGCTGTTGGCGCAATTGTTTTGTGAAATGTATTGAAAAAAACAAGATGGCGGCGTTAGTTCAAATTTTGGCCACGCGCCAAAACCTTGTAGCGCTATAAGTGCGTAAAGTGCAGTACCACCCAGAGCGGGAATAGTTATTTGATAATTTCAAGCCCATTTGACCCTGTGTCGGCAGCGTTGTCAGTGAACATTAAATGACAGACCTTGTCACTTTCCGTTGTGATTTCGTTATTTATAAAAAAAAAAAAAAAAAAGATAAACTTGCTGCACTAGGTAAACTATCCCACTCTTATTGTAAAAATGCATATAAATTGTACATTATCTATTTGAGTGACTGGGATTAGACAGAACTTTAAATGCCTCTTCCACAGACCACGGAAGATTGTAATGTTTCGCCCACATCGAGTTTTAGAATAATAGACAGTATTCTCTCTCTGTCACTCCTTACCAGTGTCGCAGTCTCTTTTTAAAGATCGATGTGTCATATTTGCGCCCGGATTCTTGAGGAAATATTTAGAAAGAATAATATCCTGGTTACCTATCACCATTGTGCATCATTGATCCGCTTCTCTTAAGAATACTAGCTACCTGCGAATAGATAGTCTGTACTCTGTATTTAATCGTAGCAATAATAGAAATGCCTCGTTGGTCTAATGGTCGCAAGCGCTACTACTGAGCACAATGTCGTGGGTTCGATTCCCGGGTTGGCAAAAGTGTAAAGTATTGGGTTTTTCTATCAGGAATTTCTCAGTAGCAGCCCGGAATCTGGATTTGTGCCCGTGATGGCAATAGGCTCGCCCCCTATAAAATGGGATACATAACTGGCGAAATGTGGGTATCCTATAGGTACCGGTAACTCTGCCTAACCCTTCGGGGATTATACTGGCGTGTGTAATTAATAATAGAAATAATGAAAATCTATTCTTACTCGATACAATCAACCTATTGTGTCATTCCTATTAAGTATGTAAAAGCAATGTGCACCATTGAAGTACTTACCTTACTAATTTCATTTAAGCGGACCCGCAAATACTCAAACGACACCTTATCTATAAGATGTTATTGAAAGTATTTCTGTTACTCCGACAGCATTGAGACTTAACGACGTCCCAAAAACTAGATCGGCTGGTCCGTCATTATTGTAAAACAATAGCACCCAACTATAGTTTGACCGGAATCGCTGTACTGCGCTTTAGGTAAGTGCGCGGCGAGACGGGGGCGCAGTGCAGTCCGCTCATTCGTCAACGCTGCCCGCCGTCTCGCCGCGCATTCCTAAGGCGCGGTACGGCAGTCTCGGTCAAACTATACCACCATTGACTTTTCTGTGAAAATGGCAGTTTTTAACTCTAACATTTTGTTTGCGGCATGAAATGATGATCGATTATGATTCCGAATACAGCGAGTCTATGTGACATCTATTTGAGATTCGCGATGTATAATGTAACCTTTAGCAGTGGATTTCCCAGTTACCTACTTAAAAAATATCTAATCTGCGGTTCGTACGTACAAATACGAATAGTTTTGCTTACAAAATATTACTTTCTTATCTTTAGCCATTTCAACATGTTCTTTTTTATACTCAAACAATATTTTTTGTTTTTTTTTTTAACTGGAGCTTTTAACTTTTAACATCCTTTTTTTTAACCGACTTCAAAAAAGGAGGAGGGGTTTTATGTTCGTATATATGTTTTTTTTTAATGTATATTTTCATCTTTAGTGGACCGATTTTTCAATTATAAAGTCGAAAAAATAACAACCAACTACCAAAAAAACAATACAAAGTGAAAAATTACGTCTTAAATTTCGGAAGTCGGTGTCTTTGGGTTTTGTATTTTCGTTTTTAGTCAACGTGGTTTTTTTTAAAGTCTTGCTTTTTTACCTGCTTAGATTGTCTCAAATGGAAACTGCCATTCAGACAATATTGAATTCATTGCTGTCACCGAATAAGGCCAGTTGAAACTAAGACAATGCTCAATTTTTATGGTACGTTGCCAATCAAAACAATTTTCAATAGTACCTAAGGCCGTGCGCAGACCAGAGTTTTGTCGTGTGAAAGTTTGTCAGTACCTTATAACCAACAGCGGCCGCGCGATATCTTTATAAATTATAGCCTATGTTACTCAGTGATAATATAGCATTCTACCGGTGAAAGAATGTTTTAAATCAGTCCAGTAGTTTTTGAGTTTATTCATTACAAACAAAAATACGAATGTTTTCTCTTTGTAATATTTGTGTAGACGACGGAACGCAGAACCGTAAGTGGGTGTTTGTGTGTGTGTCTGTTTCCGTTTTCCTCAGAAACGTACTGAAACCTTACGGGACTAATTTCGATGAGATGTTCTACGAACATGTTTTACGATTATAAATCGCCAAGGGTCGCTGCGTGCAGTAGATATTTTTATTTAAGGGCAATTTTTTTTCACCTTTCGTGGGTTTCTATGGTTACCTAAGTTTTTTGTCAGTTTTGGCTATGAGACAGCTGCTTTAAGTAGCAGATACTATCTAAAGACAGTCTTTACTCAGGTCTGCACACCGCCTAATATGGCACCTAGGTACCTATTATACTGTGTACAACTCACAATCTTTCATACTAAAATTCAATTCGTTTTTACTTCGAGAATCGATTATTTCTTATTTCGTTTATTGCGATTAGGGTTGCCAACATTTTTATATACTTACTATGTTTATTTTCAAATATTTTTTCGAAACCATTGCCAATTGAAAAATATTGCAATCAGCGAAAAAAAACCAGTAACTAGGCTAGATATGACTCAAAAATATTTTATTTTTTAAATGAATGTTTTTTGCTACTTTGAGTTGCCTTTATTAACGGCTACTTATTTTTTATAAATGTCTCATATCTAATCATTATTACAATCTAAATTAGGGTAAAAACATACTTTTAGCTCGTACAAAATAGTGGTCTATTCTATTCAGACTTATTTATTACTAGCTGCTGCCCGCCTAAGTTACTTCTTATAACATCAGCCATTCGCCACTCGGAATCGGTCCAGGCGTTTCGGAGATTAGCCGGACCAAATAGACAGACTGACAAAAATGTTAAAAATTGTTTTTTTGTTATAAGTACCGTATGTACCTACTTTCATATGCATATAGTAAAAAGCTGTTACCTACTTTGATACTTTAATTTTATTTATTTGGACGTACTTATAGATGTTTATGGACTACTTATCTAAAAATTACTTTTTTTATATAACAGCAATGTAATTTTAATTAGGTAAGTACTTATTTACGCTTATTTGAAAAATAATGGAAATTGTAATAAAATCCGAAACTGATTAATTAAAATAGTACCGTTGTAAATCGATTTAAATAATTAAAGAGATTATTATTGCTTATGTAAATAGGTACTTACCTACTGATTATGTAAAAGGTTTATCAATTTTTTGTAATAAATCACACAATTTAACATCACGCCTGTATTCCGCAAAGGGTTAGGCAGACGTGTACCTATATTACACCCACATTTCGCCAGAGTATGTTTGAGTCCCATGTAGTAGAGGGCGAGCCTATGGCCATCAATCGGGCACGAATCCAGACTCCGGGCTGCTACTGATAAATCCATCTCAATCGACAGAAATTAATTCAGACTTTCAGAGTATTGTATACACGAAACCTATTAATTACATAATTTTATCTGTAGTTGTTATTTTCATGACTTTAAATTTTAATTAGATAATGTACAATAATTATCAAGTTAATGTAATAATGTATTAAGTTACGATTTTCCTTAGCTAGTCCGTTCGTTTAGATAATACCTTGCTTCTTGTAATACTAGTTACTTACTTTAGTTACACGTAACATACTCATACAGATTTATGTTAAGCTTTGTGCAGACTAGCGCGACGCGACTCGAACAATACAATTTCTAAGAAAACTTCACGGTATAACAATAACCGGTGTAGCGTCGCGCTAGTCTGCACGAAGTTTTACGGAACTTTATTCCTTGAAACTATTTGTTTTTTAACATAGGACTTAGGATCCTCAGCATCATCGTCATTCTCCTGCCCGTATATCCTAATGTATTTGCTGTCGGCGCAACATGCCTTTTTCTTCCATACTTCTCTAATAGTCGTCATCTCGGTAGTCACCACCTTTCACAGGCAATACGAACCTATCACTTAGTATATAAAAGTCATTTTGCTATAGGTGATGCATAACTGCCGCTCCGATCGTCGCGCTATGTCAGTTTTTGTTCGGTGAACCATATAAAAAGTACTCTGTGGGTGAACCTGAACGCCTGGTCGCGCTGACAGAGGGCGTGTTCCGGTTTTCCGACCAAAAATTGACATCGCGCGACGCGACGATCGCGTATTCGCGCGGCGATCACTTTTAAATAGCACGTGGGGTAACTGCTTAAATAAGTTTGCAGTCGGTCAGTGTTTTGAAAATTTTTAAATTAATGGTCAGTACTACCTCCATAAAGGCATCAACTTCACTACACTACACACGACACTAGTTCGACACTAGTTATTGAAAAAATACCTAGAACAGAATTTAGGAAATTATCAGCCATTTATATTTTAACCGTGGTGAAACTGACCCTAAATTATTTACCTTTAAGTTCACAATGTTCTTGATGATAATTGTTTTATTTTGTGCTTTTTGACCGACTTGAAATACCTACTTAAAATATGTAAGTATTATTTTGTATTCATTTATTATTATTTTCACATTAACTATACAAAATTAAGTTCAATCATTTCTGTCTGCCCCCTAAACATTTGTAAGCGTGAAAATACTATGTTATATGAATTAATAATATAAAACGAATTATTCTCTTTAGAGTTAAGACTGATTTTTATACACTTGTATAATAAAATTGTAATTTTATGATTTTTGTTTATTCTGTTTCATTTGCCCTATTTTTGTTTCCTGAATGCCAGTTGCCTTTACAAACACAAATCTCTACAAACAGCCAGATTTCGGAACAACTATCTTAAAAAATCCAGTCTCATTATCATCTGCCTTTTCCTAACTATGTTGGGGTCGGCTTCCAGTCTAACCGGATGCAGCTGAATTTTACGTGGAGCGACTGCCTATCTGACCTTCACAACCCAGTCACTGGGTAACACGATATCCTTTGGCAAGTCCAGTCAGTCTAATTACCTGTGTGAATTTCATCTAGATGTGTACAGCCGTAAAAGCCTGCAGACAAACAAACAAAACTACAATACATAATATTTGTAGGATTAAGAAAATACAGTCGAACCTCAAATAATTCCCATTCTACTTCCCAAAAAATATTATTCCCTCTTTTTGTGAACCTATATTTTGGGGTACCTACTTTAGATACTAAATAGCGAAGTTACTGCGACCTACTTGGATTTATGTTGACCACAGTCATAATTATAACCTAACCTTTGGTCAGGGTCCCAAGCTGGTCATAGGTTTACTTGTTTTGACGGCTTACTTACTGTGACCATGTTAGAAAAGGCCATAGTTAAAAAAAAAAGAAACAAACAATTTTTGGGCTACAATTTAAAAAGCGTTCGTCATAAGAATGTTGAATAAGTTTTTAGAGGATCAGATAAATATGAAAATAAATTAAAAATACGAAACTTCAAAAAACAATTTTATTTGGCGACAAAAATAGTTGTAAAAAAATGTACTTGTTACATTTCAATTTTAATAATACTTATAGTAAAAAAATCATCTAAAAATATGAATTGTTATTATTATGAGAGATTGAGAACCATATAATTACTTATTGAATACGATAATTACTTATCGAATATATTTTAATGTCAAATGCACCTTGAATAATGGTCCTATACAAAATGATTCAAAATGGAAGTAGTTTTTCGGTCTTGTAGACGTAGGATAAGTTCGGTTATCCTACGTCAACTGGACGTATCCTACGGCCCCTAGATTTAAAACCGGGTTCTGAAAGGTTTGATCTCAGACCAAATAAAAAAACTAAGACAGCGCTGTCAACAGTGACGCGAAGCCGGTTTCGTAAACATGTGTGCACTTAGTGAAGTGTAGTTTGTAAATGGTTGTAAATGTGGGCGGGTGAGCGTGTATGCACAGAGCGGAGGTGTAGTTTTGGCATGCTTCACTGTATTGTTCGCAGCGCTATAATAAATTAAATAAAAAAATCATTTATTTCAGGTACCACATAACCCATATAAGAAATCTTTAAATCACACACAAAAACACAAATTAAATAATGTGCTATGTCTTGGTTTTTAATTTGGTCTGAGTGTTTGATAAATATTAATATTCGAGCTACATATTATACTGATAATTAGCTGCATCTGCACTACATACATAAAATCACGGGAATGGGCAGAACCTACAGAATTCACTTTCGTGAAATAGTTACTGAAAAGCTTTTAGCAATCCAGACAGATTTTAAATCAGTTTGTATAAGAAACCATCTTTATATGTAACTAGATGCGCCCCGCGGTTACACCCGTATAAGTCTCGATCCCGTGGGAATATCGGGATAAGGAGTATCTTATGTCCCAGGTCATGGTCTACCTATGTGCCAAATATCATTCAAATTCTGACATAGCTATATTTAATTATTTGTGACATTGATGATCAATATATTTAAATGACCTTTATTTATTATTATTACTCTCCCTCATAGTAATTAAGTTGCATGTAATTTTTTAATTGTTTTTAATTGTAAAATCTTTAATATTCGACACAATGTAATTTTTTTTATGAATAAATGAAATGAAATTTGTTCAGCCGTTTTAGCGAGAAATCGTAACAAACAAAAAAACTTACTTTGGCATTTATAATATATAGTTATGATGCGAAAGTGAGTTTGTTTGTTTGTGTGCCCATGGGCCTTATTATGAAGTATTAATGCCATTATTATTCCACTGCAAAAAAAGGATGGTGCTAGCGGCCTTGTATAGCTCCGTCTCTCACTCACATTGGAATAATGGTGGCATTAATACGTCATAATACGGCCCCATGATCTGGCTATTTTACCATGACCTGGGTTAGGACGTATGATATTAACCCGATATTCCCACGGGATCGAGACTTGTGCGGGTGAAACCGCGGGGAACAGCTAGTTTATAATAATATTTAGGATTAAACTAATTACTATTAACAACTATTGACGATTTGGCTAAATATTGTACCACGGAACAAGAAAAATGAAGTCGATCTTGTAGGAACAAAACAAGGCGTATCATACGCCCAGAAGCGTTAGTCTATTAGCACAATTTTATTTTGAATGAGCCTAAGATTCACTTCCATACCCTTTTGAATGATTGTACTTTTTGTAACGGGGTCGATTCCCGTCTCTAACAAGGTTTTATTTAGCCCAATCCATACTCATTTCATCTCCTATGTTAAATTCATCAAATCACATACACATTAAATAGGAATAGCGACCAAAAGAACAGTCCTTTCAAAGTTATTTTAACTCTGACAGCGGCAACCCAACAGCAAACTTATCGTAACGAGAATAAAGATCATTATGAGTTTGACAGACTTGTCAGTGGCCGCAAGCCAAGAGCAACCTTATCGTAATGAGAATAAAGATCATTATGAGTTTGACAGTGATTGAAATCAGAGGTAAAATGACTGTGAAGGGACTGTATAGTACCCTGTCGTAAATATTAAACATCGAGCTTTAGAAAGAGACACAAGTACGAGTGACAGAGACGTCGTGAGACGAAAGCCGAAGTTTTTCTAAAACTCAATGTGAGATACCCCACGTTCTTATACAACGTGTTCCTTTTAATATACCATAACACTAGGGTATTATTGAGACTTGACCAAGACATGTCAAAGAATCAACTGGCATAGGAATTTTTAGTTTTTTTTATGTGAAAACTTCTTTAGCGGCGTTGTGCATATTTTTTGTGATGGGTAAAAATGTTAAACTCGCGTCAGGACACGTGACCTGATCGAAAATTCGTAAGATTGTCATGTTTGTGTACGATAGCGCAATAAATGAATATTGTATTTTACCACATAAATGATAGTACTTTTGTACTGATAATTAAAGCAATTCGTGTAAAATTATTCCCTAACCATTCCAAAATATCAAAAATGCGCAACGTTAATATTCAAGTTTTCATTTCTGCCGGCACTCCCGGAGTGCAACCCGTTGATTTTTTTTCATACAAAATAATTCGATTATTTATATAAAACACTCTTACGTGAAATAATTGAAAAAAAAAACAGACTATTTTTTTCCATAAAAAAATATGATAACATTGCATTTTCTTAGCTTTAAATATGAATGATTGGTTTGAATGACAATGATTTACTCGTACTTAACAATGAACCTTAGATACACACATCGAGAGTCCAGTGTTATGTTATCTTCGAAACTATGTATTATTGGAACACTTGTTCTAGGACATTTTGTATTATTTTTACTTATAGCATAATAACCCTAGAGTTATGGAACATCAAGAGAAACACGTTTTATAAGCGATGATCTTCTTTCTAGTGTCGATGGCAATCTAAATAGACTCGGTCCAGAATTCGGCCACGTGTTTGGCGGCATCACTAGCGACCATCAGTTTGTGTACCGTGCAGCTGACAGGACACGTAACACGACATTAAGTGTCCCATCGTTTGTGGAACAGCACCACATTTACCCTCCAAGGTGGAGTCGTCTATGAATCTTCACCTGAACAGGTTTTCCTTGCTTCGGCTAACCTGGTTCCGGAGTCTGTTTAACGACATCCAGGTCACCCAAGGCAACTCCTGTCCAGGTGGGAGATTTTCAGCAGGTGGAACGAATTGTAAGGAAGAATATAAGCGATCGAAGCGCGAATAAGCGATCATCGCATTTAGCGATAATGAACGCGTCGTCGCGCCTACAGAAGGGTTCCGGTTTTCGAATAAATGAGTGGACCCCACGTCCTAACCGAAGGCGACTGTCGCGTGAATACGCGATTACGCGATCGTTCACCTGACATGAGCGATTGATTCGAGTATGTTATCCTAACTATCCTAATAGTAACTAATATTATAAATGCGAAAGTGAGTTTGTTTGTTTGTTACACTTTCAGGCTAAAACGGCACATGGGTAGACCATGACCTGGGTTAGGACATAGGATACTTTTTAAGCCGATATTTCCACGGGATCGAGACTTATGCGGGTGAAACCGCGGGGCGAAGCTGGTATTCATATAAAATAGCGCGAGGATCGCGAACTCGTTCGACGGTCGCTTATGTTAGGACACGTATTTACGGCCGGGTACTGTATGTTATAGTAGAATTGGTGGGTTAGCCTAATTTAGCCCAGCAGTGGGCTTTGGGCTTATGTGAGCGGTTCGTCTGTAAAGTACGGATGTTCTAAGCAATCTAAGGCGGTCAAGCGCTTTGCAGGATCGAAGATCAGCATTCCCTGAAAATAGAAAATAAGGAGTTTAATTTTTACAAACAAATCCATCAGGTAGATTATAAAAAAATATTGGACAGGTATTTTTTATTTTTTAAGTAATCAAAAGATTACGGCAATACATTGAGTTAAAATTTGGCATGACGTCACTCCTCGGTAGATTTTATACTGACTTGTGACGTAGCGAGTCCCACTCCCCAACTTTAATGCGTTTTATCTAAATGATTTTTATTAATATGATAAAGCAAAGAATACGTGTCTAATATTTTGTATTATATGGTTGACGGACATTTTTTTTTTTCCAGCGACGTCCCTATTGTTGGTAAGTGGTAACCGTCGGCTATGAACATTAAAAAAATGTTCCAACACACGTAAAGATTTACTTGCGTATGGCTAGCATTATGGTAGTCATGCTCACTCAGATGTCTCGCTGATGGTGGCGCGTGTGTTGGATCATTTAGCTCCCTTCAAAATGGTTGAGCTGAATGGTGCTAATCCATGCGTCATGTTCGTGAACGGGCGCCGTCAGTTGGGACTGGTCATCTCTTAGCTTATTTTAATTTAATGTAATTATTACTGTTATTTTTTTATAACGGACGCTTTTAACGCTCTGCATCGTTCTCACATGTATAACTTCGACATGAATGATGTAACCAATATTTTGTAACCATTTTTTTATTTAAAAGTGTCCGTGGACTTTCTTGCCCATTCTTCTCTATAAGATCCTACTACGCTTAGGAATAGGCAACTAGCTTCGTCTTTCTGACTGACCGACCCCTTGAAAATTCAAAAGTACCTGTATGCCCAGTTTATTTGAAATAAATGCTTTGAATTTGAGCCACACACGTTACATTTGCTGGAAGTAATTTTCGCTAATTTCTTCCAACACACGTAACGATATACTTGCGCAAGTAAATCGTTACGTGTGCCTACAATGTTTTTTTTTTTGGTTGTAAATTATCAAATAACTTTTCCCGCTCTGGGCGGAGCGGGAGGGCGTGTCAGACTTACTGACTAGAACCCACCCGTGTTCCTTCAGTTGCCTGTACGTTGCCAGGGTATATTTCGGCCATGGCGACCAATCTCAGCGGAAACTAGCCATCGGCTTCGGTGCGGGAGATATTATAGTGCACGAGTGTGTGGGCAGACACAGGTACACTCTCCCAGAGAGACCTTGCTTATGTACAGTGCTACAAACATCAAGGATCTATTGGCGCGTGATTGACATCGACAGGTTTGTTGTTAAAAATGTCATAGAAAGAAAGAAAGAAAAAGTATTTATTGGGACAAGCACAGGAGATCTTAATTAAACTAAACACACACTCACTAAAAATATAAATAGAAAATACAAACAAAGTATAAATTAAAATAAAGCGGAAAGTCCTGTGCGAGGCCAAAAGGCTCCTATCTCAGCATGATGCTACGACATTTAATAATAAATGTCGCAGCGCTAGTATTCATATCATAGAAATTCTATTGACAAAACAAGATGGCCGCGTTAGTTCCGATTTTGGCCACGCGCCAAAAAACCTTATAGCGTTGCAAGTATTAGTCCGGCCGTCGAGAAAATGCGTTCCTAACACCTGTCAGTTGGACAATTTCTAGTTGTAATAAGGATCAAATTCGCAAAACACATAATATATTCGTTAGTATGAAACTGACATGTGTCAAAAACGCATTCTCTCAACGGCTGGACTGTAGGGTTTTATGATCACCTTGATAAGTTCTAGTCCATGTGGATGTATCCTGGGTATGATTTCTCCTAGGTCTTGAGCCTGGTACTCAGGAAAGCTGTCCAGCATAATGGAGACGTTTTCAGGCCATTCTTGTCGGGATGGTCTGCCTATTAATCTGAAAATTATAGAAAAGGATTTTAATGGTACAATTTTATTTTTTTATTTATAGAATATAAAGAGAATAGAAAATGTTTATTTGCATGGAATTAAGGTATACAGATTACAAATGAATATTTGGTGCCAAGTACAGACGCCAGCACATCAACCTACTACAATCTGTCAAATTTCTTTAATAGATTTTCAACATTATCACTAAAGTATAAGGTTCAAAATTGATTGGGAAAATTTTACAGTTTCGGGTAGGTTGATCTGCTGGCGTCTGTACATTCTACCGGCATGCAAAATATTTGTAACTATAACTAATACAATATACTGACAGAATGCAGTGCGTTAAGTTTAGGGAGTACTTTAGCGAAGCAAATCCGGTGGTTGTTGGAGTCCCACAAGGAAATTTGCTCAGTCCTCTACTTTTTCTGATCTACGACAACGAACTCCGTCAACTGACGGCACGGTTGGCGCAGTGGTTAAGCGATTGACTGCTGCACTGCGTGTCGCGGGTTCGATTCCCGCACGGAGCAAATATTTGTATGACCTGCAAGTAGTTGTTCCGGGTCTGGCTGTTTGTGTATGTGTGTTTAAATGTTTGTAAACGCACCCACGACACAGGAGAAATTCCTAGTGTGGTGCAACGTTAAAAAAAAACTATCCTTTCCATCCACAAAAATAATAGCCTACGCAGATGACACGGCAATTCCATCTTATGGCCGTGATTGGGCCTCAGCTAAAGAGACAGCCGAAAAGGGACTCGGTGAAGTGATGTTATGGCTACAGCAAAACAGTCTCATACTAAACGTTGCGGAAACTAATTTTATCACCTTTGGCTCAAGACGTTCCACCCTACAAGACGGTTCACTACTTATTAAACCCCACAAATGTTCCAACGCTCTCCCACTTTGCACATGCCCCGTTGTAACTAGAGCACCAGTGCTACGATATCTTGGCCTTCAATTAGATGCCTGCCTGTCCTAAAAATCACACTTACAAACAGTGTCCGCAAGAATACGAATACTTATTTTCCTTTTTAAGAAGTTAAGGGCAAACAGCGAAATCTTTAAGATTGTTTATTCAGCACTAGCCGAATCAGTACTGAGCTATTGCATCACTGCCTGGGGAGGAGCCGAAAAGACCGACATTATACAGTTGGAACGAGCCCAGAAAACCGTAATTAAAGTCATTTTAAAAAGGCTTTTGTAAAGGCAACTTTGCAGGGACTTTAAAACACCAACGGCTCGACAACTATGTATACTACGCACAGTCATGCGAAAACACGCGACTCTTCCATACAGCATACATAACAGCCCGACAGTAAGAAGACCCAAACCGGCTTGTTCCACAACACATACAAAAACTACATTCGCTAGACGTCACTACCTCTACGTAAGTGCCCTTATATACAATAAAATACATCAAAAACATAACATACATACACTAAACTAACACAAATGTGTAAAAAATCAACGGGTTGCACTCCAGGAGTGCCGGCAGAAGTGAAAACTTGAATATTAACGTTGTGCATTTTTGATATTTTGGAATGGTTAGGGAATAATTTTGCACGAATTGCTTTAATTATCAGTATAAAAGTACTATCATTTATGTGGTAAAATACAATATTCATTTATTGCGCTATCGTACACAAACATGACATTCTTACGAATTTTCGATCAAGTCACGTGTCCTGACGCGAGTTTAACATTTTTTACCCATCACAAAAAAAGTGCACAACGCCGATAAAGAAGTTTTCACTTAAAAAAATACTAAAAAATACCTCCTCACCCTAGATTATGATGAAATAGAAGCACTGTTGAAATCCCCATGCAAATAAATAATTATTAGTATCACGAACGCTTACACATCCACAGACACCCCAAATGACCCTCTCTACACACACACACGACACCAAAGACTATATAACCACTTGACTGCGGATACAGTGCCCCGACGCTCGAAAACTATTAGTATTTTGTCGCCTATATTAGGCCACGGTACTAGTAACCAGAGGTAGCCAACATATTTAATAATTTCTTTTCCTCTATTGGTGGGGACACCACACTAACTACTGCCAGCACACAAAAACGCTCCCCGGTGGTTTCAGCTACACAAAATACACTATATCTTAGCCCAGTAGATCCTTACGAAGTAAATACAATAATTAAAAATTTAAAAAACAAAAGAAGCCATGGCATTGACGAAATTCCACCCACCCTATTAAGACAATGCGCTAACGAATTAACCTTGCCATTTTACATACTAATTAACCAATCTTTTGAAGAAGGCGTTTTTCCCGATTTGTTAAAAAAAGCTCTCATAAAACCGATTCACAAGAAAAATATAAAGACTGACCCAAATAACTACCGTCCCATTGCTCTCCTACCAACAGCCTCAAAGATATTTGAGAAAGCTATGTGCGTTCGTGTATATGCATTTTGTGAGAAATACAATATATTCAATGATAGCCAAAATGGTTTTCGCAAAAACCGATCTACCGTTTTGGCTGTTTATAAATATATACAAGAGGCACTCAATACAATAAACAATAAAAAGTATGCTGTTGGATTGTTATTAGACATGACAAAAGCCTATGACAAGGTTCAGTTCGATATATTATTAAATAAACTATACAACATTGGCATCCGCGGGAAAAGTTACGAATGGTTTACATCATATTTAAAAAACAGAGAACAAGTTGTAGAAATAGAACATTGTAATCATAAATCAAAAGAAATAGAACTAATACGATCTCAAAGCATACCCGTAAAAGCATCTATACCACAAGGAAGCGTAATAGGGTGCCTGCTATTCCTTGTTTACATAAATGATCTCCCCAACCATATCAATGAGTCATGCGTATTATTCGCCGATGATATCTCTATTTTAACATCATGTGACAACAATATAAATTTAAATCAAAAACTTACTTCTATACTGGACACTACAACACACTGGATGAACGAACACAACCTTGAAATTAACTTCAATAAGACAAAAATAATAACTTTCCACCCCCGACAAAAAATACCTATAACAATAAATTTCAAATACAATGGATCAAAATTAGAAGCAGTAAATAAATTCACCCTTTTAGGCCTTGACATAGATTCACACGTACATTGGAAATCGCACATTCAAAAAGTAAGAACAAAATTGTCTAAGTTTTCATACGCCCTCCGTGAAATCAAGAAAACAACAGACCTAAAAACAGCTATAGTAACGTATTACGCATACGCATTTGCGTGGCTCAAATATGGAGTCATTTTATGGGGAAATTGTACCGACGCACCTACACTATTCACTCTGCAGAAAAAAATGATCAGAATATTAATGAATATCAAGGAAACATACTCATGTAAACCCCATTTTAGAGACCTCAAAATATTAACCCTGCCCTCCCTCTACATACTCGAAATTTGTAAATTTGTACGAAATTATCCCCAATTCTATTCCAAAAGAGGAGATATTCAAAATAAAATTACACTCAGACATGAAAACAGACTAAACATACCCACTTCACGATTAAAAATGCACTCTTCTGGTACATATGTTATGTCCATTAAAATATATAACAAGCTTCCGGAAAACATAAAAAATATTGATAAAAATAATATATTTACTAATAAATTGAAACAATTTCTAATAACTAAAAGCTATTACACTATTGACGAGTACTTAAACGATAAATTTCAACAATAATAAAACCATTTTGACATAAAAATTTAGGTGACATTTCATTTTACATTTTAAATTATTTAATTTTTAATCTATTACTTATTTTTAAATTGCAAAAATACTATTAAAATGATTAGGTACACTATTGTATTGTATGTATTATATTTTAGCCTATACCTATGTATTATATTTGTAATTTTAATTTAATACTTATTTTAATAATGCAATAACATTAAACCAACGACTCATATAAATAGCACAAAAAACTATTTTAGGTAGGTACTATTTCATTTATTATTTTTCTAAACAAGTAAGCGCCTTCATCCTCTCTCCTAATGAAATGTTTGTAAATAATTTTAAAAATTCACTTTGCTGTGCCCGACAGGGTCCATAATTGATTCTATGTTTAACATACCAACTGTTTTTATGTACACATTATGGCACGCAATAAAGTATTGAGTATTGAGTATTGAAAAAAACCATTTTAATTGTGCCCAAGTGTTAGACCTGTGTGCACGCTAAATTATCACAACTTTTTTTAACTGTTTATGCAATTATAACGCATCAAAATGCCTTCATGCGCGGTGAAGTGGTGTGGGAAACATTCCAAGACCTCAAGTTACAAAAAGGATGGCATAACTTTTCATCGGTAAGTAAACAGTACGAAAAATTATTTTTGCTTTAATCAGAATATGAGCCACCGCAGGGGTCTGTTTAAAATGGTCGCTGGGTAAACGAGCACACTGATGAGGCGCGCGTTGATGTCTTTTGGAAAAGTCTCGTTCTTGTATTAGACAATTCTAATGCTTCTATCCTTTTTCTTCCTTTTGTATGTTTAACGTAAAAAATAGAGCTGTTACCTTTAATAGCAAGTTGATTCAATTGAAAGTTGATATCGAAAATTTAAAATTAAAATTAATACAATTTTTATTCATTTCACATACTGTAATAAAATACCTACCTACTTATCTACTTATAACCGACTTCCAAAAAAAGGAGGAGGTTCTCAGTTGTTCGGTATTTCTTTAATGTATGTTCCGGGATTTTTTGTTCTCTCTGTCCCCGACCGACCAATTGGTCCAGGACCGCCGCGTCGTCAGGCACCGCTGGGACAGATCGCTCCCATTGCGGTCATGCGATTTTATACCCCAATTATTACAAAGCCACAGATAACAACAAATTAGTACAACTTTCACTTGGATTCGCTACAATTTCGTGGAAGACGGCCATAAAATCATACGTCATAGTGAATTTGATAATTTTCTATTTGTTGTTTTGTATAGTAATCACAGACTACTTAGAGATATGATAGTAATTATTTTCCACGTTTTTGAGGGCGATGGTCTTTGATGTAAAAGTTTTTTTCATTTGTGTGTTTGACATAGATGTTTTCATTTTAGTTTTCCAAAGATTCCGGAACTAAAAGAAAAGTGGATAGATAGGGTTAATAGGAAAAATTAGTTTCCAACAAAATACAGCGCTGTTTGTTCAAGGCACTTTACTGATGGTTTTGAATATTTAAAACAACGCCGCCGTCTATTTAGTTCAGCGATACCAACGATGTTTGTGCCTATTTTGGTAAGTTTTGTTTTTATTGATATAATGTTGCGTAAAGTGAAATTGTGATTATAAGAAACATTCAATTTTTACAGGCTTCAAATTCGAAAAATCTATACCAAATTAATTAATTTTAAAAATCAATAATAAGAGGATACATGTTTTTTTTTGTAATTGATTGATTTTGATTAAATGTTATATCTATGATTTTAATTGAGTATTTTTCATAATGTTAAAATCCATTTTATCGATATCGACTATTTTCCCTTAATGAAGTATTGCTACCCTAACGATACGCATCCTATGCAACTTGACCTTGAACGGACCAATTACAGCCGCGCATTCTTCCTCGTCCCCCGGCCCGCGGTAGTGAGTCGTGTTCTTCGAAGAAATCGGCCTATACGCTCTCTAGTGGTTATATTCTCTTTGCACGACACACATCACACACTCACACACACACCACACATCACACACTCATATACAACACACATCACACACTCATACACTTTCCCCATTACACCACATCATACGCGCTTACTCACACACAATTGCTGCTGTTACCCGTTTTAGCTTCAATAATTTTGTAAAAAAAACCTTAGCGGACGAATGGATGGTCCCTATAACACAGGATTTTTCTAGCATCGGGGTCATTATGCACAAAAAAATGAGCACAAATGTAATATTTCATAATAACGTAACATGCATTGTATTACTTCTTTTTGCTAAAATAAATTATTCTTATTCTTATACTTAGCGTGGTGACACCTGCCACCACGCTTGCTCAAGACGGGTTGGTGAATACAGACTTATATTGATGCGCCCCGCGGTTTCACCCGCATAAGTCTCGATCCCGTAGGAATATCGGGATAAAAAGTATCGTATGTCCACAAATTTCTCCGTCAATTGTGGACCGATTTTGAAAAAAAATTTTGTTTGAAAGTTTATGCTCTCTAGGTGGTTTTTTGTTTTTTTTTTTGTGTGGTAAATCATTAAATAACTTCTCCCGCTCTAGGTGGAGCGGGAGGGCGTGTCAGACTCTTACTGACTAAAACCCACCCGTGTTCCTTCAGTTGCCTGTACGTTGCCAGGGGCCACGGTATCCCTTTCGGACTTTCCCGCAACCCCGGCAGTCTGGAGGTGGTTCCATATAAATTCTATTAACTTTGTTTTAGAGTTGGCTTCAATAACACGTATTTTTCCCACTTATTCTATGTGGATGATATGATGATAAGTTCCTGTCACTGTTATCTACATAGCGGGTAGTTGTAGTAGTAGTAGTTGTGGTATTCGAATTTGTGTAGTACGTAAGTAGGTACCACAATTAAAAAGTTGAAAAATAACTTTAATTTCGGAAGTCGATGGCAAAAAACGAAAATTCAAAACCAAAGATACCGACTGAAGTGTGTCATAGCCAATAGTGTCATCACAATGTCTTGTTTTCTTCCTTTTTTATTTGTTTGTATATTGGCACCTTGCAGCTATTTCCTAATAGCTAATTAGTCATTATTTAATCGTGCTTTTGTATGTTGTGCTGTTTTTTGTGCGCACTAAATAAACGATTTATCTATCTACTTCCGAAATTTAAGTTATTTTTCACTTTGTAGTTTTTTTTTGGAAGTCGGTTGTTTTTACAATATTAGTTTAGATAAGTCCAGGTTTCCTCACAATGTTTTCTTCCACTGATGTCGGTGATACCCAAGATAAACTAAGAATATTATTTACCTGAATATCTCGTGCAGCTGGTCGGAATCGGAGGCTCCCGGCAGCAGAGGTTTCCTGGAACACAATATTACATCATACATTGGCTGAAATGAATGTTCATAGTACATTACGTCTACAAAATCAATCTGCCTAGCCAACTTTGTCGAGGTCAGCTTCCAGTCTAACCAGATGCAGCTGAATACCAGCATTTTACATGGAGCGACTGCCTATCTGACCTCCACTACCCAGTAACTGGGTAACACGATACCCCTTGGTAAGACTGGTTGTCAGACTTTCGGCCTTCAGACAACCTGTAACGACTGGCAAAGATCCATGAATGACAGCCGGGACCAACGGCTTATTTTCGGCGAGTTTTTTTTTAACTTGCTTTTCGAGGCTTCGATGATTCTCGATATTTTAAGATAGTCACCCATCCACGGACCAACCCCGGCAAGCGTAGCTTAATATGATGGATCGACCCGTGCGGCTGTTATTATTATTTTATAGCCACGAGCGCCTTCACTACTTCTACACACAGTTATTGAATTTTATAAGTAAATTATTATCAATACAGGGTTAATCCAGTAATTCTCTTTGGATTAACCCTGAGTTAGCTGTTAACTCCCGAGTTATTTAGCTAACCCATGAACGCGCCAGTGGGCCTTAGTTAGAATTGCCCTCAAATGTCATGATTTAATTAAATACTTATTGAATAGGGTAATTTAACCCTGACCATCGCCTTTAATGACTAGACAAAATCAAACTGGATGCTAATTCAATTGTATAATTTATATATAAAGTCCCATTAAAATAGATGGACAAAGTTTTAGAAATAGAAAGAAAGAATAATATTTATTATCAAAAAAAGTGAAAATAATTATAAAGCAATAATAGTGTGTGTCTCACGGCTGCGCCAAAAAGGTTCATTTCAGCATTAATGCCCGACAAATGCTGTCTGACGCTGGTTTTCTAATGAACCCTTATGGACAAATGACGGGGAGTACCAACAGTTTCAACATACCTAAATCACTCAGACCACCAAAAAAAGGATAATGGTAAAAAAAAAAAAATAAGAAAAACGCATTAGATACTTACAAGAAAAATAAATCAGCTAATGAAAATACACTTAAAATGTGGGTTACCAATGCCATTTATTAAAATCACTTTAATCAGTGTTTTTTTTGCTTGGATATCTTCGGTTAGACGTACTGAACGCTGTGTTAAAATTTGTCCATCTATTTTAATGGGACCTTGTATATATATATTTTTAAATATATTACATTGATTTTACATTCTATGATTAGATTACTTCCTCGCACACTGACTTATTAATTGTAAATTTTTTTGAAAATCGTTTACTTTTACAATGTTTGTAAATATGTGAGCACCATGTATCTATCACATAATTAGTTTATCTGTTGTTGCTTCATTTTTAATTATTTTTACCTATTGTGGTACAGTAATTTTATTCTAGGTGCATCGTCTTCACATACAATTATATAACTAATGTACCTATACAAAATATTGTAAAACATTTTAAAAGAGTAACGGTGGAGTTTCTTGCCCATTCTTCTCCACGCGAAAATTACCTTTTGGAAGGGGCGACTAGAATCATTTTTTTTTTTTGAAAATGTTGACGTTCAATAGTGCCTTATAAGGGCCTATTTGAAATAAATGATTTGACTTCTTTGAATGCTAATTAAATTAAAAGCCTCACCTGGTGTGTAGCTGTGCTAGCACGCATCCTGCTGACCACACATCTACCGCGGTGTTGTACGACGTGCCCAGGAGTACTTCTGGCGGACGGTACCACAGAGTGACTACCTGGAACACAGAAAAAAAAACTATTGAATAAATGGAAATAGATTGTCGCGCGAATCCGCGATCATCGCATAAAGGTATGATTCCGAAAAAATAAGGTAATAAGCATCTCAAACTCAAAGCATTTATTTCAATTAAACAATTTATAGACACTTTTGAACTGTCAAGAAGTCGGTCAGTTAGTCAGAAAGTTGAAGCTAGTTGTCATTCCAAAACGTAGATATCATTCCAACATTAAAGGGGCAAGGTCTCGTCAAGGTTTTTTCTGACGGCCACTCTAGCACCGTGCGCGCCTATTGGTCAAATCAAATAGCGCGCACTTCCCCGACTTGCAGTTACACACTTCCGTCCCTTTTCACGAAATCACTGCCACAGATTTCTGACTCCACAAACTCAAACTCAAAGCATTTATTTCAATTAAACCATTTACAGGCACTTTTGAATTGTCAAAGAGTCAGTCAGTTAGTCAGAAAGTTGAAGCTAGTTGCCCATTCCAAAACGTAGATCTCTATGGAGAAGAACGGGCAAGAAACTCCAAGGACACTCTTTTAAATATAGAAATTACAAAATCCTGGGTACAATACTTTTGTTGCTTCTATATGTGAGAACAATGTAAAATAAAATAATAATCAAAAACGATTAAAAATATAAGATTAAAAATAAGCCTTGGCAGATAAGAGATGTCCAGTCTCAACCGACGGCGCCCGTTCACGAACATGACGCGTGGACAGATTGCAGGAAAGCGAGAGGAAAGATGTTACACATCAATAATCTTTTATTTAGATGACCTTTCAGTTAGGATTCTAACTAAATAGACGCAGTTCCACTGATGACCACGGCTACGCTCGGCACAGATGTGTAAGTGACAAACATATGAACACGCGCAGATAAAGTGCGTAACCTCTCCGTGCACATCCAACACAGGAGAAAAGCGCCTTAAGAGGGAACAGGGCCCGCGATTCTACATACAAATGTATTCCCCTTTTTTCTTCCTGTATAATGCCTGTAGAGCAATTTTTTTTTTTCATAAAATCAAGGTCTGCTGTAGACACATCCCTCTTATTTCCTTTTTTTCAGCAACTTATTAGTAAAGAAAATATGACCCTCCAAAAATTACAAAAAATGCCCCATTTTTACCACCGTGATTAGAGGACTACGAGACAAATTCGAAAAGTTTTTAACATAAAAGAAAATGATAGGAAACTAGAAATACTCTTTCTTAAAATTTAAATGTAAAAAATAATTTTAATTTAATAATCATTTATTTTTTCACCAACCAAAGCAGCAGCTGTCCCTATCGCACTCTACGGAGGCAGACTTGAGGTAACACGACGGCAATAGTTTCTTCAAATTCCTCGCAAGCCCTGTTCCCTCTTAAGAGCGTGCATTCTGAAAGTTGGCAACCTCGCAAAAAGCTGTCGAATATTTATCTGTTTTGATTAATTTGGCATTATTACTGTATGGAAATAAGAAATATAGCTAACTAGTGAACTAGAATATTAATAATGAATTGCAATTATAACACTGAATTTGATGTTGTAACCGTTTTAGGCATAAAAAGGGCATTTGGAAAGTTCTCAAATACTTTATTTACATCTATAACTAAATATTCGGTGTTATGATATTAGTTATTTCATAATCAATATTTTAGTTAATTAGTTAGCAATATTTCATATTTCCATACAGTAATATTGCCAAATTAATCAAAACAGCGAAATATTTGACAGCTTTTTGCGACGTTGCCCACTTTCAGAATGCACGCTCTTAATATCAGCTGTCTCAAATAAACAATGAAAAATCACATAAGTACCACACTAGTTAACTTCATGTCGGTATCGTAAGTCTTAGCGAGCCCGAAGTCAGCGAGCTTCACGCGGCCCCCACATGTCACCAGCAGGTTGTGAGGCTTCAAATCTCGATGCACGATCCGGTGAGAATGTAAGAAGTCAATGCCTGATAGTATGTCGAAGGACATGCTCTGGAAAAGAAGTCATTTATGCCATGAATATACGATTCATATCAAGTAATAACAGCCGCATTCGTCGATCTATCAGGTTAAGCTACGCTTGCCGGGGTTGGTCCGTGGATAAGTTCTTTACATACCGAGACTCCTCCGTGCCTCGGAAAGCACACATTCGTGGATCTTTGGCAGTCTTTACGGGTTGTCTGAACCTCGAAAGTCTGACAACCAGTCTTACCAAGGGGTATCATATTACCCAGTCGCTCCATGTAAAATACTGGTATTCAGCTGCATCCGGTAAGACTGGAAGCCGACCCCAACATGGTTGGGATTAGGCTAGACAGATTGATTTTTATATGATTAATAAACCAGTCTGTAAATGTCGCGTTAAAGGTCAAATTCTTATTCCCAACTCTTACAAGTACAGAGACATTAAATTCGCTTATTGTATGAAATTATAGTATTTTGCATAAATACAGCTGGAAATTAAAAAAAATCACATAACATCACGCCTGCATACCCTGAAGGGTTGGGCAGAGGTGTACTATCGAAGAACTTCATATCTAAGCAGTTTGAAAACAAAATCCCGTGAACACGATGACCACATCTGTTACCGCCGCGGTTCTATAGCGGCCGAGCGCTGCAAGCAGAAATAGTCCTTACGGTGTATAGATATGAACTTCTTCGATGGTACACTGTAGTACACCCACATTTCGCCAGTTATGTTTCAGTCGCATTTAATGGGGGGCGAGCCTATTGACTCCGGGCTGCTACTGAGAAATTCCAGAAGGAAACACCCAATACACTTTGCACGGCCCGGGAATCGATCCCAGGACCTCATGCTCAGCAATAGCGCTTGCGACCACTACACCAGCAGTTATAAAACAGAGAGAGAGGCAGTTAGAAAATTATTCATGATGAATTATTGTGTTAATCAGCAACCACTCTAATCTGCGTTCGCAATTTATTTGCCAAACATTTAAACAAACACGAGTTTTAAGAAAAACATTCTTAATGCCTACTCATAAGGTTTAGTTTGCGCTACCACTTCATATTTTTTTATGATTTTTCAACAGTACTAGTCAGTCTAAAATCAACTTTATTTACACTGGAATAGAGTTGATGTTTGTTTAAATGGAAATAACATCAATTGGAAACAAGGTTTTAATAGACCTTAGCTCATTGTGTTGGCGATTTC
Source organism: Xanthia icteritia (assembly GCA_949128155.2). NCBI lineage: Eukaryota > Metazoa > Arthropoda > Insecta > Lepidoptera > Noctuidae > Xanthia > Xanthia icteritia. The sequence goes on along the minus strand of OX421958.2, from coordinate 13,234,936 downwards.
AGTCAAGGGTACGTCATGATATTTTCCGTGATAGCAATATTAGCAAGTGTGACTAAGATCTTGAGATCTCCTGTGCTTGTCTCAATAAATACTTTTTCTTTCTTTCTTTCTTTAACTGCTAGTCGGGTGGGGTTCGATTTCCAGGTCAGAAGTGTTTTTGGGTTTTCCCATCAGGAATTTCTCAGTAGCTACTGATAATAATTAATCTGGATTAATTAAGGCAGAAATTTGGATAAAGATGGTAGACTTGTCCCCTGTTACATGAGACTTAAGACTAGTGACCGACAGAAGCTTCGTTTTCGGCCAAAAAATCATGATGCGGCCATATTTACGTTTTACAAACCGCTTAAACCAGCTGAAGCTTCGGCCAAGCCGAAAATCAAAAGTTCGTGAATTGTCGCGCGTTATTCGGCGTATTTCGTAAAGCTCGGCAATATCAGGTGACGTTCGGCTAACGTGTTTTATTTCTTTTAAAGACTATATTTGCTCTTTGTCTCCCTAGGTGTAAAAAAACAAACAAGATTTCAGTCTACGGCGGAAATATTTAAATTTTTTAATGTCTAAATCATTTTCGTTTTCGGCCGCAAATAAGACTAAAGCCGAAGCTAATTAATTGTTTTCGGCTGAAAATCAGTTTTCGGTCAACTGGCGCTTGGGTGTAGTTACCATCGAAGAAGTTTATAACTATACACCGTAAGGACTATTTCTAGTTGCAGCGCTCGGCATCTATAGAACCGGGGCGGTAACTGATGTGGTCATCGTGTTCACGGGATTTTGTTTTCAAACTGATTAGATATGAAGTTCTTCAATAGTACGTATTACTTCTGCCGCCCCGTTCGGCGAATATAGGCGCGATGTTATCTTATGGTATGAAAAACTAAAGGAAACCCACCCTTATGGTATTTTGAGACAAAGGTGACAGAGATCTCTTCAGAAAAGACTCCAGATCCTGATCAACATGCTCAAATACTAAGAACAGTACTAGCTGCTGATCTCTCTCCATGGATCCGCCGTGGCAGACGTCGAGGAGTCTGAAAAAAAAATTGTTGAAGAAGATTTTAGAGGAAAACGATCTCCGATCTCAAAATAGTACTTAACACTTTTTAGTTTTAAAGTTTTTTATACATTATGTTTTATTGCTTTGTATAAATTCAAATTGTAAACGTGAGTGACTTTTTGTCGCCTTATATGGCATAACATGTAGATTCTATTCCCGAATGTTATTTTAAGACCATACATTTCTATTGTACAGACGCCAGCAGGTCAACCCACCCGAAACTGTAAAATTTTCCCAATCCACTTTGAACCTTACGCTTTAGTGATAAAGTTGAAAATCTATTAAAGAAATTCGACAGATTGTAGTAGGTTGATGTGCTGGCATCTGTACTTATATGTAGGTACTCATGTTTTACAAAAAATAAATATTTAGCTTAACTTAAAATAAAAATTATTTAATTTATATAAACCCCATATTACCTACTCCAAATACAATTTCACAATATTGAAACAGAATTAATTAAAATAAACTGTCAATGCAATTAAAATAAAGGAATACGTAGGCCTGTGCAACCAAATAACACATTTATTAACATAACAAACAAAATTATAAAACAAGATATAATTAAAATTTATATCTAAGCTAAAGAGTTTGTTTATTGAACGCGCTAACCTCTGGAACTGACAGTCGGATTCGAAAAATTATTTTTGCATTTGACAGCAGAATTCTTGAGAAAGGCTATATTTAACATCACGCCACGACACTTAGGAACCGAGCAAAAGAAAAAAGTCAGGAAGAACGCTAAGCGAAATGGACGGTAAAAGCTAGTTTCAAAATTAAAATCAATACAATATTATTATTATTGCAATTTAAATAATTCATCTAAACAAATATTATAAAGACAAACGATTTGATTTTTTGTATGTTTGTTTGTTTGTATTAAGAACTCAAAAACTACTGGTCTGATTTAAAAAAAAATCTTTCATCTGTAGAATGCTATATTATCACTGAGTAACAGGCTATAATTTATAAAGATATCACGAGGGCGAAGCCGCTGGTGGAAGTTAGTTTTAAATATATGTGAAGGGAATAGTTTCAGATTAAAAGCCCCTTGGCTATGTCTGTTTCAGCATTATCGTTAGTAGCCCAAGCTACAAGACATTTTGAACTACTTAATTAAAATAATAATGTCGCAACTTACATTTAAATGATACATCAGAAAAAGTCACTAGTCTGCAGCCCCGTTACCAACTTGCTGCTGACTGGCGATAATACAAGCTTGGATGTTTTTTTTTTTTGGGTTCAACAACCACTGGTAGTAGTGAAGTATGCATTGAGAAAATCTGTTTATTGTTTTCTGATGTTAAGATTTAGGTAGATTATCATCACGGTGCGGAGTTTTTCTTAACTAATTTAATTTGACACTATATATTTCATTGAAAAAAGAAGAATAAAAGTGAATACATAGTAATGGCATTTTACTTACCTAACGATATTTGGATGTCTGTAACCCTCTAGCTGCCTCAGCAACGCTATTTCCCTCAACGTCGACAGAGGGATACCATCCTCAGTGAGTGCCACCTTCACTTTCTTCATCGCTACAATGTTACCTCCGTTGTGGAGGTCACGGGCTTTGTATACTGTGCCATATGCTCCTGGAATGTAGGAATTATATTTTCACACCACCTGCTTGATAATGTCAAAATTTAAGTCATGCGAACATAACCTATAGCAAGCATTATACCCTTAGGCTCTAGCTGGGCAATAATATTGAACTGAATTTCATTATAACCCGCTGGTCAATAATGTGATTTGAATTTAAAACTCAAATAAAAATTTGTAAGAAAATTTAAAACAAATAACACTTATTTGAAAATCAAATTGCTTTTTATTATCTCACAGCTGGTGTGGAAAGTAGAGGATTCTCCTCAGGTATTATATAGCTGTCTTCATCTTGGGCAATCTCAAATCTCTTGCTGCTTTCAGGATTCCAGTCTTAACACCCTCGCTTCGCTCAGGAGTTAACTCTTAACTTGGCCTTAGAATCCTTTGATATTCTCTGGATTCAATATAGCGCCTGTGACATAAGAAACTGCTTTTCCCCCTCAGTAAATAATCTACTGTTCAGACTAAAAATTCAGAATTGTTATAGTACATGACTAATAGAGTAGACTGCCTCATTGGTCTAGTTGTCACACAAGAGAGACGTGTGCTGAGCAGGGGGTCCTGGGTTCAATCCCCTGGTTAGGTAAACTAAATTTTGGTTTTTTATTATTAATTTCTCAGTAGTCTGAATTTTAGCCCAGTTGCTTGTTTCTTGTAAAATTATTTTTCTCAATGACCAACTGACATATTTTAATCGAGCAGTAAGTAGACGAAACTATAGAAAGTATTAAAAATACCACGCAGAGAAAAGCCACAATGTCAAAACATACAAAATCTGGAACACAAACCAATTTTCAGAATGATAAAATGGAATACTAAAATTCTTTGAACTGAGTTCCGTATTGAATCAAATTAACACTTTTAAATGAAATTACGAAAAGAGAGACTTACAAACTATCCTACACTTCACGAAAATATTTAAAACAATAAATAAACAAACAAAAAAGTTTTGTTTCAAACATAAAATGCGCGAAAACCTTATCAACCGGCGCATGTGAAATTAGGTTATTTACAAAGTAAATTCTCTCCTACCTGTTCCAATTACATTTAGTTCCTCATACTTCTTGGCATTTTGAAATAAAGCACTAACATCACTGATCGAAGCCATTGGCGGTGGACTTTGCGAAGTACTGGCTCCCGACATGTTTAACTCAAATTTAATACTATTTCTCACTTTAGAACGATTTTTATCGTCTTTTCATTCACTTTTAAACACTTTTGAGCCCGTAAATTAAGAGTTTATGCATTATTTTATCATAAAACACGTGTTGTAAACTACTTGTTTTGTCTGTAAACTTTTTTATAGGGAGAGAGGGGAAGGGAAAAGTCACTGACCAAATCCAACCACCTGCTGGTTATGCGGCCAATTTAGAAAGTACCGATATAAACAAAATGGTTGTTTACATTCTGTGCCTACTTTAAAAGGTCGAGTTTTTATTTAGGTACTTGTAGGTTGTTGCTGAGTACCACGCCATCTCTCGGTTTTGTTATGTTTATGCTAGTGGTTTGTGGTACTGATAGATGGCGCTATAAACTAAAATTTAATTGTTTTTTCATGTCCCCCATTACAGGCTTGTCAGCTGCAGTAACTAAGTGGACAATTTAATTGTGCTTTTTAAAATTAAGATTAATTGAAATCTCAAGATGAGCGATATTCAATGAATAAGTTTACATCTTAAATATGTTATTATGTTTTTGTGATAATCATTTCAATGCCAAATATATTTAAACTGCATATTATTTTTTACATTTATATAAAAAGAATACAATAATAAAATGTAAAAAGAAGATATTATAATCTTCTACGGGCTCGTCCGGGATTTGAACCCGGGACCTCTCGCACCCGAAGCGAGAATCATACCCCTAGACCAACGAGCCGTGTTAGTGATGAACGAATTTAATGATCGCAATTTCTTAGTGATGACGTCAATGAAAAACTCCGGAATTTTGTATTATTTAAACATCCTGAAATATAAATTAATTTCCAGGAAACTATTGCAGCCTGATGGACGACCACTAAAACTACCACTTGGTTTAATTCATGGTCACGTTTTCTTCTCAATAATTTAATAACTTTTCTATGAGTTTTTTTTTAACTGTTTTAAAATTATAAAATAATATTAAAACATCCTTGAATTTACAAACCAAAACAATTTTTAACACCAAAACAAAATGACCGAACACCTCAAGGCGTTTTAGAAAGTTGACGCGCGAAAGGAGAAAAAAATTACCGCTACATGACACCCTCTAGCTGTCTTGTTCTTTCTCCCGGAAAACTTATTTGCTATCTCGTTTACACGTATGAATCTGAGTAAATTTCGAGTAGCCGCGTCAGTTGACTTCAGACAGTACTGCGCGCGCATGTTTAAATAAGATGGCGGTATTTTCGAGTAAATAAAATACACTACAGTAACTTTTAACGTGAATTATCCTCTTTACGATTTTTATTGAATTTACGATAGTGTTATAAATATTATTAGAGTATTTCTGTTGTAAATGAGAAAGAGTGGACACGGAAATCGCGTGTGGAAGTGTGTGGCAAAATGTGAAAGTTCCTTCTTATAAGAAAACAGTGGATCGTTTTTTTACGTGGTATCCTACATATTTCTTGTTTCTGCAGCTGTTTTGCTCTTTATAAATCGGTAAGTGTATTAATTAGATTGTTTATAAGTTTTGAAGATTGTTTTGTGAAAAAAAAAAACTTAAAAGTTCTTTACGGATCTGAGAAAAGCTTGAATGAAAGTTGTTCCTGTTTTGATTACAAGGATCAATGAATGAATGAATGAAATTTATTGATTCAATGCATTCAAGACAGGGATACTCAACCATTTTGAGTTTGGGGCCACAAACGGATTTTCATTACTATGGTGTATGGAAATTTGTTTTATTCGTTTAATAACTGGCGACCCGCTCCTGCTTCGCACGGTTTTAACGGCTTGACAAAACATCGACATTTCTTAGGTAAACGTAACTTTAATATTACCTAACGTATTATACACATAAACCTTCCGGAATAAATACTGTAAACGATGGTGAACCTCATCAAAATCTGTTGCGTTTTTTAGAAGAACAACGTGGACATTTATAGACAAACGCAAAATGCGACTGTTGTTTAATAATGCTTCTATACAAAGTAAATCGAAACCTATTGCATCTACCTACTAGCCGAGAAGCACTTTACTAATTGATATACTACATACTTACCTACTTTATTGGTTAGACTGTAAACCGACCCCAACATAGTTGGGGAAAGGCTAGGCAGATTGATTGTACCTACTTTATTGTAAACTACAATAGTAAAACAGCTCATATAATCTAATGAAATAGAAATTACGTGCTAATCTCATACAAAACGCGTTGATACTCGTTCCCATTTCTAGATCCTCTTTGGTTTGAGTCATCTACATAATTTTACATTAATTTTGAGTGGTGACTACAAGGACTACGTTAGAACCTACCTACAAGATATGAAGCTATTTTTTGTTGTCTTGCTACCCATAATTATTAACAGCTATGAATAATGAACTGCGAAAAAGTAAAATTCATAAATTAAAAAAACTAAAAGAAACTTCGCATTGTCCCAAATATGACAATGGCAATATAAATGCGTCACAATACCTACTCAAATACCCTTTTTGTAAAGCACCTGCCGAGGTTCTTGGCAATAACTGTCAAAATTCTGCCCGCCCGCCGTTAAGAAACGAGTTTAAAAAAAAAGATATTATCGAAGTTAACTCAAAAACCACGCGAGCAAAGTTAATAAAATTTATATGGGACCATGGCACAAGCTTCCTCTACCAAATGAAAAACTATTAACGATCGGTTAACTAAAAAAAATCGGTTAACAATGAACGAAAATATCGATGAATATAATATTTAAAAAAAAACAGACGAATTGAGAACCTCCTCCTTTTTTAAGAAGTCGGCTAAAAGCAAATGAATGAATTATACGAAAGATAAAAACCCGCAGAATGCCTGTAACGGTCGACTTCTCGTCATTAATTGCTCGGAGCTGCAGCTTCACGCTAGCCTAGTATGTGGGTGAGCAGGTAAACGTATGCTGGGAAACGGAAAGCGACGAATTCTTTTGGCAAATATACTTGTTGATTGCAGTTTTTAAGCGGGCACGCCCTTGGAGGCTTTGCGAGTTTGTTGCGCCACTACTTCTTCCCAGTTAAAGCACTAGGAAGTGGTGAATGGTGGGTGGTTTGGGGGACTGTCTTATGTAATATTGACGTTCGAAAAGTGCTGATTCTCAGCCTAGTTTGAATAAATGATTTTGAATTTTGCTAGCACTGGCTAGCGCGAATAGTTTTTGAAAAACTGAAGTAAATAACAGCATCCTTAAAATGGATGATGCCCTGATAAAAAAAAGAAATTCTATTTAGTCCGTCAGTCAGATAATAAAAAAATATGAGACACGTATTTTTTGCTTTATCATATTATCAAAAACCGGCCAAGAGCGTGTTGGACCACGCACAATGAAGGGTTTCGTAGTTGAAATGAATTTATTCCAAGGACAAACTTAACATTGTTGGTGAAAAATATTGTTGTCCTCATGACATTCCAACTGCAAATGTAAGTTTGTACACACAATATTGGGAGATTTACCATGTTATTTTAAGACCTTCACTTCTTATAGGTTTTCCGGTAATCTAGATATAAGTAATAATAATTTTCACTTTAAGTAAAGAATAATTTTCTGTATCTTTTTTTCAAAATTTTAGGCTCAGTACTTTCGGAGATAAGGGAGTAAGGGGAATGGTCAATTTTCATCTATTTTCTTAAATATATTTAATTTAAAATTATAAAAAAAACCTTTTAATTTAGTCCTTTCATTTGATATGTCACACAGTACAGTTTGAAAAACGATTTAAAGAGAAAATTTCTAATTGAGCCCGTAAAGTGACCCCCATATTCAACATTCATTTATTTTCGTTAAGTACACGTCCGTGTTTGGGTCACAGAAATTATTTGTGTACCAAATTTCAACTTAATCGGTCCATTAGATTCGGAGCAAATTGGCTGTGACAGACGGACAGTCAGACAGACAGACACATGAGTGATCCGGTTCCGTTTTTTCCTTTTGAGGTACGGAACCCTAAAAAATTACTTAGATAAAACGCTTTAAAGTTAAGGGGAGTGGATTTTTTAGTCATCATACCTATTGTGTAGCACATTTTTAATCATAAATCGAGGGTTTTAAAGGAAAGTTGTTTGAACGTGGCTGAACTGTTAAAATGGAAGGCATTGCTATCGATGGCCATTGTATGCGTGTTGCGCAATTACTCTGCAGGTTAACGTTTTTTGAATGATCTAGTCTGCTGTTCAACAAAAAGTCTAGCAGGGTTTGACTTCTTACTTCGTGAGACAGACTTTTTGCGTGTATTGTGGTGTTAATTCATCATTTTAATTATTCTATGTGGCTCGTTTTGTTTTGTAAAGCAATACCGATACCTACCTATCATGTAGTCAAAAGCCTGCACGTGCGTAAAGTACTATTCTGGCACTGCTTATGCGAATCCAATTAGGTATATAGAGATATTTATGAAGAACAGGGTATAAAGTTCACTCATCTTCTATAGAAAAGGGAGGATCAACCGACCAGACGGCTGTCGTGTCTGGTGGGCTACGTCCCGACGAATGGGGACGTCGCGTCGGGACGTTGTATATATGCCAGTCACGCGGTAAACTCTGCTTGCGCGATGCAGAATTTTGCGTGACGTCAGTGTGATGTTTGCATGTGGCGATGTAGATGCCGCAGGTTTTATAAAATTAATTGAATTTCATCTAGGTACTATCTAGCTGCCAGTAATTGTTAGTTATCATCAGTTAAGAGGAAATAGAGCCTGCGCGGAATTTGAAGAAACTATTGCCGTCGTGTTACCTCAAGTCTGCCCCCGTAGAGTGTGATAGGGACAGCAGCAGCTCAGACCGATTATATCACAAAAAAAATTGACGAAATCGATGTTTCGTAATCCCCTTTTTTTCTCCTCGAAATGCGAGCCGTTTCTATTATTTTTTACACTTAAATTTTAAGAAAGAGTATGTCTAGGTTCCTATCATTTTCTTTAATGTTGAAAACTTTTCAAATATGTCTGGTAGTCCTCTAATCACGGTGGTAAAAATTGGGCATTTTTTTAATTTTTGGAGAGCCATATTTTCTTTACCAATAAGTTGCTGAAAAAAAGGAAATAATAGGGACGTATCTACAGCAGACCCTGATTTTATAAAAAAAAAATATTGCTCTACAGGCATTATTCAGGAAGAAAATCGCAGGCCCTGTTCCCTCTTAAAGACGTCCATTGCAGCACATAGGCATCCTCAAGCTGCCAACGACCAAATCATTAGATACATAAATAACTTAACATCACGCCTGTATTCTCCAAAAGACAGGAGGTATAGGCAGAGGTGTACCTATAGTACTTACACCCACATGCCGCTAGTTATGTATAAGTCCCATGTAATAGGGGGCGAGCCCATCGCCATCAACCGGGCAGAAATCCAAACACCGGGCTGCTATTGAGAAATTCCAGATGGAAAAACCCAATAACGCTTTGCACGACTATCTTCGTGCGGATCGCTTATAGAAAAAATAAAATTTTAAAAAAAGTGACGATTAGCTCGTTTCGGGCGAATAAATTCGTGCGAATCGACCAATAACCCGCGACCACTAATCAACGTATTCGAAAATCCTACGTAATCTCAATGATAAGATTTTGTTCTCTGTTGCATATCAAAAAGAGAGTCTCGCGTAGGTGTAACATCTATAGATCTGTAGGTACTATTTATAAATAATATACCTACATAGCTAAAGAAAGCTGAAGGCTGCTTAGTGCTTAGTCACCTAGAGAGTCGGTGTTAGAGTTATGTAAACCCGAGCTGAAGAAAACGATTTCATTTTCTAGAATAGGTAAGTATAAAATTATCCAATTAATAGCACTTGCACAGTTGCACATAAGTAAAATGAATGAATTAAATATTTTATTTACTTATATGTAAAAACATTTAGAATTAGTTATTGTATATTTATTATTTTTTTATATCTGATTGTATGCTGCACCGGTCGACGTCATAATGTAACGTTAACGCCGGCTGTCGTTGAAAACTAGCGCCGGGGCTGTTTCGCATAGGGTCGCAGCATTATGCTGAGCGATGAAAGTTTTGCGTGGATGTGAATGTGACGCAAATTGTCCCTCAACTAGTTCCTTTTTGTGTTGTGTTCTTTCTTTGCGTCATGTTTACCGCAAATAAACTTATTTTGCATCTTTTTTTAACTTTCATGTACGTAAACTTTACTTTACATGTCAGCTAACAGGTCAATATACTAATAAAAACACGGAAAACTATACTCGAGCAGAAATAAAAAACTGAAAACGTAAACAGAACAAAAGCCTCCAGCATAAAAGCGACACGACCCAACAAAATTCACTAAGCGTGACAGGCAGACCTGCTACATGTAAACAAGCACAACTGGGCAAGGGCTCCAGTGACCTGCATAGCTCAGAACCGGTTCCTGGCCGCCTGACCGCGAGTACGCGGAATGTGTAGATGTGGAGATTAAGAGTTTTAAGTTTTTTTTATTAATATTTTGTTTGGGCCAATGTTTGATGTTGGTGAGGATTTTCCCATGGTGGCTGGATAGGCGAAGTGTATGATGATCAGAAGGCCAATTCCCGTATACCGGTAAAGAGTGAGTCGGACTCACGCACCGAGGCCGAGGGTTCCGTTGTTCCGTACCATCTATAGGTATATATATATAAAAATCATTTGCTGTTCGTTTGTCTCGCTAAAACTCGAGAACGGCTGGACCGATTTAGCTGATTTAGGTTTTGAAATGTTTGTCGTAGTCCAGGGAAGGTTTAAACAGTGAGAGTAGGTAGGGTATGTAGGTAGGGTAGGTAGGTAGGTAAGGTAGGTAGGGTAGGTAGGTATGGTAGGTAGGTAGGTAGGGTAGGTAGATAGGGTAGATAAGTGCGCCGTCGATAAGTACTTAGTGTGAAGCCGTGTGAAGCCGGGCCGGGTAAAGCTAGTCATATATAAATATTTTGGATTTGTTATTTTACGTACAGTCCTTCAAAAGTAGGATATATGGACTGGCGGACAGGTGGACAGGTAGAAAGGCGAACAGGCGGACAGTATTTTACTATTAGCGTCATTCGTAGAGGTACCTAAATAGTTCTGTGCCCAGAAAAAACTACAACTGTGCTTCACCCAAAGCAACCTGCGAGTAGGTATGAAGGAGGACATTTTGGTTGTGAACCGTGAAATGCTTTTAAATTTTCATCGGCGAGGCCTATATTCGTCAGAGAATTTTAACACTGCGGTGCAGAATATTGCAGGTTTAGGTAAGCCGATAGTGGAACTTGTGTAATTTTTGTTGATGATTTCTGAAAAAGTATGCTAGAAAGATCGCTTTAAGCGATAAGACCGCCCATTGTGTCACCCTATGTAAAATTTCTAAATTTATGTCTGTAATTTTTATGGTGTACAATAAAGAGTATTCTATAAGTTCACACCCAAGCCACCGTAAGGTACCTCCTACTGCAGGGTTTCCCAAAGTGTGCGCCGCGGTGCGATGCCCAGGGGGTCTACTCCCTAAACGGTATCCGTAGTTTCGACCGAAGTTAGCGGCGCATCGATCTTCGTTACACTTACGGACATACCGTGAGTGAGACGGTAACGGGGATCTTACGTAACTTCGGCCGTAACTACGAATTTCGTTTACGGAGTAGACGCCCTGGTGCGCCGTGAGGCGAGGCGCTCTTCTTTACCGGAACTCTCCGGAAACTAAACTAAACTAGGTATTTGTGGGTAAAAAATAATCAATTCACACACACTACTTTCACACTACATTTTCAATAGCCTTAAGTACTATTGTAATTTCTGCATGCTCAAAATTATCATGTTCATTAGAAATCTTAATTGGTATAAAAATATTATAATGTAGAATTGGGAGAAGGCGCTGAAATCTGACATACAGGTTTTTACCTAGTTTGGGTTTCAGAGGCTTCATAGGTTTTTGTAATTTAATTTATTTCAATAAAGATTTTATTATTATTTATTATTATTAATTTAAAAATCAATTAACATCGCGCGCGCTACTTGCGTCGGTCACTCGCCGATAGGTAACTACTTACTTACGCTAAATTATACAATAAATAAAATAAAAAAACTCTGCTTCATATTGTGGATGTTTACATTTTTGTGCCTATCGACGGATCATCAATCTGCCCATAATCGTACTCTATTTCGATATAAGAGGCACCGAGACAAAATACCAAACCGGTAAGCGCGCCGCGAACTAAAAAAGATTGGGAACCCCTGACCTAGCTACTGCATTTTAGCATCGTTTTGTACCTACACAGATAACACCTTATCTTTACGCTAAGTGACACATTTTGAAACATGGCATAATATGAACGTTTTCACTTTTAAAAACAGCTCGTATGACAGTCCATTTGTATGCGGGAGGTATAAATAATTGTATACTGCGGGTAGTTTTATCTTTACATAACAATATTATCTTGTAGGTAGCTGTCCTGTGTTGCCGTTCTCAATGAGAAGTATAGGACAGTTACCTCTTAAACCAACTCCAATTCAATCCACCAACCAATCGATAAAAACCAACCTCGAATAAAGCAATTGATAATCCGCCTTATAAAAGTTCCACTGTGGTCTACTATTCCGTGCGCATGTACCGCTCCCGGTACAGCGTTTATACAGAAAGTGGGCAACGCGCGGCGCTACGGGACTCTGGTGGAACAATTTCTATGAAAACTTCACGATAATTGATCCACCGGTGTCGCGTCGGCGTCGCGTCGCGCCTGTCTGGGGGAGCCTGGCAACTGGCAACACTGCCTGGGAGAAAGGCAACGATAACCGACTTTTAATGATTTTATACTGAAGATCACGTCTAAACGAGTAGTGTTAACGATTTGGAAAAAATATATGTTAAATTAGAGCATTTTCTTAATAACTGTGAATATTTTAGATTATGTTTATATTACATAGTGAAATTAATTTTTAAAGTTATGTCTAACGCGGATAAAAAACTGAGAAACACGCAAAATCTATCAAGCGTATTTTTCTGAAACCTTCACCATTTTAAAGATAATTTAATTATTGATCTTTTAGTAAACCTAAATACCTTTTGTTTTATAAATTAATAATGCGTCTAATTTGGAACAGCGCTCCTGGACGGGCGAGCCATATTACTGGTTGGACGTACGACGCGTTGCGTGAGCTCAGTACAGAACACGCAAGCTAACCACTCAAGGTCACTGGCATACATAATTTTTATATTTATCGTTTCTAAATGAATGAAAATGATAATATACCTATCTCATATTAGGCTACGAACACTGCTTTAATATTGCCAAAAAAACAAAAATCTTAAAATTTGAAATAACTTTTCGTTATTCTTAAGCGAGAATATTAGATTTTATTAAGTAATAACGGTCGGCTAGTTCCTGTTATTTAATAGTGTTGAACTGTAAATCAAGGATGCTACTGCGCAACCTTATGAGTTCTGACAGAAACCGTTAGTTAGCTGTTTTTCTAGTGAAAGGAAAATGGTCAAAGTTATCCATATAGATTACAGAATAAGCAAGCTGAAGTGGCAAAGGTTAAGCTATGCGTGGATGGGTGACCATCTTTACATACCAAGACCACTCCGTGCCTCGGAAAGCACGTTAATAGGCCGTTGATCCTGGCTGTCATTCGTGGATCTTTGACCGTCGTTATGGGACCGTATTAAGCTTCGTGCAGACTAGCGCGACGCGACACCGGTTATTGTTATACCGTGAAGTTTTTTTAGAAATTGTATTGTTCGAGTCGCGTCGCGCCGTCGCGTCGCGCTGGTCTGTACGAGCATTTACCCAGTAACTGTTTATGGAGGAGGTGTGGATATGCAGCCGCTCCATGTAACATACTGGTATTCAGCTGCTTCTGGTTAGACTGGAAACCAACCCCAAAATAGTTGGGAAAAGGCAGATGATGAAGTGGCAATGGGCCGGCCATATTCGCCTTAGAATCGATGACCTTTGGGGTAGACGTGTTCTTGAGAGGAGACCACGAATCGACAAACGTAAGGTAGGACGCCCTCAGGCAGGTGGAGCGACGATCTTCGCGGAGTGGCTGGTAGCAGCTGGATGAAAGTTGCCGAGAGTCGAGCTGAATGGCGTGCGATTGGGCAGGTTTATGTCCAGCAGTGGCCTGCTGTAGGCTGATGAAAATGGTCTTTGACAAATACTTGACACAGGTATCATTACCATATTGAAAAACTTCAACGCAACATGAGCAGAAAGAAATGCACTCTACGATATTTATTAGGTTCCTATAGATATTTTTGCATTTTCAAGGTATTTTTCCGAAAAGCAAAAAGGAAATTTGACAAATTTTGCATAGAAAAACTGATAACATTCTGAAATATTATTTCCCGACATCGAAACATCAACTAACTGCGTGGCAATTGCGTTAACATCTATATACATATAATAAATCTGTAGAAAAGTCATTTTTGTACATTGAAGAAATTGAAACAAAAAATAGCCAGCGTGTGAAAAGATAAGTAACAGAACCCATTTCCATCATTTTTGAAAATTTTGTCTGTTTGTCTGTTTGTCTGTTTGTCTGTTTGTTTGTGCGCACATCACGTAAAATCTACGAATTCAATGCTGACAATGTTTATATACAAAAATTATACGCAACTTGAGGTTTAATTTAGTTTTTGTTTCATCGAAATCGGTTCACTCTATCAAAAGATATGATTAATTTAGTGAGTTCAAGAAGTAAAATATTACGTTACGCAATTCAGTATAGTACTTGCAACGACATCTTAAGACTAAAAATAGAACTAATGTTGATAGTTGAAATCCAAATCCGATAGATGGCGTTGTGCAAATAACGTCATTTTGTTAATAAAGGTAGTGATCAAGCCATGACAGCACTAAGAAATAACAACCAATTTGATGAAGTGACAAGCTCTTCGGAGGCAGTTTGGCGCATTTTGAGTTTCCCTATTCATGAAAGGTATCCGCCAGTCATCCATCTTGACGTGCACCTGGAAGGCGGGCAGCGAGTTTACTTTCAGCCAGAAAATGTGGCAGAAAGAATGAACAACCCAAGACAAACCACCTTGCTCGCATTCTTTCGCCTTTGCGAAAGAGACAATTTCGCTAAGTCTCTGTTGTACAATGAAGTGCCACATTATTATACTTATAACAAGCAGCAAGGTGTTTTTAATCGCAGGAGACGTGGAACTGCTGTAGAAGGCGAGTCCGGCATTTTTAAAGAACACGTGATTGGAAGAGTATACACGGTGCACCCAAATAATGCAGAGTGTTATTATTTACGCCTTCTTCTTCACACAGTGCCAGGACCTACTTCTTTTGCTGAGCTCCGCAAAGTGGACGATATAGAATATCCCACATTTCAAGCTGCTTGCCGCGCACGGCATTTATTAGATGGCGATCAGCATTGGGATGATGCTTTAGCCGAAGCATGCGTCAGTGATAGTCCACATCGTTTGCGCCATTTATTTGCCATTTTGTTGACATTTTGTGGCCTATCGGACGCTGGGCAGTTGTGGCAAAAATATAAAGACGCGTTTGCCGAAGATTTTTTGAGACAGCAAAATATAAATAGTGAAACTTCTGACCAAGTACGTGAAAGCTGCCATAATAGGTCTTTGCTGGCTATACAAGATATAGTTACAAGTATAGGAGGGAACCCCCTCAGTCAATACGGCTTGCCGACACCGACAGTTGGTGGGGAACGAATTAATAGGGAGTATACATCTGAAATAAATTACAACCCCGAAAAGTTAGCAGAAATATTGCGAAATGGCTGTTCAAATTTGACGTCAGAACAACGTCAAATCTTTGATAGAGTACGCTGTACTGTAGAACATTCATTAGGAGAAATGCTGTTTTTAGATGCACCTGGTGGAACAGGTAAAACTTTCCTCACTAAAGTTATCTTGGCTCAAATAAGGAGCCAAAACAAAATTGCCCTTGCCGTCGCTTCCTCAGGAATAGCTGCCACTTTATTACCAGGAGGAAAAACTGCACATACAACATTTAAAATACCAATCGACTTGACACAGAAAACCCTGTTTGCAACGTGTCTCGCAATAGTGATAAAGCAAGGGTTTTACGCGATTGCGCCCTTATCGTTTGGGACGAGTGTACGATGGTAAATCGTAAAGCTGTGGAAGCTGTAGATAGAACGTTGCGAGATATAAGACAAAATGACCAACCGATGGGAGGCTTAACGGTGCTATTCTGTGGAGACTTCAGGCAGACACTCCCTATAATACCCAGAGGAACGAGGGCCGATGAAATAGGTGCCTGTTTAAAGAGCTCTATTTTATGGCGTAGTGTCATATTAACTAATTTGAGCTTTAATATGCGAGCATATTTGGGAGGTGACGCAAACGCGCAGGTTTTCTCAAATTTACTACTTCAAATTGGTAACGGCACATACCCGACTCAAGAAGGAGGTAAAGTAACTTTAGTCGAAAGCCTGTGTTCTTCTGTTGCCTCACAGCAGGAACTCATTTCCTCTGTATACGGAGATCCATCAGAGATCTCGAACCATGACGCTGCTTGGCTATGCCAACGAGCTATTTTGGCACCTCGCAACGACCAAGCAGCAGCAATAAATTCTCAAATATTGGTACATGTTTCTGGAGAAAGTAGGGAATATTTATCTATTAACACGGTTTTGGAAGAAGGAGATGCCACCCACTATCCAGTAGAGTTTTTAGACTCTCTAAATACACCAGGTCTTCCAGCATACAAAATTTATTTAAAAGTCGGAGTACCAATCATTCTACTCAGAAATTTAAGCCCACCAAAACTATGCAATGGAACTCGGTTGAGAGTAACAAATCTCCAACGAAATGTCATCGAAGCCGAAATCTTAACAGGTTGCGGCTCCGGTGATGTTGTTTTCATTCCCAGGATACCCATTATCCCCAATAATTTTCCGTTTATTTTCAAACGTGTGCAATTTCCTGTAAGCCTCTGTTACGCTATGACTATTAATAAAGCCCAAGGCCAGACGTTATCCGTTGCGGGTGTAGACCTTACTTTTGATTGTTTTTCACACGGCCAACTCTATGTTTCTCTATCACGTGTTAGCAACCCAAACAACCTTTTTGTATATGCTCCGGGTAATTCCACCGCTAACATAGTATATAGAGAAGCATTAACGTAATCAACTATACCAAAGTCAGGACTCTTATCTAAATCATCAAAAAGGTGATATACTCTTATCTAAACGACGTTGTTTTGTTCTCGACAACCACGCGAACGAAGTCGCGGGCACAGCTAGTAATTATTAAAACAGTAGCGATGGCTTTTATTTTGACAGTTCAACAACATTCATTGCGTTATTTACGTTGTTGCGGAGATAAATTCTTCGAACATATCAAGCAATGGATTAGAAATATTCTTAAAAATCATTCAGATTGTGATTGATAGTGTATGTGGGTGCTGGTCTGAGTTTATCTTCAAAATGAAAGACCCTCAATGCAACCCCTTTTTTCGTACCTCCAATCTTTACCTTCAGAAACGCAATGTAAGTATAGGTAAACTATCTGTGGGCCAAATTTTATACAAATCCGTTCCGCCGTTTTTGCGCCAACCCGAAACATACATCCAGACAAACGGACGGAAAATTCTGTAAAATCTATATTTTCGACATCAAACTCGATCGTAGCAATGACTATTTTTCAAAAATATTCAATGTACAGTTTTCATAAGCTACTTCAAAAACAATTTCTCTAAACCCTTGAATCTAGAAATACTGCTGAGCTCATAAAGGAAAATAGAAATGAAATGGTTAACTAACAGAAAGTTCTATGTTCACTTTTACGACAACTAACATCATGGAAACGTGAGCAGTTCAATGACTCGAAACCAAACGGTATATTTTATCTATTTTAGTGAAATACGTATGAAATATGCTAATATAATAATTGAGGTCGGTTGTAAAACCAAAACC
Organism: Xanthia icteritia; assembly: GCA_949128155.2. NCBI lineage: Eukaryota > Metazoa > Arthropoda > Insecta > Lepidoptera > Noctuidae > Xanthia > Xanthia icteritia. Next base: position 13,217,262 of record OX421958.2, on the reverse strand, counting down.
AGTGGTTGACACAGGTACTAGTGTGTTTTCATAGAGAAGTAAAATTACCTCTTCAAAAAAAAAAAACCTTTATGAAATTATTACTTACCATGTTTAGTTTAGATTTAAGACCGTCAAGTTCAGAATGGCGATGGCGTCTGGCGTCATATGGTGATTTGTGCAAGATACTTTCGCGCTAGGCTTTTTTTTTATATATTGCGATTGATAATTAAATAAAACGAGGTAGTTACACAATTGCATAGTTATTACAAATACCTACCTGTTTTTTTTTAAGTTTTTTTTTTTTGTTGCTGAACTCGGGTCTAAGTGCGTAACACACTTTCACGCACAATCCGAGAGCTTCGAAGGATGCTGATGCTGATAACTTATTGCTTTAAATATCGTCTGCTCAACAACGTAAATAACGGAATTAATGTTGATGAACTGTCAAAATGAAACCCATTGCTGCTGATAGTGTGTTATGCTTAGTTTAGAAATGAATAAAAACTTGAATAGTTAACGTTGTGCATTTTTGATATTTTGGAATGATTAGGGAATAATTTTGCACGAATTGCTTTAATTATCAGTATAAAAGTACTATCATTTATGTGGTAAAATACAATATTCATTTATTGCGCTATCGTACACGAACATGACGATTTATATTACATAAAAAATTTAACACGTCAGAACTATTACAATTAGGTATTTAACATTAAGAAGTTTATCTCTCAGAAAAATCAACTTCCATCCATAATAAAAGTGAAGTGATGTTTTTTTATTTTTATAAGTCTTACGAATTTTCGATCAGGTCACGTGTCCTGACGTGAGTTTAAAATTTTTTACCCATCACAAAAAAAGTGCACAACGCCGCTAAAGATGTTTTCACTTCAATCAATAAATACAAATTTAATGCGACCCTATATCATACAATCCCTGGCGGGCGAGAGCTCCTCGTCCTACAGCGCAAAGATTGAGGATTCGCAAAAAATCGCGAATAATAATTTAAGAAGCAATTTCTCAAGTACCTAAATATGTAGGTAAGTAGGTTAAGTGTCAAAATGAAAACGTTTGTGATTCATTGTGTTATGCAATAAAATTCGAGATGGGTTTTGATAGCGAGGCGACTTAACTTTTGATAAAGCTGACCACTTCCGCCAGTATTTAGGTTATCAAGAATGATTATTTTTCTTATAGTGGTTATTTGAAAGGCAGCCTCATAATACCATGGGTATTAATTATTATGCTGTAGGCTGCAATTGATTATATTTGAATTTTTGTGGTGTGAGTAGCTCGTGGCTAAGTAGTAACAGCCGCACGGGTAGATCCATCAGGTTAAGCTACGCTTTCCGGGGTTGGTCCGTGGAACCATCTTTACATACCGAGACTCCTCCGTGGCTCGGAAAGCACGTTAAAACGTTGGTCCCGGCTGTCATTCGTGGATCTTTGTCAGTCGTTACGGGACGTCTGCAGAAGCTCAAAAGTCTGACAACCAGTCTTACCAAGGGGTATCGTGTTACCCAGTTACTGGGTTTTGGAGGTAAAGGCAGTCGCTCCATGTAAAATACTGGTATTCAGCTGATTCCGGTTAGACTGGAAGCCAACCTCAAGTTGGGAAAAGGCTAGGCAGATTGATTGAGTGGCTTTTTCAATACTAAATAGGTACTCGAATAATTTATTGCATTACACATTGTGTACCTAAGTGATAACTTAAAATTTGATGACATCAAAGTTAAAGTCAAATCATTTATTTCAAAAAGGCACTTTTAAACGTCAAAATTTACAAAAAAATTGAATAGATTCTAGTCGCCCCTTCTAAAAGGTAGTTTTCGCATGGAGAAGAATGGGCAAGAAACTCCACCGTTACTCTTTTAAAATGTTTTACAATATTTTGTACTTATAAGTACATTAGTTATATAATTATATGTGAGGACGATGCACCTAGAATAAAATTATTATAGGTAAAAATAATTAAGAATTAAAAATGAAGCAACAACAGATAAATTAATTATGTGATAGATACATGGTGCTCACATATTTACAAACATTGTAAAAGTAGACGATTTTCCAAAATTTTACAATTAATAAGTCAGTGTGTGAGGAAGTAATCACAGAATGTAAAATCAATGCAATAAACTTATTAAAAAAATAAAAAAAATGCTTATAATTGAATTAGCAACCAGTTTGATTTTGTCTAGACTCATAATATGCACTCTGCGGGGTAATTACGTAACACACTAACAGTAGCAATGGCTTTCATTTTGACAGTTCAACAACATTCATTGCCTTATTTACGTTCTCAAGCAAACGAAATTTTCAACACCTGTATTATGAAGCAAGGGCTACAAATGGCATTAGGAACAGGGTGTAAAGTTCACTCATCCTCTGTAGAAAAGGGAGGATACTCTGACCAGCCAGACGGGTGTCGTGTCTGTTGGGCAACTGCCCGACGATTGATGTCGGGAAGTTATCTATATTCTGATCGTGCGGTAAACTCTGCTTGCGCGATGCAGGATTTGTGTGACGTCAGGTCTTTGATGCGTAGTTTGCACGTGGCGATGTATATGCCGCCACAAACGAAAAAACCTCAATGAATATTGTTGTATTATCAAAATGAATAGCATTGGGAATTTGGGATTGTGAACGATCAGATACCAGAGTCAATCTGTCAAAAATACCTCTAATTTAGGTAGCTACCTACATTTTCGTTTTTTTTTAACATTTATTGTCGCTGAGAAGTGGCGGTGCTTGGGGGAGGCCTATGTCCAGCAGTGGACGTCTTTCGGCTGAGATAAGATTGCGACTACATCTTGAAAGTTTTTAAATACGGGAATTGGCCTTCAGACCATCTTGCTCGCAGATAGGGTTACCATCCGTTCGGATTTGTCCGGCTTTTGGGCCACACACTTTTGTCATTTTTTTTTCAATATTAAAAGGTATTTTTTTTAGAAAAAGAACAACAATTAAATGGGTATTGAAAAAAGAAAGATAAACAAATAAAATGTCCGAACGTTTTTGCTGTGTCCAGCTTGTTGTCAGGACTTTTCAAACTTTCGTAATAATATCTTTGCTTGCAGATGGCCCACACCACAACGTTGAAGTCTTGTAGATTCACAGATGATTCGATTTGTTGACCATTTTCTATTTTATTAAGTACCTGGTACTTGTTGATAGATCAACGTCTTCCCATACCTATTAACACTGTAATATCTGTAATGAAAATATTGTAAAAGCTAATCATTTTTAAAAGAGTAACCGTGAAGTTTCTTGCCGGCTCTTCTCCATAGGAAACGGCAAATTGGAACCGTGCACCTAGCTTCTGACGTTTCGTAAGTGCCCTTGTAGGTTTATGTGAGACTATCTGCCCGCGACTCGTTCGTGTGAAATTTCATGACACTCAGCAATACTATAGCTCTTCATTATGAAGTATTTTCGGATTCGGATCAGCAAGTCATTCCGAAGATAACCCTGTATACAAATTCTCAAAGTATGTGAAATAAAATAAAATTCCTTTTCGTTGAATTTGATTTTGAGATATTGCGAAGACCTAAACCTCTGCCTTCCCTCTTTCGCATTACACCGTATCCGCGTCTCCATCTAACGGACGAACAGGTGTTGTGTTGACCTACATAGCTGAGTTTACCGTACCTACCGCCATGCGCGTGCGCCATTCAATGGTGTATTCGTTTGTGTGTGTATAATAACTGTGGGGTTTATGTGTGTGTTGTGTAGTAAGATTGTTTTACGTTATGGAGGTTCGAGCGTCTTCGTGACAAATAAGTGAATTGTTAATGTGATTGTTTTATGGTGCAAACATAAACTTACGCCTAATTCTCATAGGGGTAGGCAGAAACTACAGAACGCCTGCTATGATTCTGACATACTTCAAAGTAAGTTTTTCTAGATAAAGTACCTACCGTAAAATAATGAACAAAATGAACGAACACGAAAGAACGAGATGAACAGAAACCGAAAATAATCGTCTGCTCGACAACGTTAATAACGCAATGAATCTTGTTGAAATGTCAAAATGAAAGTCATTACAAATTTTAAGTGTGTTATGTAGTTACCAGCTGGTGTCAGGTGGATTAAGACGGTACTAACGTCGCCCATCTTGGGCACTGGCCACTTGGTACAGCCCTCTCCTGCTAATTAGATTAACAACAAACTTCGATGACCGATCTATATACCGAAAAAAGAAACTGCGGTTTAGGAAAATCCATTTTCTTTTTCACGCTGGACCATAATTAGATGGACCTACGTATATAATGTTCCCATCGTAATGTTACGGCTTTGGAATGTCCAACAAATTCATCCGACAAACCGGACCCTTTGGTAATGTTTTGATAATTTGACCTCTGTGAACAAAAATAGACGCTACAAATCTTCGCCGTGCAGTGACTCCATAGCTAGAAAAATCCATAGCTTTTTTTTTTGTTGTATACATCTCGGAATGCATATTTAGAAAAAGAAAGAATATAAATTTATTTGACTCAGGTTAAGGCTCACATTATTAACAAAAAAACCTAAAATGTGTGCCTCACGGCTGTGCCAAACCCATAAATGCCAGACAACTAGTGTCTGACGCTGGTGGAACAGACGTGAACAGCTCAAAGATGCTTCTAATGCCTTCTATTTATGATAACGAACTATTTTTCAGACAGTTTTTATCTTCGCCTGTAAAAAAACACATTTTAATCACGTGGTTTTCACTGCACGGCGACGAAATCCGTCTAAATCCTAGCATCAAAGCACCATACCAAGAAAATTGATACTAAATCTGCAAAAAAAAACAAAACATCTGCGGGACATTCCGTATTTTGCAACGCTGCCTGCGCCTGCGCCGCTGCCATGACACATTGTTAACGTTGGTTGCACAACCGCTGGTTGGTTGCACGACATCCTCCTCTGACTCATAAATAATTCTTTTGGTCTACTTATAGCCCATCCGCTTGGGTATTTTTGTTTATGTAATTTGGCAAGTTGTTGTAAGGTCAAGTTGGTATGGGTCAGTTTTGACGTCATCAGAACAGTTCCGTGACTGACTGACTGTTAAGCATCCTTATCTGCAACAGTAGGCTCGTAGCTAAGTAATAACAGCCGGACGGGTCGATCAATCAGGTTAAGCTACGCTTGCCGCGGTTGTCTGTGGATGGGTGAACATCATTACATACCACGGTGCCTCGGAAAGCATGTTAAGTCTTTGGTCCCGGCTGTCATTCGTGGATCTTTAGCAGTCGTTATGGGTCGTCAGAAGCCTGAATGTGAATTACCCAGTAATTGGGTTGTGTAGGTTAGTGCAGTCGCTCCATGTAAAATACTGGTATTCAGCTGCATCCGGTTAGACTGGGAGCCGACCCCAACATAGTTGGGAAAAGGCTAGGCAGATTGATTGAGATATAATAATTAGGCCGTGAAGATGTCCTTTTATGATAGTGGATCAACGAGAAGCACCGTAGCGGTTTTGAAAAACGAGATAATCATCTAAATGTGACATAAATTACCGTATATTTTCATTGCGTTGACTGAAAAACGTTGACTGTTTCATCATGTTTAGATACCCATCATGTCTGTGGAGTTTAGCTAGCCAATTTAAAATAACCCTGTATACTTCGTTCCAAGAATGAATGTCCGTGCGTCTGATATCAAGATTAAGACTAATGACAGTTCAATGTATCGCACGCTTAAGTTCAGCTCTAAAACTACAGGCGGATAAATGAAAAATAAATTCTGTTACAAGGCATATTCTTATTATTTCGCTATGGGTCAATGGGTAGGCCCGAAAGGGGGTCAAGCGCGTGACGTCAGCTGTTACAGAAATATGACGTGTTCGTCATGCTTGAGTTCGTAAGGGTAACTTATTTCCGGTGTCTGAAAAACTGTCGGTGTTGACCGTGTCTTTGCTGTCGCCCTGTCTTTGTTTTTACCCGACTGGGTGACAACAAAGACAGGGTTATATATGTTTTTTCACACGTATCTTCTATACTAATATTTAATATAATAAATCTGAAGAGTTTGTTTGTTTGGACGCGCTAAGATCTACCAGTCGGTACCATTTCGCGGTGACTTTGCTTGAGCGATGTAGGATTTGTGTAATGTCAGATGTTTCGTGTAGAACGTCAATCAATCTGATGGGAAAATTGTTAAATTCGGTGTACCGCAAGGTAGTGTATTGGGTCCCCCGCTGTTTTTGCTGTATATAAATGATCTGCCTCGTTAGATACCAAATCCAATGGTTCTATTTGCCGATGACAGCACAGCACTGATAAAATGTACAAATATTAATAATTATGAACAGGATATCAACAGTAACCTTAAAAATATTATTGATTGGCTTGATAAAAACAACCTGGTGATAAACTTACCAAAGACTAGTGTCATGCATTCATGCATTCACCAACGTAAAGGTCCACCGAACGTTAATGCACAGTACAATGGACAGGTGATCAATAAAACAGAGGTCGCGGAATTCTTAGGAAATTTTATAGACGACCAATTAACTTGGAAACCGCAAGCAGAAGAGGTGTGCAAAAAGTTAAACACTGCAGCTTATGTTCTTTTTAATCTGGCAAAAAAAGTTGACATAAATACTACTTTAGAAGCATACCATGGTTTGGTCGCATCGGTCTTGAGATTTGGAATCATTTTTTGGGGTAACTGCAATCTTAGAGATAACATATTTAAAGCCCAAAAACGTTGTGTTAGTAGAGCTATGTGTAGTCTTAAACCTAGAGATAGTTGTTAATCTCTGTTCAAGTCTTTGAAAATTCTGACTTTTCCGTCGTTATATATTTTGGAAATAGCAATTTTTGTGAAAAGAAATAAAAATTTGTTTGCTAAGGTCTCGAACACCAAGAATGGTCCCGTGAGAAGTCAATACAAAAACCTCTTAATTATCGGTGGCTATAAAACAGCACTACTTAGAACAAGTGTTTTCTGCATGGGTACAATAATATTTAATAAACTACCGGACAGCATAAAAAGTGACACCCTTAAACAAATTTAAAATAAACTCCCCTTGAGTTTATTTTTAATGTTGTTTTCGATACAGAAATGTTATTATTCGATAGTTGATTTTTGAATGTCCCTATGTGTGACATCTCAACAGTTTAATAATATTAAAAATTATATTATTATTGACATTATAATTGACGTTATATCATCATTTTATTATTAATACACTTTTGTGCATGGTCTGGACTTGTTAAAATAATTTATTAATTTATTAACTATTTAATAATCTTGCTCATATGAGCTTATTTGATGGTAACATTATTTGTTAAACTTTGTATGCCGAAACTCGGGCAGAATGTACCCGGCTCACTATATTTTTTGTAACAACTTTATTGTACAATACCTACATTCTATGCGAATAAATGATTTGATTTGAACGTGTTTTATCTTTAGGGAAATAATGGTATAAAAAAGCGATGCCCAAGAATTGCACAGTTACACAATTTTAATCCAGATAAAGTTTTTACAATAGCTTTTGGCGGGATAGTGATTTCTTACAGAAAAAAAACAGTGTCATTAATGTGTATTGCCAAATAATTAATGATGCCATATAAATATTAATGTCTGTGTTGCCACTTTGAAGGCGTTACCTATAGCGGATAGCCATAGAATTGTCTTGACAAGTACGTTATCACAAGGTTTAGTCCAGGGTCTGAGAGAGGTGGCCACAGGAACTCTTCAGCTTAACGACATAGCTCCGTTGTGTTTCGACTATTTGAATTGTCTTGACAAGTACATTAGCTCAAGGTACTGTCCATGGTCTGATGATGGAGCAGGAAGGTGTCAACAGGAACTCTTCAACTTAACGATATTGGCCCGGTGTGTTTCGACTATTTGAGTTGTCTTGACAAATACATTAACCCAAGATGTAGTCCATGGTCTGATGATGGAGCAGGAAGGTGTCAACAGGAACTCTTCAACTTAACGATGTTGCCCCGGTGTGTATCGACTATTTGGATTTGTTTTGACCAGTACATTAACCCAAGGTGTAGTCCATGGTCTGATGATGGAGCAGGAAGGTGTCAACAGGAACTCTCCAACTAATCAAGATAGCCCAGTGCGTCTGGACTCCTCAAAGTTACAAGATTTTATTTGTTAAACTTAGGTGGTTAAAATAGGTGTTGTAAATAAAATACAATTATATAAAGAGATCAATATGTTTTGCCGTTGATGGCGTACAAATATCGAAGTAGGTCGAAAATTATAATAAGTAACGAAAAGATCATAAAAAATGGAATTAAGTCTAATATTACACTTAAGTAACAAAATAAAAAAAATCTTAAAATTAAATGAAAAAATGTGTTTACGCTAAATTACTTATACAAAATTATCCTAAAACAAAGTTAACGTTTCTGAGTAATTTTTTAAACAAAAATAAATTATTAAAAATACATAACGTTTCTGATACATTATGTACCTACAGTGGCCTCCAAAAGTTAGTTGACATTTTTCCACTTCAGTTGTCATTGTCTACCTATCGCTTATCATACAAAATTATTTATTTATTTGACCAGTAAATTACAACTTTTTTTTTTGGATGGGAAATTATCAAATAACTTCTCCCGCTCTGGGTGGAGCGGGAGAAGTGGGTGGCGTGTCAGACTCTTACTGACTAAAACCAACCCGTGTTCCTTCAGTTGCCTGTACGTTGCCTGTACGTTGCCAGGGGCCACGGTATCCCTTTCGGACTTTCCCGCAACCCCGGCAGGCATCGGTCCTATCGGACCCCTTCCCCTTGGCTCACAAAATTATCAGGTAATGTCTTAGGACAGATTATTTTTATTTAATTTAAATCTTAATGTGGCATCACACACAGCTGAAGTGGAAAAATGTTAACAACCTTTTGGGGGGCGCTGTATATACATTATGCTATTAAATAATATATTTAGAGAGAGACAAATATAATTACAGCTTTTCTACCGAACTCTTCATGCACATATTTATCTATTTGTTATATGGGTGTCAGAAGAAAAGTTACTTACTCCTTATTTACTAGACTATTCAATTACAAAGGTCTCGTTGTTAGTGGTGGACATTTCGATCACTTTTGCCCATTGTCTTTTTGAAATGTTGTCAAATAAACCTGTACCCCAATTCCGTAACACTTTCAAACACAATCTGAATGATTTTGAAGCATATTGCTAATCCAATGCTTCATAATGTTCGAAAAATTTGTCTGCTCAACAGCGTAAATAATACAATGAATGTTGTTGAACTGTCAAAATGAAAGCCATTGCTAACTATAAATGTGTTACGCAATTACCCCGTTGTATATCAAACGCCGCAGGCGCTGCCGCCGTAGGCCGGCTCTGATTTAATATATTTAAGTAATACTCATACCACATTTCTCGATTACTTTTCAGAACAACAAAAAAAACTGACATGATTATTGGATTTAATAATTCGAAAATAACATTGAATGTTTCACTGTTAATCCACGTATCAAAAATATAATAATACAATAATCCAACGTCGCCCAATATGAATATTAACGTGGCGATGTACAAGCGACGCCATTTGTTGACAGCAGTAGGTGCGCTCGCGTTGATGCCACGAAAAAGTGAATATACAATTACAATGTAAACTAAACTGTTTAGTAACAAGGGTAAAAATAAAATAACAATTGATACGGTTTCGGTAATTGCGTCATATTTCTCGTCATATTGAGGTGCTGTAATTTGTAAATCAATTAAAACAAAAATAAAAGAAACTAGGAAAATGGTTGTTACTAAAGGCGCACCCCAACCAAATAGGTTAGTTTTCAAGTATCTCCTTTGAATATGCCCATTAAACACTTTAACAATGTCCATGTAAAACATATGACTTAAAATAATCAGCCAATGGTTCTTCACTGTTCTTGAGTAAGTAATTATCGTGACAAAAAATTTAAAAAACAAGAAAAAATCTTCTTCGGATATCGAATCTATTATTCTCCAAAAGATGTAGTAGTTACAATGAAAACATAACAGGTCTATGACATTTGCTGCAATTGTGTTAATGCATACGTAGTTTCTGTAATTGCGAAATTTCTTTATTATGCACCATGACGTCAGTCCGTATATTAACGTTACTAAGTTCAGGGCCAACGTAATGTATCTTAAAATAAATATTATAGTTATTTTCGTTTCAAATTCTACCATGGTGAATATCACTGGCACAGTTTTTAATTTTTCACTTGAAGTTAACGGAACAGTTTTTGTGAATAGATTGCCACTAAGCACTGCTACTACAGGTGTTGCGTCCAAAACTGTCGATGGAACAATATTATGTTAAAGATGATCCAAAACGAATGCTATGAGTTTAATTATTGCTCGTTATTCAAAACTTGTTGTTTGAACTTTCCTGCTTTATAAGGTCAACCGCTCCTCTTAGGTAACCATTAGACAATGACAGCGCCTTTATCGCGTACCAATAAAGGTTTTTTGCAGTTCCAGTGTGACGTAAGGCTGTCCGTGCAAAAAAGTAGCTAGACCGTGGCCACGAAAAGCATTTTAGAAACAATAACAGTAATATTTTGTCAAAAGACAATCAGGTCCAAATGTCTACCACAAACGAGACCTATGCAACTGAATAATCTATCAATAAGGAGACTGATGAATCTGTCACGAAGAAGTTACCTGTAGCTAAATGAATATTATTATTTATTCATTTATTATAAGCTTTAAATATCATATAAACTGCCTCGTTGGTCTAGTGGTCGCAAGCACTACTACTACTACGGTCCTGCCTGAGTTCGGTTCCTAAGTCGGGCAAAGTGTTTTTGAGTTTTTCAATCAGGAATTTCTCAGTAGCAGCCCGGAGTCTGGGTTCCGTGTCCGGTTGTTGGCCCTATTACTAACTGGCGAAATGTGGGTATAACTATAGGTACACCTCTGCCTAAACTTTATTTCTTTCTGCGAGAGGGAGTGGGCCGTAATCCACCACGCGGGCCCAGTGTAGGATCGTAGAAGTGATGATTTGTTAAAATCAACCAAGCCGTTTAGGTTGCATTACTTATTGATAAAACAATCATTATCATTTAGCTATAACTTTTCACTGACAGATTTCGATAGTAAAAGTTACCCCTATAAAATTAATTCAGTGACATAGGTCTCGTTAGTGGTAGACGTTTGGACCAAGCCCCAAATATTTTCGCCCAATGTCCTTTTATGATGCTGGGCTTGTGTCTAAATAACATTGATTTTACATTCTGTGATTACTTCCTCACACACTGAGTTTTAATTGTAAAATTTTAGGAAAATCGTCTACTTATATATATCTATCTTCTTCTATATATCTTACAACGTTTGTAAATATGAGAGCACCGTGTATCTATCACATAATTAATTTATCTGTCGTTGTTTCAAAATTTTTTTTTACATATGGTGGTAATCTAAAGATGATGTACCTAAAATAAAATTTCTAGGTGCATCGTCTTCACATTCATTTTTTTATCTAATGTACCTATACAAAATATTGTAAAAAAATTTAAAATAGTAACGGTGGAGTTTCTTGCCCATTCTTCTCCATGCCATGCGAAATCTAGTTTTTGGAAGGGGCGACTAGATTTTTTTTTTATTTTTTTTTTTCGACTTTCAAAAGTGCCTTGCAAGGGCCTATTTGAAATAAATGATTTGACTTTGAGTAATAACAGCCCCACGGCGATGGCTACGCTTGCCGTGGTTGGTCCGTGGATGGGTGACCATCTTTACATACCAAGACCACTCCGTGCCTCGGAAAGCACCTTAAACAACGGTTTAACAGTCGGGACCAACGGGTCCCGGCTGTCATTCGTGCATGAACCCTTGACAGTCGTCACGGGTCGTCAGAACCCCGAAAGTAAGTCTGACAACCAGACTTACCAAACGGGTATCGTATTACCCAGTAACTGGGTTGTGGAGGTCAGTCGCTCCATGTAAAATACTGGTATTCAGCTGCATCCGGTTAGAATGCAAGCCGACTCCAACATATTTTGGAAAAGGCAGACAGATGTCCATATAATAATATGATTCTGGATCAACGAGACTTACTCAAATCGGTTTTGAGAAGCGAGATAATCATCCAAATATGTGTCATCAATGATCGTATCTTTTCATTGTGTTGACTGAATGACTTGAATTTTTCACCCAACCACCATTTTTTTATTTCAAGGGTCCTGTGTCTGACAGACATTTATCACACACTGTAATGGTTCCAGTTTCCATTTTGAGGAAAGAAACTCTACAATAACTGGTCAAGTGCGTGTCGGACCAGAACGCACAATGAAGAGGCTTATTTTTTGGTTCGCACGAATTTACTCGCCTGAAACGGGCGAATCGACACTTTTAAATAAATAAAAAAAACAAAATTAAAAATATTTTGTTTCACATAAACCTACAAGGGCACTTATGAAACGTCAGAAGCTAGGTGCACGGTTCCAATTGGTCGTTTCCTATGGAGAAGAGTCGGCAAGAAACTGAAACGGTTACTCTTTTAAAAGTAAATTGTATTTATAATGTTTTCAAATTACAGTGTAGGCCTATCAACAAGTACCAGGTACTTAGCAAGATAGAAAATGGTGACAGATCTACAGTCTGTTAAGCCTACAACGTTCTCACATTCACAAAATCTAAAAGAAAAGAATCTATATAATAGCAAAATCAAATAATAAAAATAAAAAGCTATTTAGACCAAATGACATGATTGCCACTACAGCTGTATGTAAAAAAATCTAATTTATTATAAAAAATATAATATTTCAGGTATATAATGTCAAATAACGAAGATATATCAAGGTAGTATGTAAAATATAGGTAGTATATAAAAAATAAGGTAGTATATAAATAATCATCTTAATTTGGGAGCAGTTAATAGACATTTACATAGTTATGCCGTTAATGGGGTACCAGGGAAGCCACATAATAATAATATTATTAATAGACATATAAGCCATATAATAATAATATTATTTTTCTTGAGGCGATTCGCACGAACTTAATTGATTTGTGGGCGAAACGAAAACTCCAGAAATACGTAATAGGCAATTGGCACATTGATGATTTTATGCGGATTAAAGTCCACTAACTTTACAGAAAAAAACAACGGGTTGTACTCCGGGAGTGCCGATAAAAGTGAAAACTTGAATATTAACGTTGTGCATTTTTGATATTTTGGAATGGTTAGGGAATAATTTTGCACGAATTGCTTTAATTATCAGTATAAAAGTACTATCATTGATGTGGTAAAATACAATATTCATTTATTGCGCTATCGTACACAAACGACAATCTTACGAATTTTCGAACAGGTCACGTGTCCTGACGCGAGTTTAACATTTTTACCCATCACAAAAAAATTGCACAAAGCCGCTAAAGAAGTTTTGCACTTCAAAAATTCAAAATGTGCCAATTGCCTTATAGGTACGAATTTACACAACAAATTTTCATTCAAGTTTGTATGGAAGATCGATTTTTTTTCAGATAAGAATTCCTATAGGGCACACTGATTGTTTTCTCATAATATCTGCAGAGCTGCAGTGGATACCCCCTAAAGACTAATAAAATCATTTATTTAGTTAGTTATTACTTTATAATTTATCTTATGTTTGAGCTGCTAAAATCATAGCTCACATATCTCGTTAAATAAAAATACCATAGCCAAATTCTATAACGGTTCTAGTTTTTTATTTAAATATTTTAACAGTATTTATAGCTAACGGTACATAGAGGAGCTCATGGGTACGTAATAACGGCCTCACGGGTCGATCCATCAGGTTAAGCTACGATTGCCGGGGTTGGTCGGTGGATGGGTGACCATCTTTACATACCGAGATTCCTTCGTGCCTCGGAAAGCACGTTAAGCCGGTGGTCCCGTCCCGTCATTCGTGGATCTTTGACAGTCGTTACGGGTCGTCTGCAGAAGCCCGAAAGTCTGACAACCAGTCTTACCAAGGGGTATCGTATTACCCAGGTATTCAGCTGCATCCGGTTAGACTGGAAGCCGACCCCAATATAGTTGGAAAAAGGCTAGGCAGATTGATTATAGCTAACTATACATAATATTTTAAAAGCTTAGTTTATTAAGTAAATAGACATAACATAACTAACGCCAATATTACCCGGAAGGGTAGGTAGTGATGTATTACACAAGGTCAAATTAAATTAGCTAGTAAAACTCCGCAGATCTGTTGGAAATCGATATCTAAACACGATAAGAAAGGTTTGATGTTTTTTTTTGGGTCAACGACCGCGGTATTGTATTTACTTGAAGTATTAGTTGAGTTTTTTTTTGTTTTATCGTATTTAGATATAGTCTATAAAGTTTGTACAAAAAAATATTATTTTTTAAACTGATATTGCAAGTAAAGTAACTAAGTATACGGGTCGTTGACCCAAAAAACTAATTAATCAATTATTTTTTTGTCGTTATGTCATGTTAAGATTTCGACCCATCACATATGCGGCGTTTCGCTAGATAATTTGATCTGACCCTTTATAGTAGGTACATTTCGCAAGCGTTCCCATGTATAGAAGGCTCTTATTTCTGACGCTGTTCTGATTTGAAGAATGAGGGTTTTCTGAAATGACGTTCACTAGGTTGCAGCACTGAGACAGTCAGATCCGGGCACTTGTCAAAAGTGTCAAAGGGCCTATATTTTCTTTAGTCGTGACTGAATGATGAACGAATGAATGAAACGAATGATGAACGCCATCATATTTGAATTCATTTTTGAATGTCGAACTGTCAAAGATCCACTCGATGACACGGAGGGGTTTGAGTATGTAAAGATCACCCATCCACGGAGCGGCCTCGGCAAGCGTAGCTTAACCTGATCGTTTGACCCGTGCGGCTGCTATTAAGATGTTCTTGGGTGGCGGTGACAATTTACCATCAGATGGCCCTTGTCAATGTTCTTCAGAAAGGTCAGGTGCGTAGTGCTCACAACCGGCGTGCGTGTACGACCAGATCTATGAACGTTAACGAGGCAAAAGGAGTTTGTCAGGCTCGTAGCAGGTGGCGTTCTGTAGTCTCTGCCTACCCACATGGGAAGAAGGCTTGAGTTCATGTATGTATGTGTGACCGTTGTCGGCATGCTTGCATACGTGAAGTAGGGTTGCCAACTGTCCTGTTTTCCCGGGACATTTCCTACTTTTAGGGACGTCCTGGGGTGTCCTGGGGCCCTATTATGACGTATTAATGCCATCATTTTTCCAGTGTGAGTGAGAGACGCAGCTATACAAGGCCGATAGCACCATTCTTTTTTCGCAGTGGAATAATGATGGCATTAATACTTCATAATACGGCCTCTGGATACTTTTTAAGTAGGTAACGTCCTGGATTTTTTAAAGCATTCTGGTAAAGTCCTGTATTTTAATTTTATCAATAATCAAAACCTTAACATAGATATAAAGTGTGAACATTTTTATAATTATTTTTATTTATTAACACAACCACACATGTTGAGGGCTATTGCTACAGTTGAAAAATATAATAAAATTCAATAAGAATAAATAAAAATAGTTGTTATATCTACAGTACTAAAGTTACGTACTAATTACCTAGCTAGGTATTTTTCATTTTATAATTAATTCCTTCATTACATTTCGGATTAAAAACAGCTTTTTGATTACGCAACACATTTTCATATACGATTACGACAAATTTGTTTAATTTTGACAGTTCAACAACATTCATTGCGTTATTTAGGTACGTTGTTGAGCAGTATTTTTTCTCGAACTTGAAGCAATTTGTTTCAAAACGATTCAAATTCCGATTGATCGTGTATTACGTAATTAGGGTATTGGAAGCAGAAAAAGGCCTTCCCAAAAAAAAAATTAAGTTTTTTTTTTTATATGTGCTTTTATACCGGGTTTTTTTTTTAAGCCGAATTGTCCTGGTATTTTCACCTTCTAATCCTGGTTTTCAAAATTTGGGGATGGCAACCCTAACGTAAAGTAGCCCATCAAACATTGACCCACAATACGCCAACGTTTGGCAAACCAATCCATCCGCTATACTCTGCGGATTGAATCCACAATTAATTTCATGTGTTGTGCTGAATATCGATTCTAGTATTCAGGTCTTAGTGTTAGACCTAGGTTGAACACCTGTACCTAGATTCTAATGCTGTACGTGGATGGAGGACTAAGCTGTTTTAGTCTAGATTTTCGAGGAGTGATGACTGCATCAGCCTGATACGAAGGCTGAAGTGTGCTAAAATACCACACCAAAGAAAATTCAAAACCAAAGACAACGACTTCCGAAATTAAAGTTATTTTTCACTTTACAAAGAAACACTACAAGTGGTATTTTATTCGGGATCCGGTTAAATACGCAAAAACTCAAAACCTACCCAAGCAAAGTTAATAAAATTGATATGGGCCCACCGCACAAGCTTCTTCTACCAAACGATTTTTTATCGTTCTACAATTGATAAAAATATCGATAAACATACATTAAAAAATGCTTAATGTCGAACATAGAACTTCCTCCTTTTTCGAAGTCGTTAAAAAATAGACGTAGCTTTTTCTTTTCGTGTTTGGAAGACAGTCGAAGAGTATCCAGCCAAAGCAAAGACTATCGCGAAAATGTGCCGTGATAAAGACAGCATAATCAGCAGTTATGCATAGTTCAGTTCAATTTCATATTCAATGCATCAGACTACTTGAAAAGTGATCTTGTTTTGAACTTTTTAGTTGCAGTCGGCTTTTAGATTTTTATATTTTCATTAAGAATTATGTCCTCGCGCCCGATTTTAATACCCCACATGTTCAAGGTACCAAATATGAATATTATCAAGACATTACTAAATATTGACGTCTAAAATCCGCCATTTTTATTTGATAAAAAACAAAACCAACGACCTAGACTAGTCGATAGACAACTCCTCATGTATTGAAACCGTTAGGATGCGTCGAGGATATAAAGAATCCCACATACAAAGATATGCGTGAAATGAAAACATAAGCCTGTTTTTGTTGTCGCGCAACCAGGTAATAAAAAAGACACTAGCACACCAACCAATTGGCCTGCTCCACCTAACTTACAACCACAACGGCGACCACAGCTGATCACCCACTCTTAACCACACTCGTAGTGAGCTGTTATGTGTTTGATATTCAACAGACAACATGTCCTACATACTACATAACGTTTGGTTTAATTAGGTAACTGGCTATTGTGTGCCTGATACTCAAATGTTTTTGTGTATGGCATAATAGGGATGCTTGTGTCAAAGAAAATAAATAAAACAAATTAGCCCGTCGGTCAGATAATAAAAAAAATAATAAAAAAAATATTAGACACGTATTTTTTGCTTTATAATAAAAAATTACTTAGATACAACGCATTAAAGTTGGGGAGTGGGGGTCGCTACGTCACAAGTAAGTATAAAATCTACATACTCGTGACGTCATGGCATCCCCCCCGACCCTTGCTCGACGATGCGCCAGCCCGCGTCGATGCTGAGCCTGTAGCTTTAAACTCCCCGACTAATAATAATAATATATCTTTGATCCAGCCTGCCACATCTTGCTGTCCACCCCCCAACGACGCCCTAAGCCGAGGTTCGTACCCCACAGGGGGTGCCCTTAACGCGCGCTCGCCTAGTTTATAATTAGAATAGTTTTTGCCCCTGGCTGGATGCTTTGAGTGTAGAAGCTTAAGGCAGCCACAGGAACGTCCGGTTAAGCAGCTACAACCCTCTTCTGAGGTCAACTGCGCGATGACATAGTCGAAAAAATAAAATAAAAATAACGTCGTGGCACATTTTAACTCAATGTGTCGCTGTAATCTTTTGTAAACGTTAAAAAAGAAAAAATACCTGTCCAATATTTTTTAATATTTACCTGACGGACAAAAACCAAATTTTTAGTCACCATCCCTATTTCTGTCATACTGGCTGCTGCCTGCTGTGTCGGTATCGGTGTCTCGGCTTTCATTCGTGGATCTTTGGCAGTTATAGGTTGTCAGAAGCCCGAATGTCTGACAACCAGACTTACCAAAGGGGTACCTGACCTCCACAACCCAGTAACTGGGTTGTGGAGGTCAGATAGGCAGTGACTCCATGTAAAATACTGGTATTCTGGACCCCAACATAGTTGGGAAAAGGCTAGGCAGCTACCTGGCTGCGTAATGCCAGACTGTCTGACTGTATAATACCACAGACACGGGTTGCTCTGTGCTCGTAGGTAGTGTGCTTAATGTTTGAATAATTAATGAAGAGTATATATAGTACATACCAGCAAAGACAATGTCTGTGTTAATTTTGGAGAAAAATACATGCGAATATAGACAGCCACAATTACTTTTTAGTCAAGCTGCGGAGGTTACTTCAATGTTACTGCTACTGTTATTAGGATAACATAGAATGCAAGTGCGAGCGAAGCGAGCTTGGCACATGGGGCACCCCGACTCGGACAGGTTAGGTTCGAAGGGGTGGGCGGAGTCTAGTGAGTGAGCGAAGCGAGCGAACAAAGTCCCACGCTATCCCCTTCGTGGTTATTTTTTTTTAAACTATTCAGAAATAGGAGGCTCGCTAAGCGGGGCTCCGTCAACTACGCCGTCGCTATTATTGATTGTAGTTTGCTTTGGAAATGAACATAAAGTATTCTAATACAGAGAATGTCTGGGTTCAAATACATTTTGCTCTTTTGTATCGAACACAAAACGGTCCAGCACAGACTATGGATGTCTGTGGTAATATACAGTCTGGCATTACGCGACCCGGCTTTCTTTCCCCGGGTTAGCTACCTACTTTCACATTTATAATACCTATTCGAAAATACCATTGATTAACCTAATCATTTTCTTGTTACAGGTCCATCACCAAATAAATGTGATCAACAACTGAAAAACAACAACAACAAAAGTGCGAGTGTGTGTGTAGTGCAACAATAATGTGAATTGGAATGGACAACGTATAGTTTCGCGCCAAAACAAGATGGCTGCCGTCATAAAATGGCGGTCACGGAGCATCACTGCTATGATGCTTCTGCTAATTTTACAAGTTGTAAATGGTGAGTTTTTTTAAATTAACTTATAAAGCTGTAATAGAGCTTGCCGATGTCAACTAGGACATGCTTCCATAAAATATAAAGAGGGAAATCTCGCTGAAGAAACCACTATCATAGCCAACAACGAATCTGCTCATAGTCCAGGGACTGGTCGCAGAAGAAGCTTTTATAATGTTCTTCTCTTATGCGGGCAGGAGTTAGGACTGTAATTACGAATATATTAGCAGTTATCGTAGTTATAATATGAGTCTTTTTAACTGTCCCAATGCGGGGCAAAGGCTCATAGTTCTCATACAAAAAAGTATCGGCATTTTGCTACATGATCACTACATGTTAGCTACTTCAGATCAAAATTCAAATTCAAAACATTTTGTTTCACATAAACCTACATCGGCACTTATGAAACGTCAGAAACTAGGTGTACGGTTCCAATTGGTCGTTTCCTATGGAGAAGCCGGCAAGAAATTTCACGGTTACTGGCACTTACAAAGTTGTCAAATTACAGTGTTAATAAGTATGGGAGGATAGTGCAAGCCTGATCACTTGCCAAGTGGCTCAGAACTAAAAAAATATTTGGTGCAATATTTTTTTTCTTTCCTTTTGAAAAGGATGGCCAATTTTATAACTAGACAGCTTGTTTATTCCTCACATATAGTTTATATTGTCACATTTATATTATTCGTTTTTTTTTCAACCTGGGTGGCTATCCAAGTTTAAACAAATTCTGAAAAATAGAATATAATAGTCCTCCAGACCGTATTTCGGCCACGGCAGCCAATCTCAACGGAGACTTAGCCTTCGGCGTGTGAGATATTATAGTGCAGGCGTGTGTGCGCAGACACAGGTGCACTCTCTCTTCCCTCACTCTCATAGTCCGATGGGACGGCAATCCGACACGACCGGAGAGAGATCAGGCGCAAGACCAGCGGCTTAACGTGCTTTTCGAGGCACGGGGGTATCACACTTCCAAACTCCGGGCTGTTACTAAGAAATTCCTAATGGAAAAACCCAATAACACTTTGCCCGACCCGGGAATCGAACCCAGGACCCCACGCTCAGTAGTCGCGCTTGCAACCACGAGACCAACGGGGTAAAAAAGTTGTTAATAAGGTCTCTGACTCACACTTAGTTACGCAATAAATAAAATAGTCTTAAACTAATTTGGTGACGCTAGTTCATCAGCTTCCGAGTTGTTACGCCACAGACACACTTTTCACGTTCATGACACTGTCAGCTAATGACCAGTTGTTGGTCACGTCAGAAATTCTATTAGGTCACGATGTCCTGCAGATGTGCATAATGTGTTTAAGTTAAATTAAAAAAAATGATTTTTTTTTTGCACGTGGGCGTTTTTGAGTTTTTCCATCAGGAATTGTTCAGTAGCAACCCGGAGTCTGGAAGTGTGCCCGGTTGATGGCAATAGGCTCGCCCCCTGTTACATAGGACTTAACCATAACTGGCGAAATGTGTGTGTACTATAGGTACACCTCTGCCTAACTCTTCGGGGATTGCAGGAGTGATGTTATTGTTATATAGCAGTAGTTAATACTGTTTATAACTTACTACCTACCTAATCTAAACTAATATTTTAAAGAGAATAGATTAGATTTTTTTGTATGTTTTTTTGTTACGCTTTCACGCTAAAACGGCTAAACGGATTTGGATGAAATTTGGAACATGAGTAGACCATGACCTGGGTTAGGATATAGGATACTTTTTATCCCGATATTACTACGGGATCGAGACATAGGCGGGTGAAACCGCGGGGCGCAGCTAGTATTTTCATAAGTACCTAACTGAAAAAGAAAGGGAGTAATCCTACTGAACGGAGTATGCCTATTTTCAGAAGTGCTCAGATAAATTCAATAGCTATTGATTCGACAAAGTTCTACCTTATTTATTCCGATCTATCCATAAAAAATGTCGCACGAATTTCATATAATTTGTTCGAACTTCTCCCCTATTGAAGAGCTAGAGCAGGGTGACTTACGAGTTGTCAAGGTTCGGTTCGGACCTACGACCTACAGGTCGTAGGTCCGAAGGTCCGAACCTTGACGGGCGCTTTACTTTGTGTATATTATTTCATCACCATCTGCTCTCAAAACGGTGAAGGAAAACATCGTGAGGAAACCGGCATGTCCTAGAACCGAAAATTCGAAGTCATGTGACATCTACCAACCCGCACTGGGCCCGCGTGGTGGATTACGGCCCACTGCCTCTCACAGAGGAGAGGAGGCCTATGTCCCAGCAGTGGGGACATTATAGGCTGATTATGCCTCCCCCGGTGTGACGTCACATATTCTGCAAATATAAATTGAACCTTATATATAACAATATTGATGGAATTAAAATTTAGAAATCTCGATGTTATATTCGCTAGTAAGAAATATCTAAGTTATTCAACGTCTTTTAATAAACCTTGTTTCGATCAAGGCCTTTCTACGAGGCCTCGTGCAGTCAAGGCCTTGCGGTCATTCGCCTCAAATTCGGTATTAGATGATTGCTCCCGACAGCAAGACGATGGTGTTTAGTTTTTCATAATGGTTACACAGTTAAGTACCTACTGTCTGTTTGGTTATTTTTAAGATGAATTTCTTTTGGTTAGCCTTAGCAGAAGCTATTTTTTAAATGAGCTGGGTGCGAGTTTCTTTTCATGGTTGACTGAAGCCTCAAAGTATTCCAACAAATACATTTGTATATATGTGGTATTGGGTGTGGTATTAGGTTTTTCTTTAGAAAAATATCAGTAGCAGTCCGTCTGGAACTCAAACATAACTGGCGAAACGTTCAAACTCAAACTCAAAGCATTTATTTCAATTAAACCATTTACAGGCACTTTTGAATTGTCAAGAAGTCAGTCAGTCAGAAATATGAAGCTAGTTGCCCATTCCAAAGCGTAGTAGGTACCTATCGAGAAGAACGGGCAAAAACTCCACGTACACTCTTTTAAATCAAAAAAATTGTTACAAAATATTGGTTAAGTATATCATTAATGTTGAAATTATACATGTGAGAACAATGTAGAAAGACGTTCTCGTTAAAAGCGTCCGTAAAAAAAAAAAACAATTCAAAAATTAAAATAAGCCATGGCAGCTAAGAGATGACCGGTCCCTACTGACGGCGCCCGTTCACGAACATGACGCATGGATTAGCACCATTCAGCTCAACCATTTTGAAGGGAGCTAAATGATCCAAAACACGCGCCACCATCAGCGAGACATCTGAGTGAGCATGACATACTCAGCCGCCAGGGCACATTCAAGTCAATGAAATACATATTACCCGGTAAATGGTAGCTCTTTAGTACATAGTACTCACACCTGTGCTATGCAATTATATAATACAGAGGAGATTGAGTTTATACAATACAAAAATGGTCTTACAATCTTCAGCAGCTCCAACAGGTTGTTGCTCGACACATCTCTGCCCTCTCCTTTTAGTAATACAAGCGATGTAATGTTAACAAAGAAATGCCTCAATTACGTACATGTGCAGTGGCACTAACAAATTGTAATTTATTTACTTTCACTGCCAAAGAAGAAAACTTTCGTTTTTTAAATCTATTGCGCTATTTTAATGATAGTCGCGATGTATTTGTGAGATTAATGTTACTATGTACTGCGTTGATTATGTACTAACATAACAGTTGACATACCATAGAGGTGCACCTTTAGTACACCCACATTTCCAGCCTATTAGCCATCAACCGGGCACAAATCCAGACTCCGAGCTACTACTTAGAAATTCCAGATGGAAATAATTATGTACTCACGGCTACATATCAAGCTATACATTTCCAGTATAAGCGGATCTCGCATTGTATAGGATTTCCGTACAATGAGAGATCAGTTTATTTGAATAGGAATTAAGAGGGAACAGGGGCTGCGAGGAACTTGAAGAAACTATTGCCGTCATCTTACCTCAAGTCTGCCTCCGTAGAGTGCGATAGGGACAGCTGCAGCTCAGACCGATTATATCACAAAAAAACAACGGGTTGCACTCTAGGAGTGCCGGCAGAAGTGAAAACTTGAATATTAACGTTTTACATTTTTTATATTTTGGTACTACTCTCCTTCCGTTTTACGAATTTTCGATCAGGTCACGTGTCCTGATCGAATAGTTTAACATTTTTTACCCATCACAAAAAAGTGCACAACGCCGCTAAAGAAGTTTTCATTTAAAAAAAATGACGAGATCGACGTTTCGTATTCCCCTTTTTTCTCCACGAAAGAGCCAATTTAATTATTTTTTACATAATTTTTTTAAGAAAGAGTTTTTCTAGGTTCCTATCATTTTCTTTTATAGGGACGTGTCTACAGCAGACCTAAATTTTATGAAGAAAAAAAAATGATGGCTCTATAGGCATTATTCAGGAAGAAAAAAGGGGAATACATTTGTATGGAGAATCGCAGGCCCTGTTCCCTTTTAAATATGTCTATAGGAGTCTGAAATTGATTCTGCGATGATTTTTCAGTAAACTAGCTGTGGGAGATTGATCACCACAAAACACCCAAGTTAGTTAGTAATTTTATAGGTACATTTAGTGTCAATATGAAAGAATCGTCTACTTTTTACATGTGTCAGTGTATTTCTTGATATATAGCCAAATATATAGCAGTGATAGCTTAGTGGTGTGACCGTCGGACTGCCAAGTCATAGGTCTCGAGTTCGAACCCAATGCACGCACCTCTGACTTTGCACTGAATTATCACTTGCTTCAAAAACGGTGAAGGAAAACATCGTGAGGAAACCGGCATGCCTGAGAGATATTTCTCGACGGCATGTGAAGCCAAGTCAGAGGCCCATGAGCGGCTTTAAAACTCTGACAACAGGTTAGTCACTAACCACAAGAATAAGGAAGAAAGAATGTAGAAATTAAGGCGTTTAAAATCTTAGATATAGCAAAACTTGATATGAACATTTAACTCTTAAAAGAAATTGGTCAAGTTCGTATAAGCAGTTAGCAATTTAGCATCGCGTGTTTAGATTCTGTTTATAAAATAAACGGTAATTGATAGATTTATTTTAATTTTATAGTAAGTAAGTACCTACTTATTATATTTTATTTCCGAGTTCCGATTCCTGTTTCTTCCGTTGCGTGTAGGGTTGCCAAACGTCTGAGTTTGCCGTACATCCTCACTAACATTATATCTAAATGCGAAAGTGAGTTTGTTTGTTTGTTGCGCTTTCACGCTAAAACGGCTGCACAGATTTTGATGAAATTTGCCATATGAGTAGACCTTGACCTGGGTTAGGACATATGATACTTTTTATCCCGATATTCCCACGGGATCGAGACTTATGAGGGTGAAACCGCGGGGCGAAGCTAGTAAAATAATAAAAACAGAACGTAGCCGTTTGTATTCCCCGAAGGGTAAGGCCATATTTCTTATTTCCATACAGTAATATTGCCAAAACTAATCAAAACAGCGAAATACTTGACAGCTATTTGCGACGTTGCCCACTTTATTTTTAAACGCTCTTAATAAAATTCTCATTGAATGATAAGTGTGATAACGCACAGCCTAAACCAATGGGTCTAGCTAGAAGCTGGAATGCACAAGTTCGTGAGCGCTAAAATAAAAAAGGATATTTGAAAATTCATTCGCTAAAAGAACCAATAAGTTAGTAGTAAGTACGCACGACGCACGAAAAATCTGTACACACAACGTAAGTATCTTATCATCTTATTAAAAATAAGGCACTAGATGGCAGCACTGTGACGTCAGGTCCGGGCACCTGTCAAAAGTGTCAAAGCGCCTATATTTTCTTTAGTCGTGACTGAATGATGAACGAATGAATGAAACGAATGATGAACGTCATCAAATATTTTATATGCACTGTCGAAATGGAAGCCCTCATGTCAAAGTGGCGCCAACTGGTGGCGTGAATTTTCATGAAAATCCTCATCGCGTTTGTACAGGGGATGGAAGTATGTATGGAAATTCGTCATGTACTTAAGCCCCCATGGGAATGCCAACGGGCACATGGCTTGTCTACTTCATAAAATTCAAATTAATTCATTCAGTGACAGACAACGTACAGCCTAAAGGGTCTGGAACAAAGACTATATAACCACTATATTCTCTTTGGTCTGGAAGCATGAAATTTTGCGCAAGAGTTTATAATTAAAAGGAAGGTAAGCATGAGCACTGAGGAAAATGAATGCCATAGATGGGTTAGATAGGAGATGAAATTTTGTATGGAAGTTCGTCATTTTTGCCGATAGGCTTTTTTTTTTTTCTGTCTTTGATACATTATGTATTGCTTTTACATTTTTACTCGCCAAATTTTCCAGTTTCATGGCGAGAAGCGCTTGTTAATAGGTGGTATACACAAAAAATCTTGTAAAATTAACCTTAAAACTACCAACTATGCACTAATTTCAGTCAAGGATCAATCACAATGGAACGGACAGACTGCGGACGAGCCGCGGACACCGATAGATGAAAAATGATAGATTCTAAGTACGTATTCGTCTGGAGGTGTCCGTGTCCGGAGCCGCGTCCGCAACCCGCTCGCGCCGGCCCGACCAGACCCTTAAGGCTCGTGCACACCAGCGCGACGCGACTCGTACAGTACAATTTCTAAGAAAAGTTCACGGTATAACCGTTGTCGCGTCGCCGTAGTCTGCACGAGGCTTTAGTGTGAATCACAGATTACCCAGAATCCTCGTTATCGAGAAATAAACTCCTTAATTTTGACTGTAACATACCTTTACTTACTTTAGGCTTTTGTCATAACAGATCTATTTTATGAAATACTTTTGGGAGTAGATATTCTGAAATTCTTTCCCCATAATAATTTGTTCCCTTCGGTTCAACCACTTTTTTCTACCTTACACTTCTTGTATTATATTTATTTTTAACAGGTACTTTATACTCATCACTAATATAGTGTTCTAGGCTTATCAATTAATCGACTTTCTTATCTGTTGGTAGAATTTTACAAATGGGGAATACTTTTTCATATTCTTTGTTACATTTGCCATCGACTAGACTAAGCATGTAGCTAAAAAGCAAGATCATACCTCATTTCTTTCGTTGCGGATCTTTGACAGTCGTTACGGGTCGTCAAAAGCCCGAATGTCTGACAACCAGCTTACCAAGGAGTATCGTGTTACCCAGTAACTGGGTATTACGATAGGAGGTCAGCCAGGCAGTCGCTCTATGTAAAATACTGGTATTCAGCTGCATCCAGTTTTACTGGAATCCGACCCCAACATAGTGAGTCAGTGACAGCTCGGCCCGAGTCAACTCAACCCGAAGTTGGAAAAAGGCTAGCCAGATGATGTTGATGACTTCATTCTTTCAAGCATTCATGTCCTAGATTCGTGCCCTCTTATTTAGAAAGGATTATTAATAGATGGTTTTGTTCTTCCATCTATTAGTAAGTTCATCACGCTCGCCAGTATCACACAAGCGTAGACATCCAACGGTAATATAACCTACATACTTGCCAAGCCTTTAACGTCATTACGCGTATGTTTATAGATTTTCAACTACTTTACTACTTATTTGTCTCTCGTCATCTGCATCTCCATAACCTATCCAAATTCAACGAAAATATAAATGAACATAAAGAAAAAACATACAGACGAACATATAAAAGCTTTGTGCTCTAATAAAAGTTGCTGAATAAACTCTATACTGTAATGGAGGGTTAGACAACTTTACATACTGTCTGTCACCCTACGATTTCATAAAGCACTAGTGTCATTTCAAGTCGAAGGATAAATTGGGATAAAATCCATTACGAAATCTAATACCTTTTTGAAACAGCTCTATTTGTAAAAAAAAAAACCATAATTATTTGAAAAACTGTCAGCAGTTCGAAAAAATCCGATACGAACTCAATACGTAAAAGAAAAGTTTTTTTGGTATTGCCCCACGTATTTATAATAAAGTACTTACCTGATGTGATAAAAAATATGACTGTAATAAAATTTAAAAGGGCACTAAACCAAATATTAATTGAGAAGAGCTATTACAAAATTGATGACTTCCTTAATGATAAATCTCTGCACTGATTGATAAAGTACTATTATGATTGACAACTATATTCCTGTTCTGACAATTTTTATTCTTATTGACACTTTGACATACTATATTATTTTTTTGACATTACTGTAAAAATTTCACTATTGCTATTAGTCTGTTTTTTGTAATTCTAATGATTTGACATTTATATTCATTCAGTATGAATCAATAGAATCTGTTTAATTTTGGAATTCAATGTTATTTGCATGCCCACGAGACGGTAGAATATGGAGGACTACTTTTTTAAGAAAACATCTATGTACCAATTACCCATGTTTGCAAAAATAAATGATGTGATTTGATTTGATCCGATGCCGTAAAGCAATCGGCAGAAGGTTTTATGGTAATATGGGACCACACATCTACGCGAAACGTAATAGTCTATACTAAAACTAACACAATAAAAATGCAGAGTGACGATAACAAACTGGCTTCTTACACGACATGACAGAAAATTCTTTAACTTAAGTAAAAATTCACAGCACACACATTGACAATTCACGAATACACGTGCACTCACCAACATACGTATAACATACAGACACTCTCTTACAACAACAACATAACTGACAAAAATCACAGCACCATGCATATACTCTTTTTTACATCTATGTAAATGTTTAAAAAATGTACCATTTTATATAAAATTGTTAACGGAACGAGGGAGCCTGGATCTCATAACCCAGGGAGTCCTAGTGTGTTGTTAGGAATTCAATGCACTTGAATGTAAACTCTGCGAACTAAAATTATTTTTATTCTTATATAACCTTCTCCTTTTTTGAAGTAGGTTAAATAAGATACTGGCCCTGCATTGGAAAAAAAAAGTACTAAAGTCAAAGTCAAAGTCAAATCATTTGTTAATTTTTAAAGGCACCTTTGAACGTCAAAAATTTACAAAAAAAATTAATTGATTCTAGTTGCCCCTTCCAAAAGGTAGTTTTCGTATGGAGAAGAATGGGCAAGAAACTCCACCGTTACTCTTTTAAAATGTTTTACAATATTTTGTATAAGTACATTAGTTATATAATTATATGTGAGGACGATGCACCTAGAAAAAAAATATTATACCACAATAGGTAAAAAGAATTAAGAATTAAAAATGAAGGAACAACAGATAAACTAATTATGTGATAGATACATGGTGCTCACATATTTACAAACATTGTAAAAGTAGACGATCCTCCTAAGATTCCACAATTAATAAGTCAGTGTGCGAGACTGAGTGCGTACTAATATTACTAAGAGCTATCAATCCATAAAGTATCATCATCAAACAATAGAACCTCTAATTACCAAGTTATACCCCATGACGATAATTACACTCGTATAAAAGCTATGCTGTAACAGATATCCACTCAATACCGTGGTAACTGCTATCAATGCAGTTAGGCAGCGCTTCAGTGAAGCTGGCGGTCAAAAGTACGGTTAGGAGGTGGTTGAAATTGTTTCTGAGCGTGTGAACCATTTCACACACATTGGGTAGAGTTTTGTCAAATTTGAAGGCAACAGGCCCGCCCCGTATTGCATGGGACTCAAACATAGGATACTAGAAAAAACAAAGAAAAGAAAGAAAGAAAAATATTTTATTAGGGACACGCACAGGAAATACAAACAGTAAAAAAAAATGGAGCTTAAGTATAAAAAAAACTAACAAAATAATAACGACCTGTGCGAGGCCAAAAAGGCTATATATCTCAGCATAATACGGCGATAATAAATACCACCGCGCTGGTAGTCTGATAGGGCCCACTGTGATGCCACGGACACATCCACGGACTTAGATAAATACCACTAGGGGATTACAAAAAAAAAATATATATATATATATAAATTAAAACCGAAACTATGTACAGTACAAAATCTAAGAATCCAATACCGAATTACTAGCGAATTACTCTGTCTTGCTCTTAGTGGAAGAGTAGCGTGATGAATGTTATCAATACCTAATCATATCGTGTAAGGGTTCTGAAGTGGCGACCGCTTACCAGAAGACGTAGCGTTGGAAGGCAAAACAACGTGGACCGATGACCTTGTGAAGGCCGCAGGAATCCGCTGGATGCGGGGAGCACAGAACCGGTTGATGTGGCGGTGCTTGGGGGAGGCCTTTGTCCAGCAGTGGACGTCTTTCGGCTGAATGAATGAAAGAATGACCTAACCGTTCGATCAGCACATCTAATATGCGTTCAAGAGCTGTCAGTGTCAATATTAATATCAACAATGTCGACACTGACAGCTCTTGAACGCGGTTTAGATGTGTTGATTGCATTGCTGTACCGAACTAATATTAGTCATGATCCCTATTGTAAGTATTTATTGAATCAGCACTTTTTAACCGACTTCCAAAAAGAAGGAGGTTCTATGTTCGTATCGTATCTTGTTTTTTCTATGTATATCCACCGATTTCTACGTTAATGGTGGACCGATTTTGAAAATTCTTAATATTAATTTGATTTACTTTGCTTGGATAGTTTTTGAGTTAGCTTCAATAATACGTATTTTTCCCACTTAGTTTATATGGATGATATGATCATAAATTCCTGTCACTGTTATTTACATAGCAGATTGTGGTATTCAAATTTGTGTGGGGTAGGTACCACAACAAAAAAGTGAAAAATAATTTCCAAATTACATAAGGCAGTCCCTCAAAACGTCTGTATTTCAATATCATTGCTGCCGCCTTCTCTCGATTATTTAAAAATAATGCAATCCTATTGGTAGGTACACACCATCGCTCATCCCTGGTAGAACTTTTACATCAGTGATATGATTTTGTATAACCCAACACTCGTGCATTCTGAAAGTTGGCAACGTCGCAAATAGCTGTCAAATACTTCGTTGTTTTGATAAATTTGGCAATATTACTGTACGGAAATATGAAATGGCTAACCAGTAAACTAAAATATTGATTATGAAATGCATTAATTAATATCTATTTGCGACGTTGCCAACTTTTAGAATGAACGTTCTTTTAAGATCTAAAACCATCATTATTTTCTACTACGTCCAGCCGTACCCACTTCCACTGTTAGTTGAAGCGTGTCACCAGCACGTACCGTGACCGACTCGCGCCTAACGAGGCACGATGCAACACAGCTTGAGAAATATCTTGTTATCTTGTTCTGTAAGGTAGTGTGGTGGAGTAAGCAGGCGTGTAGGTAAATCGTTTCTAAAGAAGATGCTGTTAGTATTTATTTATTCAAGTTTTTTGGAAAACTTGCAGCTAAATAAATCAAGATTAAAATAGTGCCTGTAATATTAAGCCAGTTACAAGTCTTCACTTATAAAAAAGGATTTTCAAGTTCGGTCCACATTGACGAAAATAAAGATGAAAATACATTTAAAAAAAAAAAAAAAACGTACTGACGAACATAGAACCTCCTCGTAAAACTAAAAATACATCTCAGTGTTACCAATTTAGAAACTAACATTAAAACACTCGACTGCGTAAAAAGTGAACTTTAAAAAAAATGGAAACTATATGACCTATTTCAGTCTCCGAACCCACTTAAAACTACGAAAAATCTGATGCACTCAGAGGCATCTTCTTAAATTTGACAATAAAGACCTATTGCCTCCGATTGCTCGCGCAATAAAGACGAATCTAGCGAGATATCATTCATTGAAATCGGTTCAGCCGTTTAGTAGTTACGATGGAACATAGGGACGGTCATACACACAAACAGGTCAAACGCATAACCAAAACCATAAAAATTTTGACTTCACCGCAGTCGGGTAATAAAAAGCTAAGCAATCAAACTATTGAACTTATTGTTACAGATGCCATCATTTTCCTAGATCACTTATCAGTAATGAATGTCTCGCTGACGGTGGCGTGTGTGTTGGATCATTTAGCTCCCTTCAAAATGGTTGAGCTGAATGGTGCTTATCCATGCGTCATGTTCGTGAACGGGCGCCGTCAGTAGAGACTGGTTATCTCTTAGCTGAAACGGCGATTTTAATTTAATTTAATGTTTGAATTAGTTTTTATTTTTATTTCTAACGGACGCTTTTAATGTTTTGCATCGTTCTCACATGTATAACTTCAACTTGAATGATGTAACCAATATTTTGTAACCATATTGATTTATAAGAGTGTTCGTGGTGTTTCTTGCCCGTTCTTCTCCATAGGTACCTACTAAGCTTTGGAATGGGCGACTAGCTTCATATTTCTGACTGACCAACCCCTTGACAATTCAAAAGTGCCTGTAATTAGTTTATTTGAAATAAATGCTTTGAGTTTGAGTTTGAGTTTGAAAGACGAAGGTATTGCGATTGACTTTGGGAGGACTTCCTTGATAAACCCTTTTTTTTTGCTACACGCCGCATAAGAAGGTATATCCAATCGGTAAAAATGACGAACTGCCATAAGAATAAACCACACATTCCCTAATGTGGTTAAATAGGGGGATAAAATCCCCCTATTTAACCACATTAGGGAATGAAGTTTCAGGAATTCTTCCTTCGTTACAAAAGGAACTCATGCTTCTACACCCAGCGTTTTAGGCTGTGCGTTGTTTCTCAGTGAATTGACTAAGTTGAAGTGCATAGTCCTCCAGACCGTATTTCGGTCATGGCGGCCGCTTAACGGAGACTGGCCTTCGGCGCTGGAGATATTATAGTGCACAAAGTGTGTGCGCAGACTCACTCTCATAGAACGATGGGATGGCAATCTGACACGATCTGAGAGAGATCAGTCGGGGCAGTCAATAGGTCATACCATACCGTGTGATGGTAGAATTTTCGCGGCAAAGTCCGAAAGAGATACCGTGGCCCCGGGTAAGGTACAGGCAACTGAAAGAACACGGGAGGGTTTTAGTCAGTAAGAGTCTGACACGCCCTCCCGCTCCGCTCAGAGCGGGAGAAGTTATATGATAATTTCGACCCAAAAAAAGAAAATACAACGGGTTGCACTCCGGGAGTGCCGGCAGAAGTGAAAAATTGAATATTAACGTTGTGCATTTTTGATATTTTGGTACTACTCTCCCTCCGTCTTACGAATTTTCGATCAGGTCACGTGTCCTGACGCGAGTTTAACATCTTTTATCCATCACAACAAAAGTGCACGACGCCGCTAAAGAAGTTTTCACTTCAAAAAAATGGTAGAACTTTCATAAAAAATAAAATTGTAGTGTAGCCAATGGGAAAAAAGCAGGCATTTAATATTTCCTATTGATTTGATGATTGAAGATGACAAAGTAAAACACTTGAAGGTATCGAATAAGAAATAAAAACTACTTAGATAAAATTGTCAGCAGATCAGATAATTCTTCCCATTCAGAGAAGGATCGGGGTTTTATGTATGAATGTGGATGGCTGGATAAGAGTAGGGGGAAAACTAAAGAAAAGTTTGAACTTTGTGAAAGATGATATGGCTAGAAAGGGGGTGATTACCCCCTTTCTAGCCATATCATCCCCCCGTTGAAGGGTTAAGCAGAGGTGTACTTAGCTATAGTCCACCAAAATTTCACCACCAGTTATGTTTAAGTCCCATATAATAGAGGGCGAACTTATTGCCATCAACGGGGCACAAAAACAAACATTAAAAAAAAAAAACTGAGGAATTCCTGTTGGAAAACCCAATAGCACTTTGCCCAACCTGGGAATCCAACCCAGGTCCTCACGCTCAGCTGTAGCGTTTGCGACCACAAGACCAACGAAGCTGTCAGAAGCATAGAGAAGTGTGGAACAAAAAGGGCAGGGTGCGCCGACCCCACGTACTTGGGTATAAGGGCATGCCAGAGAAGGATCGAACAATAGACACTGGTTTTAACAGACTAGCATTCTTGGAAGTGACAAATGCCTAAAAACATTAATACAATTTAAAGAGTCACTCCGTGTCACTGACTTGTGCAATGCATGACATAACAATAGTCCGCACAATGGAAGAACAGACGGACTGACAGAACTTTCACTGCGAGACGTAAGGAAACGTACCGTGAATTTATAACTATAGCTACAAAATAACGCTCGCTGTAGCTATAGTTCTTGTTATTTGGTAGTGGTAATGATATCATCAGTATTTTTTGTAATGAACTTCATTATTACTTAAAGCAAACGACTCCCGCTTTTCAAGTTTTTACGACGCGACAAAACATCGAGATTTCTTTATATTATATTTATGTAATAAGTATAATATTAATGTACTAGCAACTGCTTATTTATTTTTTTCTAAAAAAATTAAGCAACTTCAACTGCCAGTGAAAGTCCTGTTAAAATCGGTTCAGCCTTTTCGGAGATTAGCCGGAACAAACAGATTTTTTTTTTGGAAATTGATTGTTTGTTATTAGTACCGTACATATATAAGGTCCCATTAAAATAGGTGGACAATTTTTAACACATAACCAAAGATATCCAAGCAAAAAAAAACCACTGATTAAAGTGATTTTATTTTGACCTAAAATAATAAATGGCATCGGGTAACCAACATTTTTAGTGTATTTTCGTTAGCTGATTTATTTTTCTCGTAAATATCTAAATGCGTTTTTCTTATAATTTTTTTACCATTGTTTTTATTTTGGTGGTGTGAATGATTTCTAAAAGTTTGTCCATCTATTTTAATGGGACATTAATATACATTTTGTAAAAAGCTGTTATTTCGACATGATAAACAGACACTTCAATTTTATTTATTTGTATTTGTGTTGTTTATTGTATTTTTTGTATCAAAATCGAAATCAAAATATTTTATTTCACATAAACCTACATATGGGCACTTATGAAACGTCAGAAGCTAGGTGCACGGTTCCAATTGGTCGTTTCCTATGGAGAAGAGCCGGTAATATATCAATTGTTCAATCTGCTTTTGTAATAACAACACAAGCTGGCCTACGCAGGTCAACAGCAAAAATAAAAAACTAAAACTAAAAATAAAACCCATGTACTGAAAGGTCACGTCTCAATGTGTTAAAAAATACTCAACGCTTCTCAGAAAATTTTTTTTGGTAACCTTTGTTATGAAACCAATTTTTTTTAAACGTTCTGTTTAAGCTATCTTTATGAATTATCCCAGTCTAACTATCAATAATTAAGGTACTTTTTAAAGCTATGTGCACGTACTCGGTAGTACATAGTTTTTAATTTGGGCTTAGAAAGCTTCGCTAAAGTTTAATAAAAAGATAGAAAAGATAAGTAAAAATAAAATCTTAAGCATTGCAGAGCCACACTGAACGTAAATAGGAACATAATCTTGTACCTACACTATCAAGGCATCTTTCAGCCAGATTTGAATTCTCTACGTCGAAAATTTTGTTCACAGGATCGAAAAAGTCCAAGTGAAGTGTAAAATTTCTTGAAAATGATTAAATTTGCATTTTCTGAACTGTTGAGAATATCCCAACCTATAAATTTGATAAATGATAGGTGGCCACCTCCGCTTTACTCCATTTGCCTTTGGACCACTACATTTGAGACAACCTGTATATCTTTATCACCCGCCAGCTCTCTTAGTAGCTTTTTAGGTATAGCATCATTATTAACCCACAATCCATACATCTTTTCTTTGATATTCTTACATTCTTCAATCCATTCATATTATCACAGGGTCACGATGAAAATGTAGGTCTTTCCATGAAAATAAGACTACATAAGACGATTCTAATCTTCTTATTCTTAGATCCCAACAGCTTTTTATTAAAAAAAACACCGAATCTCGAAACATTTTTATTCTATTAGTCAATTAGTCTTGTATACGTTGCTAGATCTTCCGTTATCTCACAAAAACTGATACATCTTCTTTTCTGTTACAGGTTACGAAGAAACCTTCACCATATCGCAGCTATCACCAAAATCAGCGATTGCAGACCAGTTCCCCCAAGATGCGGTGATGCAGACCAGTCTACCAGACAACGTAGGACTAAGTATAGAACCTAGCGTCAAATATGAGGCAGAGGAACCGCCTGTGATCACTCATGAAGACTTAGACGAGCATATAATGATAGCAAGGTCAGCAGATCCTGTTAGAGAATCAAGATCGATTAATATTGATGAAATCCCGACATCGAATAACGAAATCGATAATCATTTAGAGTTTCATAACAAGAGGAAGTATTATGACATACATCCAACGAAAACAATGAGCTATTTGAGGAGTGATGATGACGTCATACTGTCTTCCGAAGGGTTTGGAGACAGGCTTGAGTTCAAGTTTCCGGGGGAAGGAAAGAGGGTTCCAAAAGCGCGTGCACTGGCGCCTATGGGACCCAGAATACGGCCTACTGCAGTGCAGCCGATCTTTGCGACAGCTACCCCTAGGAGAGACGAAGGGAGACAGAATACTGAGATCCAAA
Organism: Xanthia icteritia; assembly: GCA_949128155.2. Lineage (NCBI taxonomy): Eukaryota > Metazoa > Arthropoda > Insecta > Lepidoptera > Noctuidae > Xanthia > Xanthia icteritia. The sequence continues at coordinate 13,181,973 of OX421958.2, read as the reverse complement.
ACATTATTACAGGTCTCGTGAAGCTATTGAATGGTAACGTCAATGTCCAACAAGCCAATTCTCAGCTTTTAAGGCCAGGGCGGCCAATGGCTTCGAGGATCAATAACAGAGGTCCTCCGAAAATATCTGATGTTCCACCGCTACCAGATTATGATAAGCCTATAACTCCACCACCTCATCATTACCACCCTACTAAGACGCCTCCACCATACCCATTCGATAGGCCACCAGTCTACGTCAACCTGCCTGAACAAATAGTTCCTCCGCTGAACAGGCCAGGTTTCCATCGGCCAATGCCACCCTGGCAAAGGCCGAGACCTAGACCTCCAAATAGGAGACCTAACCCAGGTTTACCCATGTATAAACCTAACCTTCCACCTCTACCGAATATGCCAGACATTCCAGATGTACAAACAAAACCAGAGGAAACAGTTAGCGAGAATGAGACGTCACATTCAGAAAATAATCAACTTCATGAGGAACCTGAAGTTACTGTAGAAGTCAATACAACAGAATCTGATACAACTAAAGATGAAGAGAAAGAAGAAATGACAACAGTTGCTGAAACAACAACTTCTTCCACCACAACTACTACCACAACAACGACAACAACAACAGAGAAACCCACAACAACAGAGAAACCGACCACCACAGAGAAACCGACCACCACAGAAAAACCGACCACCACAGAAAAACCGACCACCACAGAAAAACCGACCACCACAGAAAAACCAACTACAACAACAGAGAAAAAAATTGAAAAGCCGAAGCAAGACAAGAAAAAAGACACAGTCTTTAGCGAAAAAGAGAAACCGAAAGATAGAATCAAAATCGATGATAAGCCTTACAACAAAACGAATGTAGCGAAGGATGATTTTCTTGATCAAGTGATTCAAATTATTGAGCCGTCTCTGCTTGATATCAAGTCTAGCAGTATTATGTCTACTGATATTCCGACTCCTACTGAGGGACTGATTAATAATGCCCCGTCAGTCAGTGTGGAGGCCACTTCATCATCTTCTTCTGTGGAAGTTATAGAGACATCTTCTATTAATACTGAGCCGTTGCCAAGTAAGTTATTTAATTTAATTAATTTTTTGCTAAATATTTGTGACTAGCCCCACGTGGCTCCACCCACGGCTTCACCCGCGTGGTATGTCGATAAAAAGCCTATGTCCTTCCCCAGGGTTCAAAGTATCCCCATGTCTTCATCAAAATCGGTTTTGCCGTTTAGTCGTTAAAGCATAACAAACAAAGATACTTACAAAAAAATCAAGTCTACTATTCCAAAAAACAAATTTTTTTTTTTTTTTTGTAATAAATGCAATAATCACAAAAAAATATTAAATTGCTACATAAAAAAACCCTGTACAGTACGCACGCGCACTTGTTTCTTCACTAGTGCGAGAAGTGCGCATGTGCAGTGTTTCTTTTACGTAGCAATTAAGAGCGTTCATCCAAAAAGTTGGCAACGTCGCAAATAGCTGTCAAATATTTACCTTTTTTGATTAATTTGGCAATATTACTGTATGGAAATAAGAAATATGGCTAACTTATGAATTGCGAGTAATTTGAAAAATTTATATATTTTGAAGAAACAATTGCCGTCGTCTTACCTCAAGTCTGCCTCCGTAGAGTGCGATAGGGACAGGTGCAGCTCAGACCGATAATATCACAAAAAAATCGACGAGATCGACGTTTCGTATTACCCTTTTTTATCTTCGAAAACTATTGCCGATTCAATTCTTTTTTTAAAAGGGTATGTCTAGGTTCCTATGATTTTCTTTTATGTTAAAAACTTTTCGAACTTTTCTGGTAGACCAGTATCACCGCGGTAAAAATGTTTTTTTTTTGTAATTTTTGGAGGGTCATATTTTCTTTACTATTTAATTGCTGAAAAAAAGGAAATAACAGGGACGTGTCTAGAGCAGACATTGATTTTGTTGAAAAAAAAAAATTGCTCTAGATTCATTATTCAGGAATCAAAAGGGGGAATACATTTTGTATGAAGAATCACAGTCCCTGTTCACTCTTAAATATAATTTGTAAATAATTTATTACAAAAAAAGGGATTTTTTTAATGGTCAATATTTTTTTTGCATTAATGCACGCTATACTATTACGCCGTCTGTTAATTAACATACTGTATATTTATCTCATAAAACACTAAATAATCATCTTCTTTCAGCATCTCAAGGCACTATCCCCTACCATCCGTACCGGCCCCGGCCCGGAATAGTCCTCGATGACACGGACTTCAAGCCGCACGGTTCCCGTTACCGGCCCGTTGCTGAGGCGTCTGTGATTACAGCGCCGGAACCACGGCCGCCAGGGTACGGGGAGATATTTGACGTGACCGTGTCTGCTATACAGGGGTTGGGGGAGAAGGGTGGTGCTGCTGCAGGTAAGTTTCTTGTTTTTAAAAGATATTATGATGTAGTAAAAAATACGCAGACATAAAGTCTAATCCAAAAGTATCTGATAAAGGTGTAAACAAATCCTGTTCAGGTTAAATTCTTATTTATACAATTACTGTTTGAATAACACAGCAATTGAAACATCATCAAAGAATATTGAGGTTATAAATTTAACTTCAATTGCTAATGAAAAACATCTGGGGATTAAAATAGGAATTTCAGGTTTAATCGTTCAAATAATTAAATCATGGCACTCAATTTGTAAGTGATACTAGAAATGGGCATCCATAGGCACCTTTTCTGATCTATTTGTTTATATTTTCGTCAAATACTTTTGGAACAGACTTAATGTCTGCGTTTTTTTTTACTGAATCATGGTCTATATTTGAAATCAGAATCCGAGATAATTATGAATTGGGCCAACGAATTTACTGTCATACATGACAACGTTAAACAAAAAAAAAATTACAATAATAAAAACAATTTAAATACTAAGGTTATTTAAAAATCAAGTTAGATTAGATTATTAGAATTCACAACTCTAAAGTAAGTGGCATTCGTTCGTGAAATATCGAACCCCGACCCACCGCGTCGCATCCCATCGCCCGCCCGCGCTATTACTTTGTTTTCGCTTAGCGTTCTTTCTGACTTTTTTATTTTTGCTCAGCTCCTTAGGGTCGTAGCGTGATGTTACACAACCTATAATCTTCCGCAAGAATTGGGCCTTCTAATGCAAAAAGATTTTTTCAAATCCGACTGGTAGTTCCGGAGATTACCTACACACAAACTTACAAACAAACAAATAAATTTTACCTGTTTATAATAATAGTATTATTAATTAGTTCGTCTTTGACATTTCTCGGGACTCTTGGGTCCCGGACCTTTGGAAGGCGTACGAGGGGCCGAAGCCAACTCGCAGAGGCCCGATAGACGTGTTTAATGAAAAGAGACACCAACCGACGATTATCCCTGTACGCACTATGCTAGTGCACCCAAGGACAACCCCCGGTTGGTGCAGGACTATTGCATGATATGGAAACAAAGATATTGGATTATGGATTTGGGTGGCTAAGTGAACTGGTTATCTAAAACTATGGAAAGACTATGGCCCCTGCCTGACCAATATTTTATATAAAATACTCAGGTAAAATGGCAGGGGGTGACTTGCACACTCAATAATGGGCCCCCGAAAATGGTCGCTAGCACAAAGTGTCGTAGCGACAAGGAGGCAACATGTCGTTGCCTCCTTGAGTGGAGCGGTATTCCACGGCTATCAGGATAATCCCGGAAGAACGGTCAAGATCCCTACCAGCATCTTACTGGAAAACTTCCTTCCTCCGAACACGTTTGTTCTTGCAAATCTCCACTCAAGCCGGCCAATAAAAGCAAGAAAGAGGTGGGAGCTCTGTTCGTCATCAGTTTTCACTGCAGCCGGCCAATAAAGGCAAGCCAGAGGTGAGAAGACTTCTCCCGGGAGATAGGGTCCGTGGGGTCGCTACTACCCAACAGCTCGCCACATGCTGCCCTGCGGGTTTCTGTATCCTTCTTGGTCTGGCTCCTCACCCTAGACCTGTTCCGGCAAAGTAAACTCTACCGGCTAGAGTTCAGGAGCGCGCAAGCCCCACCACGACGTCAACGTAGAGATACGGCGGTGGGGTTATTATTATTATTATTTATATTTTAGTGCGACATTTGAACGTGAGGCTCTCAGGATTTGATTTGTCCGGTTGATGGCAATTACATGAGACTTAGGCCGCGCACACTTTGGATGTACGATTCCGACGACCGAAAACAATCCGAACTTGTTGAGATTTTTCGTGCGTTTAATGCGATATCATCAGAACAGCTATGTGACGAAGAAAATCGTATCCAGTGTGCGCACTCAATTCGTACGACCATGGTCGTTCGTGTGTAATTCGCACGATAACGCATACAAAGTGCGCATGGTTTTAAAGACAAACGCCTTTTGATTCAGAATTGTAATTATAATAATTTCTAATACCACATTTCAGTGCACATCGAGAACGTGCACCTCTCAGGCCACGAACACGACGACATCATCGTGTCCCCCTCAGGGGCGGAAGGGTTCGTCTCCATCGACGGCAAGAGGACGTACCTGAACCTGTTCGATACCTCCACTCCTGGGCCCAGCATCAGACCTACTAGGGTGCAGAGTTTGCCGCAATCTGGTAAGTGTTTTAAGGCGAAAGCATCAGGGTAGTCCGCGAAATTCTAATTTCCTTACGTTCACGAATCATATTTTGATTAAGATACCTATAACCTGACGACACTGACCTGTAAATTGCAAAAATCGTAAGAAAATTTTAATTTCGCAGGCTGCCTAAGCGCATCCCTCTTAAGTCCTTGTTCTTCCGAAATAGGTCAACTTTTCTCAGAAGTTGTCAGTGGTCCAGTAAAAAATAAATATCATTATGACGGGAGTATAAATTCCCGGCAGTGTGATTTTTTTTTCAGCCTCTTTTTTGTATAAATAATTTGAATAAATAAATTGATTTATTTAGCTTACACAAAGTTCTTAAATATACAACCTAGCATGGTATGAAATTCTCACTAATAGAAGACTTAGAATATTAGACAGTGGGTCCCAAACTAGGAACAGCCTGTATCTTGGTGACCCAAACACTACTCATAGCTAACAATTTAAGGTGTTCTGCCAGCGCAATATTATTATTCAAAGCTAATTACAGAATTTACAATAATATAAGTACAAAGAAAATAAATAACAAATATTATAAAATTATTAATTATATAGGTTTTATTATTAATTATATAGGTATTTTGTCTTTTTACATCCGTTACATAGCAACCCTGATATTCAGCTGCATCCGGTCAGACTGGAAGCCAACTACTAATACACACACATCAAAAGTGACTAGGGATCAAGTACGTTATAGAGTATCGCCGCAATTGAGGATTATTATTTTAACTTTTTTGGATCGTTATCTCTTTTTCAAAGTGATTTTGATGAGCTGATTTTAACATGCTAAGTCGCTGTGATTGTGTGATTCGTATCAATGATGGAAAAACAGTTTTTTTTTTGTATCTTTAAAATAAAAATAAAAAAATCCTTATTTTTGCCTTTTTTTGCCATTTAATTTACGACATTAACTTAGGTTAATTTCCCACAATTTGCAAAAATTGCAATTTTTCTTAATTTTTACAAAATATAGGGATAAGTTGTTAACTTAAACATAGGAATTAAAGTAAGAAGCCAGTCTGGAAGACTAGATTTGGTGTTTTTTTTTGCCACACTATGGTCATGTAGCGACCTATCAGAACAGCCTGACAACCAGTCCTACCAAGGCGTATCGTGTTACTGGTTGTGGAAATCATAGACAGTCGCTCCATGTAAAATCCTGGTATTCAGCGGCCTCCGGTTAGACTGGAAACCTACCCCAACATAGTTGGGAAAAGGATAGGCCGATGAAGACGTAGCGACATGGACAGCTATGTCAGCTGCCCCATTTAAATACTGGAAGATAAATAATAGTTGTGCACGATAGGCAGAGAAGATATGACATATCTTGTGAAGGATCCCCACACTCTGTGTTTGGGATGGGCACAAGGGTCGATCTTCTAGAAACAACCTTTGGATGGATTAAAAGAAGGAGACACAAGTACTTTAACCAAACATTTTTCACTGCACAAATAGGCTTAGCAGCACTGTCCCCCGACAAACTCTTTCCCAAATATCTCTTTTAACATTTTCTCCTCTTCAATATTACAGTTCCACCACTACCAGCACCACCGCTTGCCCCAACACTGGGGACCGGTGAAGCGATACCAGCAGATGACATCCCACTTCCACAACCACCACCGAGGAGACCAGCTCCTCATCCGCAACATCCAACCCATCCAGGGGGACTTCCCCAGTTGCATCGACCGCAGCAAGGATTAAGGAGGCCGCAGCCGACTGTCAGGTATGAGGCTGAGAATATTTGCAATCTTCATCAACACAGCTCTCTGAACGGCGAAGAAATACATCGTGAAGAGAGTCGTCATGATCTTATAATCAAAAATTCGAAGACTGGGACATCCACCAGCCTTTTGAGTCGTGTTTTTAAGAATATCTATTATAAAAACAACAAGAACCATACATTTATTTTCACTTTTAAAACCTTCTAAAGTCACTAACCAAAAGTCAGAATATAGGTTTTAATTTGTCGATTCCTATAAATTCCTATGAAGGAAAACTGACAAGAAAGAAGAATCCTGAATCTTCATGGGTTCTGACAAATGCCTGCACTGGCTGGACATATCCACTCAATCTATGTCCATTTCAGACACCAATTTACATGTTCTTCTCATGATCTGACCAAGATTATGTCTGGACTTTAAAAGAGACTGTGACCTCTGAGTTTGTTTGGGCCTTTCTTCTCAGAGTAGTCAGATAGGAAACGCCGACCTCGTCTAGTTTTTAGGGTTCCGTAGTAAACAAGGAACCCTTATAGTTTCGCCATGTCCGTCTGTCTGTCCGCGGCTTATCTCAGAGACTCTTTGCACTAGAAAGCTGTAATTTGGCATAGGTATACATATTAATCACGCCGACAAAGTGCTAGAATAAAATCATGTTTTTTTTTTTTACGGTATCCCACCTATGCCCCCCTACTACTAAGTGGGATGTTTTTTTTTCATCTACCCCATGGCGTGGGGGGGGTATCTTTGGAAAGGTCGTTCAAAAATATTGAAACTATTTTTGTATTCAGGGATCCGTTTGCGAAATATTAAGCTTTAGTGCAAATTTTTGTTAGAGTCCAGGGTCCCCCCCCCCCCGCCAGCTAAATGGTTGATTTTAGATATGTGAAAAAATTCACGGCTGTAGTATATATAACGAAATTAAAAGGAAAACTTTGACAGCTAAATAGGCTTTACAAGTTAATGAGTAATAATCGACCAACTTACGTTTGCGGTTGCAAAAACATGTTTTTCAACTAAAAAGTTAAGTTTGTTATTGCGAAAAATTAATTCTAACTACGGAATCCTTAATTGTGCGTGGTCCGACACGCCGGTTGGCCGGTTTTTATTATTAATATGATTGACTTGTAAAAGTGTTTGTACAAACCTACTTACAGAAATAAAATAATTTATCATTTAACCACACATTATTATCCAGCTTCTATACAGAAGACTTCCTTGTAAAGAAAGAACTTCACAATATTGTATTGGTTTCAGGATCGACACTTGCATCGTAGGTGATGACTCCACTTGTGATCAGGCGCAGAATGAAAAGTGTAGGACGGAAGCTGGTAAGTAATCAGTAGCTAACCGTTTTGTCAGATCCAATTTTTAACAAATCAATGAAATACTTTACATATAAATCTTATATACAATCTAACGCTAAATGAAATGACTAACTAACAGTACAAATAAATACAAAAAAAAAAAAACACTTAGGCGTCGAAGTACTCGTCCGCATCGCATCGCTGTCATCCGAAAACTTGCCCAGAGGACTGGCAGCATCGCCACGTTGAATGGCAATGCTAATTCTTTGGTCCAAGAACGAGCCAAGCCTCTGGAAATTCAAAATTCAAAAGTCATTTATTCAAACTAGACTGAGAATCACCACTTTTCGAACGTCAAAATTACATAAGACAGTCCCCCGGCACGCCCACCCTTCACCACTTCGTAGTGCTTTAGCTGGGAAGAAGAAGTGGCGCAACAAACTCCCCAGCAGCACAGCTGTCTGTTCAGTTAGAAAAAAATATTCTATATAATAATATGTAAAACAATTTACGTTACGCAACACAAAACATAATTTAAATTATAAATTAATAGCCATCTGACAGTCAGCCCTCTGGTCAGGTGAAGTCTCGACTACTCGAGTCGGCGAGAAATTTCCTTGAAAAGCTAGCAGGGAGTTTCTATAACAGCTAACAAGGAAACTGACGATTGATCATTTGATCATTGTATATTTATTACTTCAATAATCATGCAGTCATAAGGCAGGGTCTGCAAAGTAGTCCAACAGATTTGTCCACTCTCTAATGTTGCGGATTCAAGGAAATTCAATATTTTTCTACTTTTATTTTGCCTGTAATCCTTGAGTAAACTGCCGTCATTTACATTTTCCTCTGGTTCCAGGTATCTCGAGCTGTCAGTGCCGTCCGGGCTACGCTCGTCGCATCCACCGCGACCCTTGCAGGAGAGTGGTGTCCCTACTCCTCAACTTGAGGGTTGACAGACTCTATGAGAGAAAGGTGAGCTACAATATCATAGTCTAAGCACAGAGCGCGGAATCGCCGCGCCGGCAGCCTGCAGTACTAATAAATTTCTTGACGAAGAAGTGCGTTACCTTTGTCTCGGACCACCATTCAAATCCGCCAGGTTTAAACGTCATTTGCGTCTTAGCTGTGGTACCTACCCCGACTTACGAGTTGTAGGTCGGTTCGAACCCAGACAGGTTTTACTTTGTGTAAATAATTTCATCACCACTGCTCTCAAAACGGTGAAGGAAAAAATCGTGGGGAAACCGACATGTCCTAGAACCGAAAATTCGAAGACATGTGACATCTACCAACCCACACTGGACCCGCGTGGTGGATTACGTCCCACTACCTCTCGAAGAGAGGAGGCCAGCACTGGGAACATTATCGCCGTCCCCGGAGAATAAAATGATAATTACAAAAACGCAACTTTTCAGGAAAAATAAAAATTGATGTATTAGCACACACAGATTCCAAAAATGACATAACACTAAAATTAAGATAATGGCAGTTATCATTTTATTCTCCGGGGACAGCGTTATGTTCAATGGTGGTTAATATATCATATAGCAAAATAAACCACAGTGCTTATCATACATATCATATAGCAAATGCTATCGTGGGTCTCACTTGTTGCTATTTGCTTTAATGCTTTACATGCTCTGTCTCTGTCAGTCGCGCATCGCAAAATCGCAAGCGCGAGTAGCAAAGTAGCAAGCAACGTAGCGCGGCGGGGCGGCCAGTCGTCGCACGCTAGGTGATTGCTGCTATCGGTCGCGTGCGTAATCGTCTTACGCACGCGACGGCTCACTTACGTGCAAAAAAATCGACCCATCCTGTAAGTTTGGATTCGGAACACAATATATACAAATTAAGATCAGACAAACACTAATAAAAACTAATAATGTAATTTGAAGGTATTTTTTATAAACTTTATTTGTACATGCCCTACACTTCAATAAACGGGATGTTGTTGATGATATTGACTCGTTTATTCGGACACTCTCATTTTCTTATTTTTAATAACGCAATCTCAGTGACATTGCATTGTGTTAACAGTTAATCAATTTATTGTTTATTCAATAATTGGCTATTTTACTGATTTAGTGACCATTTACCTTGAGTTTAATTGTTTTTACTCTCTGTGAAAATGGATACTACTCCGTCTGAGTGCGCTCAAGTTATAGCACTGATCCAGGCTGGACTGAGTCAGCGCGTCGTGGCCAGACGTCTTCATCTTAGTCGATCAGCAGTAAGACGAGTGTACCGTAGGTTCTTAGAGACTGGAAGCTTCAATAGACGATCAGGTTCGGGAAGAAATCGCAAGTGTAAATGCTATTTTACTTCGTGCTTTTTTGTATAAATAAACAGTGATAGACTTAATATTGAATACCCATAAAGCTTTTTACTGTTTCATTTTATCGTAATAAATTCAACGATTTAATATTCTTATAATGCATGCTGCCAGATAACAGTAACCGCGCTTGCTTTATTCGCGCCCGCCCGTTTAGCCGTAATAAGTACCTACGCATATAAAAAAGCATGCTATAATAAAGCGTATAAAATAGCTTGCTTAAAATATAAAGCATTTAGCACTAAGCAAGTGGTTGCCATATAGCAACGTTGAACACTACTATATGTCATTTTGCGTCTTTGTACGAGTAAAGGGTGCCACGCTTGGTTTGTTTTGTATCTGTGAAGGCAATGTCTTTGGTAGATGTCAACATGCGGTGACCATTTCAAATTCAAATTTGTTTAATGTTTGTTAGAATAAAATAAACGTTTATTGTCTTCAGTAGTACAGCTAGCAGTCTTCTTCTTTTTGTGTGGTTACTGACTAACCTGGTGTCTGAGTTGTCCTGGCCTCTGACTTGGCTTCTCATGCCGATGATGATTTCCTTCACCGTTTTTGAAGCAAGTGATAATTATACAAGACGCACATGAATCCGAAAAGACAGAGGTGCGTGCCTTGGGTTCGAACTCGAGACCTATGACTTGGCAGTCCGACGGTCACACCACTAGTTTTTTGTATGCATACAAAAAACCGGCCAAGTGCGACTCCGACTCGTACACGAAGGGTTCCGTACCGCCGCACAATATTTAGCAAAAACGGGCGAAAAATAAGTACACGTTTTTTCTATGGGGACTTTTTCACATTAGTTTATTTTTATTATTTGTTTTTATAGCGGCAATAGAAATACACAATCTGTGAACAGTTTATGAGATACAGACAGAAGGACGTACAGACAGCGGCGGCTTCTTCTGGTACGAAACCTTAAAAACTGTTACCAGAAGCAAATGTTACCATTTTTCTTGGATTGTTCTCATGAATATTGTGTATTTTTCAGGTGGCATGGGACGCGAAACTAGCTGATAAAGACTCGGATCCTTATCAACAACTGAGCTATGAAGCTGTGAGAGCTGTAAGTATACTGAGCGTGAATATCTTATTCATAATCAAGTTGTCTTGTTGGTGTTGTGGTCGTAAGCGTGTCTGCTGTGCTAAATCCCAAGGTCGGGTAAACTGTTACTGGGTTTATCCATTAGGTATATCTCAGTAACAGTCTGGATTTGTGCCCGGTTGATGGCAATAGGCTCGCCCCCTATTACATGGGACTTAAACATAACTGACGAAATGTGGGTGTACACACAACGACACATGAAAACCAGGGGCATTGCTACCGCAATATCAGCCGTATCAATGACACGGGGCCCCCAAGATACATGGATCCCCAGATGTGTAAGCAAAAATTCGTACAATATTATCCAAAACCTCCAATTCTTATTGATGAGGAATCCCGCAATGAATGAATACTTAATGAAAATATGAAATTTAACGTAATTTGATGACTTACTAGGGCTTCAAGCTAAAGGTTCGGTCTAACTCTTAAGCCTTTACATTCATTGAGTAAAATCACACAGAAAATCTAAACTGCTAGTCAGGATGCACCAAAGTTCGAGCTCGCTTCGCTCGCTCTTACATTCTCTTAGTTAAATGACAATGACAGCTTAACCTACCCGAGTCAGGATTCTACTAATTTCTAGCTGGCTTCGCTCGCTCTTGCAGTATTAGTAAAACTCCAATAAAATCTTCACCAATCCCGGTTCAGAATGCTACTATTTTTGAGCTCGCTTTGCTCGCTCTTCAATCAAAACCACGTTTCTATGTCAGTTTTCTAGCTCGCCTCGCTCGCTCTTGGATTCTCTTAGTAAGGTCACAATGATAGCTTAAGCTCTCGACTCAGGATGCTATTATATATATTTTGTAAAAAAAAAAACAGCTACAGTCAGATAAAAAGGGCCCCCAACATATTTTGATACATGGCCCCTTTCCGACTAGATACGCCACTGATCAAGACATACTTTTCTAGTATATATAGGATAACCTCGCACTGTAGGCTTTCCGTGCAATGAGAGGTCAGGTTATAACTACTGGAAATGTATAAATCGACTGGCTTGTGCCCGTAGCTCGCCTGCGTGAAGGTTGGACGCTATCCACGGGAACTTATTAATAGTGTTTACTCTGAAAGTTGGCAACGTCGCAAATAGCTGTCAAATATTTCGCTGTTTTGATTAATTTGGCGATATTACTGTATGGAAATATGACATGTGGCTAATTAGTGAACTAGAATATTGAAAAAGAAATGCAATAATTAATATCGTAACACCGAATATTTAGTTTTAGATGTAAAAAAAGTATTTGGTAACTTTTCAAATGCCATTTTTTCACCTTAAACGGTTACAACATCAAATTCAGTGTTATAATTGCAATTCATTATTAATATAGTTCATTAGTTAGCGATATTTCATATTCCCATACAGTTGCTAAATTAATCAAAACAGGTAAATATTTGACAGCTATTTGCAATGTTGCCAACTTTTAGAATAAACGGTCTTAATACCAAGATAAAAAGTACTATGTTCCAACCCAGGTCTTGGTCTAGCTGTGTCAACGAACTACGTTCTGCCGTACATGATAACAGACTGATAAGAATTACTTTCGCATTTATATGGCTAGCAGAGCATATATGCCTACATTTTTCCCAGCTGCGTCTAGCATGTGGGTTAGATTCAAATGTAACTGAAGTTCATTCGACTTGGATTATTTTACCTCGTCATATTTCAGCCAATTGACACAAAACCTTCATGAATTATACACTTAAGCCTTCCTCATGAATCACTCCGTCCATTGGTGAAAGTCGTTTTTGAATTTATTACGTTCAGACAGATACACAGACGCGGCGAGGAAACTTTGTTTTTATAATATGTAGTGAAGTGTGGAAGTATGGGTCCACCCCTTCGGGCGTAAAGCCTTTTTTTTTGGTGGGAAATTATCAAATAACTTCTCCCGCTCTGGGCGGAGCGGGAGGGCGTGTCAGACTCTTACTGACTAAAACCCACCCGCGTCCCTACAGTTGCCTGTACGTTGCCAGGGGCCACGGTATCCCTTTCGGACTTTCCCGCAACCCCGGCAGGCATCGGTCCTATCAGACCCCTTCAGTTGCTGACATCTCTTTGAGCCAGGCTTGGTCATTATCGGACGGCGAGCTACCCATTGCTCACCGTCCGCAAGCCCGCGCCTACGGTGGCTGGGAATCGGCCTGCGATTCCCGACGCCCAGACGGGCGTACAGCCTTGAAATTACATTTAAAAAAATCTATGTTTCTCTTTTCAGATCGACTCAGCATTCTCCATGACTCCATTTTCGGATGACTTTGTGAGCGGCTCGGTGAACTCGGTCCACAAGGGCGACGAGGATAACCGCGGGGTTTACGTTAACCTCACTATATTGGTAAGAGCGTTAACTTAAGGCGAATCCGCAGTTGTAGTCAAATTTCCATACGTTTTTTTGCAATTTGCTGGTCAGTGTCAGGTTGTATCTTGATCAAAATATGATTCGCGACTATAACAGATATGTATACCTATACAGAATTATAATCATTGAAACTAAATGAAATTGTTTATTCTGTAAATAGGATATTGCAATCACTTTTACACGTCATATTAAAAAAAGAAATAAAAAAAAAGAAGAAAATGCTAGATGAGTTCGGCGTTTCCTATCTGACTACTCTGAGAAGAAAGGCCGAAACAAACTCAGAGGTCACAGTCTCTTTTAAAGTCCAGACATAATCTTGGTCAGGCCATATGAGGACCATGTAGATTAGTGTCTGAAATGGTCTTTTGAGGAAAGAACCATACAGATTTGAGTGGACCTGTCCAGTCATCATTGGAATCATTAATGTATCTCTCTAAGTAATATTTGTTCCATAAGAACGGCAACAAATCTAACTATAGCTAATACTGATTGAGGGAGAAAATTGTAGTCATTTACGTAGTTTTAATTATTTTTGGGATTAAAAGTAACCTAAGTAGGTATATTAAAAATGACAGAAATCGATTCAGTAAGCGATTCAGAACACACTTTCATAGTCTGTGTGTGTTTCATAGTGTGTGTGTGTGTATTCAGTTACACATTGTAAATCATAATCAACCGTTCATTTTTTAACACAAGTCTTATTTTAAAAATAAGTGGCGATTCCAGATGGCACATTACTTTAGAGTTCTTTAATCAATCTAGGTTCTTTCCTTCAATGTACATGGTCCTCACATGATTTGACCAAGATTTATTTATTTTATTTTATTTAACTGTTTATGTACACACAATATAAACAGACAAGAAAAAGGAACAGAAAAATACGTACAAAGGTGATGCTTATTTCTAAAGAAATCTCTTCCAACAAACCTGCGATAGGAAAGTGGATAAAAAGAGATGTAGACAACGTGAGTAAGAGTAGAAGAGAAAATAAAATACATAAAATAAAAACATTTAACTATTCAATAATTCAAAAAAAAAACATACAATATGATAATATACTTACATACTTCTAAAATAAATATCACTAAAAATATATATACTAATAATTATAATTTAGTATATAATATAATAATTTATTTATTTATTTAAAAAATATAAAATATGCAACTGTGACGAAGTGGAAAGTTAGTGTTCTTTCACTCTTCTTTTATCATGTTTTGACTTTAAAGGAGACTGGTACGCTGAGTTTATTTAGATGTTTTTTCTTAGAGTAGTCAGGCAGGAAACACCGAAGTCATCTTGTTTTATTTAACTTGTAAAAGTGTTTGTTAAAACCCAATTTGCAGTAATAAATATTATTTATACCATTCCACCTCTAAATAGAACTATTTTATTCACTGAAAACAGTGAATAAAAAGCACTTTTAATCAGTATATTAGTGTTTGAATTTAGAATACACCAATATATTCGACCTCCATCTCAATGCTATACAACCTGTTTGCGAAAAAATACTCGATACAAACTCTTTGTGCAAATAACTTCTCGAGATTTGAATGGTCGACATTTTCGACAAGGAGTTTAGCATTAAAATAAAAACTGTTTTGTGTTCTTTGCTGTCATTAGTAAATTGGCGCTATTTTTAATACTGTAAGTTGTGCGAACACAAATTGTTCCAATTTGAATGTGCATTTTAATTGATTTTACCTTCCTTTTTCTTCATTAAAAGTCTAATTTCGTTTAAATCTTTCTTTTTCTCGTAGTCATGGTATATCTGTACTATGTACTCTTGAATAAAACGGATTTATATCGAGGGCCATGAATCACTCGCGTCGCTCAGGATTCAAACACTTGAATCACTCGCTATGCTCGTGATTCAGTCGTTAGAATCCTTCACTTGCTCGTGATTCATCTTTGGCCGTCGCTTTAAATCCGTCCTTTATGCATAAATTGCATAATATACTATTATCATTTATGTTGTGAAATATCCCAATGTCCTCCCTCTGCAGATGCTAGAGACAGCGGAGAGCCTCCGGCCGCAAGTCGGCGCCGACATCCAGAAGCACCTGCTGGGCGTCATCCGCCGCCGCTCCAACAACGTGGGCGCCTCCGCGCTCTTCGTGGACACGCCCGCGGGCAGCGTGCTGCCTTTGCATGGTGAGGCTCTATTAGGCTCCAAGACCATACACGGGCATGCTCTACTCCTGCCCGCATTCCCGCCACGGTGACCTATCTCAACGAAGACTAGCCATCAGCGCAGGAGTTATTTTTAGTGATGTGCCGGATCTTTAAAAAAGATTATCCACGGAAACGAATACAGATAGTATGGGTCTACGGATACGGATCTCAACTTTCTAACCTTACGGCAGACAGACAGACAACCAAGATGTTTTTCGGAAACTGGTTTGCAGATTGTTGTTTATTATTGTTATATCATTGTTTGATACTTTATAAGTACAATAAGTGGAGATGAAGTGTTCGCACTAATAAAAAAATGTAATGTGTGTTCTGTTCCCACAGACACTCCGTGGAAACGGTTTTTCGGGGCATAGTTCTTAAGTAAGATTCTTATAAACTTTGTTCATGATAAATAAAAAAAAATAAAAAAATAGTGATCTTTTTTTTTTTTAAAAACGTTGCCCCACACTAGGAATTTCTCCTGTATCGTGGGTGCGTTTACAAACATTTAAACTCACATACACAAACAGCCAGACCCGGAACAACTGCATATTTGCAGAACATACAAATATTTGTTCCGTGCGGGAATCGAACCCGCGACACGCAGTGCAGCAGTCAATCGCTTAACCACTGCGCCAACCGTGCCGTCAATCTTAGCACTTGGTTGTCTGTCTGTCAGTCTGTCAAGGCCCTTTTTCTCAGGAGTGAAGTGGTATCAAGTTGAAATTTATATGAAATACGGTACGGTAGGTTTACGGTCCCTTGGAGCACAAAAAAAAGTTCTTTTGAATTTCAAGAACCTGGATTCTTAAGACTGTGCTCACGAACTTGAAAATACGAAAAGCGATTGGTCGCCATCTTGATTTTTTTACAGTTTTTTTTACTGAGTTTGTTTTTGTCCCAGATGTGGACGAGTGTTCATCACCGGATCTGAACGACTGTCATCAGTTGGCGAGCTGCACTAATACTTGGGGAGGATTCAGGTGAGTTATATTTTAGGGATAAGGCCGTTTGTCCACCGCACCGTGAACGAGACGTCAACGAAAACGAGATGACGACGCCAAAGTAGCGACAGTATACTTACTATGGCCGCGTAGTCTCGTTTCTCGTTGACTTCACGTTCACGGTGCGGTGGACAAACAGTGAAACTGTAGATAAATGGTGGATGGTATAAACCACAATATCTCTGGACACGGCTCTGATTGTGTGGATGTTCCCTGAAGTCGGTTAGGACTTCGATATCTAGGACACTTTTAACTATCCCAATATACAGTTTCTTCACTTTTGCTCGAAAACTTGGAATGTAATTAACTTGAAACGGTAACTATAGTTGAACGCATCATTACTGCCGAAATGCAGTTTTTAACTCATGTTTCGCATTTCCAGAAAATATAAAAAATAACTTTTTGCCACAGGTTATTATGATTTTTTGTTTAACATTAAAGACTGAAAGCCCACTTTAAGGGATCTCGCGCTCTAGACGTCGTCGACTGGCCGGAGTCGTGGCCGTCTAGTGTATGGTCTGCGGCTAGTTGGCCGTTGAGACCAAGTACTTACTTACTTATATACGAATTGCACTTAACAATAATAATATAGACCAGGTACGTAATGCAAAGTTCCTTGGTACTTGGTACTTGGTACTTGATGACGATTTCACTTGGAAGAATCATATCGAAATAGTAAAAAAAAAAAAAAACAATTCGTCTTTGCTTTGAAAAGAATTAAAGTTATTACATCTTTGCGTACCGCCATAATGGTGTATCACGCATACGTCTGCTCAGTAATAAGATACGGTATAGTTGTGTGGGGAAACTCTTCCGAAATAGCGAAGATCTTCATCGCCCAAAAGAAGTGTATTCGTGCAATATTCAAAATGCAGTGGTCTGACTCATGCAGGCCTGTATTCAAGTCGCACAATCTACTGACGGTCCCATGCATTTATATTTACGAAGTTGCCAGGTTTGTGAGGTCCAATCTTGAACTATTTGAACGGAAGGATAACACAAATAAAAGGAAACCTACACATTTAGATTTTGAAATGCCTGTTCCAAAGCTAGAACTTTTTCGGCGGAGCTGCGTTTATATGGCTCCCCTAATTTATAACGCTTTACCCAGGTCAATTACTCAACTACCCTTCAATAAGTTTTGTGTTGCGTTGCGGAAGTGGTTGTTAGAAGAGTGTTTTTATTCGATAGATGAGTTCTTTCAAAAGTGTCCCTGTAAATTTTATACTATAAAGCACAGACATATTTAACTGATAAGTAGACATAAACTGAATAATGTAGTTACCTAGTAATATATAATATCTTGACTGTAAAACCTGTACTATTGCATGCCATATATTGGCCAAATGTGTGTTACTAAATTAAATATTTAATATAAGAACTACATGTACCTACCATATTTGATGCAATAAATGAATGAATTGAATTGAATTGAATATATAGATATATATATGTATACCGGTCGCGACCGGCATGTGTGTGTGACCAGATGTGTGAACGTAAACGAGGCAAAAGGAGTATGTAAGGATCGTAGCAGGTGGCGTTCTGTAGTTCCTGCTTACCCCCATGGGAAGAAGGCGTGAGTTTATGTATGTGTATACCGGTCGCGGCGTCCACTGGTCGTGGTCGTCTAGTGCACGATATCCCTAAGAAAGCTATTCCCTAATAAGATGGCGATGAATGCAGATGTCCATAGTCGATGCTGACCCCTTACCAGCAAGTGGATCGTTGGCTTGTTATCCAGTCTACACCTCTATGTTCTCCGCTAGATGCCAGTGCCCCGACTCGACCCTGGACGCGTCCACGTCGCCCCTGAAGGCCGGCCGAGAGTGTCGCTCGTGTGCCTCCTCACACTGTAACGACAGAGGGGCCTGCAAGTACGCGAATGGACAGCCTTACTGCAGGTATGGGTTTCATTATTTACAGATTCAGTTCAACTTTATAAACAGTAGGCAAACGTTAAGTTGCAAATACTGTTAGGTTGTGTTTCGGCAATTAGAGGTAAGATAGCCAGTTCCTCTGTGGTTGAGGATTCCGGGTGAAGCTCGGTTCCACCTTCGGCCTGATCATGACTTACCATCATCAAGTTTTACCCCGTTGGGGATAAAAAAAAAAAAAAAAAAATTGTTTCTTAATCAATATTTATTGAGTTTGAAGACTTCATTCATATCTATGGGTGTTATGTGTGTCGTATTTCAAAACGAAATGCTTATGAGATAGTTGAATTTTCGATTGAAAAATCGGTCGAATTTACGTTACGTTTACTTCGTTCGTTCGAGCGAGGCCAACCAACCTTGAGTTTTTTTGTAATTTTTTCTGAAAAAAAAGGGATGCAACTAAAAACCTTAAAAAGATTCTATTGACAAGATTCGTCAAATTATACGTATTTACATGAAAAGATGAACAGACGAAGGCTAGAAAACTAAAATTAATTTCTTTTCATTTACTTTTCTTTGGTGATATTTTCTGATTTAATCAAGTTCATCAGAAACTAAAGTAAAACCGTTGTAGCTAGTAAACAAAAATTTCTTTAGGTCAAGCCAAATACTTTATTTTTCAAGCACTAACACGTTCACGTAGCCGCAAATTTTTCAAGCACCAATAATTCAAGCACTTTTAACCCCACTTCTTCCTCTGCAGCTGTTCTTCAGGCTACTACGGTTCCACCTGCGAGGTAGACGGCGAGGTGGTGGGTGTGGCGGTAGGAGCCTCGTTGCTGGCTGCACTGGTCATAGCTGTGACCCTCGCCGCTCTTATGTCTTGGAGGTAAGGAGTATTTTTAGTAGATCTGTTTATGACGGAGCTCGTCGGGGAAGGGCTACCAATGTCAACTGAAAAAGTATGGTGGCCTGTGGTATTGCAGATGTCCATTAGTGGTTGTGACCACTAACAGCACGTGGGTATAAAGCATAGTCATCAATTTTGACGGCACGGTTGGCGCAGTGGTTAAGCGATTGACTGCTGCACTGCGTGTCGCGGGTTCGATTCCCGCACGGAACAAATATTTGTATGACCTGCAAGTAGTTGTTCCGGGTCTGGCTGTTTGTGTATGTGAGTATATATGTTTGTAAACGCACCCACGATACAGGAGAAATTCCTAGTGTGGGGCAACGTTTTAAAAAAAAAAAAAAAAATCTGCCTAAAATGTCCCCACTGCTGGGACACAGGTGTGAGAGGGAGTGGGCCGTAATCCACCACTCGAGCCCAGTGCGGGTCGGTAGATGGCACATGTCTTCGAAGTTATAGTTTTAGGACGTTTCGGTTTCCTCACGATGTTATCCTTCACCGTTTTGAGAGCAGTGGTGGTGAAATAATTTACATAATGTATAGTACTTGCTTGGGTTCGAATTCACGACGTACTACTCGTAAGTCGCGGCCGTTACCACAGGGCCACCACTGCTCTACAACACAGTTGGCTTATCCTGTAAATTGGTTATAACCAATTTATAGGATAAGCCTAGGAGATATTTTTAAAACTAGATGAGGTCGGTGATTCCTGTCCACCACTCTGAAAAGGCCGAAACAAACTCTCGAAGACGAAATTTCTTTTAAAGTTCAGATTTCAGACATTATCATAGTTGGAGATCATGTTTGACCTGAGTTAAGACTCAGGCTTCTCTGTGAGAAGGAAAGCCTTGTAAGCAATTCCGTGCAATTTGATAATACTTTATGTCTGTGTTTGGCTGTCGCTGAAAACCAGCGCTGGGGCTCTGCCTCGCATAGGGTCGCAGCATTATGCTGAGCGATGGCCGTTTTGCGTGGATGTGACGCATATTTTCCCCCAATTTGTTATTCTCGTGTTTTTTTTCTTAGCGTCATATTTACCGCAAATAAACGTATTTTCTTTCTTTCTTTCATGTCACTGAAGTATTAAGTGTAGCTAATATAATCGTAGACTGATGCATAACAAAAAAAAAAAGATAAACAAGTGAACCTTACAGTAGTCACATGTGATGTGTTACATATGTCATCTCACCTTGGTAATAAGCGACATTAAAGGGGCGGGGCCTCGTCAAGGTCGTTTCTGACGGCCAGCTCTAGAACCGCGCGCGCTCATTGGTCAAGTCAAATAGCGCACGCTTCTCCGGCTTCCTGTGACACACTTCCGTCCCTTTTCACGAAATCATTCCCACTGATTTGATTATTTAGATTTCGATTTTGATTGCAGGAAACCGAGAGGAAAGATGTAACACATAATAGCAAGATGTAATTTCTAAGTTTAGTCAGACGAAAGGCTCACTTTCAAGACGATTCTGGCTTGGCGAAAACGCTCAGCTGTACCACCATTAACAAATTATTTCCTCTCCTCAGTCGCAAATGGTCTCGCGAGCAGAAGGCGGCCGGCATGGGCTCTCCTATCTTCAACTACATGGCCGCCAACACCATCAAGACGCCGCCGGTCGGACAACCGCCCTACCAGGTCATTTTTGTTTTTTTATTTGAAGAAACTATTGACGTCTTCTTACCTTAAGTCTGCCGCCGTAGAGTGCGATAGGGACAGCTACAGCTCAGACCAATAATATTACAAAAAAAAATACGAAATCGACGTTTCGTATTCCCCTTTTTTCTCCTCGAAAACTCAACCAAAATTTTAATGTAAAAAATAATTGAAATAATTATTTTTACATTAAAATTTTAAGAAAGAGTATGTCTAGGTTCCCATAATTTTCTTTTATGTTAAAAACTTTTCGAATTTGTCTGGTAATCCTCTAACCACGGCGGTAAAAATGGGGCATTTTTGTAATTTTTGGAGGGTCATATTTTCTTTACCGATAAGTTGCGGAAAAAAAGGAAATAACAGGGACGTGACTACAGCAGACCTTTATTTTATGAAAATTGCTCTAGAGACATTATTCGGGAAGAAAAAAGGAGAATATATTTGTATGGAGAATCGCAGGCCCTGTTCCCTCTTAAAGTCCAGACATAATCTTGGTCAGTTCATGTGAGGAGCATTTACATTAGTGTTTGTCTTTTAAGGAAATAATCATAAAGATTTGAGTGGATCTGTCGATTTGAGTGCACGCATTTGTGTAGCTCTACTCAGAACTTACGAGCTCAATGATCCAACGAACAATACCAGAGAAAAAAGAAAGAGTATTTGGGTAGGCCGCATAAAGTACTCAAACTCTGCAGACCATCATTAAAACTAACTGCGAAACAAAAACAATGAAATGAAATGAAATTGTTTATTCTGTAAATAGGATATTGCAATCACTTTTACACTTCGTATAAAAAAATGAAAATAAAAATTGCGAGATGAGTTCGGCGTTTCCTATCTGACTACTCTGAGAAGAAAGACCGAAACAAACTCAGAGGTCACAGTCTCTTTTAAAGTCCAGACATAATCTTGGTCAGGCCATATGAGGACCATGTAGATTAGTGTCAGAAATGGTTTTTTGAGGAAAGAACCACACAAATTTGAGTGGACCTGTCCAGTCAGTGCAAGCATTTGTCAGTAATCGTGGAGCTCAACTCAGAACTTAAGGAGCTCAACTCGACGAACAATACCAAAGATAGGACATTTCGGTAGGTCGCATAAACTACTCAAAGTGCTAGATGACCCACAAAGTCTTCACATTCACAAATACAGGTACCATTAATTTAGCCGTGGGCAACGCCAACATAGTGTAGTTTCGAACGTGTTAAATTTGACACAATATCACTCCTTTGGAAGTAGTTGCAACATAAATTGCCAAACTATTGCGACGCAGTTTTGTACCTCACGACGATAAACAGTTTTAGGACAACATGTTAATGTTGTACACACACATACATAAACTCACGCCTTCTTGACATGAGGGTAGACAGATACTACAGAACGCTACCTGCTAAGGTCCAAGATACAGTTGTCGTCACGTAAGAAGAACGCTGAGCGACACTGCAGGGGATGTGTCTGCGCACGAGTACAGCATCCTAAAGTACTAGGCTATTGTTTTATAACTATAAGTGTAATTTTTATTGTAGAATCATAATAGGTACTTTATTAGCTACTTGCCCTGGCGGCTGCGAGTATGTCATGCTCACTCAAATGTCTCGCTGTTGGTGGCGTGTGTGTTGGATCGTTAAGTTCCCGTCAAAATAGTTGAGCTAAACGGTGCTAGTCCATGCGTCATGTTCGTGAACGGGCGCCGTCAGTAGGGACTGGTCATCTCTTAGCTGCCATGACTTATTTAAATTTTTAAATTGTTTTTATCTTTTTATTACGGATGCTTTATTGTTCTCACATGTATAATTTCAACATGAATGATTTAACCAATATCTTGTAACAATATTATGATTTCAAATTCAAATTCAAATTCAAAATTCAAATTCAAAATAATTTATTTGCTAATATGGGTAATTACATAAAGTTGTTTAAAATAGAAAATAGTTCAACCATATTACGCCTTGAGGCATGCAAATCTCAAGCTTTGATTGTATCACAAGCACAACATTTAAAAGAGTGTCCGTGGAGTTTCTTGCCCGTTTTTCTCCATAGGTACCTACTACGCTTTGGAATGGGCGACTAGCTTCATATTTCTGACTGACTGACCCCTTGACAATTCAAAAGTGCCTGTAAATGGTTTAATTAAAATAAGTGCTTTGAGTTTGAGTTTGACTTAGTACTATAGAATAGGCTGGAATCGATCAATCGCTCAGTGCGCAGGTAAATGGCCAGCGTTCTTTTTAAGTGACGGGACCTGTACAAGGATCGCAGCAGGTTGCTTCATTTACGTTCCTTGTTTTAACATGTTATTAGCGAATAGGAGGAAGCTGCTGCCAGACCTCTTGACATAACCTCTTCGTTGATTTTTATAGTACTTCATATAAAAAAGCCAAGTTTATTTCCAGATATTTACATGGCCAATGACGTGTTGTATTAACGCTGATGTCTCAATTCTAGGTTACTCTAGAAGAGAGGATGCGGTGGGCGCAGATAGCTGAGGCGATGGCACAAGCTAGTCATTATGCGGTGAGTTTATTAGTTATAAATAAAATACTTACTTATTTATAGAAAACGCAGAATAAATATTTCAATTTACTTATGAAAATATTTTAAACCAGATCTAGTGATGATAAGTAGTGATCTAAATTGGTAACATTCTGGTTGGAATTTTGAGATGGGGCAGACAGGTACCTTAGCCGTTGTCGCGTTATAGCTACAGGAAAACGGTCTGACTGACCCATCTCAAAAATTCTCCTGTTTATAAGCAAAATTGTATCATGATTTCTGGCGATCTTTCTTTGGTTTTTTTGACGTTGTTTTCACAGCACAGTTTTGAGTTCAATTACAAATAAATTAATGAAATTAGGTATACCTCGGTACTTCGTTGACGTTGGCCAAATTCGTGGGTTGGTGGGTGTTTTGATAAATCAAAGTTGTTAATTTAAATGTGTATTTTTGTTCAATATGTAGCCGGAAGCTGCGCAGATGGCAACACGTCCATCTTCAGCCATGTTCGGCGGATACCCCACGCTGCCGCCAGTGCCCTTACCCAGGTAAATAATCATGAACATTTTTAACTTGGGACAGCTCGGCACTAAGATCCGATTTCATAATTCATCCATTAATACGACGGCAAATATATGTGTAATTTGCGGACGGCATTGGTATACAAGTGGCATCACAAATACACACCAAAACTAAAAGACACAAACTAAAGGATGTTGCATCGGCGTCATAAATATCTGCCAATTCAGTTAAATACAGAAGAATGTAATACCTCGTTGGGGCGGAATATCTAACAACACTTCGGCAGTTGATTTCCAACTTGTTTTGCTGTCACTTTCTTTCCACATGCAAGTCGAATGCTTGGAGTGTGCAAATAATCTGAGTGGAGACCGCAAATAAGCAAACGTAAGGTAGGACGCCCTCGGGCAGGTGGAGCGGCGATACAAGCAGGGTGGCTGGTAGCAGCTGGATGAGAGTTGCCGAGAGTCGAGATGAATGGCGTGCGATTGGAGAGGCCTGTGTCCAGCTCATGATGATGATGAAACTAGTTTATTATTTTTATTAAACATAGTTTTATTATTAATTTAAATAAAAATAATTAACTATTTAGATCGCCATCTTTTTCGGTTTTTCTTTTAGCTGTGGTAAGTGCTATGTCAAACGATGTCAATGGCTCTTAGAATTCTGCCAACTAATCACCACAGCTATAATCACATTAGATTTGGTGGTTTGAGCTCCTTAAGTTCTGGGTTGAGCTCCACGATTACTGACAAATGCTTGCACTGACAGGACAGGTCCACTCAAATCTGTGTGGTTCTTTTCTCAAAAGACCATTTCAGACACTAATCTACATGGTCCTCATATGGCCTGACCAAGATTATGTCTGGACTTTAAAAGAGACTGTGACCTCTGAGTTTGTTTCGGCCTTTCTTCTCAGAGTAGTCAGATAGGAAACGCCGAACTCATCTAGCTAATTTTTAATTATTTTTTTAAGATGACGTATAAAAGTGAGTCCTATATCCTATTTACAGAATAAACAATTTCATTTCATTTCATTTCATAGTTTGTATCTAATTAAATAGCAAACAAGTAGCAAACTATATGATAGTGTTGTCCACAGGATGGGCATGCACGGCGGCCATCACAACGGCACCTTGAACACGGTGGCGTCGCGGGCCAACACGGCGGCCTCACATCATAACTTATATGGTAAGTTATCACTTTTTGAGTGGCATTCAAATATTCTTTACGGATGACGAACGTCTTCTGACTTATTGTACAAAAATCGTACACACATAAAATTATGTTGCTCAGTACCCTAATTACGTGGAGTAATTACGGTGGAGTTTCTTGCCCATTCTTCTCCATACGAAAACTACCTTTTGGAAGGGGCAACTAGAATCAATATTTTTTTTTGTAAATTTTTGACGTTCAAAAGTGCCTTATACGGGCCTACTTGAAATAAATGATTTGACTTTGACTTTGACGTAATACACGATCAATCGGAATTTGAATCGTTTTGAAACAAATTGCTAATCCATTACTTCATAAGTTCGAAAAACAATCTGCTCAACAACGTAAATAACGCAATGAATGTTGTTGAACTGTCAAAATGAAACAAATTAGTCGTAATCGTTTACGAAAATGTGTTGCGTAATTAGATAGAACTTCTGTACACAGAGTGACTGGGTTTTTAAGAGTAAATTAATTGGCTCGCTAGCCATCAGAGAGCTCATGAAAGGAAAGAAAATTAGTCTGGGTCGCTGTCTCCGGATACTATATATATATTCTGAAATTTAAAAGCAAACCCAACTTGAATTCAAAATATTATTAATACGAAAATAAAGCATCGGGAGGGTTAAAATGAAGTCCTAAAATCAACCCTACTACCGGGTTCTGCCCTGCGGCTGCGAAAAATCTCAAGAGGCGAAAAGGAGAAATAAAAGGAAAAAAGGAGAGGAAAAAGAGGGTTACCTTATAGGTAACTAGGTAGGACATGGGGTCCGAGTGCTCGTGGTTTGTTCAACGACTACTTGACACTTCCCGTGACCCAAGGGCTGGCTTTTACCTTGGCCAGAGGCTAAGCATTGCCATACAACGTGGCAGTGCCACCAGTCTCTTGGGTACATTATCAGTCGACAGTGATGCGGAGGAATTTTTCGAATATTATATTTTTATTCAGGGTTTTCCAATAAGAGGTGTTATTTTGATATTCAAAGAAAAATGCCATTTTTTTATATAAATGATTGGATGTTGATTGCCTTGAGTATGCCGTTAATAGTTAAAAATAACATCAGGCAAATGACCACCACGACCACGCTTACAGGACCATATCCTTTTCATGAAATTTTCCATAACCAAATCGCAAAGTCGCTGCCCTATGTCCTCGATAGCCTCACGAATTCCATCTTTGTGCCCTAGACCTAAATCTTTATGCAAAATACGGTGTAATGACGTTTGTGGAATGCCTAATTCCAAAGAACGACGAGGAATGGACAAACCTGGGTTTTCTTCAACACTTTCGGCTACAGCAGCAATATTCTCAGCTGTTCTTGAGCGACGTGCACGGGTTTTATTCTTCACATCACTAAGTTGTCCCAACAGCTCGAATTTTTCCACCAATTTCTGTATTGCGGTCCGACAAGGTGCTTCACGACGACCCAAAAATGTTCGAGTTTTACGAACCGTCTCTGCCAAATTTTCACCATTTTTATAGTGAATTTTAATCATTTTAATGCGTTGTTGAAGCGTGTATCGTTCCATTTTTATTAATGGCGTAGTTTCTATTTGACAAATTTCAAAAAATTACAGCTTCAAGAATGACATCAACCAAAATAGCGGGCTATTCAAAATAACACCTCTTATTGCAAAACCCTTTATTATAAGTAATTTATAAATAATAAATAAAACCCTACTACCGAGCTAGTCAAATTGCCTTGTTTGGAAGCTGTTGCAACAGCTCTACACTATGCAGTGTGGCATAATATGGTAACGTTTGTAAGGCAAATTATTACCATCATTTCAGGATGAAAAACATCAGCTATAATGTTCCCACTGCTCAGGCCTCTAAAAGAGGGTTCAGAGTGACATCCCTCACGAAGATAATATTTAGCTAAAGTTGTATACTTGTGTCCTTTGTTCTAAGGCGGGATAGTTACCAGCTGATATAATTATTAAATTACCATTTTTACAGGTTACACCAACCACATGGCAACAGAATCCACCAGCTCTGAAGCGTCTTCGCACGTTCAAGAGAGAGCTGATCTGTTGGTGCCCCGACCTAAATCTAGAGCGAGGAGTATGCATGTAAGTACTTCATGATGATATTGCTATAGAAGAACAATACAGTTAAATCAAATCAAGTCATTGGGCTGCGAATCACCACTTTTTGTACGTCAAAATTATGTAGGTACATAAGACAGTCCCCCGGCACACCCGCCCTTCACCACTTCCTAGTGCTTCAGCTGGGAAGAACTGGCGATTACGGTGTTGGTTCCATCAAGAAAATTACTCAGTTTGGTGGTCTGTACCTTTTTGAAAAAATGAGAAAATGAGATGATAAATTTGACCATTTCTTTTCACAAAGGTGTAGGATACCAGAATGACATATTCCAATATCCTATTTACAGAATAAACAATTTTATTAAACACACTTAATATACTAGAGATATGCTTATTTAAACGCCATTTATCTTTCAGAACCAAAATGGAATATACTACGATGTCGAGTACGAAAACGCGCCGGAAGCGATCTATGGCTCAAAGGGGATTCCCCTATCTACCTACACAGTGAGTAGGGGACCCCCCTTCTATAGGACATAGTATTTGTAAGTATCGTTGGCCTCACTTCAAAACTACTGTAAAAAATGGTGCTTGAACTTTAAAAAAATGTGGCTTGAAAAGTTAAGTGCTTTAAAAGTTACAATAATATTGTGGACTATAAAAAATAAGACACAAGGCTATATTATTATATGGTGAATTAAAATCATTCACTTTAGTGTAGCTTGAACGATTAAATGTGGCTTGAAAAGTTTATTGTAGTTTGAACGATAAGAAAGTTGCAAAAAATTGTGGCTTTAAAAATGAAACGAAAGATTTTGTATTTTAGCGAATAAAAACGATAATATAAGAATATGTATTTTAATATGGATGTGGAAAACTATTTAGTCTGGCGATAACAAGATGTTTTAAAAATAAATCATTTCGATTTGAATGTGCGAGATTGTTTTAATTTAAATTATTTATGCTATTGTTAAGCAAGCAAAACAACAAAAAAATGCATTTACACGGAAGCCACAGCATTAAAAAATAAATACATTTTTATATTTTTTATTATTTTAAAGGAAAATTATTTAAAAATAAACTTCGAATTGTACATAAGACTGCTTTTAACGAATATGTTATTGCATAATATTATTTTCTCAATTAATTATTGTGATTTTTATTAATTTTAGAGTAAATATAAAAAAATAATTATATGGAATTGGAATATCTCCACTTTTATAAAAAAGACTTGTCATTTTATATGCAGAGACGAAAATAATTTATTATTAATTCTTATCATATCTCTACTAGTACAATTTTTAATTAAATTGTAGTTTATGTACGACTTCAAAACGCACGAAATTACAACGAATTTTAAAATCACTAATCACACTGTAACCACAACATATCATTTTGTCCAGCTATTCTCGACATTCAACTGAAAACTGAGGAATAAATTAATCAATCTTTTCTATCGAGCAAATCCGTAGTTTCCATTAATCGATAAAGTTTTAGTAATTTTCGAGATGAAACTGGCAATGCATACAAAAATCTTTATTAAGAACTCTGTTTGTAAAAATATGGCAAAAAATATAGTTAGTGGAGATGATTCTTAAAGCGCCTGTACATGACCCAAATTGGCCATATTATTACTGTCTCGAGAATATACTAGTAAATAAAATAATATTATGGGCAAATTGGCTCAAGTCCACAGGTGTTTTTTTATTGTAAATAATATTGTTATGGTCGGTGAAGAGTAGTTTTTATAAAAAATATATTTTATTACGTTAGTCAATATAATGTTTTGAGCTTTTAAAAAACAATAAATAAGTACACACCGGAATAAGTTTATTACCTATTATCAAAATAAATATCTCCGATTTTATTTTCTATTTTTACAGGCCATCGATACGATTTTTGTAAATAATTTAAAACTGTCAAACTTTTTGTTTCAAATCTGTAATCATGTCATTAAAAATAAGTTCTCCAAATATTTGTTATTTTTTGTATACGTAATGAAGGCTATAATCATTTTATAAGATAACTACAACGAAAACTGTAATTAGATAGGCGTAGCTAATATTATTTAAAAGATTCAACGAAATATGTAATAAGCGGTACAGTCCGATTCAATCTTAATGGCGGCTCGGAATATGAGGCGAGTCGCTGCGCAGTAACGAATTCATGTGTCAGCGGGGGTGAGGGGTGCGGAACTGCGCAGCGAGTGGCTAACTTCTGAACCGCCATTAAGTTTATATCGAACTATATCTACCGGATAATATCAAAATTGGCCAAGATAAAACAAACCTAGGTAAACAAATATTGAACTGTTAATAGTCATTCATGAAAAATCACAAATAACTATAATTCAATATGTTTATAGAAATAAGATTTGGTATTTATATTATTGCAGAATACAATAAAATGACAATGTAGATAATTATTGTTTAAAATAGTAAGAAATTCGAGAAAAGCCGCTGTTTACTTAAAAAATATTGTTTCATTGTAAGTATTTAAAATTAATTAAAGAATAGTCATATTTTTAGTATATTTAATAAAATATGTTTACCTATTTTTGATGGAATATTTTACGGACAAAGTCAGATTAACCGGTCAAACTAACCGGCTGGGTGAAGTTGACACTGATTTGTCCAACTATTTTAAAAGTAATGTATTGAAGAGAATCCTGTTGTATTTTTATACTAAACATTTTTATATATTATGTAAATTATAGTAACTTAAACAACGATAAAATGTTTTGTTTTACTTAAATCAATCAACTCATACTCAACAGAAACTCAAACTCAAAGCACTGATTTCAATTGAACCATTTACAGGCACTTTTGAACTGTCAAGAAGTCGGTCAGTCATAAATATGAAGCTAGTCGCCCAATCCAAAGCGTAGTAGGTACCTATGGACAAGAACGGGCAAGAAACTCCACGGACACTCTTTTAAATCAAAAATTTGATGCAAAATATTGGTTACATCATTCATGTTGAAATTATGCATGTGAGAACAATGTAGAAAGACGTGCACGTTTGTAAAAGCGTCCGTAATATAAAGAAAAAAAACAAAGAACCATTCAAAATTTTTAAATAAATTTAAATAAGCCGTGGCAGCTAAGAGATGACCAGTCTCTACTGACGGCGCCCGTTCACGAACATGACGCGTGGATTAGCACCATTCAGCTCAACCATTTTGAAGGGAGCTAAATGATCCAACACACGCGCCACCATCAGCGAGACGTGAGCATGACATACTCTCAGCCGCCAGGGCACATTCAAGTCAATAGACATATTACCCGATAAATGGTACCATTTACCGCTACCTAGCTCTTTAGTACATAGTACTCACACCTGTGCTACGCACTTATATAATACAAAGGAGATTGAGTTTATACAATACAAAGATGGTCTCTCTAGCTCCAACAGTATTTTCAAAATGTTAATCAATTAGTTGTGGTTGTGGAGCAGGACTAGCAGTCTATCGCAACCCACTGCTGGACATAGGCCTCTCCCAGGCTGCGCCACTGAACCGCGTCCTCCGCCTTCCGCGTCCAGTCTGTCTCTCTGCGCTACTTTTTTAAGGTCATCGGGTACATCGTCGCTAGAACGCGTCCCACACTACGCTTGCCGATACACGGTCTTCACCCAGGGTTCGTCTGTTCGACAAAAATGGCCAGCCCACCGCCACTTCAGCTAGCTTACTCTGCAAGATATTATACAGTATGTTAACTAACAGAGGGTGTTCCCATTAACCCGCAATAGTATACCGTCCATACATGCAAAAAAAATATAAACATGAATAAAATTATCATTATTGTATTTCCTTTATTTTATATATTATATATGTCGCCGCGAAAGCGTCTACCTGTAAAGATTATAACATAATCTTATGCGTAACTACTTATTATAATTGTTATTCACCATAAAGTCTTTGATCCTGCCCTCTATGGGTAACTGTGGAATACTGTTACAGCCATTTGCGTGCATCTGTGAACGTTATTAATTCGTTTGCAATCGAACGCCATCTATTACCAACTTTGTGAACCCAGTCAATATACTGTGGGTCAACTGGAAGAGAAATTTACTAACTTCGATGTTGGGGCAATAAACTAAAGTTAAAATTAAAAGGGAACATTTATTTAATGATTTATGGGTTTTTAGTCATATTAACAAGTGGTCATTTGACATAGTAAATTTGTTTATGACAACGCGGTACCGAAGATGGCGCGTTTTCCGAATATTATGATCAATAACCGAATGTAATAATTTAATACAAGAACTAAATAAGTTTCAATAATAGAAAACCAACTATAAAGTAATAAGATTATTTTACAATGCAATTTACTAGTGAATACCTGTTGTTTGATTAAATTCCTTGAACCACAGGAAGTGTTGTCAAAGGAGCAATAGAAAAGTGGTAGAAAGTAATAAAGCTTCTAATTCAACTTTAATCTGAATAACCTTTGTATTTGTGAATATTAGCATTGTTTAATTATAAAAGAATTAACTGATAAGCATTTAGCATTGTTTGTAAGTTTTATTGAACAAACTTAGTAATAAGATATTGTATTGAAATTCGGGGTATGTCGCCGGACTTTGACAAAAGCGAGGCGCACCGAATGGCGGGCGTTGGAAATAAACATGAAAAGAAAAGTTGTGTTAGAAAGAACTGTGATTGTAATTGTTGAACAAATAACCTCTGTACCATAATGTTTTGATTTAAAAGAGTGTCCATGGAGTTTCTTGCCCGTTCTTCTCCATCAGGAACCTACTTCATTTGGAATGGGCGACTAGCTTCAAAAAATAACTCAAACTGAATGACTCCTTGATAAGTGATAACTCAAAAGTGACTGTAAATGTTATAATTGAAATAAATGCTTTGAGTTTGAGTTAAGAGTTGTGTGTGATTGAAAACCAACTACCTACCTATTCTACTATCAACGAAGAATTAAACCGGAGACTGGTTAGACACGGCACAGGATAGATACCCCGCCGCGTTATCAGAAGTGGGATCGCACTGTGCGATCCCCTACCGCTCATGCTTATGTCGGACATCCAAAGAATTACGGACAACTACGAAACCTGCTTGCAGTGCAGTGACCGAGTGCGTGCCAAAAGATTTTTTCTCTGAAACCATGAACATGGTGTGTTCTAAGAGTGAGCGACTGGTTGCCCAGCACAGCCAAGACTACTGAAATATTTCTTCCTTACTATGACCTTGATGACAACATGAAGATTGATCACAAATTTAATGATGATGGCAACTTCTGGCTGTGGCAGTGGACTTATATGAGCTTCATGGTGCACTCAAGCAGAACAACATGTACAGCACAGAATGACCGAAGCAGCAGAATAAACCAGAAAAGCAAATATAATGATCACTCCGTCAATGGATTTCAACATCCACCCGGGAAGTATTTTGTTTTATTATTTTAGCATATTGTTATTGAATCACTAACACTTTTTGAACTATGTTCATTACACACTGGCAAGGTTAATGTCACTTTTGCTTGAAAACTTGTGGAAGTACAATAACAACACAAGATAAATTACACTACAAAATAAGCTCATTACAAGGTCAATGTTATTAATAATAAAAGTTTATACTAAACTTTTCTTAAGAAATGGATCTCAAACTTGTTTTGTTGAATTAGTGTTCGCACTACATTTAGGAACTAAGTACTTTTTGACTATTTTCAAGATTTGTTGTTGGCTACATACACACAATAATAATGAAATAGACTTGTTATGTTTGAAATTCGCACTGCTCTTTGTTTATGTCCTGCAATTTCTCTATAGCTTGTGTTTAAAGCAAGGTTTAGGACCTTGTTTATCATCTCCGGGTAAAGCGTTAATTAGTTGAAAGTTATTAGTTCCAAACAAAAGTTCTATTCTATTCTATTTTTAATAAATGGCAAGCAAAGCAGATGTCTACTATTCTGCCAATGTGTAAAGTGAGTTGGATAAATAAGAGTGCGTGATATAAAGAAATAAAAATTAAATTAGTTACAAACAAATAAAATCCTTAGATCCCAATGAGAGTTATTTGGCGAGTAAAAGTAATGTTATGAAATTCATAGCTATGGGGAATTTTGATTGGCGATTAGTTTTCCACATAAGTATGTAAACATTGAAACATATAGTGGACAACATGTTGCAAAATTCATACAGAAACATTTAAGTATGCAATAGGTTTGTAAAATAAGTCAACGAGATAAGTATGAGATACCATCAAACAAGAAGTTTTCAATGCAAACACAATTTGATAAACTGACAGAAAACATAATTTTCAACATGTTTTTATGCATTTAAATAAAAATAAAAAATAAAAACATAATAATAATAACCAATGCATTGTTGCTCATAGTACTCCTCTTCTGTTTAACTTCATCAAACTGTAATAGCCATTACATAACAATAGATTAATTTAATTATTAATTACTGCTTGTTTCTTCTAATCTAAATATTAGTAGGAACACCTTTTCCTGCATTATTATTTATCTGCATAACGTCTCACATTCCAGGTTCCAGGTGATTGTCATATCAAAAAGAAAATGATAACCCCTGCAGAACTACTATCAAAATTATCATAACAAAATTCAAACCAATTGTTATCAAGGTCGCCTTAAAAGGCGACTCAACCACTGCAGCCTGTTGAACAAGTGACCGTGTCGCCAGCCCAGGAAAAACCAACCTACATCCCACCAAATGAAAGCCAACTTAAGGACAGCCAATCAGAGATGACTGTTCCAGCTCTTCACACATCATAGCTCAAATAAAAGGTGAGGAGTTTTCAAACTACTTTCTACTCACCTTGCTCAAAGGCCCAATACAATAGCCAAGTCAACAAGTACCTGCCCACATGATTCTCACATGTGATGCATATCATGCACCAAAGTACTTCTTGAATTATTTTTACCATCTTTATATTTTTGCAATTCTACCTGTAACAACTAATTCTAGTCTATTGCAAAGTACTATTAGTATTTTAACTTACTTACGGGTTAACTGATAAAGAACTCAATAAGTAATACTCACACCAAAACTATTAGTAAGCCCTAGAGGTAACTAATAGGTAATACTCTCATGTTATCCCGCTGGGTCCACGGCGGACAATACCGCCCAGAGCTTGATTCCTTATATCCTGTCTAATACAAGACTTCATGCCTGTCATGGAGCAATGGTCCTAATCTCCTAAACCTTTAATCCTATCAAATCAAAGACTTTGTGTCTACCACAGAGCGGTGTTCCTGATCCTATCCTTTAATCCTGTCAAATCCAAGACTTTGTGTCTACCACAGAGCATTACCTTACTATGTAAATGAAACTATTCAGCTAACAGCTGATCATACAACACCACTACACACTATTCTTAACAAGTGTGCTTATGTAAGGTGCAACATCAATGCATTCATTATTTCAATTATGTAAATGAAACTATTCAGCTAACAGCTGATCATAAAACACTACTACACACTATTCTTAATAAGTGTGCTTGTGTAAGGTGCAATACCAATGCATCCAATATGACAATAAAAAAAAAAAAAAAAAAAAAAAAAAAAAATTAAAAAAAAAAAAAATACAAGACTTCGTGCCTGACACGGAGCAATTGTCCTAAACTCCTATACCTTTATCCTATCAAATCAAAGACTTTGTGTCTACCACAGAGCAGTGTTCCTGATCCTATCCTTTAATCCTGTCAAATCCAAGACTTTGTGTCTACCACAGAGCATTACCTTCCTATGTAAATGAAACTATTCAGCTAACAGCTGATTATATAACACTACTACACACTATTCTTAACAAGTGTGATCAAATCAAAGACTTTGTGTCAATCACGGAGCATTACCTTCCTATGTGAATGAAACCATTCAACTAACAGCTGATCATACAACAGTACTACACACTATTCTTAACAAGTGTGCTCAAATCCAAGACTTTGTGTCTAACACAGAGCATTACTTTCTTATGTGAATAAACCTATTCAGCTAACAGCTGATCGTACAACACTACTACACACTATTCTTAACAAGTGTGTTTATGTAAGGTGCAAAAACAATGCATTCAATATTTCAATTAAAAATAAATTAAGTAGACAGCAAATCTACAACAAGCTGTCACTAACTAAAACTGTTTACTACCAACTCCTACAATTCAATGGAAATTGTAGGATAATACAAGCAACAACATCCTGTGAAAATGAAACTAATTAGCTAACAGTTGATCATACAATAAACTGAAATACAAATTGTATGCCTTCAATGGCATGAAGCACTAGTTATTTTTATCTCCATTGCATGGCACATCTCTATATTGTAATCTGCTCAGATTACAGGAAAAAGTTGATCTTAGTCTTACTTGCAAGTGACTACTCTGTGTAGCCGTACTTATTAAGGTGTTCCATATTAAATGCATTCGGTATTTCAATTCAAGACAAATTTGGTAGACAGCAGATCTATTATACGATTTTAATGTTACCTAGAACTAACTATTAACAAATTCTACAATTTCTGCATGCATGTGAAAATTAAACTATTCAACTACATCACATACAACAGCTGATCACGCAATATCAATAAAACAAATTGCAATTACCCAAAGCTAGACTTTGTTTCATAAATGCAATCAATATTTCAATTTAAGGAAAACTGAATAGATGTCAGATCTATAACAAGCTTTAAATGGTAACTAAACTGTCTGTCACCAAATCCTACAATTCATTGAATATTGTAGGACAATAAAAGCAACAATAATCTGCCGACAAAATGTATCCCCATTGTTTCAGATAACAACCTACACCCACGCAACTAGGTAGGATGAGGGCATCGGCAGGTGCAGAGCGCGCACTGCTTTTCAGAATGGCCGTGTCGCCGCGAAAGCGTCTACCTGTAAAGATTATAACATAATCTTATGCGTAACTACTTATTATAATTGTTATTCACCATAAAGTCTTTGATCCTGCCCTCTATGGGTAACTGTGGAATACTGTTACAGCCATTTGCGTGCATCTGTGAACGTTATTAATTCGTTTGCAATCGAACGCCATCTATTACCAACTTTGTGAACCCAGTCAATATACTGTGGGTCAACTGGAAGAGAAATTTACTAACTTCGATGTTGGGGCAATAAACTAAAGTTAAAATTAAAAGGGAACATTTATTTAATGATTTATGGGTTTTTAGTCATATTAACAAGTGGTCATTTGACATAGTAAATTTGTTTATGACAACGCGGTACCGAAGATGGCGCGGTTTCCGAATATTATGATCAATAACCGAATGTAATAATTTAATACAAGAACTAAATAAGTTTCAATAATAGAAAACCAACTATAAAGTAATAAGATTATTTTACAATGCAATTTACTAGTGAATACCTGTTGTTTGATTAAATTCCTTGAACCACAGGAAGTGTTGTCAAAGGAGCAATAGAAAAGTGGTAGAAAGTAATAAAGCTTCTAATTCAACTTTAATCTGAATAACCTTTGTATTTGTGAATATTAGCATTGTTTAATTATAAAAGAATTAACTGATAAGCATTTAGCATTGTTTGTAAGTTTTATTGAACAAACTTAGTAATAAGATA
Source organism: Xanthia icteritia (assembly GCA_949128155.2). Taxonomy (NCBI): domain Eukaryota; kingdom Metazoa; phylum Arthropoda; class Insecta; order Lepidoptera; family Noctuidae; genus Xanthia; species Xanthia icteritia. Next base: position 13,145,050 of record OX421958.2, on the reverse strand, counting down.
TTGTATTGAAATTCGGGGTATGTCGCCGGACTTTGACAAAAGCGAGGCGCACCGAATGGCGGGCGTTGGAAATAAACATGAAAAGAAAAGTTGTGTTAGAAAGAACTGTGATTGTAATTGTTGAACAAATAACCTCTGTACCATAATGTTTTGATTTAAAAGAGTGTCCATGGAGTTTCTTGCCCGTTCTTCTCCATCAGGAACCTACTTCATTTGGAATGGGCGACTAGCTTCAAAAAATAACTCAAACTGAATGACTCCTTGATAAGTGATAACTCAAAAGTGACTGTAAATGTTATAATTGAAATAAATGCTTTGAGTTTGAGTTAAGAGTTGTGTGTGATTGAAAACCAACTACCTACCTATTCTACTATCAACGAAGAATTAAACCGGAGACTGGTTAGACACGGCACAGGATAGATACCCCGCCGTGTTATATACATATAATATAAATTTTAATTTAAAAAAAATGTATATAAAAAATAGTAGCCCACCGGTATCGGGAGCAGGACCCAAACTACTGGTGGTCAGGGCTCCTGAGAGAAATCTCCTAACAATTTGCGCCATGACCAGAAGCACCGCTTTCTGGATCAAGCCCTTGATCCAGCTGCCTAACGAGAGCCTCCTCAGGTGTTGGTCGAAGCTCTTGGCTATTATGCCATTGGACGTCACGACTATCAGGACAATGACTGCTGTATCCACACCCCACATGTCGACAACCTCGCGAGCCTGGTCAAGATACTTTATCTGCTTATCTTTTTCAGGTTTCACGAGGTTCTCGTCATGCGGGACCACTATAGCCAAAAGCATTGTGCGCCGCTCTAATCGATCTATCACCACTATGTCTGGCTTATTGGCCACAATAGTCCTGTCAGTGATGATAGATCGATCCCAATACAACGTGATATTGCCATTTTCCAGAACTGGGTCGGGCACATACCTATCTATAGTACGGTACTTCCGATTCCACCAGACTGTATTTTAGAGCAAGATGCTGGTGGATAATCCTGGCTACAAGGTTGTGTCTATGCAAGTAGTCTCCGTTAGCCAGACCGAGGACAGCTAGACATAATGTATCGGATTGATTCCCCCGGACGGTGGCATGCCCGACAGATATCAACCGTGCCGTCCTTCACAATATATTTCCAGTAGTTGTTCGTCACCATAACTTCGTCCATAATCGCAAAGGCAAAACCTTCAGTTTCCCCAAAGAGATCGATCTGGTTCGAGTCCGTATCCTGGTTGCGATTCGGTAATCGCAACCAGGATACGGACGCTAACAGGTCTACATCGGGCTCATCTAAGGGCCGGTAAAAGCGTCCGTGAAGCTCTTTGTTCTGCCATACCCCCTGCGGTCATAAGTATCTATTAATGTTTGCGTCAGTTCTCGTTAGCCAAGGATAGCGGGGTAAGGCCCTTGTCCACTGAGACCACATCTCGGTGCATCCCCACGTCGACTTCTAGGTAGTATTCCCTGAGACTGCATACCTCACGGTTGTGCAGGGTCTTTTAGCATTTAAGAAGCCTCGACTGATATACAGTCTCATCACCGATGTACGTGGGTGATGCATCCGATTTGCGGTCAGCAGTGTGCGGATCCAGGGCGACAAGTTCCGTCTGATTCCATTTGATTATGCCGAAAGAGTACATCAAAACTGACATGACCCAACCGTTGAAGGCGCGTACCTTTTTTTTTTTTGTTTTGGGTGGGAACTTATCAAATAACTTCTCCCGCTCTGGGCGGAGCGGGAGGGCGTGTCAGACTCTTACTGACTAAAACCCACCCGAGTTCCTTCCGTTGCCTGTACTGACTTTCCCGCAACCCCGGCAGGCATCGGTCCTATTGGAGCCCTTTGTTTCCGCCTGATAAAAGACTATTTAATACTTTATTCAGGCGACCAAAGAAGCGCTCCCTCAGCGATTGCTTCATGTCGGTAGCGTTGATACCTAACGCTTCCGACATACCCAAATACTCATAGGTTTCGACTGAGGAGAGGGATCTTAGGTGTATGGAATCTGAGAGTTGGGTTCCCATGGATTCCACAATCCCCCGGGTCGCTTTACATGCATGACCGCACTTTTGTCCACACAAAATTCCATCCTGATGGCGCTACTGAAAGTTTCAGTTACCTTTAGTAGCTCCATCAGTTGCAAATTGTTGGGGACAAAGAGTTTCAAGTCATCCATGCAAAGGAGGTGAGATATAACCTGACCACCTCTCCTCAATCGATAGCCTAGCCCTGAATTATTATATTTATTATTATAAATAAATTATTATTATAATTATCATCATTATTAAAATTAATATTTTTTTTTAGCGTATTGGGGGTTTAACGGGAACGCCCTCTGTTAGCATACTGTATAACTATATGTAGTTCTTTTCCGGAAAAAATCCTACTAAATAAAGGGACATGGTCAGCGATATTTAAATTCGTTGAAGAACAGTCCAAACTTTCAGAAGAGATTTTGAATGAAAACTGGCTAATTTTACGTGTTTGTAACAATTTATTGAAGAGTGTACTTAAAAAACTAGTAATTAGATGTATACAAAAAAAAATCTACATTATTCAATAACGAAAATCCGAAATGGTCATTGACTTATGTCGCTGATTGTAGATACCCACCCTTTTCCTTCCCCGGTTTAAGCTACGGTGTCCTAGTCACAATTGCGTTTACAATTACCGTCCAATGAAACGTGATTTAGAGAGCGTTTTTTGACACCGTAAACTTGCTGCCATTATTTTCATGACAACCATCACTGCGGCCGTTAAGTGGCGGACACTGCTCTTCTAGGAAATCTTATAGCTTTACAGAATAAAAATTACAATCTGTCTAGTCAAACGTCATCATTTGAGAGGAGCCGGCAGGGCCTGGAACCGGTACCAGAAGTACAGGGTCTGTATCGGTACTTATCGATTCATGCCATTTCGGTACCATCTATTTTGTTCGCTGTAACATAACATATTTTAGCTCAGATCGATTCGATATCGGTTAAGCTTTACTGCTCTAAGTACAAAATTTCGCTTCTTACGTTGCTTTCTACATAATTTATAAAATACCGTCAATGGCCGCTGAAATAGGCCCCAATTTTGATCATTGGTTTTTGGCTCTAGTATTGCACATGTCTCCATAGGTGGCCACTGACCAATAGAGCGGGAGAAGTTATTTGATAATTTCACACAGCATAGATTAACAGCAACAGTGAAAAGTTCCTCCATCTTCTATTGAAAAGGGAGGATCCTACGACCAGACAATCTACTGACCAATGGTAGATGTCAGGCTGTTGTACACCTTAATGCAGATTTCGCGGTGAACTTTGCTTGAGCGATGTTGGATATTTGTGTGACTTCGGATGTGTTGCGTAGTACGTGTTATATCTTTAGGAAAATAATGGTGTAAAAAAGAAATGCCCAAGAATTGCAGAGTTACACAATTTTAATGCACATAAAGTATTTACAATAGCTTTTGGCGGGATTATGGTTGTTGACAGCTAAAAAAATAGTGTTGCCAAATAATAAATGGTGTCTTCTAAAGATTATTGTCTGTGTTGCCACTTTGAAGGCGTTATAGCCTGAACACTTCGTATTTGGCGGTATAGGTTTCGCATTTTAGCTTTTTACTGACTTGCTTCGTTCGTATGGGATTCCGGTTACAAATAAGTGAAAGTAATCCATTTTTCAACCACATCCTGGCATCATTTACCTGAAACTTGGCATACCTGTGGAACTTCGGTGACAATGCAAGAATATTGTACTATGGAGCTGGTCTGATAATTTAGACAGAAGGTGGTCACAGGAACTCTTCACCTTAACCAGATAACTTCATTGTGTTTCGACTATTTGGATTTGTCTTGACAAATACATTAGTCCAAGGTGGTGATGGAGCAGGAAGAGTGGCCACAGGAACTCTTCGACTTAACGAAACACAACTAAAATCACAGGGGTCTGATGATGGAGCAGGAAGGTCGCCACAGGAACTCTTCAACCAATCAGGATAGCCCCGATGCGTTCTGGCTCCTCAAAGTCAGTTTTTATTTGAAAAACATATGTGGTTAAAATAGGTGTTGTAAATAAAATATATGCATGTTTTGCCGTTGACGGCGTACAACTATCAAAGAAGTAGGTCTAAAATTACACTAAACAAACAACATTAAATTTTAGTTAAAATTAAATGACAATACTCCCGGGTCGGGGTTTTTCCCGGTCAGGCCAAGTGTTATTCACCGTAGGCGCGGGCTTGCGGACGGTGAGCAATGGGTAGCTCGCCGTCCGATAAGGACCTGCAGTGCTATTCTGTAACCATCTCACCGTGAGAACTTAGGTGAAGTGAGCACGGAGTGAGCTGTCAGTCCCTAGCAGCAGGTGGAATGACAGCTCACTTCACGTTCACTCCACCTAAGTTTTCACCGTGAGATTATTACAGAATAGACCGGCAGGCCCGGGTCGACGGCGCGTTGTGTTCCACGCGCGCCTCAAAGAGATGTCAGCAACGGAAGGGGTCCGATAGGACCGATGCCTGCCAGGTTGCGGGAATGTCCGAAAGGGATACCGTGGCCCCTGGCAACGTACAGGCAACTGAAGGAACACGGGTGGGTTTTATTCAGTAAGAGTCTGACACGCCCTCCCGCTCCGCCCAGAGCGGGAGAAGTTATTTGATAATTTCCCACCCAAAAAAAAGGAAAAAAACGGCAGTGTTATTGGATTTTTCCTTTTGAAATTTCTCTTTAGCAGCCCGGAGTCTGGATTTGTGCTCAGTTGATGGCAATAGGTTCGCCTCTTATTACATGGGACTTAAAAAACATTACAGGTGAAATGTGGGTGTAGGTACTTGCTCCAACTATCAACACTAATGTGTTGCTATTAGCTTATTATGGACTTGTTGAATCTGTCCTAAGATATGGCGTTATCTTCTGGGGCAACTCATCAAATAAAGATATGGCATTTAAAATGCAAAAGCGATGCATACGTGCTATGTTCGGTATCCAAAGTACTGAGAGCTGTAAGCCACTTTTTACAAAGCATCAAATCCTCACACTGCCGTCACTTTATATTTTAGAAATCGCCTTATTTGTAAAAAATAACCCCTATTTGTTTCCTCGAATATCGGACCTTGTAATACGAAATTGCCGGGATAATAGTAAACTTCGTGTTCAGCCAGCTAAGACAGCACTACTGTATAAAAGCGTGGTATGCAGAGCACCGATAATTTATAACAATATCCCTATCAGTGTAAAAAAACTAAATACAGACCAGTTTAAGAAAACATTAAAAAAAATACTGACAGGAAAAGCCTACTATAATGTCAATGAATTTTTAAATGACAAATCGCTCTGACTGACATACTGATACTGATATACTGACTGAATCTATTGTATCTTTGTTGTTTTGAATCGCATGAATATTTAGCAATTGTATTTTATATATATATTTTTTAAAATTTAATATTAATGTTAATTGTTATTTTTTTTTTTTGGATTATTTAATTTTTTAATCTTATGGTCATCCGACCTAATTTGTACACCAGCCATGGTCAAACATGTTGTGCCAAAGAATATCCTGTAACACCTATAATAAACATCATTCCATGTATATTATCTACACATGTTTTTGAAAATAAATTAATCTTTATCTTATCTTTATCTTTATCTACACTTCTGCCTAACCCTTCGGGCATTATAGGCGTGATATTATGTAGCTATACTAAATTACTAACAATACTAAATTATCGTAAAACAAAGATAACATTCATGCGTAATTTTTTGAACATGTTTAAAATATGGATGTATTCAATAGCACTTTCAATTTGATGAAAGCAGCTATAAAATTGTATATCAGCACTTCAAAATAATAATATATCTAATTTAATATTCTCACTTTAATTTACAAAATAAATATACACTTTAAAGTAATAATTTCATAAACAACAATTAAAATACCTACAAAAATAATGATTTGCACTATAACTGTGTCGAAAACCAACTCTGAAACCGAAAAGTATTTTTTTTCTACATATTGTAGTCGTTGGCATTCGTTGGTAGGGGGTTACAGTTCTAACCTAACCTTTTTTGCGAGTTTTTATAGTTCATAGTAAATTGAATTAATTTTAAAGCTAAGCATATTTATAGTGGAAACCATTATTTTTATAGCTCATTCAATTAATTTTAAAGCTAAACATTTTAAAGTGTGGAACATTATTTTTAAAGTGCGTTTATATATTCCCACATTATTGAGTTTCAAAGGTTTGAACTGTACACTATGACATAATATCAAAATAATATAATTTAATTATTAAAGACAAAATATAATTACTGCTCTTACTACCTGACTCTTCATGCACATATTTATTACTTTTTTATATGGTTGTCAGAAGAAAAGTTAAAAGAAACAAAAAAAAATACATTTATTTAGCACAGACTAAAAGACACACAACGTAATTGAAGCGGATATTTTTTTTTAATAAAAAATACAAATAAAAGTTGTAAAGTACCATGTCAGAAATTTGTGGGAAAGTATGCCTTTGAGTTCAGTAAAATTGCCAGACAGCTATAGGTAAGTGCCTGAGTTACTTATTCCATAATTACTAGACTATTCAATAACACGTCTCGTTGTTAGTGGTGGACATTTCGATCACTTTGCCTATTGTCTTTTTAAAATGTTGTCAAATAAACCTGCAACCTAATTCCGTAACACTTTCAAACACAATCTGAATGATTTTGAAGCATATTGCTAATTTGCTAATCCATTGCTTCATAATGTTCGAAAAAATTGTCTGCTCAACAGCGTAAATAGCGCAATGAATGTTATTGAACTGTCAAAATGAAAGTCATTGCTACTATAAGTGTGTTACGTAATTACCCCGCTGTATATCAAACGCCACTGGCGCCGCCGCCACCGGTCGGCTGTCAGCAGAATATCGAATATTTCTTTGATTTAATTTATTTAAATAAAACTACCTCGTTTGCAAAAACTTAAATCCATACTTAAGCTACCATTCCGTACCCGACCGCAGGCGGCAACTGCAGGCGACGTGTCGCTGCAGTCATGATTCTCAACCCGACCGCAGGTGGCAGCAGCCCGTATTCCAGTCGGTAGGTAGAAGATAGAAAAACGTGTTATCGATCGAGTGTTGGCGGCACTACTGGACTGCGGTAGGACTACAAGTGTCGCCTGTCGCTCGCCGGTAGATATTAGGAGAAAGAGCAATGGCGACTATTGCTACGCTAAAACGATTCTGATATAGCAAATTAAAATTAATATGAACTTAAAGCAAAGTAAAGTCAAAGAGCGGTCTATATATCTTGGCCTAGGAGAGGAGTCTCAAGCCTTTTTTAATCGACTTCTACAAAAGGAGCATGTTCTCAATTCGGATGTTTATATTTTGTAATGTATGTTCGGGTATAACTCCGTCATATATAGACAGATTTGCAAAATTATTTTTTTGTTTGAAAGGGTATGCTCTCGAGGTAATTCCGTATAAATTTTATTAACTTTGCTTTGACACTTTTTAAGTAAGCTTCAATAATACATTTTTCCCACTTAGTCTATATGGATGATGTCACAATAACTTCCTGTAACTGTTATTTACATAACAGCTAGTGGTATCCGAATTTGTGTGGGGTAAATACCACAACTAAAAAGTGAAATTTAAAAACTTTTTTACAATAAAAAAACACCATAAAATTGAAATAGTAGATTTGTTGCCTAGAGAGCAAACAATAATTTTTAAGGCGAGTATTCCTGAACGCAGCGAGGGATTCCAAAGCACGTCACTCGAGCTTAAAATACTGTTGCTCCCGAGCTGAACACTCTACTTTTTATCACCCTCTATGAGAAAGAAAAAACGTGTGCGGTCCGACCTCCGTCAGAAACGAAGTTCCGTCTCACGTAGGATAACAAAATAAAAAATTCACACCCGTCATCTTGGATTTACACACATTTTTGACCTGACTATCGGCTTTAGCACCCTTGAAAACCTTGAAAACGATACCCAAGTTGATAAATTTGAAAATTTTCAGAGCTACCATCTTGGATTTTCATTTTGACCAAATTCCCACTTTCTCTCTCTTGCCAGCCTGTTACTTGTTCATACAATGTTCGTGATTGATCTCTTTGGTGATTGGAACTTTTACTAACTATATCCACATTCCAAATTCAAATCACTTTTAGTCCCTAGGGATTAAAAAGCTAGTTTAGTCCCCTGTTTACGAAGAATAAACTAAGTCTTTTTGAATAGATGTATGTGATAAAAAATAACTTAATTTCGGAAGTTGGTGGCTTCCGAAATAAAGTAATTTTTCACTTTCTAGTTTATTTTTAAGTCAGTTTTTTTTCTATACAAAAAAGAAAATTCAAAATATTTTATTTCACATGAACCAAAGGCACTTATGAAACGTCAGAAGCTAGGTGCACGGTTTCAATTGGTCGTTTCCTATGGAGAAGAGCCGGCAAGAAACTCCATGGTTACTCTTTTAAAAGTAAATGGTATTTACAATTTTTTCACATTATTTATTACAGAGTTAATAGGTATGAGAGGACAGTGTAGGCCTATCAACAAGTACCAGGTACTTAGCAAGATAGAAAATGGTCGACAGATCTACAGTCTGTTAAGCCTACAACGTTCTCACATTCACAAAATCTAAAAGAAAAGAATCTATATAAAAGCAAAATCAAATAATAAAAAGCTATTTAGACCAAATGACATGATTGCCACTACAGCTGTATGCAACAAATCTAATAAAAAAAAAAAAAATAGGTTATAATGTCAAATAACGAAGAGATTATGTCAAGGTAGTATGTTAGAGAGAAAAAAAAAAAAGTAAAAGGTAAAATAAAATAATCATCTTAATTTGGGAGCCGTTAATAGAAATTTACATAGTTATGCCGTTAATGAGGTACCAGGGAAAAACTATAAAAACGTTTCTAGTGCTACAAAAATAAAACAAAACAAAACATTATTACTTCTCGCCTGTATTTAAACAGAACAAACAAGAACAAACCCAAAACCAACAGGTATACGACACAAAATCCGTTCAGCAATAACGCTTCAGGAACATCACTAATTTTAGAATGGCCTAAGCAATGAATATCATGCGTTGTACAGTAAAATAAAAAATATAGGGCTGTAGTAGCAGCTAAAATCATATTAACTATAAACATAATGACGCAACAGTCGATAGCTTTGTACTTTTTGGTCAATATGCACACAAGTAAGGTAATAGTGGTGAAAAATAGTTGCCACATGAGTCCAGACATGACCGTCACAAGGTTTTTGTATGCTGGCTTCGTAAATTTATTAAATCTGTTGTGTTTGTCTGTGGACAAGGAAATTTAGTGAATGAGGGTTTTCTGAAATGACGTTCACTAGGTGGCAGCACTGAAAAAGCAGGTCCGGACAGCTGTCAAGTTTTAAAGCGCCTATATTTTCTTTAGGGACTAGTCATAACAAGCACCCGAAGTGCGCGTCGTGTACGCTTCGTTTTGGGCGCTCAATAAAATTATATGAGTTTCTAGGTATGTAATGAATTATAACAAGCGCTGCGGTCAAAGGGCGCGTGTCGAACGCGCGTACGACGCACGCCCCTCCCGAGCGCCCTTAGCACACCTTCGACGCGTGGACGAAAATTCCTTTTTTATTATTTTTCCTTGTCGTTTACTGTGCATATAAAATAAACACAGTTATACAGAGCATGTTGAGGGTTCAAAGTCACAACAAAATGTGGAAATCTTGTTGCGTTGACGAGCGTCCAACGTGCGCCCGAAACGCAGCGTACTGTGCGCACGCCTCGTGCGTTTGTTATAACTAGTCCTCTAGTGAATGAGGGTTTTCTAAAATTACGTCACTAGGTGGCAGCACTAAAAAGTCAGATCCGGAGAACTGTCTAGTGCTAAAGCGCCTATATTTTCTTTAGTCATGACTGAATGATGAACGAATGATGAACGTCATCATAAATATTTTGTATTCATTGTCGAAATGTCGGAAGACCTCTTATTAAAGTGGCGCCAACTGGTGGCGTGAATTTGCATTAAAACCCTACAGTAAAAACATTTTAAATGGTACTATAGTAGGTAGGTATTTACCTTTTAAAATCTTTTAAAAAACTTACATAACTAAAATTGGCCTATCATGTTCCCAATGCTAGGACAAAGGCGTCATTGTGCGAGGAAGCCGTAATCGGCGGATTCAGTGCAAGTTGCTGGATGCCATATCTCTTGTAATTTTTGGTTCTAGGACATGCCGGTTTCCTCTAGATGTTTTTCTTCACCGTTTTGAGAGCAGTGGTGATGAAATAATTTATACAAACGTACCGTCTGGGTTGCAACCAACAGGCTACACAACTTGTAAGTCGCGGCCTTTTTGCTCTGTGCTACCAGTGCGCACTGAATACAGAGGTCCGGTGATAATTATTATAATGTTACTTAAATTACCTTCATTAAATCCTAAGGTTACCATGGTCGTATTCAAGGGTCCATACATAAATGTAACATAAATGATAAACAGACATATTCCTACAGTAAACATTCTCCATGTATCGCGATGCTGGCGGTTACCTGCTTGCATTTTGAATTAACTTCTCTAAAAAAGAAAAACAATTTGCCTAGCCTTTTCACAACTTTGTTGGGGTCGGCTTCGAGTCTAACCGGATGCAGCTGAATACCAGTATGTTAGTTACATGGAGCGACTGCCTATCTGGCCTCCTGCCTGGATAAGTTGTAACACTGGTAATTTGTCCCCTTGGTGATTTCTCTAAAAGATAAATCTTTCAAAATCATTATTTTCAATTTCGATCCGTTGAATGAATATTTTGCACCATTGCACACAGTGTTGTAGTGATATTTTGACAGACCTTGACAGATTAGGTTTTTTTTTAATTCTATCAAGTTTTACGTCACGATATTGTATCATTTAGCCTAATGTGAGGACCTTAATTCTTTTTTATCTAAACTAATATTATAAAGAGGTAAAACTGATTGTTTTTTAAAAAGGTAATCCCTGGAAGCACAGATCGGATTACAAAAATGTTTTCATTGACAGAAAGCTATACTACTGCCTAGTGACATAGGATCCTTATGTTTTATGGTATAGTTGACTACTATCGACTAGTTGGAGGAGCTCGTGGCTAAGTAATAACAGCGGCACAGTTCGATCCATCAGGTTAAGCTACGCTTACCGGGGTTGGTCAGTGGGTGGGTTAAATCTTAACATACCGAGACCCCTCCGTGCCTCGGACAGCACGTTAAGCCGTTGGTCCCGGCTGTCATTTGTGGATCTTTGACAGTCGTTTCGGGTCGTCAGAAGCCCGAAAGTCTGACAACCAGTCTTACCAAGGAGTATCGTATTACCCAGTTACTGGGTTATGGAGGTCAGATAGGCAGTTGCTCCATGTTAAATACGGTATTCTGCTGCATTCGGTTAGACTGGAAGCCGACCCCAACATAGTTGGAAGAAGGCTAGGCAGATTGATTGGTATAGTTGACTTCCACGCGGATGGAAGTCGCGGGCAGAAGCTAGTTCTGAATAAAGGAAAAAATGCGAGTAAAGCTCCATTTACACGGTTCAAGTTACTGGACCGTTCAAGAGCAATAGTCGTATTCCATAAAGCACGTTCAATTATTGCCATTCAAGAATTGCATGCAAGTGTTTAAACGCGTGTAATTTCAATAAAATGGCATACAATATTATTGAATGCAAGTTTTGCCGTTCAATAAAATTGCATGCGACTTACACCAGGCGATTTTAAATTTTGCCTCGTTTTAACAGAGTTGCATGTCCTTTGATTCAAGTATTGCCCGTAATTGCGGTGCCAAATATTACAAAATTACAAATTTACAAATTTTATTGAACGTTGTCTCAAGATTTTTTAAACAAGTTTCATTCGTTCGTATTTGTAGAGTTGAATGCGATTTTATTACACGTGCAATTTTATTGTACATTCTGTTTACACGTAACACCTACTTATACTAGTTTTGAACATAGTCATAGTCATTCCTAAAAAAGTAATTTGTATCTGAATTTAAACACAAAAATTACACAATTACAGTAGACGTACTAAAATAAATTACATTTGTATTTCATAGATTCAAACACCAATTTAAAAATAATAAATTCACATTTCATCAATATGTCGACATGTAAATGAATCAATATGGCCAACAGCTTAAAATTTTAAATTATAACAATAAAATAATTAACAAAAGATAAATTTGATAGATTCATAGAATTCATTAAAAATAATAATATTAAATTTATAGATAGATCAATAAATCAGAATGAAACAAATCCAATAAAATTTAACATGCATTCTCAATAAAAATAAAAATAACAGTTCAATAAACAGCACTTCTACCAACATTTATTCAATAGGAATTCCTTTAGTTTTATTTAGAAGGTGCTACTGTAAACAGCACTTTTTATGTCTAAAGGCAACCTGTTGAATAATTTTACGGACTGGTATCGTGGACTGTGTTTGATAATTCTTAGGTTATGATTATTGAAATTTTTATTCTTCAAGTCCAGTCTACGGGTGCCTTCCCGTATCTGCCGTTCTTTTACTATCTCATAGTCTTGTATGTATTTGGCCATATTACTCAAAAGTACCAGTACATAGAGACTTGGTACTGTAAGTATGCCAAAAACTGATAAAATGTTGTCGGCAACTTTCCCTTTGAGAGATGCAGACCATAGTACGAATTGCACTTTTTTGTAGTACGAAAGCTCTTCTACTATAATATTCATAGCTGTTTCCCCAACAAAAGAATGCTATATCTAATTTTTAACTCCACCAACGCAAAATATACCATTTGTAGCTGTTCTATGCTGATTTCATTTCTCAGAGCGTAGCATGCAGACCATACCGATGCATCAATTGGTTTTATTTCTGGTTTCCAGTTTAACTGTTGGTCAATATGTATACCTAAACATTTTACTTCGTCAACGAGCGCAATATCGACTTCATTTAAGGCAACATTTAAATTATCTTTGTTACGGGCTGTAGTCTTTTTACTATTAATAAATCATTTATTTTCCGTGAACCACACATGAAAAGCTTGTAGCGTAGCATTCACCCTTTCTGTCAACTCTACCATGTCATTAGCTGCCACTATGGCATTTGTGTCATCTGCGAAAATTACTAATTCAATGTCTGGAACGGCAACTAACTTGCCCGAATCGTCCAACAATAAATTGTACATGTTATTTAGACGGTGCCCATCAATTGCCGCTTCAATTGCATGGTATGCCACAGGCAATAAACTTGCACCGTGTCAATGGAGCATAAGGCCGCGCGCACTTTGGACATGAATTTTTAGTACGTAAACGTACGATCGTGGTCGTACGAATTGATTGCACACACTGATTACATTTTTCTCTGTCAAATAGGTAGTGTTCCGGTGATATCGTATTGAACGCACGAACAGTTCGGATTATTTTCGGACGACGGAACTCGCACTCAGTCTGCACGCTCCCTTTGTACTTGGAAGGTTGGGATCGTTCGTGCGTGTTCGCACGAGTGAAATTCGTACGAACACGCGTCCAAAGTGCGCGCGGCCTGAGTCTCATTAAATAAGCAAGAATAAATAAAAAGCACAGAAACAGTGACCAAAAATAAAACCACTAATTAGGAGATGAAGTTCAGGCAAACGCAACGAGATCAAATGCACAGCTGCCTAAGAAACCTTACTCAAAGAATAAAAAATAATATTAAAAAAAAGATCTGTCAGTGTTTTGTCAAAGATCTTCTAGAAGTAAACATAAATAAAATCATAATAAAATATAAAATTCTCGACCATCACATAGGACATTGTTCTACTTTGACAGTTTGGCCAAGATCATAGGTTACCCCTTTTGGCGATCACAGAAAAAATGGTAAAATCGAGCAAATTGATACACAATGCATCATCAATACCTTTGTGTTCAAGTCCTTGGAGAACGTATAACATCGCTTTGTCTTTTTGTTGTATCGTAATCTCATTCATGTTTGGCATTACTAACGTAAAATATGCTTTTGTTGGTAAGTTTTTCCCGCCCACATTTTGCTAGTAATATTTAAGTCCCACAGAGCACGTAATCGCCGCACTAGCAGCGTCTAAAGACGTAAAGAAGAAAATGCACGCGTTGAGCGCAAAACCTCAGTTACGGACGGTTTTTCAAAGTCATCAGTTTCTATACGCCAGTTGCGTCGTGGTGGCGCGTATTAGATCATTTATTTCCCTTCAAAATGGTTGAGCTGAATGGTGCTGATCCATGCGTCATATTCGTGAACAGGCGCCGTCAGTTAGGACTGGTCATCTCTTAGCTGCTATAGTTTATTATAATTTTTTAATTGGTTTTTTGTTTTGTCTTTATGCACGTCTTTCTACATTGTTCTCACATGTATAATTTCGTTATGAATGTAACAAATGTTTAAAATTAAAAGAGTGTCCATGGAGATTCTTGCCCGTTCTTCTCCATAGGTACCTACTACGCTTTGGAATGGGCGACTAGCTTCATATTTCTGACTGACCGATTCCTTGACAATTCAAAAGTGCCTATAAATGGTAAATGCTTTGAGTTGAGTTTGAGTGTGGACAAACACAGGGAAAGTGTTGACAATGTTGCCTATAACAGCGGCCGCAAGGTCATCTCCGAGCTCAACTGTATGTAATTTGAAATGGAATTAGAATTTTAGACTCATATTTTCATTATGTTATTTAATCATTTGTATGCCCAAGTGGCTGATCATGGAATGGACATTATTAGTATATAATTATGTAATGAACACCTGCATGTAACCCATGTATCACAAATAAACGATTTGATTTGATTTGATTCAACGTTAAGTTTCATGTAACAGGAAGTGAGTCTAATGACCATCAACCGGGAACAAATCCAGTACTTCAGGCTGCAAATAAAAACTTTGACGTTGTCGTCAAAGTCAAAGTTTTTATTCATGCTGCACCTACGCCAAATAAATTGGAATAATGGCAGGAGCATGATGACTCTCCTAATAAAAATTACTCCACTTACACTAGACTATTCAGTTACATAGGTCTCGTTTGTGGAGAACATTTGGACCACATTCGCCGATTTCTTCTTCTTTTGGATAAATTTTGTTGTTGTTTCTAAAACGCTAGTCAAGGCTATAGAGCAACTTATTGGTACGGTCATTCGTACGTCACACTGAACTACGAAAACCACCTTTCCTGCTACGCAATAAAGGCGTAATTTCATTGTGACGACTTTGAATAGCTTATATAATAATCTGAAAAACAGGAAACAGACAAGTTTTGATTAAAGTTCAATAATAAAACTCTTATAAAAAAATTACTAGCTTCTGCCCAAGACTCTGTCCGCGTGTTTCTTGTTCCCCGAACCCACACCGTCGCATCGCATCGCCTGCCCGCGCTGTTACTTCATTTTCGCTTAGCGTTCTTTCTGAATTTTTCTTTCTTTTTGCTCTGCTCCTAGCGTGATGTTAAAGCCATTAGCCTTTTGCAGGAATTGAGCTATCAATTACAAAAAGATTTTTTCAAATCCGATTGGTAGTTCCAGAGATAAGCGTAGGTACAAACAAACTCTTCAGCTTTATTATTAGTATAGATATACTTAGATGAAGAACAGGAAATTTCAAACAAGTTTTAAATAAAGTTCAATAATAAAACTCGTTTCATTATTTTTGGAGCGCTTGTATATAACTTTAAAATATTGTTCCATCGACACCTGTATTAAGAGCATCGCAGTGCTTAGTGGCGGCTGTTCACAAAACTGTTAACGTGACATATAGTTAATCAATCAACACTGTGCCAGTGACATTCAGCATGTTGGAATTACACGAAACTGTGGTGTTAAATATAGGATACATTATGTGTGCGCTGATAATAGCTACGTTAATGTACGGAGTGATATCCTGGTGCATGATAAAGAAGTTCTGCAATTACAGAAACTTCGTGTGCCTGAACGCAATTTTGGCAAACCTTTTATACGTTGCCCTTTATATGAACTTAGAATATTTCAAGTGGCTAATCGAGGATATTACGCCAGACGGTGAAACTTTTTGGACGTGGTTTTTAGTACTGAACATTACAGTAGATTACTTTGCAGCAGTGAAGCACCACTGGTTAGTCGTGCTATGTCATATGTTTTATGTGGACATTGTCAAAGTTTTTAACGGGCATATTCGAAGAAGATATTTAAAAAGTTGCCTCTTTGCCTGGGGTGCGTCTTTAATGATAATCGTTTTACAAGTTTCTATTGGTTTTGGTACAATTTTATTCGGTGTATATTTTGATACTGATTTTCCTGTATATTTCGTTATTTTAATGTTACCCATGATACTGAATATTTTACTTTTCATTGTAATTGTATATTCACTTTTCCGTGGCTCCAACGCGAGCGCACCTACTGCTATCAACAAATGGCGTCGCTTGTACATCGCCACGTTGATATTCATATTGGGCGATGTCGCATTATTGTCCACTTATGTTACACTGTA
Source organism: Xanthia icteritia (assembly GCA_949128155.2). Lineage (NCBI taxonomy): Eukaryota > Metazoa > Arthropoda > Insecta > Lepidoptera > Noctuidae > Xanthia > Xanthia icteritia. Next base: position 13,128,585 of record OX421958.2, on the reverse strand, counting down.
TATTAAACCAGGACTACCACGAAATAGATCAAATTTCACTGGGTATTATAAAGCAGTATTTCAATTTTTATTCTACTGGTCTCCTAATTTTGCAATTGAGCGCCTTGCCAGTCGCACAATTATATACAAATATCTAGAATTACTAAATCTTTTCATAAATCCAATAGTATTGTCATTATTTTTGGTCTTTGTTAAAAGTAATCGAGAAGTGTGGTATGAGTTTTGTGCACGTAAATTAAATCGATGGTTAGCAGCAAGGCGTGACGATGTCAATGTGCATGAGATGGTTATTCGAGAGCCTGCTGATAGCCGGCCAGCGCCAGCGCCAGAGCCAGAGCTTGCCATACAACAACCTTATTGCGTATCACACTTGTAATGGCAATTCGAGTGTTTTGAAGGCTAATAGATTGCCTCATAGGTTTGAAATATTTTTCTGCTCAAAAACGTAAATAACGCAATTAACGTAGCTGAGCAATAACAGCTGCACGGGTAGAACCATCAGTTTGAGCTATGCTTGCCGGGGTTGGTCCGTGGATGGGTGATCTTTACATACCGAGACTCTGCCGTGCCTCTCGGCTGTCATTTGTGGATCTTTGACAGTCGTTACGGGTCATCAGAAGCCCGAAAGTCTGACAACCAGTCTTACCAAGGGGTATCGTAGTACCCAGTTACTGGGTTGTGGAGGTAAGATGGGCAGTCGCTCCATGTAAAATACTGGTATTCAGCTGCATCCGGTTAGACTGGAAGCCGACCCCAAAAAGGCTAGGCAGGTTGAACGTGGCTGAGCTGTCAAAATGAAAAGCATTGCCATGGATTGCCATTGTAAGCTATATTTATTTATTTTTATGTGTGTTACACAATTACCCCGCAAGTTTAATTCAAAGTGAAAGTCAAAAAATGTATTTAAAATAGGCATATATGAGGCACTTTTGTCCGTCGAATTTTACAAAAATATTGAATAGATTCTAGTCTCAACATGATAATATTACAAAAAGACAATAGACAAATGTGGTCCCAATGTCCACCACTAACAACGAGACCTATGTAATTGAATAGTATAGTAAATAAGGAGTAGATAGCTTTTATTCTGACACCCATATAAAACATGAATAAGTTTGTGCATGAAGAGCTTATGAAGAGCGGTAGTAAGAGCTGTAATTTTATTTGTCTTTCTCTAAATATATATGATTTAATCCGTCCATCCATAGTAATATTATAAATTCAAAAGTAACTCCATCTGTCTGTCTCTCTGTATGTTACCTTTTCACGGCTAAACCACTGAACGGATTTCAATAAAATTTGGCAAGGAGATAGAAGGAATCCTGGAGAAGGACAACGCGTACTTTTTATCTCAAAAATAATCCTAAAGGGGGTGAAATAGGGGATGAAAGTATGTATGGGAACTCCAGCATTTCTTAAGTTAGGGATCAAAATTCGTAGCGCGCGCTTAGCCTAAGTTTTTGATTTCTATTTCAACTTGATGCCTCCTCGCGTTCCTTAGAAAAAGGGTCTTGACAGACAACGCAGTCTGTCATACTTTAAGGGTTTCTTTTCATGCCGTAACGGCTGAACAGATTTATGTGAATGTCATACGAATAGGCCATGAGCTGGCTTAGGACATAGGATAAGCACTCTGAATCCCGGTCATACCTTCCTGTGGGATATTTCCCGACCTTTACGTGTGCGAAGCTGAGGGCAAAAGCTAGTAGCATATAAAATTATGTCTATAGGTACCACCGTGGACACTGGCGCCTGACACTTTTCGACTTAATTGCCTCAGCAATAAGGTCGAAAACTGCCAGTGTCCGCGATGGTATCAGAAACGTTATGTTTTTCGTATAATTTAAATATGTTAATTTATATATTTTCGTGCAGTTTCAGTGAATTCGCAAAAGTTTTATTAAATGTAGTTATGATAAGTAAATATGTCAAGACTTTTTAGTTTGATTAATAAAAGAGAGCTTTATGTTTAATTGTTATATTTAGTTGTTATGTTATCTTTGAGTTGTTCAGTTATTATGTTTGTTAGACTAATGAATGATGCACCTATGTTTAGTAGTTAAGATAGCTAATTAAGTAGGTACTTTTTGTTAAATTTTAGTTGAATAAATATTGCTGTTTAAGTAGTAGATTCTAAATGTACATATGTCGTTGTAATCTATCTGATATTAATAATATTAAGTAATAAATAATAGTTGATAACCACACTATCGAATTATGGTCAGTTCTGACCGCGACGTGACGCTTCGCGTACCTGTTAACAAATATCGAACTTATTTTCTTCGCGAAAAGGTATAATTTCAGTGCGAGCGTGAAGGCGTGTCGAAGTACGCCGAGATGCGCTGTGCTGCGCAGCGCGTGTACCTTATTGTGTAGTAAATAAATTCAATATAGTATCAGATCTTAGAAAAAAAGTGCGCGCTGCGTCACGTCGCGGTGTGAATTGACTCTTAGGTCGGAGATCTGTAAAGATCACGTTTGCGTGAAAAATTTTTTTTTAAAAAATGTACGCAAAATTGTTAACTTTGTTTTAGGATACCTAAGAGTTGTCATTTAATTTTATTTATAATTTTATTTTATTAGTTTAATTTTTTTAGTGTAATTTATAGACCTAAGTACTTCATTGATATTTGTACGGCATCAGCGGCAAAACATACATATTTATACATATCTACACATATTTCATTTGCGACATCTATTGTTACACCCACTTATGTTTTACAAATAAAAACTTTGTCTTTGACGAGCCCAAACACAACGGGGCTATCTCGTTGTGTCGAAGAGTTCCTGTCCTTCCTATAGAATAGAAATATTTTATTTCAGACCGGAGTCCATAGGGTTACTGTATGCACCTGGCATATGCTAGCGGCTTGTCCAGGAAAACACGAACGATGGATGGACTGTGTGAAAGATGACATGGCTAGAAAGCCGCGATGACGACTAATAGACAAGTATGGAAGAGAAAGACATGTTGCACCTACGCCAAATAAATTGGAATAATGGCAGGAGCATGATGACTCTCCTAATAAAAAATACTCCACTTATATAGACTATTCAGTTACAGAGGTCTCGTTTGTGGAGAACATTTGGACCACATTCGCCGATTTCTTCTTCTTTTGGATAAATTTTGTTGTTGTTTCTAAAACGCTAGTCAAGGCCACGGTCTGTAGAGCAACTTATTGGTACGGTCATTCGTACGTCACACTGAACTACGAAAACCACCTTTCCTGCTACGCAATAAAGGCGTAATTTCATTGTCTAATAGTTACTATGGACGTGCCTTTGAATAGCTTATATAATAATATGAAAAACAGGAAACAGACAAGTTTTGATTAAAGTTCAATAATAAAACTCTTATAAAAAAATTACTAGCTTCTGCCCAAGATTTCGTTCGAGTGTTTCTTGTTCCCCAAACCCACACCGTCGCATCGCATCGCCTGCCCGCGTTGTTACTTCATTTTCGCTTAGCGTTCTTTTAGACTTTTTGCTCTGCCCCTAAGGGTCCTAGCGTGATGTTAAAGCCATTAGCCTTTTGCAGGAATTGTGCTATCAATTACAAAAAGATTTTTTCAAATCCGATTGGTAGTTCCAGAGATAAGCATACATACAAACAAACTCTTCAGCTTTATTATTAGTATAGATATATTTAGATGAAGAACAGGAAATGTCAAACAATAAAACTCGTTTCAATATTTTTGGAGCTTGTATATAACTTTAACATATTGTTCCATCGACACCTGTATTAAGAGCATCGCAGTGTCTAGTGGCGGCTGTTCACAAAAACTGTTAACGTGACATATAGTTAATCAATCAACACTGTGCCAGTGACATTCAGCATGTTGGAATTACACGAAACTGTGGTGTTAAATATAGGATACATTATGTGTGCGCTGATAATAGCTACGTTAATGTACGGAGTGATATCTTGGTGCATGATAAAGAAGTTCTGCAATTACAGAAACTTCGTGTGCCTGAACGCAATTTTGGCAAACCTTTTATACGTTGCCCTTTATATGAACTTAGAATATTTCAAGTGGCTAATCGAGGATATTACGCCAGACGGTGAAACTTTTTGGACGTGGTTTTTAGTACTGAACATTACAGTAGATTACTTTGCAGCAGTGAAGCACCACTGGTTAGTCGTGCTATGTCATATGTTTTATGTGGACATTGTCAAAGTTTTTAACGGGCATATTCGAAGAAGATATTTAAAAAGTTGCCTCTTTGCCTGGGGTGCGTCTTTAATGATAATCGTTTTACAAGTTTCTATTGGTTTTGGTACAATTTTATTCGGTGTATATTTTGATACTGATTTTCCTGTATATTTTGTTATTTTAATGTTACCCATGATACTGAATATTTTACTTTTCATTGTAATTGTATATTCACTTTTCCGTGGCTCCAACGCGAGCGCACCTACTGCTATCAACAAATGGCGTCGCTTGTACATCGCCACGTTGATATTCATATTGGGCGACGTCGCATTATTGTCCACTTATGTTACACTGTATATTAAACCAGGACTACCACGAAATAGATCAAATTTCACTGGGTATTATAAAGCAGTATTTCAATTTTTATTCTACTGGTCTCCTAATTTTGCAATTGAGCGCCTTGCCAGTCGCACAATTATATACAAATATCTAGAATTACTAAATCTTTTCATAAATCCAATAGTATTGTCATTATTTTTGGTCTTTGTTAAAAGTAATCGAGAAGTGTGGTATGAGTTTTGTGCACGTAAATTAAATCGATGGTTAGCAGCAAGGCGTGACGATGTCAACGTTCATGAGATGGATATTCGAGAGCCTGCTGACAGCCGGCCGGCGCCAGCGCCAGAGCCAGAGCTTGCCATACAACAACCTTATTGCGTATCACACTTGTAATGGCAATTCGAGTGTTTTGAAGGCTAATAGATTGCCTCATAGGTTTGAAATATTTTTCTGCTCAACAACGTAAATAACGCAATTAACGTAGCTGAGCAATAACAGCTGCACGGCTAGAACCATCAGTTTGAGCTATGCTTGCCGGGGTTGGTCTGTGGATGGGTGATCTTTACATACCGAGACTCTGCCGTGCCTCCCGGCTGTCAATTGTGGATCTTTGACAGTCGTTACGGGTCATCAGAAGCCCGAAAGTCTGACAACCAGTCTTACCAAGGGGTATCGTAGTACCCAGTTACTGGGTTGTGGAGGTAAGATGGGCAGTCGCTCCATGTAAAATACTGGTATTCAGCTGCATCCGGTTAGACTGGAAGCCGACCCCAAAAAGGCTAGGCAGGTTGAACGTGGCTGAGCTGTCAAAATGAAAAGCATTGCCATGGATTGCCATTGTAAGCTATATTTATTTATTTTTATGTGTGTTACACAATTACCCCGCAAGTTTAATTCAAAGTGAAAGTCAAAAAATGTATTTAAAATAGGCATATACGAGTATAAGGCACTTTTGTCCGTCGAAATTTACAAAAATATTGAATAGATTCTAGTCTCAACATGATAATATTACAAAAAGACAATATACAAATGTGGTCCCAATGTCCACCACTAACAACGAGACCTATGTAATTGAATAGTCTAGTAAATAAGGAGTAGATAGCTTTTATTCTGACACCCATATTATATAAAACATGAATAAGTTTGTGCATGAAGAGCTTATGAAGAGCGGTAGTACTTAAGAGCTGTAATTTTATTTGTCTTTCTCTAAATATATATGATTTAATCCGTCCATCCATAGTATAATATTATAAATTCGAAAGTAACTCCATCTGTCTGTCTGTTTGTATGTTACCTTTTCACGGCTAAACCACTGAACGGATTTCGATAAAATTTGGCAAGGAGATAGATGGAATTCTGGAGAAGGACATGGCGTACTTTTTGTCTCAAAAATAATCCTAAATGGGGTGATATAGGGGATGAAAGTATGTATGGGAACTCCAGCATTTCTTAAGTTAGGGATCAAAATTCGTAGTGCGCGCTTAGCCTAAGTTTTTGATATCTATTTCAACTTGATGCCTCCTCGCGCTCCTTAGAAAAAGGGTATTGACAGACAACGCAGTCTGTCATCCTTTAAGGGTTTCTTTTCATGCCGTAACGGCTGAACAGATTTATGTGAATGGCATACGGATAGGCCATGAGCTGGGACATAGAATAAGTAATCTGAGTCCCGGTCATACCTTCCTGTGGGATATTTCCCGACCTTTAAGTGTGCGAAGCTGCGGGCAAAAGCTAGTAGCATATAAAATTATGTCTATAGGTACCATCGTGGACACTGACGCCTGACACTTTTCGACTTAATTGCCTCAGCAATAAGGTCGAAAACTGCCAGTGTCCGCGATGGTATCAGAAACGTTATGTTTTTCGTATAATTTAAATATGTTAATTTATATATTTTCATGCAGTTTCAGTGAATTCGCAAAAGTTTTATTAAATGTAGCTATGATAAGTAAATATGTCAAGACTTTTTAGTTTGATTAATAAAAGAGAGCGCTTTATGTTTAATTGTTATGTTTAGTCAAACTCAAACTCAAAGCATTTATTTCAATTAAACCATTTACAGGCACTTTTGAATTGTCAAAGAGTCGGTCAGTTAGTCAGAAAGTTGAAGCTAGTTGCCCATTCCAAAACGTAGATCTCTATGGAGAAGAACGGGCAAGAAACTCCAAGGATACTCTTTTAAATATAGAAATTACAAAATCCTGGGTACATTACTTTTGTTGCTTCTATATGTGAGAACAATGTAAAATAAAATAATAATCAAAAACGATTAAAAATATAAGATTAAAAATAAGCAATGGCAGATAAGAGATGACCAGTCTCAACCGACGGCGCGCGGCGCCCGTTTACGAACATGACGCGTGGATTAGCACCATCCAGCTCAACCATTTTGTAGGGAACCGAATGATCCAACACACTCGCCACCATCAGCGAGACATTTAAGTGAGCATGACATACTCTCAACTGCCATGCTCTTTCAAGTCAACATACAACATAACAACATAGTAAACGGCTCCATGGTACTCACATTTACAAAAATTGAAAAAAAAATGCTTCTAAATTATACAAAACAATGAATAAATAAATAATTTGCAATGAATTTGTGAGATTAAAAGAATTTTACTACCAAAAAGAAAAAAAAAAACATTATTATCTTTTGGAGTATTCAACAATTAAAACTTGTTTAAGTAAAAATAAAAAGTAAACATTAAGTTCGTAAAGTCAGAAAAAATAAAAAAGGGGAAGCAACTCTTCCAAAAATAAACATGTTAACTAGTGAGCCCAAGTGGCTGTGGAGCAGGTCCAGCATTAAGCCAAAAATTTTTATCTATGATATAATCATCCAACTTATAATATGCTTGTCTACATAGTGTGCGTTTAATGCAAGTTTGAAATTTCTTCTCATTTAGTTGAAGAATATCGAGTGGTATTTTATTATAACATTTTACACAGTACCCCATAAAAGAAGTGTGTACTTTAGACAACCTGAAACGTGGTTGATCTAATTTGTTCCTATTTCTTGTGTTAAAATTATGCCTGTCACTTATTTTACTAAAAAGATGTAAATGTTTTCGAACATACATAATGTTTTCATATAATTGACAATGACAAGGTACCGTCATGATGTTAATTTTCTTAAACAGTTCCCTTAGAGATTCACGTCTGCGGAGGTTGTAGATGGCTCTGATAGCCCTCTTTTGCAGAATAAAGATAGAATCAATTTCTGCGGCCCGTCCCCACAGCACAATACCGTAAGACATGATGCTATGAAAGTAACTAAAATAGACCAGTCTCGCGGTATCCACGTCTGTTAGTTGGCGGATTTTCCAAACAGCGTAAGCGGCTGAACTCAGCCGTCCTGCAAGTGATGTTAAGTGAGGACCCCACTGTAGTTTTGAGTCAAGCGTGATTCCCAGGAAAACTGTTTTTTTCGACGAATTCTAGTGTCTCCTTATTCAATACAACGTGACATTCACTACTTTTAACATTCGGTAACGCGAATCAAACGAAATGCATAAGCATTTCGTTTTCTTCTCATTTAATACTAAATTATTTACAGTAAACGAATTATGGACCTTTAGCATAGCGTTATTTATGTCGTCAAGTTCCTTTGCATGTCTGTTTACCTTAAAAATCAGTGATGTCTCATCAACAAATAACACCATTTGTGTTCGGTTTTTCAATAAATGAGGTAAATCATTTATATATACTAAAAACTAGTTGTTATGTTATCCTTGAGTTGTTCAGTTATTATGTTTGTTAGACTAATGAATGATGCACCTATGTTTAGTAGTATAAAGTAGGTACCTTTTGTTAAATTTTAGTTGAGTAAATACACATGTACATATGTCGTTGTTATCTATCTGATATAAATAATATTAGGTAATAATAGTTGATAACAAAAAAAACCGAAAATGGAACAAAATCAACCGAAAATGGTGTTATTTGCTAATGACACATCATTGATCTTTAAAATAAATCGACGGTCACAAAATCTTGACGACGTGAATAGCTTTACTGTTCAGGTCCAAGATTGGTTTACGGTAAATAACCTGGTACTAAATAAAAAAAAAACCAAATGCATTAGATTTAAATTACCAAATGTTAGAAGTAGCGAATGTGACATCATATTGAATGGAGAAAAACTGGAATTTATTAATCAAACAGTTTTCCTAGGAATCACGCTAGACGAGAAGTTACAATGGGGACCCCATAAAACATCTCTCGCGGGGCGGCTAAGTTCAGTCGCTTATGCTGTTAGAAAGATAAGACAGTTAACAGATGTAGAAACCGCGCGTTTGGTCTATTTTAGTTACTTCCACAGTATTATGTCGTATGGCATTTTACTGTGGGGTCGGGCTGCTGACATTGAATCTATCTTTATTTTACAAAAGAGAGCTGTCAGAGCCATTTATAATCTACGTCGTCGCGAATCTCTCAGGGAACTATTTAAAAAGATTAATGTTATGACGGTACCTTGCCAATTCATTTATGAAAATATTATGTATGTGAGAAAAAATCTACATCTTTTTAACAAAATAAGTGATAGACATAATTTTAATACTAGAAATAAAGATAAAATAAATCAACCATTTTTCAGACTATCTAAAGTACATACATCTTTTATGGGGTACTGTGTTAAATGTTACAACAGAATACCTTGTGATATATTAGAATTAAATGAAAGAAAATTTAAAACTCATATAAAAAATACACTTTGCAAACAAGCATATTACAAATTAGAGGATTATATCCAAGTTAAAAATGCTTGGAAACATGCTGGTCCTGCTCCATAGGACAATTTAGAATCTAGACAAAATCTAACTGGTTGCTAATTTAATTGTATAATATATATATATATATATATTTTTTATATTGGTTTTACATTCTGTGATTACTCGAACTCACACACTGAGTTATATTACTTGTAAAAATGCTAGGAATATCGTATAATTTTACAATGTTTGTAAATATGTGAGCACCATGCATCTATCACATGATTAATTTATCTGTCATTCCTTAATTTTTCATTATTTTTACCTAACGTGGTATAGTAATCTTATTCTAGGTGCATCGTCTTCACATATAATGATATAATTGATGTATACAAGATATTGTGAAAACATTTTAAAAGAGTAACGGTGGAGTTTCTTGCCCATTCTTCTCCATACGAAAACTACCTTTTGGAAGGGGCAACTAGAATCAATTATTATTTAAATGTTGACGTTCAAAAGTGCCTTTTTGTGCCTAATTGAAATAAATTATTTGACTTTGACTTTGACTTTGACTTTGATAGCCACACTATCGAATTAGGGCCAGTTCAGACCGCGACGTGACGCTGCGCGCACTTTTTAACAAATATCGAACTTATTCTTTCTTCGCGAAAAGGTATAATTTCAGTGCGAGCGTGAAGGCGTGTCGAAGTACGCCGAGATGCGCTGTGCTGCGCAGCGCGTATACCTTATTGTGTAGTAAATAAATTCAATATTGTGAAAGAACTTGTCAAGACAAATCCAAAAAGTCGAAACACAACACAGCTATCGAGTTCCTGTCCTTCCTATCTCGCCAAAAGCTATTGTAAAAACTTTATCTGCATTAAAGTTTTGTAAATCTGCAATTCTTGTACATTTCTTTTTTACACCATTGTTTCTCTAAAAATCACACGTACTACGCAAGACATCTGACGTCACACAAATGCTACATCGCTCAAGAAAAGTTCACCGCGAAATCTGCACGTATACAACACTAGCAGCGCAACGCAGTTTCACCCGCATAAATCTCGATCCCGTGGGAATATCGGGATAAAAAGTATCCTATGTCCTAACCCAGGTCATGGTCTACCCGTGTGGACACCTACCATTGGGCAGTAGCCCACCAGACACAACAACCGTCTGGTTGGAGGATCCCCCCTTTTCTATGGAGGACCGAGGAACTTTCCACCCTGTTACTCTATCCTAGTTATTTGTATTTATGGTATATTTATCTCACGAAGCGACGCGTGCGAGTCTAGCCGGATGCAGCTGAATAAAAGTATTTTACATGGAGCGACTGCCTATCTGACCTCCACAACCCAGTTACTGGGTAATACGATACCCTTTGGTAAGCTGGTTGCCAGACTCAAGGGCTTCTGACGAGCAGTAACGACTGTCAAAGATTCACGAATGACAGCCGGGACCAAAGGCTTAACGTGCTTTCCGTGGCACCGAGCCACGGAGCGGTCTTGGTATGTGAAGATGGTCACCCATCCACGGACTAACCACGGCAAACGCTTAACCAGATAGATCGACCCGTGCGGCTGTTATTACTTAGCCATAAGCCCCTAAAAAAAACACTAAAAAGTGAAAAATTACTTTAATTTCGGAAGTAAGTGTCTTTGGTTCTGTATACTCGTTTTTTTGCTACCAACTTCCGAAATCTAAGTTATTTTTCATTTTTTAGTTGAGGTATCTACCCACTACTAAACAACAGTGACAAGAAGTTTTATAATATCATCAAACAGCAACATACACGAAGTGGATTAAATACGTATTATTGAAGCTAACTCAAAAACGACCTATGCAAAGTTAATAAAAGACATAATATGGGCTCTCCGCTCAATTTGTGAGAAGACCACCCAACATCTAGACACAACGAGAATGGTAATGGTCTAACTATGGTATAAGTCTTCGCACATAGCCTTATTATGGCAGAGGAAATGTCTGCCGCCACAGCCTTCAGGATACTAAACATTTAAAAAATACAACTGAATCGAGAACTTCATCCATTTTTTGAAGTCGGTTAAAAATGACGTGTGTTCGTGAGCAAACGAAGTGCTCGCCATCTCCAACTCGTTAGGTGACGTTAAACCAGGCAGTAAACAAGTTCCTGCTAGCAAACGTTATGATTAGATATCGTTATATCTACATAATAAACTTGTCTCGATCCCGCTCGAACTTCGACCGAACGAAGGTGCATTGGTATTAATTTCAGCTGGTTTTTTATGGTAGTATTTTTTTTCATTTATTAAAACAAGGGTCTCGGCAAAAATTTGATTCTGCGATGCTATTGGTTGATGAGCGTAGGTAAGCGGTTCTATAGCGAGCGCTGCAAGCAATAACAGTTCTTACGGTGGTTAGGTATTGGTTCCCGCGATAGTACTTGATATATTTTATAAATTCAAACTACTGAAAGTCCATATTAAAAAGGCGAAATGAAAAAGGCGAATGAAAAATATACTTTTATTTATTTTGTTACATTTAAGCAGTACCTAGTATAAATAATTTTTATAATCCGACCACAGAGCATGTAATTAAATACGACCTTCAGTTTGTGCCGAATAGTTGGTATTGGTAAACACAAGTACATCTGCAAAGTATTATAAAATCCGCTGTAAGCCCAGCATCTAATTACGCAACACATTTTCGTAAACGATTACGACAAATTTGTTTCATTGTGACAGATCAACAACATTCATTGCGTTATTTACGTTGTTGAGCAGATTTTTTTCGAACTTATGAAGCAATGGATTAGCAATTTGTTTCAAAACGATTCAAATTCCGATTGATCGTGTATTACGTACTTAAAGTACAGATTCGCACGGACGTATTTTTATCGCGGTGATTTTTTTTCTTACACTGGATTTTCAAGTCTCAGTGTTGAGCCGAGCGTTCAGAATCAAACGCTTTGTTATGTTATGTTCTAAATTATTATTATTGATTAAAGTACAAGTGATTACTGCAAATAACATTTGTTAGATTCAGTTCCTAACCTAATTGTTATCATTGATCTCTCTAAAGTCTATACCAGTCATTAGAGTTGTACGTGTACAGTTTATGCACACGGCGGGAGAAATGTGAATGATATACATAGTAGCGTCATCTATTGTTGAGTGGCGGAAAAAAATTAAGTGTATCGTATATAATAATATCGTATAAGTTCTGTTTCTGCCACTCGCTGCTAGAGGGCGTCAGCATTTACGAATGATTTACTCGTAGCATGAATGGAATATTGGATAACGGCTTACTCCTCTCGACACCAGAGGCACGCTTTAATCAATGAGTTATTGTATAGTTATGAATGAATAGTGTAGTGATGGCTTCTCGACACTAGAGGAATGACTGTAGAACATGCTTGGAATATTCTAGTTCTTTCTAGAAGCCGAGAGGAAGTTGATGAAAACGTGTAAGTATTTTTCGCCCACTTTCATAATTCGTTAGTTCAGTTGACTTTCAGAAATAAGTGTGTTAATTAGTCTAGCAACCCTTATGACATAGAGAAGATTGTCATAGAGAAGACGGTATCCTTAACTGAAGCCATCATTGCTTAAAATCAGTGTATGTAGGTAATTATTCTAATGTAAAACCTGTGGATATCGATAATAAATCTGGTAGTGTTCATTATTGTGTTTCATTGCCACCCAGTCCTCTTTCCTCAACAATGGTAGTAAACAGTCAAAGGTCGCCTTCATTCATTTGCGACACGAACATTCGTTTCAGAGCAGCTTTTAGAGAATTTGTTTTTCGATTTTTGATCAAAGAACAAATAATTTAATACCATCCATGGTTTTAATCTACGTAGGTACTCACTACGTTTGTTACGTAACAAAAGCACGCGCAACGAATGTTTGGGAAACAAATTCACGAAGCGAATGCTTGCGATGAGTAAGTACCTTCCATCCTTATGCCAAACTCAAGCTTTATCATTCAAAGCGTATATGTAATTTTCCCAACTTGAGCTCCAAATTTGAAAATAGTATCTACGTATTCTGATGAAAAAAAAAAACGAGCTTATTCGCATAGGCATGATGTGTAACATCTGTCATCTTGGCTGACCTCATCATCATTATAATCAGCCTATAATATTCCTACTGGGACTCAGGCCCCCTCTCCATGAGAGGGAATGGGCTAAAATCCACCACGCGGGCCCAGTGCGGGTTGGTAGATGTCACATGTCTTCGAATGTTTGGTTCTAGCATATGCCGATTTCCTTACGATGTTATCCTTCACCGTTTTGTTACCGTGATGATGAAATTATTAACAATTTTTTTTACACTTTTCTATGAAACAGCAATTTTTTTTTTAAATAACCGGCGATAAATTTGAGCGCCCGTCATCATCCTCGTCATCGTTATCGTCATCCTGTTTACAACCTCTCGGAAAATGGGTTGGTACCGTCTGACGGCCAACTCTAGCACCACGCGCGGTCATTGGTCAAATCAAATCGGCTTCCTGTTACACATGTCCGTCCCTTTTGAAGAAATCACTCCCACAGGTTGCAGGAAAGCGAGAGGAATGATCTTACCCATAAAAAAAAGTTCCAGAATTCGATTAGAATAGTATACAATTATGCAGCTTTCTTTTATGTTATCATTCATGTGTACCTACTCTTTGTTGTGTTTGTTACCTACCTCTTTGATTTCTCTTCAAGCATGAATCATGAACGAAAAGTCGGACAATTCCAAAATAAACACGCAAAAGATAAATAAACCGAAATAGAATTACAAAAAAAGTGTAAGAACAAAGTATCAAATAAAGCTTGTTTTTATCCCAATTAACACTTATAATGGTGGTAGTTATTGACACTTTTTTATGGTTTACTATGACGTGGATTCATTACCGTTACCAACAAGTTGCAATCATAAACTAACTGTACCTATTTATGTGGCGTTGCGTTATTTTTAGGGTTCACTGGATGGATCACTTAGTTGTCCGTCCGTCTGTCTACCTGTCAGTCTGTCAAGACCCTTCTGCTCAGGAACGCGTAGAGGTATTTGAAAGATAAGTAGGTCTATGGCCCCTTGGAGCTCTAAAAAAATCAAGCTTCTAACTCAACGCAATAAAAAAATACGTTCCTTTATGCGACATAATATTTTGATACTGGCAAATAAATCAAAACCATGAAATTTGGCAGGAAGCAAGGTCTCACAGCACATGTAAAGGAAAAAGTCCGAAAATAGTTCATTTGTAGTTTTATTTGTTTTTTTTTTGTAGGTAATAAATAGGATATAAAATAATTCTAACTTAATAACAAGGAAAATTAATAAAGCACTCTTCCTCTCTATCTATTTAAACATTTGCTGTGCCCGACAGGGTCCATAATTGTTTCTATTATTATTTCTTTTATTTACCACCTGTAATTGTACATTATGGATTGCAATAAACGATTTGAGATTTGTGATTTATCACATTTTTTTGAGCTTGTACCAACTTACATTTACAGTTGGAGAATTCACCGTAAAGTATATCGGAGAACATGCTTTTCTCTCTCTAATTTATCCCAACTACGGAACCCTTCATTGTGCGTGGTCCATTTCGACCCGCTTTATAAAGCCCCTAAAACTCAACATGTAGGTAATCATTTTTCATATTTTCCATACATAAAGTGAAAAGTTCCAAATAAAACACGTCGAGGCTGCCCCCCTGCGCGCCCCAGGCTCTAAAACAAATTCACGGGGTAGGGCAAACAAGTATGTACCACGTGGAGTCGCGACCGTCAAATTCGATTTTAGTTGTGTCAAAATTATTTTTAAATTGTTGAGTATTTTTTGCAGAATAGCTTTAACATTCTCATAGCCAAAAGTAAGGAATTTTAGTGATAGTTTAGTTAGTTTAGTTCGGTGTACAAGAGGATCGGCACCTATGAAAATGTTAAATGGTTGATTTATCATCAACATCGTCATTCTCCAGCCCTTATCCCAATTTATTACTATCAAATAAAAAACCAAGACATGGCGCTGCGAACAATACAGTGAAGCATGCCAAAACAACACCTCTGCTCTGTGGAAACACACTCACACGCACACATTTACAATCAAACTACACCTCACTAAGTGCACACATGTTTACGAAACCGGCCTCACGTCACAGTTGACAGCGCTATTTCTTGGTTTTTTATTTGGTCTGAGGAATAAATCTTAATTAATTAAGAAATAAAACATAGGCTCAATGATACTAGTATCTAGTATGACTGCCTCACGCCCGCTAATGCTGAGCATGAGGTCCTAGGTTCAATTCCCAGGTCGATAAAAGCGTCTCAAACTCAAAGCATTTATTTAAATTAAACTATTTACAGGCACTTTTGAACTGTCAAGAATTCGGTCAGTCCGAAATATGAAGTTGCCCATTCCAAAGCGTAGTAGATAGGAGTTTCTTGTCCGTTCTTCTCCATAGGTGGAGAAGAACGGACAAGAAACTCCACGGACAATCTTTTAAATAAAAAATTTGATACAAAATATTTGTTACATCATTCATGTTGAAATTATACATGTGAGAACAATGTAGAAAGACGTGCACGTTAAAAGCGTCCCTAAAAAAAGATAAAAACAAAGAACCATTCAAAAATTTAAAAATAAATTAAAATATGCCATGGCAGCCAGAAGATGACTAGTTCCAACTGACGGCGCCGGCGCCCGTTCACGAACATGACGCATGCATCAGCATCATTCAGCTCAACCATTTTGACGGGAGCTAAATGATCCAACACACGCGCCACTATCAGCGAGACATCAGAGTGAGCATGCCGTACTCATAGCCGCCAGGGCACATTCAAGTCAATGAAAGACATAATTATTACCCGGTAAATGGTAGCTCTTTAGTACATAGTACTCACACCTGTGCTATTAAATAATACAAAGGAGATTGAGCTTATACAACACAAAGATGGTCTTACAATCTTCAGCAGCTCCAACAGTATTTTCAAAATGTTAATCAATTAGTTGTGGTTGTGATGCAGGACCAGAAATGAACCAAGCATTTTTATCAGTGATGTAATCCCCCAACTTATAATATGCCTGCCTACATAGTGTGCGTTTTATACAAGATTTGAATTTCGTGTCATTCAGTTAAAGTATGAGGCGAGGAATTTTATTGTAACATTTTAAACATTACCCCATAAAAGATGAGTCTACTTTAGCCAGTCTGAAACTTGGTTGAACTAATAGGTCCCTATTTCTTGTACTATAATTATGTCTATCACCTCTTTTACTAAAAAGACGTAATTTTTTTATATTATTCTTATTGGGTTTTTCGATCCGAAATTTCTCAGTAGCAGCCCGGACTCTGAATTTGTGCCCGGTTGATGGCAATAGGCTCGCCGCCTATTACATGGGACTTAAACATAACTGGCGAAATGTGGGTGTACCTACTATAGCTACACCTCTGCCCAACCCTTCAAGGAAACAAGACGTGATGTTATGATGTTATCTTGTATAAACCATTAAGCAAATGAATGCTTTTAGCTTACGTACGGAGGCTAAAAACCTGTTTCTAGTTAATGGATGCGGTTCGATACCTGGCGAGCTATGTCGGACATCACTGATTTATGATAAAGGAAAATATTGCAAGAAAACCTAGACCTAATGGTTTCACTGAATTTGCAAACACCCAAGCAAGGTTGGTGAATTGGGTATCAATGGTAGTTTCTTCCGTTTATGAGTAGCAGTCATCGTAGTGTTCATATTTCTAATAAGAAAATTGAAAAAAAAACAAGCCTAACAGTAGTCACATTTGATATTTTGATGTGACAATTCAAAAGTTTTTGACACTGAGTTGTTGTACATCTCACCTCGGTAATATGTAATAAGCAACATTAAAAGAGCCGGCCACGTCAAGGCCATTTCTGACGGCCAACACTAAAACCGCGCGCGCTCATTGGTCAAATCAAATAGCGCGCGCTTCCCCGGCTTCCTGTGACACACTTCCGTCCCTTTTCACGAAATCACTCCCACAGATTTGATTATTGCGATTTTTTTAGATTTAGATTTAGATTGCTGGAATGCGAGAGATGTTACATATCAAAATGATAGAGGATTGATATTTAAAGGTATTTATTAACAGAAAATGGTTAATACAAGTTAACAAAAAGATCTTATTTTAATTGTAAACTAATATAATTCGAGCGATGTTAAATAGGCTAAATCACCTCTCTTAACATACAACATGCATGATTGTAAGTGTGACTACTAATTTAATAGATACATAATATAAGATTGTGCTGTTATGTATGGTTTGCAGATCCACGTTTTTAAATGATTAAATTATTACATTATTAGGTAAGTATTGTAAATGTAGAATACTTACTCATGTAAATTATTGTAAGACAAAATAAAAGCATATAAACATAATGTAATGTATATATTATGAGTTAGGTGACAGCAATCACGCTAGACTGGTGGTAAGTGAGCTAACGTTAATCCACCAAGAAATGGTGATGCGGCAGTTTGTACTTGTTTTAAGTCCTGGCATAAAGTAATCGGGTTAATCTACTCTTACCAATGGGTGAGACCAGAGTACTGCGATGACGTGGATTAAAGAGGTAGAATTTTCAAGATACTTTTAGAATTAAATCTTTTAGAGCTGGAAACTTGATATTACAATTTTAACAAAGCGGATGGGAAGTGAACGCTTTCTTGAGAACATAATAATCTCCGTTTGAGTGGAATTCACTTTAAGCTTCCATTTAGTAAAGAAGTCTAGGAGAAGATCAAGCGAAAGTTGGAGTCTTTGAATGACTAGGTCTAGGTCGTCAGAAGAGGTGTATGTCACAGTGTCATCGGCGTACACAGCGAGATGAGATAGCCTTTGCTTTGGAATATCATTGAGATACAAAATAAAGAGGTATGGTCCTAATATTGATCCTTGTGGTACTCCAACGGGGGTCTTCTCCGTATGGATGTTTGATTACCAAAATGAAAAGAAAAGGTTCGTTCACCCAAATATGACTGAAGAAGCTTAACAATGGATAAAAGGATGCGGTTGATAATTAATTTGTGAATTAAGCTCGCATACCAAATTGTATCAAACGCCTTTTCGATGTCTAACAGAACCATACCTGTGGATTTGTTGTTAAATAATTAGTTCCTCAAAAATCTACCACGCATTCTGCGCGGCCAACGCGCATGTGCGATTTTCGGACGTTTTTGTGCTCGCGGCGCGTATGCGCGTCTATGCAATTTACGTAACTTTCTTCAAGTGCGACGCGCCGCACCTGCGCAACATCGTAAAATAAGGGTCGGTAAAGGTCTACACACGTTATTTCCATTGTTACATACGATATTTGGTTGTTACATATTTAAGTAATATGTTACGAGTGTCAGGGTGGAATAATATTCGTTCGTGGTGTTCCCACCACAACTCGCTTTCCGAGTCGTGTCTATACGTAGCTAATTATTGAAATTGATTTGTGAGCGTGCAATAAGAAAATTAAGCTTTAAATAATAAGCATATTTTTTTACCCACGCCTTTCCATTCACGACCGTTTGGCGGGCCGGTCAATTATGACGGCTCTCTTCGCTTCCTGCAGCAAAGCTATCATAATTGTCTCGCGACCGGCACCGCCGCTGTCCTCGGCAACTGCTCCCGGTGCTGCTTCACCCGGGCACGCCAATGACATCGGCAGCGGCAGTCGGGGGCAGTGACTCCGACGAGACCCAGTGGCTGGAGTTGGTATCCCGTCTTGCCTAACAAAAAGTTATAAATATGTAATAGGACCTATTGGTTCGATAATCATCTATCTATAGTTTATTAATTTATTTATCTTTATATAGATTATTTTCAATTTTGTGAATGTGAGAACGCTGTACGCCTAGTGGACTATAGATTTGTTGACCATCATTATTCTGTTAAGTACCTGGTACTTTTTGAAAGACCTACACTGTCCTCCCATACCTAATAACACTGTTATTTGAAAATATCGTAAAAGCCCATTATTTTTAAAAGAGTAACCGTGGAGTTTCTTGCCGGTTCTTCTCCATAGGAAACGATCAATTGGAACCGTGCACCTAGCTTCTGACGTTCATAGTCCCACGTAGGTTTAGTTTGTAGGTTTTTGTGAAATAAAATATTTTGAATTTTGAATCTATGGTAATAATAACTTCAAAGAAAACTACTTAAATACACATAATAAACATATTACAGCTAAGCCTTTGTGTTTTTAGTTAAAAATTATGAATACTCACAGAAATCCTGCAGATTCCATTATAAATTTCCTAAAGATGTCATTTCCAAATAATAACGCGCTAACGGCTAAATTGCAAACGACAACGTACTATCTTTTTAGTTTACGGCCATTCAATATCAGGCTATAGTCATTGGACCATACTGCCTAGGTTTACATGAATTGTTTCATTTGAAAATAATATTAAAATACTTATCCTGTAAATCTCAACGACGTAATTTAATATTTTGTAAAATAATAAGATCAGATTCGATCCATGCCACTGAATTATTAGTTCGACGTTTTACCGTTTTATGTCTTTATCTACGTCGGCCGCGCTGTACGACGAACTAATAATTCAGTGGCATGGATCAAATCTAATCTGCATCAGAAAAGTACGAAAAAAATTGGCACAGGCCTCTGTAGCCATGCCAAAAATATATAAAAAAACAATCCTAACTCCTATGTACACATCTCAACCAACAAATAGGATCCTTCTTTGTTTGTAGTATAATGAAGTCTAGTACAGATGCCAGCAGGTCAACCTACCCGAAACTGTCAAATTTTCCCAATCAACTTTGAACCTTTATAAATCATTACCTATAAAATAAAATGATTACATTTTATTCTCTCTATACCCGATATATACTTTCCTCTATGGCCCGGCGGCCCCAAGGGCTCATAATACATACATTGTTGTATTGGGTTCTACCTGTAAAAACAAATGTAAGTGGTGATAGTAAATAAATTATTTATTTATTTAATACTTACATTTGTTTGAAATATCAAAACGGCTATTTGACACTTCCCGTGACCCAAGGGCTGGTTTTTAGCTTGGGCAGAGGCTAAGCATTGCCATACAACGTGGCAATGCGGCCAGTCTCTTGGGTACATTACCAGCCGACAGCGATGCGGATGAATTTTTCGATGCTATATTTTAGTTTTTCAATAGTTTTAGTTAAGTTTGTGTATAATTTTGCTATTTTTATTATATAAGATATTATATGTAAATAAACTCATAAACGGAATAATTAATTAATTTGTGTAAATAAATAAATAATTTATTTATTATAGTTATTATTTATTTCTCAAACTAAACACTCGCGGTAAAAGTGAAATGTGTCAGTGTCAAATTTAGATCGTAGCTCAAAATTTTGAACGAGTGAATGAATGACAAAACAAAATAATGTTACCATATAAATAATTTTTGATAATATACATGTCAATATGTTACTGACCACTATTATGTGTGGAGAAATTAGTTTCAATAGTTGAATATTGCATTGTTTTGTCCAAGGATGGTGAGTCATATTACTCAATCTTCTACAACAAACCTTTACATTAGATAGGTAATGTAAAATAAGATGATAAGAGAATGTTTCGATGGAAACGATCATTATTTTGTATTGGATTATTATTCAGACAGACACAAAAGAGTTTAATCCTAGGACAAAAGGACAAAAATGTTCCGACAGGAACATTTTTGTCCTTTTGTCCTAGGATTAAACTTAACATTTTGAACACAATAGATTTATGGACTATTGTAGGTATTTCACAATAATTCTGTTATACTGATGCTAGGTGTCGAGCCGGAACCCTGTGCTTTAAATGTCTTTTATGTTTATTGGACTACTTATCTATGCCGATTCTTTTAAATATTCTTTTGTAACCAAAATTAAGTGTTTTTAAGTCACTTCTCTTTTGCTTTCGTGGTGAATAGACGTATTCTCCGTGCTCTACCTTTCGATAGTGTCTCGTGCCTTTTATATTTTGACCGTTGCTTTCTTTCTGGACCTCTGTCCCGTGATCACTTTGGCTTGTGATACTGGACTCTGAAAATACCTCGTGATTACCTTTGCTTGTGATTTTGGACTCTGGAAATACCTTGTGATTATTTGGTGTGTCGGACTTCGTGGTTTAGGAACTTTGTGTGTGAAGTGTGGTGAATATTCGTGATCTTTCGGGCTGTACATGGTAAATACCAACAGTTGTTATTATGAGCTATCTTTTACTAAATTTACTTGAGCTATCATTGAAAAATATGGTATCCGTATCCAATAATTATGTAGCTGACGCCAACTTGATGACTGAGTCCAGCTATAGACGAAAATGGAAAACGAGCATGGAAAACTATAAGTATCCACGTTTCGATGTAACTATTGAATTTTTTTATTCACCCACAAAAAGTTGGGAGCAATCATTGTCTATCTTCTTCAACTTCTTCTACATAAGCATCTTCTTCTTGATCAGCTCATATTTCGTTGTCTACGGCTCAGCCAACTCTCCAGCTGTTATTTTGTTCGACTACTTATCGTATTGATTATGTGGCACAACATGTACGATCCAACATTTTTTTTAGATGGCACGTAATTATGAAGATGTGAGAGGTGATCTGAACGAAATCTTCGGAGAGTATTTGAGCGATAACATTGAGTCGGACAGTTCTGACAGCGAAAGCGTCTCCACCAGTGCGTCAGACAGGTAGGGAACCCAAGAATTCATATCTAATAATACTCGTATAACCGTATACGTATTGCAGTGTTTGTTTCAAGCATTGAAAGTTTATTTAATTATATTTTTTTTTCACCTTTATAGCTTAAGCGTTTCCTCCGTTAACTTGTCTCCCGATGGAGAGTGGACTGAGGAGACAGCTATAGAAAATAATTTTCCATTTACTGGGACCCCCGAGATCAAGATCGCGGAAGCATCGAGTAAAGGGCCTGTAGAATATTTTAAAGCCGTTTTCCAAGATAACTTTATGACCAGCCTAGCGGCAATGACAAATATGCATGCCCAAATTTTGATGTCCAGGCCACTTAAGCCTAATAGCAGTCTAAAAAAATGGAAAAACACTAATCAAACTGAATTGTGGACGTTTTTAGGCATCCTTTTTTTCATGGGCACCGCTAGGATGTCTAAAATAGCAGATTACTGGAAAACAAATTGCTATGTGAAATTGAATATAAATAAATATATGTCTAGGGACAGATTTCTATTAATATTAAGATGCCTTTTTTTTAACACAACTTATGAATCAAGATTTAAGTACTCTAAAATTGATTATTTGTTAAATTACTTTAATGAAATAATGAAAAATTTAATTTATCCAGAAAGGGAATTAAGTATACATGAATCTATGGTTGGATTAAGAGGGCGTTTGGCAATTCGTCAGTTTATTAAAAATAAGTATGGCATTAAATTATATGTTTTAGCCGATCCTAAAGGACTAGTTCATAGGATACATATGTATAAAGGTTCCTCAGACATTGAAGTTGGTGGTAAAGGTCATACCGAGAAAGTAGTTATAACACTTTTAAAGGATTATTTAAACTGCGGTCATTCTATTTATATGGACAATTATTACAACAGTGTTCAGCTAGCAGAAACACTAATAACAAAAAAAACATATTGTACTGGAACTTTGGCCGCCAAAAGAAAAAATAATCCAAAAAGTGTTGTAGTTAAAAAACTATTGAAAGGTGGAAATATTTATAGGTACAACGGAAAAGGTGTTTGTGTCAGTAAATGGAAAGGCAAAAGAGACGTGATCACTATTTCCACTGAGCATTCACCCCACTTAATGCCAGTGGAAAATAGGCGTGGTCGTGTGATCAACAAACCAGATATAGTGATCAAATACAATAAATTTATGAAAGGTGTTGATCGACATGACCAAATGTTAGCGTATTATCCGAGTGAGCACAAATCCATGAAATGGTTTAAAAAAATTGGCATTCACATAGTGCAAATGATGCTCCTGAATTCCTTTTTTTTGTTTAAAAAAGGTACAAGTAGTACTCTTTCCTTAGTGGCATATAGGGAAAGAGTGCTGCATGAACTTCTTCCCCCTATAGCTGATACATTTGTGCCTCAAAAGCCAAGACACATGCCCAAAGAGTTAGACAGAAATGCCAATGGGTGTCTTAAAAGACGCAAATGTGTCAGGTGCTGGGCAAAAGAAAAAAAAAGGAAAGACACAAAAATCATTTGCCCAGATTGTGATGTCAGACTTTGTCTTTCTTGCTACGGCCCACACCATGAGGAAAATCCGTAAATAATTTAATTTTAATGGTGTAATGTTAGTGTTTGTAATTAAGTACTAACATAGGATACTAATATTGTTACTAACCCAATGAATCGTTATCTGATAAATAAATATATTATTATTATTATAATATATTTATTTATCAGATAACGATTTATTATTAATAATTTAAATTTTTAATTTTGATGGTGTAATGTCAGTGTTTGTAATTAAGTACTAACATAGGATAAGAATATTGTTACTAACCCAAGGGGTCGTTATCTGATAAATAAATATATTATTATTATAAATGTTTTCACTGTAAATATTCATTGGTTTTATTCTACTACTTACCGACATAATACCAAAAAACTAGCAGCCCGCACGCTCATTGTTATTTGATTTAACCAATGAGCGCGCATGTTACTCACTTCATTCCCTACACACTTAAAAGATCACAAAATAAGTATGGTTCTGATATTATTGCTCTACTAGATAATTCATAAAATCGTACACCACTAAATGGCAACACTAAGTGTTCAATTTCATTCATTCATTCAGTCTATACGTTAACGTAACTGTGCGTTTGCACTGGAAAAATTCGCAACAAAACATGTTGAAACGCACAGTACGAACAACAATGATGAGCAAAAGAAAAAAAATAACAGGTAATTCTGGACCCGTGAAGTTGCATTACGACCTAGTAACATGACAAAAAATTGTTACTAGAACAACTGTCGTGTGAAACAACCTTTACTAACTAACAATTACCTACTTGTAGCGTAATTGTTATAACTCGAAAAAGGTAATGGCCCATTTAGTGTGAAAAATATACCCACGGCGTACAGAAATAAAATATGGCGAGAATCAAAGACAAATGATTATACTTTTCAATGATAAGTGGCGCATTGCTGTGGCTCATGGGGATCATGAAAGAATAATAATAAAAAAATGTAATCTACCTAGTATGAAAACTTAACTTATAACTTGTGGTTTTAGGGAGGAGAAAATAAAATACATTTTTTTTTATGTTTATTCAGCCCCATCAATGTCTAAAACTTAACAAAACAATGGCAATTTGTTTGTTTCATTTTCAAGTCTAAACCACTGAACCGATTTTGATTAAATTGCCGTGTATAGATATATTTTTTGATTTGGAGTCGGACATAGTATACTTTTTACCCAAGTGACATGTTTCCATGGATAAAATAATTTACAGACAGGCGAAACCGCTAATTATTATCCAATATTTATTGGTCTGCTGCAAGATTTCTCCAACGAATTTTTTTTTTCTTTTTACATATAATGAAAAGTGGGTTATGCTTGCATTATTTACCACCATTTTCGTTTTTGTACAAAAACATTTTTGTACCGGGTCGGATTATGGGCCATGACCTTTCAAACTCATATAAGCGTCATGCCGCACTTGAACGAGGTATTAAACGCCGCACTGGATAGACCGCGCATGCGAGTTCATAGCTCCACAGAAAATATTTTTTGAACGCGCAAGAGCGTTTGCCGCACAGGGTTCGTAAGCTATTTAATCAGCATTTGCATATAATTCGCTAATAATTCGGCAGTTATTGCGAAAGATGTAGACTCTTTCACATAATTAGATATTTATATTAAAAGAATAATCAACATATTATAATAAAATAATTACAACGAAACACAACATAACTTAAGACAGAAAAAAACATTAACAATTGAGTATACATATATATTGCCTGTCGGGGTTGCGGGAAAGTCCGAAAGGGATACCGTGGCCCCTGGCAACGTACAGGCAACGGAAGGAACACGGGTGGGTTTTTGTCAGTTAGAGTCTGACACGCCCTCCCGCTCCGCCCAGAGCGGGAGTAGATATATCATAATTTCCCACCCAAAAAAATAATACAGTATGCATATAAATAATGAATGGAATTAAAGATGTCAAAATTAAATAAATATCAATGTAAAATAACTTACAATTTATCATTAAGGAATTCATCAATAGTATAATAACATTTTTCCAATAATAGATGTCTAGATTTGTTTTTAAATTGAATACTATTAAAGTCCTTAATTCTATTTATCAATTTATTAAATATTTTTGGGGCCATGCAAAGTATGCTTTTGTGCATCATATCATATTTCATAGTCATTATTGACCAAAATCAAAAAGTAATCGTCCATGAGGGTTATCAACAGAACAGTTGCAATAGGGGTGTTTATTATAAAGTCTCTTGCGTCGCGCGACGCAATGGCGCGACGCGACTCTAACAATACAATTTCTAAGAAAACTTCGCGGTAGAACAATAATTACCGGTGTCGCGTCGCGCTAGTCTGCACGAGGCTTTAAGGTCACCCATTAACAGTAGTTGCGGGTCTAAGTGCAACACTATATCAAGGTCACTGAGAAGTAAAGGTAAATTAGAAGATTGATATCCTGAAATGATAAGTTTTTTTACCTGCTATCGTTAATTCTATACCAATACACTCTAAATTTAGCATGTTAGGAATTTTAACAAGGGAATGGGGTACTGAGGGTAGGTACATCAGACCGAAATAGAATCGCAACACCCTGACCTCTACCTTCACTCAAAATATCCTGGCGATAGCACTTAAAACCAGAAGTAGCGAGAGATGTTCGAGTAGAAATTCTGGTCTCACACAGGGCTACAATGTCAATTCGTCTTCACATATAATTGTATAATTGATGTATACAAGATATTGTGAAAACATTTTAAAAGAGTAACGGTGGAGTTTCTTGCCCATTCTTCTCCAAACGAAAACTACCTTTTGGAAGGGGCGACTAGAATCAATTATTATTTTTCTGTAAATGTTGACGTTCAAAAGTGCCTTTTTAAATTATTTGACTTTGACTTTGAATTGAGAGCTCACTTCCCAAATCCAACAGTTCATCTATTTTTGTACGAATGCCATCAGCATTCCAATAAATAACTCGCAAGAGGTTTACATTATACATATTTTCCAAGTTTTGTAAGAATTAAAATCCCTTTAAAGCTTTTACAGACTAGCGCGACGCGACACCGGTTATTGAACGTGAAGTTTTCTTAGAAATTGTATTGTTCGAGTCGTGTCGCGTTGTTGTGTCGTGCTAGACGGCACGAGGTTATCCATCATAATTATTGTCGCATGCTATAAATTTACTTTTTATCGATTGTAAAAATCGATAAACTTGTATGGCAAAGGAAACTTTGAGATTTTATAGACAGCTTTAAGTTTCGATTGCCATACAAGTAAAATGAAAAAGATATTACATCATTTTCATTATAGGCAAACTTAGGACGCCAGGCAAAGTTAGGGCAGTTTACCGGTACAGCAGGTTTAAGAATGAATGCTGTCAGTGCTAGCGCAACTTTAGGCGCATGACTATGACAGGTCTGTTCCAAAAGTATGTGATGAAGATGTAAACAAATGGATTAGAAAATACTTTTCTTATTTCACAACTTAACAGAGGTAAATTTTATAAACTCAAATATATGTCAATAAATTTTCAATTACAATTCAATAATGTTATTCAAACAATAATTGTGGTAAGATATAAAGTTGAAACCTTCTAAATACAGATGCATAAATGTTACTAAGTCCCTTTAGTGAGTGATTGCGTAAGAATTTCATCTGAACAGGTTTTGTTTACACACTCATAAGATTCTTTTGGAACAGACTATACATGAGCACATGAGTAAAGAAACGGAACAGAGACAAAGCTTCATACAACCGCGCCTTGATAGGATATACACTACTACAAGCATGAGGCGCGTGTGTGCGTACCACTGCTGCACTGGCGGCTTTGTCGCGAAAGAAGATAAACCGGTTTATACTGGCTCGGCCATTTTAATCGCTCAGGGCTGCGTGTTCGCGTTGCGCGTCATGTTTGTTTACGTTTCACGTTTTAACATATAAAAAAGCTTAATTTTGGTTGTTTACTGTACTGTGTGTATGAACAATATTAATAGGAATAAAACATAATTTTTCAATTATCCCTAAAACTCCACTAGGTAAGTAGTTACCTACTTGATTATAATTTATTATTTTTAATGTGGTAGATGGATACATTGGATACCTCGTAAGAAAACTCAACCCGCGGGTGCAACAAAATGTTGGTATTGATCGTAAATGATTTAGTGGTTTTTTTGTAAGTGGTACGGAATCTATCTCGTAAACAGTGCGTTCAAGAGCCAAAATAACGACTATTTGAGTTTTTTTTTTTTACAATTAATATCGATTGGTGTTTATGATTTGAAATACGTTGGTAATACCTATCGACCGAGTGATTGAACAATTATAACAAAACAATGATATTAAATCAATGATTTATGTATTATATATAACATAACATCACGCCTTATTTTTCCGAAGAGTTGGGCAGAGATGTATCTATAGTACACCGACATTTCGCCAGTTATAAATAATAATTATTATTTTTATAAATTCAAATACGTAAGCTGAATAATGTTCTGTTTATTTAATTTTATCCTCCTGTGCCAACCCTACGAAAGCAAGTATAAATGCACGTTCTTTAGAAGCTTTATCTCTATTCCGTTTATTTACTCTGTGACATGAGGCTTTAATTTTGATCGGTGGCGGGGATGGCAGGCCATGGTATGGAGCGAGAGGGCTTGGGAGGCTGTCAACTCCTTCTGTGAAGCAGTAATACGCGCGAAAGAGGAGTCCGCGTCCTCTCGCCCCTAGCCGCCGCAGGAGACGCCCTGGGCGTCGGGAATCGCAGGCCGATTCCCGACCATCGCAGGCGCGGGCTTGCGGACGGTGAGCAATGGGTAGCTCGCCGTTTGATAAGGACAAGGCCCGGGTCGACAGCGCGTTATGTTCCAACGCGCGCCTCAAAGAGATGTCGGCACAACTGGAGGGGTCCGCTAGGACCGATGCCTGCCGGGGTCGCGAGAAAGTCCGAAAGGGATACCGTGGCCAGGCAACTGTAGGAACAGGGATGGGTTTTAGTCAGTAAGAGTCTGACACGCTCTCCCACTCCGCCCAGACCGGGAGAAGTTATTTGATAATCACCCACCCAAAAAACAAAAGGCTTAAATTTTGCCCAACGGCACGACAAACCCCGTAGTTGGCGTCTATTAATAGGCGTCTAGTACATTACTACTTTCCAAGCCCATCACTCTATTTACCAACCTATTACACGAAAAAAAACCTACACATCCAGTAATTCTATTACACAAACAGTCTTACATACAAATAGAACGTTATTCGTTCATTTTTCAACCGCGCGGTGCATTGGCCTTATACGTAATATTTGTGTTTGACCAACATTGAGGAACTGTTTGGTTTCATACTTGAGGATTCATTGACTTCTGTGTTCTTTGCTATATTATCATGGTATGTGGTATAAGCAGAGTTGTAGCGATGTGTTTGATTGTAAATGAAGGAGCAAAAGTGTCAAAAACTTTGTCAACTTTTGACACTGTTCCACTCTGCAGGCATGTTCTAAAAGTTAGCGTTATGATAAATTACCTAGTTATTTCTGGAAAACTATAAAAGTAACACGATTGGTCTAGAATTATTGTTAAACTCCTTTACAAACATATTAATTGGTACATTTTACAATAAATTTATTAAAAAAACATTTAAAAATATAAAAAAGTGGCCCATCGGCATCAGAAACAGTGTCCAAGATGTCGGTGGTCAGGGCTCTAGAGAACCTCGTCACTATGCGTGCTGTGTCCAGTACCCTCATTCCGTAATACACGATCAATCAGAATTTGAATCGTTTTGAAACCGATTGCTAATCCATTGCTTCTTAAGTTCGAAAAAAAATCTGTTCAACAACGTAAATAACGCAATGAATGTTGTTGAACTGTCAAAATGAAACAGATCTTTTTCGAAAATGTGTTGCGTAATTAGATAGCAGGAGTACTGCTATCTGAATCAATCCCTTGAACCAGCCGCGCAATGATTGTTTATCTTTATAATATTTATTTATTCAAAACAAAGGATTGTAGTAGTTTTATAAAATCTTCTACAGGGTGCTTGAAATCCTGACTTCATAAAAATGATTCCTCATATACCCAGGGGTATCCGAAAATATCCCATCTATGTTCCGCGATTCTTGATAGTTTTCGATCATAATTATTTATAAAGAAATCTTTAAAAAAAATTTTACACGGCTTTTTCATATTCTTTTCTTGCATTTTTTCTTATTATGGAATATTCTTTCAAACATAAAATAATCATCTTCCTATAATTATATTAAATATTTTAATGTTTTTTATCTTTAATTGTACAAAGTCTTCTTCTCCCAAAACTAAAAATATAATATCCTACTAAAATAAACAAACTAAAATATGGCGTCGAAAAATTCCCCCGCATCACTGTCGACTGGTAGTGTACCCAAGAGACTGGCCGCATTGCCACGTCGTTAGCAATGCTTAGCCTCTGACCAAGGTTGGGTCGGAAACTGTGAAGCAGTTGTTTGGAGGCTCGAAAATATACGATTATTATTCTTTTGCTGCTTGAGGTTTTCTGCAGCCGCAGCGGCAGCGACAGCACAGCACGCTGAGCCAGGAAGATGGGATGGCGCAAGAGTGTTGACACACGTAGCATCCCACGCTAACGCTAAAGGCCTACCTGCCTTCCATGGAAATAAAGACTTGCCGTCCGGTCTCTTACCATCGTCGCGTGCCAAGCCATTGGTTATCTTTATCACTCGAACGTAATTTTAGATTGCTTTAAGCGATAAGACCGCCCATTGTGTCACTCTATGTAAAATTTCTAAATTTATTTTTGGAATTTTTATGGTGTACAATAAAGAGTATTCTATCTTTCAATCTATCTGTTCCTCCTTTTCGATTAAAAGTGTCGTGAATTAATTAATTAATAGGAAGATGGTTATTTTATGTCTGAAAGAATATTCCATAATAAGGAAAATTGCAAAAAAAATAATATGAAAAAGCCATGTAAAATGTAAAAATAAAGTTATTTTTTTATATTTTATAGCGGTCCCATAAAAATTTCGAGATTAAAAATAATATATATGTAACTCGAAAGCTATCTATCAAGAATATACATGGGGTATTTTCGGATACCCCTTGTATCCGAAAATACCCCATGTATATTCTTGATAGATAGCTTTCGAGTTACATATATATTATTTTTAAGGGGGGGCTTGAGGAATCTGTTTTTTTTTTATGTCGGCACTATTTGGACCATCCTGAATACCTAATAGAATAGTAACGAAGTCAAAACTGGGAAAGAAATATTTAAAAAAAAAACGTAATTGCGGTGTGGGAATGAGTCTGATGCCGAAAATAGTTTGTCGCCGTTATTCTGTTTATGTTTTTCTGTTAATAAATGGTATAATAGATTCTCCTGAGCTTTTAGAAAGAGTGAGATTTAGTATCCCACGTAGTAGTAGCCGCTTAATTAATCGAAGGACTTTCATCGACGAGGTCATTTTTCACCCATTTGCCGCATGCTTTCTCTTGACAATTTCATTCGTGGTGATAGATGTCTTTGCTGGTTCTGTAGCCTCAATTAGGACTAAACTTAGAGTCTTGATTGTATAATATTTTATTAGTTTTTTTTTTTATATTTGCTTATTCTTTCTCAAAACTTTTTCATTATTTCTGGAAAGTTCACAATTATGTAAGTTTTGTTTAACTAATTTTTTGTATAATTAGTAGGTAAGTGTTCTACATAAAAAATGCATGCAGGATCCACATCTAGTAGATGTCAATCAGAAATATTGTTTTGTAACTTTTTTATTGCATTTGTGATTGTACATCAGTTTTGTGAACTATATTAAAAAAAAAAAAAAAATTATGTTCCGGATGGCGCGAAAACGGCTGAACGAATTTGGCCCACAGACAGTTTATAACATAACATAATATCACACCTTGTTTCCCCGAAGGGTTAGGCAGAGGTGTACCTAGGTATGGTATACCCACATTTCGCCAGTTGCCAATGTTTAAGGGTCGAGCCTACTGCCGACATACTTGGTCTAAATAGCTTTTTATTTTTATTATTTGATTTTGCTTTTATATAGATTCTTTTCTTTTAGATTTTGTGAATGTGAGAACGTTGTAGGCTTAACAGACTGTAGATCTGTCGACCATTTTCTATCTTGTTAAGTACCTGGTACTTGTTGATAGGCCTACACTGTCCTCTCATACCTATTAACTCTGTAATTTGAAAACATTGTAAATACCATTTACTTTTAAAAGAGTAACCGTGGAGTTTCTTGCCGGCTCTTCTCCATAGGAAACGACCAATTGGAACCGTGCACCTAGCTTCTGACGTTTCATAAGTGCCCTTGTAGGTTTATGTGAAATAAAATATTTTGAATTTTGTTTTTTTTTTTAACTTTGACAACTGGGCACCAATCCAAACTCCGGGCTACTACTGAGAAATTCCAGATGGAAAAACCTAATATCACTAACCCTTTTTTTTTTTTTTTTGGGTGGGAAATTATCAAATAACTTCTCCCGCTCTGGATGGAGCGGGAGGGCGTGTCAGACTCTTACTGACTAAAACTCACCCGTGTTCCTTCCGTTGCCTGTAAGTTGCCAGGGGCCACGGTATCCCTTTCTTATTTTCCCGCAACCCCGGCAGGCATCGGTCCTATCGGACCCCTTCACTTGCTGACATCTCTTTGAGGCGCGCGTGGAACACAACGCGCCGTCGACCCAGGCCTAGTCCTTATCGGACGGCGAGCTACCCATTGCTCACCGTCCGCAAGCCCGCGCCTATGGTTGCCGGGAATCGGCCTGCGATTCCCGACGCCCAGGGCGTCTCCTGCGATATCACTTACCCTGACCCGGGAATTGAACCCAGGACCTCATGCTCAGCAGTAGCGACCACTAGACCAACGAGGCAGTCACGGCTGAACGGATTTCGATGAAATTTGGCACACAGATAGTTTATAACCTGGATTAAAACACATAGGATACTTTTTATCCCGGTAGAACATTCCCGTGGGATATTTTCCTACATATAAAAAACGCGGGTAAAAACTAGGTAATGATAAAAATTAAAAACTTGCTCCTACACATGGCCACACATCAAGCTATACATTTCCAGTTTATGCTGATCTCGCATTATATAGGATTTCCGTACAATGCGAGGTCAGCTTATACTGTCTACCTATATACTACCATGTCAGGTACCTACAAAAGTCAAAAAGTCTCATTTGCCTGTAATTTTACAGTTAGTTAAACTTTACAGACACAAAAACACGTCTTTTAGACACTTTTATTACACCTAACGCTCCACTAAACCAGTAACCAAACTCATAACTCTTCTTTTACGTGAGCAGTCGGTTAAATCTGTATTTAGACGACAATGCTTTGTAAATACATAGGAACAGACGCTTTTAGAATATTTAAATAAATTGTGAGTTTTTTATAAGAAACGTAGTCGTGTTTGTTTGTTCTGATGTTGGGCTCGGGTATTGAACCCGATTATTTGAGGTCCGAAGTCCGAACCTACGGAATGGGAGTTGTCACTATGAGGACCTATATTAGGGATTTTGCCTAGCTTTATCTAATAGAATAGAATATATTTATTTGCTTTAAAACATGGTACATTAAAGGTCTTATAATATAGTTATGATCTTATATGTTTCGCCATGGACTGCCATACAAATATTTAAACATGTCTATTTGAGCACTTAACAATAATAAATAGGTACATAAAGTAATATAGGTAATTTATTTATTTATTTATCGCAAACACTGCTATCTTTACAGGAAATACCTAATGCGGCAGCGTGGTCCTTAATTAAACTATTTTATATAACATAACACATACAATATTATTTTTGTGAATTCATTCAGAGAGCTGGAAAATAAATCGATCCTGTCAGCCGTGTCATTCAGTGCGTGCAAGGCGCGCGTCAGTGGCGCTTTGCTGAGCAAGTTGGTTCGTGCGTGTGGCACTGCTAGTAACCGTGGCTTCCGACGCCGCGATACGTAATTGTC
The DNA here is from genome assembly GCA_949128155.2 of Xanthia icteritia. Classification (NCBI taxonomy): domain Eukaryota; kingdom Metazoa; phylum Arthropoda; class Insecta; order Lepidoptera; family Noctuidae; genus Xanthia; species Xanthia icteritia. The sequence continues at coordinate 13,095,211 of OX421958.2, read as the reverse complement.
AGGCACATTCAGACAAATCTCCTTCATAACACCGGAATTATAGGTCTTACCACGTAACAGTTTGAATACATATGTGGTTATAGCTAAGTCCCTCCTTGTCTCGAGTTTGTTGTACCCGACCATACTGATATCGAATAACGAAATGAAAACTCATTATCTTATATTTATCTGTTACTTTTTTATCAAAAAAATCTTTTACACTTTAAAAACAATTTCCAAGGAAGGCTTCCAGTCTAACCGGATACAGCTGAATACCAGTATTTACATGGAGCGACTGCCTATCTGGCCCCCAAAACCCATTTACTGGATATATGATACCCATAAAGTAAGACTGGTTGTCAGACTTTCGGGCTTGTCGACCCTTATTAACGACTGTCAAAGATCCAGGAATGACAGCCGGGACCAACGGCTTAAACAGTGCTTTCTGAGGCACGGGTGGTCTGTAAAAATGGCCATCAGTTCCACGGAATAAATAATACTGTTGAATGTCATCCTACTTTTGGATGTGCCTGTACTCGCTGTCAGAGTTAATCTGTTACGATAGACACGCGGTTGCCTGTACCAGCTACATTAGCAAAAATGCTTTTATGTTTCAAAACTTTTAATTATATTCGTCATAAACAAGTTTCTATGTATTTATGATAAATTACACCTCTCATGTTTTTTATATGTTGGTACGTCTGTTTGTTGTAATCTCCTAAACTAATGACTGCGTTTTTTATATAACAGTAAATTTTATTAGAGGTCAGAGCCCCGAGGAGGTAAATAGATTATTGATACCTAACTGCCATCATTGAAGGCTTTGAGTTTTTAAGGACCTTATACAGGGTCAATTTAAATTAGCTAGCGGAACCCCGCAGACGGAATGGGTATCGATATCGAAACACGATAAAACAAAAAAGAAATTAATTTGATGATTATTTTATTACTGCTGACCATGAGGTCCTGGATTCGATTCTCGGGTCGGGCAAAGGGTTTTGCCACCTGGAATTTCTCAATAGCAGCCCGGAGTCAATAGGCTCACCCCCTATTAAATGGGACTGAAACATAACTGGTGAAATGTGGGTGAACTATAGGTACACCTCTGCCCAACCCTTCGAGAAATGCAGGCGTGATGTTATGTTATGTTAGACTACTTCGACTTTAGAATTTTGTAGTTGCAGCCCGGAGTCTAGATCAAGGCTCGGGATGGCGATAGGCTCACCCCTATTACATGGGTCTTCAACATGACAGACGAAAAATATGTAGAGAGTTCTAACTATATCCCTTCGGAATATACATGCGTGATATCTGTTCTAACCAAACACGTTACTTTAATATTTAGAAGTCAGATAAAAAGACGTCTCAGACAAAAATAGCGGCTATACCAGTTAAATAAACATTACATACAAAATGACATGATTACTTTGTAAAGTATTATATTATTTTAAATTTTGTGAATGTGAGGACTATGTGGGTATTTTTTTTTCTTTCTCATTTAGTTTAAATGATGGTCTGGCAGTTTGAGTAGTTTATGCGGCCTACCCAAATGTCCTTTCTTTGGTATTGTTCGTCGAGTTGAGCTCTTTAAGTTCTGGGTTGAGCTCCACGATTACTGACAAATGCTTGCACTGACAGGACAGGTCCACTCAAATCTGTGTGGTTCTTTTCTCAAAAGACCATTTCAGACACTAATCTACATGGTCCTCATATGGCCTGAACAAAGTTATGTCTGGACTTTAAAAGAGACTGTGACCTCTGAGTTTGTTTCGGCCTTTCTTCTCAGAGTCGTCAGATAGGAATCGCCGAACTCATCTAGCTAATTTTTAATTATTTTTTTAAGATGACGTGTAAATGTGATTCCAATATCCTATTTACAGAATAAACAATTTCATTTAATTTCGTTTCAACTTTATTCTCTGCCTATCCTACTCCTATGACGTAACCGTTATGTTTACGATATTCTTAGACCGCCAACCCAAACCGGTGTCATTAATATTGTCTAAACAGATATCAATTAACTCTGTAATTTTTTTTGTGAATCGTGACTCGACGTTTTGTACTTAAGTAGTTAAGTTCAAGTTCAAAGTCGATAATTTTGGATAAATTATGGAAAAAATGCCAGAGAAAGAATTGACAGAAACAAAAACTTTTCCCGCTGACAGCGATGCGGATGAATGTTTTTATGCCCAATGAGAACTTCCCTTTATTTTTTTATTTTTTTTTTCCTTTATGTACAGACGCCAGCACATCAACTTACTACAATCTGTCAAATTTCTTTAATAGATTTTCAACTTTATCACTAAAAGAAAGAAAATACATTTATTTAGTGCAGACTAAAAGGCACACAAGTAAAAATAAATAAAGTAAAAAGAAAGAATACAAAATAAAAAGTGTAAAGTGCGTTGTAAGATACTAGCAGGAATGTGCGCCTCGCGGCTGCGCCAAAACTAAACCAAATTATAAGGTTCAAAGTTGATTGGGAAAATTTGACAGTTTCGGGTAGGTTGACCTGATGGCGTCTGGACATAAAGGAAAAAAATATATACACGAAATTAATCAAAAAAGAACAGCGGAAGAGCATGAAAATCCTGTGTATGGTAGGGACATTCATTTCTTAGTTATGTAGTCCCATGTAATAGGGGGCGAGCCTATTGCCATCAACCGGGTACAAATCCAGACTCCGGGCTGCTACTAAAGACCCAATAACACTTTGCCCAACCTGAGGGTTTAACCCAGGACCTCATAGAAAGCAGTATCGCTTCCGATCACTACACTAAAGAGGCAGTAATGTAAGAACTCAGACCAAATAAAAAACCAAGACATGACGCTGACGCTGTCAACAACGACGTGAGGCCGGTTTCGTAAACATGTGTGCACTCAGTGAGGTGTAGTTTGATTGTAAATGTGTGCGTGCGATCGTGGTGTAGTTTTGGCATGCTTCACTGTATTGTTCGCAGCGCAATATCTTGGTTTTTTATTTGGGCTGGGTGTAAAAATAAACGAGTAGTATTTTTTGTCGATAGCACTCGGTAAAGTAAATAGATAAAACGTTTAGATGGCGCTAAAAAGGCCCTTGATCTCTTGTTATTTAAATAACGGTTACCCATCTAGTTTTGACCGCAGTAGTGCTGCTTAACTTCGTAAATCCATTGAAATTTTTCGACAGCGCTTCTTTAATGGCTGTATTTTTAAATGTAATTAGATTAGCCATAAAAGAGGGTGTAGTTAAGTATTCCATTTAAATACTGCTTAGGGGCAAGAGAATGCCAAACATGGAGTAATGTTGAAGAAAGAAAGACTGAAGATTTACTACGTCTATCTATTGCTTAACCTAAAGATAAAGTCATATATTTATACAGACTTACATAAACACAATTTTACGCCATATTTATCTCTCTCTCAATACATACACATACCTACATATGTACAATGATAGGCCACATCATATTGTATGGATTTACTAGTAAGTAGACAACTTGATAATAGTACTGTGTTCGTCCTACAACTACTGATATATGTTCAAATTATAGGCGAGGACGCTGGCACCCTAAACACAAGTTAAATCTTACTTTGGGTGCCAGAGTTCATCGAAAACACTCTTTCCCTTAGTTGTAAATTTGCATAGTGTTTAGTTAAGTGTTTATGTACAACTGAAGGTAAATACTATATTTTTATTTTTTATTCATGTCTTCTCTGTCAGACAATGGTTTGATTTGATACTCGTAGAGTTTCGACCATAAAAAGCTATCCCTCAAAAGCTGGGTCAAGGGACAGATGTACAGAAGGCATATTTTTTTCTTTGTCCTTTCTCTGGTTCTCTATTCTGGATCCCAAACACCATTGCTTGGGTATTACCATGTTGCGGGCGGGGTAGCCCCTATGGTACTACTTACAGGTGTCTAGATAGGTTCTATCAGGTGGGCAACTTTCCAAGATAGTGGCGCGTAGTGTTCCACGCGTGCCTCTCTATGACGTAAGGTGGGAGTTTAACACCTTACTCCCCCCTAACTCAAGGCCGTACAACAAAAGGGCCGGCACTAGCCGGGGATCGCGGAAGTCGCATTAGATCAAGTGTGAGACGGAACACCGGGGTGGTTTTAGTCAGTAAGACCCCTCATGGACGCCCTCCCCAGGGTGGAGGACATCCATGAGGATTTCCCCACTTAAACAAAAAAAAAAAGGTGCGCAACTTTAGCCTCTATGCCAATCTGTCACAAAAAGCACAGATCAGCTCAGTCTCTATCCAATTATATTATCATCTACTAATACAAATCTTATTATTCATTCATTCGATGAAAAAGAACACACAGCCTCTACCGCTGGATCTAGAATCATGAAATTTTGCTCAAGAGTGAGATAATAAACGAAAATGAGCACTGAAAAGGGATTGTTATTGTTAAAAATTAATCCCCTGAAGGGGTTAAATAGGGGATGGAAGTTCGTAATTTTTGCCGCTTGAAGATATCTATCTATCCATGCGCGTCTTGTATTCAGAAAGTCGTCTTCATCGTATCCATTGACAGCGACTAATTTTCTTTCCTATCGTGAGCTCTCCAGTTATAAGTAATGGTAAGCATTTTGAGGGCAATCAGATTCAAATTTAAAAGTCATTTATTCAAACTAGGCAGTAACTTCAGCACTTTTCGAACGTCAAAATTACATAAGACGGTCCCCCAAAAACGCCCGCCCTTCACCACTTCCTAGTGCTTTAGCTGGGAAGAAGAAGTGGCGCAACAAACTCCCTAGCAGCACTACTGTCTGTTTAGTTAGAAAAACTTGATTCTATACAATGTACTAATAGTATTCAATATTTCTTGAGTGCCCATGTTTGTCGAACCGATGGCCAGTGGAGTAGACGAGTCCTAGAGACGTGACCGCGTATAGGCAAGCGTAGAGTGGGACACCCCCAGCTATATGGACCGAAGACCTTAAAAAGTGGACTGGGACAGACTGGATGCGGAAGGCGGAAGACAGGGTGTTGTGGCGCAGCCTGGGAGAGGCCTGACCAGCACTGGACTGCGACAGGCTGAGTTGATCGCTTACACGATATTTACTTGACCATTTTCTTCCACCCACTTGCATCTCAAGAATCAAAACAAAAGAGCATCTATGAAAGATGAGAGAAAATGTAGTCTTGTGTGGGATGAGCCACAGGCATTATGTTTTTCTTTCTATCCGAGATTATGCATTTGTACCTAAACGCATACACGCATAGGTGTATTGGAGACAGTTTAGCATGAGCATCCAGTGTCAGCGAAGCCATAAAAGCTTAGTTTGGCTATTATGATCGGAGTCTAGAAAACCATAAAATTCAAAATAAAAATTTGGGTGTCAAGGTTTTTGTCAAGTAAAAAATTTAAACCATGTATAAAACTATGTCTTTTTAGGGTTCTGTACCTCAAAAGGAAAAAAACTAAACCCTTATAGGTCCACGTGTCTCGTCTTTCTGTCTTTCTGTCACAGCCAATTTGCCCCGAATCCAATGGACTATATTTTGGCAGTAACAGAGCTCCTACTTGTGACACAGAAGTATCTGGAGAAGTAATGCCAAGACTAGGACCCAAGATTATTCATTTCTATCTCCTACTTTGCTGTGCCCGACAGGGTCCACAATGATCATGTCTTTGTAAAACCTACCACCTAAGTTTACATGTGGAAAGCAATAAATATATTGAGTACCGAGCATTGAATTGCTGAGATCTGACTTGAAGGACATTAGGAAGCAAAAAGAGCCTTTCCGAAAACGCATCGGAAAGCCTCTTGGAAGTGTAATAGGGATGACAATAAGTATTTTTTTATCCGTCAGGTAGATTAATAAAAAATATTGGATACATATTTTTTCTTTTGTTACGTAATCACGCCTACGTCACGCCTTGGTAGATTTTATACTGAGTTGTGACGTAGCGAACCCTCACTCCCCAGCTTTAATGCGTTTTATCTTGAATAGTCTTTCAGAAGGTGGTTGCATTAAAAACGGTCCTGTCTTGCACTAGGTATGTTTTGAATAGGGATGTTGACTAAAAATATTTTTTTTGTCCGTCAGTTGTATTATTAAAAAATATTGGACATGTATTTTTCCTTTTTTTACTTTATCAAAAGATTACGGCGATACATTGAGATACAATGTGCCATGACGTCACGAGTATGTAGATTTTATACTTATTTGTGACGTAGCAACCCCCACTGCCCAACTTTAATGCATTTTATCTAACTCATTTTTTAATAATTTGATAAAGCAAAAAATACGTGTCAAATATTCTTTTATTATTTGACTGACGGACTAAATAGAAATTCTTTTTTTTACCTAGGCATCATCCCTATTGCTGTGGTCTGACATGAAGGAGAGGAGGAAGTAAGAAGAGGCTTTCCACAAAAAGGAGTCGGAGAGCCTCTTGGAGTTAAAGGTACGTGAGTACGGGTAAGTGCGTACGATCTATTCTATTCTATTTTTATTGAATGGCAAGCAAAGTAAAGTGCATTGAATTAAATTGTGTGCTTTTTTATTCTGCTAAATAAATGTATTTTCTTTATTTCTTTCTTTTCTTTTTCATTGGAAAAACACGTGTGCATGATTAAATGAAAACAGCAACTGAAGACACAAGTAAAATTCTTCGATATATACAGTTGAACACTATGTAGATCTTGTTGTCTTACTACGGAACTGAAACGTGCGATATATTTGCTGGACCTTCATCCCACCTGAGACCTAAAGACAAGTGTAGCTTATTCTGCTTCATCGTATCGCTGGTACGAGAGTAATTCATTGGCTCAAAACCTCGCCACTTTCACGGCGTTATCGTGTGGATGTGGAGCTGTGTCGCAAACTATTCTGTCCTATGCCCTCTGTGTCTCAAAATATGCTGTCAAAGTGACGTCTGCGCTGCCACCGATAACGCCGTGGAAGTTTAGCTTTATAATGGCATATCTTTGGCTGTGCCACAGCCCTTCGTGTCGCAATCTCTCCATGTAGCGGTCATCTCGTCCTCTATATAAGATGCTGCGTTGCATAACTCTGACACTTCCGCAAACACGCCGCTGGACCTCACACGTATGTACCACTTTGATTTTGATACCTAAACAGACGCATAGCCGTGTGTGGAAAATTTAAGTTTTTTTTTTGCGATATTTCTATTTTTTTGTGGTTGTTTAGGATGTTTACTTTTGTGCTCAATTGTTTTTTACGAATATTTTAAAACTTGCAGTGCCCCACGGTTTCACCCGCATAAGTCTCGATCTCGTGGGAATATCGGGATAAAAAGTTTCGGTATAAGAAGCCAAATTTCACCCGAATCCGTTCAGTAGTTTTTGCGTGAAAGAGTAACCAACATCGATCCTCACCAAATTTCGTATTTATAATATTAACAAAAAAATAAAAATAATATGTATAATCGTACAAGATAACGACGACGAAAGGGGACATAGGAATCAATGAATTAATTGCATTATAATCTAAATTACAATAGGTATTCCAAAATTTTACTAAGTTTTGTAATAGGGATGACGACTGGGTCAAAAAAAGCAATTCTATTTAGTCCGTCAGTCAGATAATAAAAAAATATTAGACACGTATTTTTTGCTTTATCAAATTAATAAAAAATTACTTAGATAAAATTCATTAAAGTGGTTGCTACGTCACAAGTAAGTATAAAATCTACATACCCGTGACATCATGGCACATTGTATATCAATGTATCGCCGTAATCGTTTGTTAAAGTAAAAAAATAAAAAATACGTGTCCAATATTTTTTAATAATACAAGTGACGGACAAAAAAAATATTTTAGTCAACATCCCTATTCAAAACATACCTAGTGCAAGACAGGACCGTTTACAACCTTCTGAAAGACTATTAAATTTATTCCATTGTTAACTCTCAAATAAACTTAAACAACTAGCTTTTATGGCCTCGTTGGTCTAGTGGTCGCAAGCGTTACTACGGTCCTGGGTTTGATCCCCAGGTCGGGCAACGTGTTATTGGGTTTGTCCAACTGGAATTTCTAATTGGCAGCCCGGAGTCTGAACTTGTGCCCGGTTGATGGCAATATAGGCTTACTCTCTATCAAATGCGATTTAAAAATAACTGGCGAAATGTGCGTGCCCTGCCCAACCCTTTGGAGAATACAGGCGTGATGTTGCCACTGGCTGTCATTGGCAGCAGATTTTACTGATCAAAGATTAGATCTGAGTTGAAACGGTAGTCTGAAAGCTTGGTCAGTGCGAACTCATTTTTAATTCGCTCATTAATCATTCTCCTGTACCTATCCTATCATATCTAGTTTATTTATCGTCGGCGGAACATGTCTTTTTCGTCCATACTTCTCTATTAGTCGTCATCTCGGAAGTCAAACGCTTTCTAAAAAAAAAAACTTTATTGCAGACTACATGATCCATAAAAAAACATAAATTTAAAATAACAATTAAAAATAATATTAATATCAACATTAAAATCAAAAATCTAAATTAAAATTAAAAACATTTACGCGGCTATTAGAAGGCACCGTTTGTAGGTCTCGGTCATCCTATCAGCAAGGTCCTTAACATCCATATCATGGTCTATCCACATCATCTTCCACACAGTCCATCCATCGTTTCTTCGGTCTTCCCCTACTCTTATAGCCCTCGACATTCATACTCAAAAGTTTCCTCACGATTTTTATTTAATTAACTAAGCTTTCAATATCAATCAGTGCAGCTACCATAGTACAGGTATTATGTGGGTTTTATATACATGGTATTTTTATTATATCCCATAACCGTAGGGAATTAATGAGACCATATCAAAGAATCAACTGGCATATGTATTTTTTTTTTTCGATTTTCATTCAAAATAATTTGACAAAGGCACGATTATTTAGGTAAAAACCCTTAGGTGATATATAAAAAAAAAACATTTAAATTCAGATTATATTTTCTCATAAAAAGAAAATATGAATGATTGGTTTGAATGAAAATAATTTTCTCGTACTTATCAATGAAACTTAGATCACACATCGAGAGTCTAATGTAAGTTATCTTAAAAAAATAAAAATAGAAAAATAATTTATATCCTAGTTGATTCTTTGACATGGTCTCATTCATGCCCTAGAGTTATGGGATATAGAAAAAAAACTCAATACTCAATACTCAATTCTTTATTGCATTCCATAGTATTACATAGATGGTATAAACAAGTAAAAGATCAATATGGACCCTGTCGGGCACAGCAACATTAGGAGAGAGGAAGAGGGATAAGTAACAGTTCAAACAATTAATATTATTATAAATTAAGTATTACATGTACAAACCTTGTATATCACCGTAAGATTGTGAGCACCGTTAGTTTATAATATATATAAACTTCCAAGTTGGTCGCAGTTACTTGGCTATTTAGTATTAGCGCAAGGTGCGTTCGTCGCATGCAAGTTTGATACCAGTTCACAATTTGTCAGATTTCCATGGATAGATTAATATAAACTATAGAAAAATAATGCGGTAAACGGTTTGTTGCAGTTCACAATTTTTCAATAGTTTATAATCTCGATAAATAGATTATAAACTAACGATGCTTATAATCATACGGTGACATACATAATATATATAATTTATTTTTTTTTTTTTTTTTAATATATGCATTTTGCATGTGAGATTTGTGTCTAACATATAAATTTATCAATCAATAAGTCAAGAGGTCCTAGGAACCAATTTTTTTTGTTGAGCATTGTAAAATGTACGCTTTTCTAATTTCTAACGCGACGATATTCTCGTGGGCTCCCACGTCCATGTCCCGGCATCACGATATCACAGGAAAACAAAATGTATGTAAATATTTTACGAAGACGCTTTTAAACCTCCGTCCACAATAACGTTGCAACGTGCGCGTATTTCCATACATTTTGTGGACGTGGACGTCCACGATTATACTCGTGTATCGTCACGTTAGAATTTTAAAAGCGGACATTGTCTTTAAACTCGTTTTTATAATATCCTGTTCTAGTTATTTGCTGGTTCTTTTCCACATACTCATTCTATTTTTTTTTTATATTTATTATTGAAGCTAACTCAACGACCCAAGCAAAGTTAATATTTATAAATATGGGTCCATATAAATATTAACTTTGCTTGGGTCGTAAATAATAGAATGGGCGTTGCAACGTTGTAGTGGACGGAGATTTAAACGCGAAGCGAAACCTCAGAAGAAGAACCTAAAAAAAAAGGTTAGAATTGCGAGCCTCCTCTTTTTTTAAGTCAGTATAGTTTTCTTTCACGTAAACTTACATGATTACACGAGCACTTATGAAACGTCAAAAGCTAAGGGCACGGTTCTATTTTTTTTTCTGTATTTATCATCATTATTATTTTTGTTGCTAGTCATGTTGTGCGATACGCTTTGGGTGATAATCAGGTCGAAACCTGTAATGTGAACCTAGTGATATATTGTGATTGCTACTTTTTGTAGTAGACTCGTGATAAAAAAAAAATACACAAATAAAAAAATTAAAAAAATTGTCGATCGTCATAATCTGACGTCGGCTTGCAGATTGCCATAAATAATTGTGAAAATATTCTAAAGGAAAACGGAAAATGCTTCTAAAGTTTTCTTCACAGTAAATAACACATTAATACTCGGACATAAACGGTTTTACTGTTCATTCTATCATGAACCGAAGCTCAAACTGAGTTTGGTGTCAACCTCTAACGTTACTGTCATCTTCCATTACAAATCCCGCTAGTCTTTAGTTCTGAACATATAAAACTTTATAGATTTCTAAATTGTATGTGCTATTGTCTGGAAACGTGCCTGACTGTGGAGAACTGTTAGGTGACATGTAGTGGTAAACTTTCAGCCTAGGCAGAATAGGGATGATGCATGTGTCAAAAAAAAGAAATTCTATTTAGTCCGTTAGTCAGATAATAAAAAAATATTAGACACGTACTTTTTGCTTTATCAAATTAATAAAAAAATACTTAGATAAAACGCATTAAAGTTGGGGAGTGGGGGTTGATACGTCACAAGTAAGTATAAAATCTACATACTAGTGACGTCATGGCACATTTTAACTCAATGTATCGCCGTAATCTTTTGATAACGTAAAAAAAGAAAAAATACGTGTGTTATTTTTTCATAATCTACAAGACGGACAAAACACATTTTTTTAGTTATCATCCCTATTATAGGTACCGGTACATAAAATTAAACTTAAAGATTTTCATCTGCCTGCACGCGTTGCATGACCACTGCAGAAAAGAAAGAGACGAAAGATAAAACAACCGAATTCCAAAAAAAAACACTAAAAAGTGAAAAGTAACTTTAATTTCGAAAGTCGGTATCGTTAGATCTGTATTTTAGTTTTTTGCCACCGACTTCCGAAATTAAAGTTATTTTTCACTTTGTAGTGTATCTTTTTTTGGAAAACGGTTGTAGTTACTTAAAAGAAAAAAAAAATTTTTTTTTAGTTAACGTACTTACCCCACACCTATTCGTATCCCACTACTTGCTATGTAAACAACTGACAGGAAATATTATAACAACATCAAAAACAAAAAGTCTTTGCTTGAAATTAAATACGTATTATCGAAGATAATTCAAAAACTACCCAAGCTAAGTTAATAAAATTTATATGTGACCAACTCGCAAGCTTCTTCAACTAAATGAAAAAAAAAAAAACAAAATCGGTTGACGACAATATCGATGATAAAACATGAAAAAAAAAGCAAATAAACGTATTTTCTTTCTTGGTATCTATAAACAATAAAAAATACAGACGAACATTATAACCTCCTCCTTTTTTGAAGTCGGCTTAAAATAACGGATTGTAAAAAGATTTCTCCGGCGTGTTGTCAAAAGTGATGAATAGTGACTGTACCTATCCTATATCACGCGTAGTATGAACTCCGTAGAACGGGTTTTGTCGGAGGAAAAATAGACAAAATGACAGATTGTGATTGTTTATCTGTCATTTTATCTACTCTTCGGTCGTGCTACGCGTGCTGAAAGAGATAATATAATCTATTCTTCGTAGAGTTAGAAGTATTCTTGGGCACAGGCACAGAACAGTACAGAAGGCGCACTCCGCGTTTTAGGTACAAGTAGGTACGCGGCGTGCCCGTGTTTTCGGGCTAATTCAGTACCTAAGTGTAATGTAGTCAGAAAGTTATAAGACTTACGCGATAGAACGAGAGGCAACTTCTAGGTGAATATAACTGTAGGTGATTAGCGATGTGCGACCTGAATTGCACTTTATTGTGTCGTACTAAAAGTCGGTTTTTATGTCAATGATTTTGCGGAGTGAACCTTTTGTACTATTCTGTGTCTGGGTCTTGTAAGTTGTCTTGTATATGTCAGGGTAGCCTGCGAAATTCATCTTTTCTTCCGTTTTTCGCAATTTGCAGGTCAGTATCAGGTTGCATGTTTATCTAAATATAATTTGCGCCCGTAGCCAAATATTTATTTATATAATTTATAGTCATAAAAAGCATCAATACAACTTTCTAAGTTCATATTACCCTATTGAATGAATATATCATGAAATCATGACACTTGAGGCCAAAAGTTGTATTGGTGAAAGCCATATTTGTTGCGGTCGCGAATCATAGGTATTTTTATCAGTATACAACCTGACAGTGAGTTATTGCAAAATACGTAAGATATGCGACTAGTCAACAACTAGGCTGAAATTCAGACTCCGAGCTGCTACTGAGAAATACCTGATGGGAGATCCCAACACAACATTTTGCCCGACCTGGAAATCAAACCCACGCACAACTAGAACAACAAGGCAGATATATGAATTATTATTATTAAAAAATCTGCTGTTCCATACTAAAGTATAATACCTACTGTTTTAAACTGTTTGCAACAGCTGTTTTTTTCGCGATTTCAAAGTTGGCCCTTTAGTAAAAGTTATTCAGTTCGATGGTCTAAAGCGACTCTTAAAGTTAGTAAGGTTAATTTTGAAACAGCTTAAACAGGGTTATTGGTAAAACACCAACAACCTCTTAAGGGGTCATTGTACTGCCGCAGGAGACGCCCTGGGCGTCGGGAATCGCAGGCCGATTCCCGGCCACCGTAGCCGCAGGCTTGCGGACGTTGAGCATTGGGTAGCTCGCCGTCCGATAAGGACCAGGCCGGGTTCGACGGCGCGTTGTGTTCCACGCGCGCCTCAAAGAGATTTCAGCAACTGAAGGGGTCCGATGCCTGCCGGGGTTGCGGGAAAGTCCGAAAGGGATACCGTGGCCCCTGGCAACGTACAGGCAACTGAAGGAGCACGGGTGGGTTTTATTCAGTAAGAGTTTGATACGCCGTCCCGCTCCGCCCAGAGCGGGAGAACTTATTTGATAATTTCCCACCCAAAAAAAGAAAAAAAGAAAATTGGTCATTGTTCTCATCATTATGAATAACTTCTACTATGGGATTGAGATCACCAGCTTTTCCCTACATTTTGATGAGTTATGCGAACATAAATGTTAACAGCTGGTTTTGCTGGCTGGTCCCAAAGTAAAAGTTGGTCGTAATGCTGAGCACAATGACCCTTTAAGAGGTTGTTAGAGTTTTATCAATAACCCTGTTTATCAGGCTACTTTTTATGTCTGATTAATGGTTGTTATTAATTACCGATTTATTGTATTAAGCTTTTTGTTTACTGACCCACATGGAATCCAGTTTATTCTGACATAGATATTTTTATCTGATTTAGTTATTTATAGATAGTTATTTAAATTAACTTCTCGTGTTTCTATTTTGTGGTTAAACCAGTTAGTAATAAGGAGTTTCCTCAAGACATTAATAAAGTGAGTAATCTTATAAGATTCATTCAGTGCCGTAGTGCTTGACTTTCAATGGTACCTATTCCTGTAGTCAGTCTGCACTCTGCCTAGCCTTTTCCCAACTATGTTGGGGTCGGCTTCCAGCCTAACCAGATGCAGCTGAATACCAGTATTTTACATGGAGCGACTGCCTATCTGACCTCCACAACCTAGTAACTGGGTAATACGATACCCCTTGGTAAGACTGGTTGTCAGACTTTCGGGCTTCTGACGACCCGTAACGACTGTCAAAGATCCACAAATAATAGCCGGGACCAACGGCTTAACGTGCTTTCCAAGGCGCGGAAGAGCCTCGGTATGTAAAGATGGTCACCCATCCACGGAGCAACGCCGGAAAGCATAGCTTAACCTGTTACCTCCCTCCTTCCTTCTAAAAACGTTTTGTCTGTAGGTTTACGTTGGATCTTATCCTTAAACACCACGGTTCTTTGTATCAGCATGAATTATAAAAATTATAAGAATAGCTTTTGCTTTTTGCCGTGTTAAAAATGGGGCGGGGCTGGCTGTTATAGTATCTACATACTACAGACACTACATCATATACTTACACTATACATTCATTAATATTATGTATTATACTCGTTTATTGATTTTGCATTATTATTTTGCGAATCGTTCTAAAACGATTAGTTTTCTTTAATTTTCATATTTTTCAATGTTATGACATTTACGTCAGGCTGTCAAGCTATCATTATTTTTTTCTTCTAATTTTCTCTCTAGTTTTCTTACTGGCTTAGTCCATGAAGGTTACTTTTGATTTATATAATTTAAATTATTTTTATCAATATGTTTAGCTGAAATATGGTATTTTATAGGCAATTATAATTGTTTACTGTAAAATATTTGTATCCTAACTTACATTTTATAATAATAATTGAAACGCTCTCAGAATTCATCAAAGAGGTTTTTTGGTACGAATATGTCTGGCCCTTTTCGATCTCTGAATTTGAAATTAAATTCTGAAAGAACAAGAAAAAGATAATTTGAAAAATTAACGTCAGAGGGACTACGGACCCATTCGGAGAGCTGATCTGGAAGCGCTCAAGGAAACATCTCTTCAAGAAAAGTCTTGCAAATTGGTCTACATACATTTCACCCTGAAATCATACTCTGACTTCACGGCACTACGTTTCTTGCCAGGAGGACCTTCCACTTCTAAGTCCTGTCTGGACTGTTTGAGAGACTGGGAAGCGGATCTTCAGGCCTCAGAGCTAACGAGGCCTGACGTCTTCTACATTGCCTGTGAATTTATCAAGATTTATCTGGGAAACGAATCTGGATGTTTCAGAACTGACGGACGACTCGAACCTGAAAGCCGTAACACTTCCTATGTAAATATTTTCTTTTCTGAGAGCGCTAGGTAGGTTAGGTTATTTTTTTAATTATTTTTCTGTGTTTTACCTCAAATTATATATTTTTAACTGTCTGCTTACCTTTTTATTTTAATAAGTAGTAGATATGTTACACTGTCCAGGTGCGCCGGGCATTTAAGAGGGAACAGGGCCTGCGAGGAATTTGAAAAATTTGTATTTGAAGAAACTGTTGCTGTAGTCTTACTTCTAGTCTGCCCCCGTAGAGTGCGATAGGGATAATTACAGCTCAGACCAATTATATCACAAAAATTGACGAAATCGACGTTTCGTATTCCCCTTTTTTCTCCACGAAAACTGAACCCATTCAATTATGTTTACATTAAAATTTTAAGAAAGAGTATGTCTAGGTTCCTATCATTTTCTTTTATGTTAAAAACTTTTCGAATTTGTGTGGTACTCCTCTAACCACGGCGGTAAAAATGGGGCATTTTTATTATTTGGAGGGTCATATTTTCTTTACCGATAAGTTGCTGAAAAAAACGAAATAACAGGGCCGTGACTACAGTAGATCTTAATTTTATGAAAAATAAATGATTGCTCTAAAGGCATTATTCAGGAAGAAAAAAGGGGAATACATTTATATGGAGAATCGCAGGCCCTGTTCCCTCTTAAACATCGCAAGCGCTACTCGCAGTTCAGAAGCTATTACATTGCACCTAAATCATATTCCTACTAATGTGATTTTTCAATGTCCTAAAAACTCTAATATTAGGTATTGTTATAATAAAATTAATTCAGCTCTATTATTCAATACTTGTTGCAGATCCTAAATAAATAAATTATTAATTATAATTTAACATTAACATTTTGAAAAGGATGGTCATAAGGTAAAATGTATCGGGACTATATTTATAAAAAAATCGCTCTCAGGGCTGATTTATCCAACGTCAGATATATATTTTATCCGTGGAATAAAATTGACGTCAGAAATTCAAAATAATTCCTAGGATGAAGATATTCAGCTTTGGAAAAATCGGCCCTGAGCTGTATACCTACATTATAAGCAAATAAATGATATCTATGAACTATTTGATTTATAATTCCTAATGTTGTTTATTTCTATGAATACTGAACGAAAACATCATGAGGAAACCTGAAATAAATCTCCGATATCACCAACACGTATTAAGCAGCGTGCTGATCCATGTTCGCTCCTCTCTGTATGAGGAGAGGTTTTTGCCCTGCATTGCGTCAATTCGAAACCGATAATATTACCATTTATCATTTCCTCAATTTCGTAGTTCGAGAAGAAATTAAAAAATACCTTTTAAACATAACGGTCGTTCGTTTAGCGTTGCGTCAGATTAACAGTATTTGATTATAGGCCGTCAGAATAACTCGATGCTTATAACTTTACCGTTTTGAGAACCTGTTTGTGTTATTAGTTAGTGTGGAAGCAAAAAAACTAGCTAATACAACTGGATGATTAGATCGGACGTCACTCATGATAGATTAACTAATAGTAGGACGTATAACTTATTGACCGTTATATTTCTTCAAATTAATACAATTCTTAGTTTTATGTTAGGGAATGCACAGTCTAAACTGCTGGGTCGTTATTTATTATAGAAAAATATATATAAGATCTGAGTTGAATTTAATGCGATTTATTATTTTAGTGTTGTTATTTGTTTTATCGATAATATTATTATAGCATGAAGTTTTGCAAGAGAGTTGCAAGGTGAGGACAAAGCAAGAATTTTTGAAAATGAATTCCTTTTATGGGATAAATAGGGGATAAAAGTTCCTCATTTTTTAAGTCATAAACGTGGAATTTGGTTGGTCTTTAGACTTCTGTTAATATGTAAAAGTTGTATTATCGTTTTTTGGTAGTGGTGGTCGACCCAGTTACTGGGTACTAGTATTTTAAATGGAGCGACTGCCTAGTCACTCTATGTAAAATACTGGTATTAAGCTGCAACCGGTTAGACTCGAAGCTGATCCCAACATAGTTGGGACAAGGCTAGGCAGATTAATTGAAAACACATCCTCTAATAATTTCATAACCAATGCTGTCAAAACGGTGAAGGAAAACATCGTGATGAAATCGGCATGTCCTAGAACCGAAAATTCGAAGACATGTGACATCTACCGACCCGCACTCAACTGGGGTAGGTTATACCCCAGCAGTGGGAACATGATGGGCTGATTATGTTATGCTTATATGCATCCCTTAAGGCTCCTGAGAAGTTGCCGATGGGCATTGACATCACGCACATGGCCTGTTGGTTGATAAGACGTGATTCGAGTAGATTTAATAGTACGATATTAGAATCTTTTAGCATTTGATAAGAATTCTTGAGGAAGGCTATTTAACATCACGCTAGCAACTAAGCCACGCTAAGCATATTAGAGCTTACTGACTAAAACCCACCCGTGTTCCTTCCGTTGCCTTTACGTTGCCAGCATATTAGAGCTTAGGTTAGCTCAAGCCTTGCTAAAAATGCAGCCCGTAAACAAACAAAGCGGGAGCGAGGCTGACAGTCAACAGTTTCATAACCCGTAGAGATGATCAATGACAATAATAAAGAAAGAAAGAAAGAAAGAAAGAAAGAAATAATAAAATTTATTGGGACACAGTTCGTAAAACACATAATAACAAAAAAGACATATTTGGTGCTAAACCTGTTGCCTTTACTTACTCCTAATCTGCCCTTATTCAATTTTTTTTTCAGTTTAAGTCAGCGCTGCACGCCTTATTTTTTCATACATTTCTATCTACCGTCATCACAGAGTTCACTTTCTACCCATACGTGATCATCTTTCTCACAAGCCATCCATCTTTTATTTAGCCTGCCCACGCTGCCTCTTATATTAATAGGCTGGGACTCAGGCCTCCTCTCTGCTGGAGGGAGTGGGCCACCAATTCACCACGCGGGCACAGTGCAGGGGGAACGGATGTCTCATTTCTTGGATTTTTTGTTTCTAGGACATACTAGTTTCTAGATGTTATATTTCACCGTTTCTTGTATTATAGTTATCCACATTTCTCGTCACGTTTTATGCTCATATAATATATAACAAATTTCTTGTCAAATGCTTCTGATTTACTCAAACCTTTTGCCAGGATGCTTGCGATCTTCAAAACTGTCACAGAAAATATAACCATGGTCATAATAACTATGATATGCACTGCAATATGTGTTATTATAGTGTACTTATGTTGGTGTTATTACCAGTTGACATGAATTTTCCACCTTGAGGAGTACCTATGATTAGAGTCTTGGAGCAAACCGGTCGATAGGTTATTGAACTTATTAGTTATTGGTTTAATAACTGTAGTTCCTACATTGGTTATTAAATCCCTTTGACAGTCAAATTAGGTAGTTTGTTGTTGAAATTTGTTGTGTGGTTCCGTAAGAATTAAGATTTTCTAAAAAAATAAGTTTGTTTTTTGTTAACGGGCAAAAATTATTTTTCTCCAGTCTGCTATGGGACTCTCATACTAATTCCATTTTTCGATCTTGAGTGTTTTGAACTGTGCATTTATTACCTACATAGATTGTCGGTCCGTCAGTGACACAATCAGACACGAAATTATTTTAATTACGGTATACGACGCTACAAGGTTATTGTGGCGCGTGGCTAAAATCGGAACTAACGGCGCCATCTTGTTTTGTCAATACAAATTCTATGACAATTTCACAAATGTTTACTTTAAACGTCCTCCTGACAACACTGACGGGAACGTTCTCGGGAAATATTTACGCAAGGATATTTTATTCTACCTTTGTACGAAATATATTTTGTTCTTTTTGTTAAGTATCGAACATCTTTTCCCGTGAACCTTTAAAATGCAGATTTTATTACGAACCGTAGTTAAAAATAATTTTTAATTACTCAACATAAAATGAACGCATTTTTATTGATTCCCATAATATTAGGCTGCCCGAAATGTATTATAAACCGGTTCTTTTGAAATGATCTTGTTTTTTATGCATTTTATTTGACTTTACTGCATCTTAAATTATACTGATTTAATTGTGATCGGATGAAATTGAGATCATGTTTTGGAGTTTCTTTGAGTAAAGAATTTGTTACAGTTATTTTTTGGAATTACGGAATGGAATTCGGATTGAATTTAGTTCTGCCGATGCCTCATTGCATGGGTTCTAGGTGTCAGGTCCTGGGTGCGGCCTCTGGTCAAGCAAAGAGTAATTGGGTTTTTCCTGGAAATTCTCAGTAGTTGCGTAGAGTTTTAATTTATTTCCGATTTGCAATGAGCTCGCTCCTATTCCATGCACGGAATAGATTATTTGTCTATCCGTGATAATTACATGGGCCATGAATGCATGCGTTAGGTATACGCCTTTTCGGAGTACGTATAGGTAGCTCACAGGTAGGCAGGTACATCTGGTACATAGGACCTCCTGCCTCGCCTTTTTCCAACTTTATTGGGGTCGGCTTCCAGTATAATCAGATGCAGCTAACTACCAGTATTTTACATGGAACGACTGCCTATCTGACCTCCACAACCCATTTACTGGGTAACACGATACCCCTTGGTAAGACTGGTTGTCAGACTTTCTGGCTTCTGATGACCCGTAACTACAGTCAAAGATCTACGAATGGCAGCCGGGACTAACGGGTTAACGTGCTTTCCGAGGCACGGAGGGTCTCGGATCCACGAACCGACCGCGGCAAGAGTAGCTTAACCTTCGATCGACCTGTGCGGCTGTTATCATTTAGTCACGAGCCCCTTAGGTAGGTACTAACAGGTACCTATAATACCTATGTTAATTTATTCGAGAAGTATTTTCTTCGTGACTGCCTGGTTGGTCTGGTGGTCGCAAGCGCTCTGTTGAGCATGAGGTTCGATTCCCAGGTCGGGCAAAGTGATAATTGAGTTTTTGGAAACAGGCGTGATATTATGGTAATTAATTTTTAAATGTAAATCTTCTTTGTTTCAGAAAATCCAAGATGGCGTTACACAAAGTAGTTCGCATTCTACTAATATGTGCTGTCAGTTACAGCAGCGCTTCTGTAGTGGACGATGGGCTTAATTATAGAAGTAAGTAACTCTTACGTTCAATTGTGTGACCGTTCACGTCCACTGTTACTTTTGTTGGAACTTTCATGTCCAATGCTGGATGGTGGGTTTTGAGAGGGATCAACGTTGGGACGTTAACGTCCATTGATGGTTTGATGATGATGGGCTTTTGAAATTACGTCAGTGTTTACAATAGCTCCTCATTTGATTTTATTTTATGTGGACGTTTACGTACATAATTTCATACTTCAGACTGTCGACGTCCACTTTAAAACTATAACCTTTTAGAGAGAAGGGAGAAACAATAACATTTATTTGGCAACTGTCATGTTTTAATAACAAAAGTGTGTATAGTGTGTTTTATTATTTTTAGGGCTCCGTTCAAAAGGAAAAAAAACGGGACATATAGGATCACTTCGTTGTCGGTTTGTTTGCCGAGACCCTTTTTTCTCAGGAACGCGTGGACGTATCAAGTTGAAATTAGACAAATAAGTACGTAGGCCTACGGTCCCTTGGAGCTCAAAAAAACCAGTTTCTAAGTCAACACAATAAAAAAATACGGCTATACGCGACATGATCGCAAATAAATAAAAACATACATGGTAAATAGTACTTCCCTTTGACCTAGGATCATGAAATTTGGCAGAAGCAAGGTCTCACAGCACAAGTAAAGGAAAAAGTCTGAAAATCGTTAATTAGTAGTTTTATCACATACTTAAACAAATATTTTTTTGCGATTACAAACTTACATTTGCAGTTAGAAAGAATAAAGAAAAGAAAGAAAAAAATTACGTTTATTTGCGGTAAACATGACGCATAAAAAAAAAGAACACAAAATTAAAAAGAAACACGTTTAAGGAAAATATGCGTCACATCCACGCAAAACGGCCATCGCTCAGCATAATGCTGCGACCCTATCCAAGACAGAGCCCCAGCGCTGGTTTTCAGTGACAGCCGGCGTTGACGTTATGACGTCGACCGGTGCAGTTGGAGAATTTACAGCGAAATAGCTATATCCATATATGGGAGAACTTATATTTCATCTAAAATGTTAAGTTGCTTCATTGTCCGCGGTCCGGCTCGCAATTGACCGGTTTTTTTTAAAGACACAGTTTTTGGACATGGGTCACTTGTTGTCAGGGCAGCAAGAAAAACAATTATAAAGAATATTCCATTTCTTATACTTAATTTTTCTCCCGACAGCTGGTCGTCAGTCCCCAGGCAGTATCTTCACGGTGGGCAACGGTGAACAATGTCTGGGCAACGACAGGGCAACCGGCGGTGTTTGCCTGTCTAGGAACCAGTGCAACACGCAAGGAGGCAAGGCTATTGGCTTCTGTGGGGTCTTCGCTACTTGTTGTTCTTGTAAGTACAAACCTTAGTAATCTATAGCATAATCAGCATAATGATCTCCCTGCAGAGACTTCCAACCTTAAAGCACACACTGATTTATTATTAGTTATTTAGGAAAAATCGTCTACGGCTGCAATATTTGTAAATATGTGAGCACCATGACTGTATCAATCAACATAACTCATTTATCTGTCATTGCTTAGTTTTTAATACTTTGTATACATACTCAAACGTATAAATACCCAAAAAAAAAAAAGTGATGTCCTACGTCGCGGGGAATACGATCCCCAAAGCGATAAGTCGTCATTAATTCCATCTAGTGATAAAATGTGGTACTATTGTGATAATATTGAGTAAAGAAAGAAAAAATATTTATTGGTAGGTTCATCTAGCTTCTATAGTCTGAACTACGGCGCGAGCATGTCGGTGACGCGGATCCATAAGTTTATTCCTTACCAAAAATTGCTCAACACGCCAAAAGAAGTTTTCACTTTAAAAAAACTGTTTTCTTATTGAAACTGCCTCGTTGCAAAAGCGACATGAGGTCCTGGGTAAGATTCCGTGGTCGAGTAAAGTGTTATAGGGTTTATCCTTAAGGAAATTCTCAGTAGAAACCCGGAGCATGAATTTGTGTCCAGACAACCTGGCACTTCCAACATAACTGGAGAAATAATGTGTCTGCAATATGTATGGTACAGTCGTAGGGATCTTCTTCGTCAACCGGTCCCTCATTACTGAGGATCGAGGTCACTGGACCCTTTTAAGCGGACAATCTGCCTCCATCGACTCCAGTCCGAAGTTGCTATCACCACCTGCTGAAATTTATTTGAGGATGTAGCTTCTATTACTTGGTCGGACCATCGTGTTAGCGACCGTCCTCGTGCTCTCTTCCTTCGGTATTGCCAACAATGACCAGCTTTTCAAGGCTGCTTCTTCACGTCATAGGGGTAGGCAGAGGGACACATCTACCTATTATGAACTTTTTTATTCTTTCGAGAAATACAAGCGCGATATTATAGATGACGAACGAGGGATTGGCTTGTACTTACTAGATATTCATTCATTTTCAGTAAATGCCTGTGACGTCCGCACAAACACGAAGGTAGCAGTCTTCATCAACCCGCCTCTGAGCAGAGAATCCTCAGGTCTCGAGTGCTCCTACAACGTTGAGATCAACAACAATAACGTCTGCCAAATGAGGATCGACTTCGAAACCTTCAACCTAGCTCCACCTACCACTGTAAGTTTGATCAGCCTTTAATAGCCTATTCCCATTGGCAGAATTTTGACAGTAGATACGGGTAGTCAGAAGTCCAAAAGTCTGTCAACCAGTCTTACAAGGGCTATCGCCTTATTCAGTTACTGGGAGGTTAGATAGGCAGTTTCTCCATGTAAAGTAAATTACTGGTATTCACTACTGGTATTTGACTAGAAGCCAACCCCAACATGAGTGTGAAAAAAGGATGAGCAAGACAAAACAAAAGCATGAGTTGAGAAAAGGATAAGAAGATGAGTAATGTCCACCCACTGCTGTATGTAACTCAGAGAGGACCTGTGGGAGCGGGCTGTAGTCTATGCAGGCATAGTTGGTGATTACCCCACGTGAATGAATTTTTGGTTTTAGTTATGATCTTTTTAGTTTAGAAGTGGCCTTATTCTGGGAGTATATCACCAGGGAGAGGTGCTATAAAATAGCCTCCACGACTGACCTAGGCAGCCACCCCCGCTACCACCCTGCTGACCGCCTAATATAGTAATACTAACCACAACATGATTTACATATTGTAGCCAAAATTGTTGTAAGAACACTTAAAAGGAACCAGCCCCGAATTTCCTTTTTAACCGACAATAAAAAGAGGGGGACCATCTACGTGTATTATTTTAAATATTATAACTTAATCAATGGCGTTTGCAGGTTGAAACAGTAGAGAACGTGACTCAGCGTCCAGGTTACACCTGCAGGAATGACATCTTCCAAGTGACCAACCTGCAAGCTAACTCCGACTTCTTGCCGCCCCTCTGTGGAGACAATAATGGACAGCATTGTGAGTACATTATTTATATATTTTATACTTCTTCTTCTATAGGTACATCTATTTCTATTAGCCGTAATTTTAGTAGGTATTCCATAGAGTATAATTTACAGTAAAAGAGGGCTCTTTTGTATGGTGAAAAGCCTGCCACACTATTCCCGCCCACTGCAACTTTTGCGTGAATGTGACGCATATTTTCCCAGAAACTTGTTTCCATTTTTTAATTTTGTTTTCTTTTTTTTGCGTCATGTTTACCGCAAATAAACGTATTTTCTTTCTTTCTTTTTCTTTCTTTCTTTTTCTTTCAACTCTGGTAAGCTAGAATCTGCAATGGCGACTAAAACAACAAAACTCGATGTGTCTCAGAGAAATGATTAAATAATTTACCTGACAAGGTAAGTAGTTTAATCATTTCACATATTCATTTTCAATTACTCTACTACGTTGTGCATCGGGAAGGAATGCCACGGCATCGTCAGGGTAACCAGTGGCAGTTGCCTATTTAGAAACCAGTAAAACTTTCAAGAGGGCAGTATCATGATCAGACTATAATGTTTCAACTCTAAGGACACAGGCCACCTCTTGCTGAGAGGCCGTGATTCACCACGCGACCCCAGTGTGGGTTGGTAGACGTCACATTTCTTCATATTTTCGGCACTTGGACATGCCGGTTTCCTCGCGATGTTTTCCTTCACCATCTTGAGAGCAGTGGTCATGAAATAATTTACACAAAGTCAAGCGCCTGTCAGGGTTCAAGGCTACGACCTACAACTCGTAAATCGCAGCCGTTACCACTGGGGCACCACCGCTCTCCAGTAGTATATTATCCTTTTTATCTGTCTCAAATTCCACAATATCTTGAATCTTTCCTTCGCAGTGTACGTCAGAGTGAACGCATCGACGAACAGCCGCGCCATCCGCATCAACTTCAAGATAGCTGATCGTAGCTCACAGCCGAACCTGCCTCAAGCGACCTGGAAGATCAAGGTCACCCAGCTGGAATGCTTCAATACTCTGGGGTAAGTCCCTATAGCGCCATTTTGTTTTCTGTTAACCATTGGTTTCTTTATGTTACTGATAAAAATTACAGATTTTCATGACAGCGGTTATAATAATTATGACGGAAACGTTGTCCGAAGCTTTACATTTACGTGACTGACTAACATGGCCACTGAAGAACCACAGTGTACTAAGAAATGGTTTTTAAGGGCTGAACACGATGATATATCAAGCTATACTTTATATTTCCAGTTTATGCTGACCTCGCCTTACGAACAATGAAAGGTCAGCTTATACTGGAAATGAGTTTGATAAATCGTCGTTCGTAACTATACCTTATACCTGATTAGAATAAAATATTATATTTGTTCAATCCAATAAGATATTTCGTCAAAATCTGGATGTTTAAAAAAAAACTGCCCAACGCTGTTAAAATAACATGCTGGTTATAGATAGTACACCTTCAGCCTATAGGCTGAACATTATTGTTCCCACTTCTAGGACACAGGCTGCCTCTGTGAGAGGGCCGTAATTCACCACGCGGTCCCACTGTGGTTTGGTCACATATCTTCGAAGTTTTCAGTACTAGGACATGCCACCGGTTTCCTCACGATGTATTCCTACACCGTTTTGAGAGCAGAGGCCCTAGCGTGAGTTTCTTTTAACCATCTCGACTTTACGCGTCGACCGCGTTCGGCGCTCCAATTGGCCCTTCACTGGGCTTCTATGGTGACGGACCAATTGGAGCGCCGAACGTGGTCGATGCGTAAAGTCGAGATGGTTAAAAGAAACTCACACCTGTGTGAGTTCCTTTAACCACCACTCGCCTCAGTGTTGATGAAATAATTTACACAAAGTAAAGCGCCAGTCAGGGTTCGAAACTATGAATAAATAATGGGGTACCACTACTCTAGATAGTAATAGCAATTCTGATTCATTGCCTGAAGACGGGAGACTTTTTTCATAATTTAATCAAATTTTAAACAGTGCTGTCTTTTGTCCCCAGTAAATACCGTGACGGTATTCTAGAAGCCATCACAGGGAGTCTGCCATCAACGCCATTCAGTTCGTCAGCTGACAGAGACGAGTACCTCATTGGTGAGTTTACTTTCTTAAAAACATACAAAAGCATAGAATTTCTTCTGCCTATTCTTTTCCAAAAGAATTACATAGACAGAGTGTGAAGACGTCTCAGCAGCTGCTGTTAGATACGGCATTGTTAGTATGTTTTCCATACAAACCAAGTATGTCATCGTTTATCGAACTGTTGTCGTATTGCGACGCAAAAGTAGTATAGAAAGAAACTGACGGCTTCGAAGGCGGACCGTGACAGAAGTTGTGCGATTAACGCTCTTTCAGTGGCACGAATTTTCTTAGTAGACCGTACTGCCGTCTTTACGACGGCGCCGCTACAAACGCGCGGCGGCGGCGGCATGAATGCTAAAACAGAGTAAATGATTTATCTTTGTTGCCTCTAGCACCGCCCGGTTGTCTACAATTCTACCCGGACCGCAGCGGAGCCTTTGAATCATTCAACTACAACAGAGGATCTGGCCCGTACATAGCTAACCTGCAGTATGCCACTTGCTTCAAGAAGAGTTCTGATGTCTGCGGTATCAAGTAAGTTCATTATTACATTTTTCAAACTCGAAAGCAAAAGTATGATTGTAGTGATTTACCTTTTACCTATCTTTTTTTTTTGGTTACTTTCTTTTCCTTCGTCCTTCATTACCATCGCTTTTAGATTCATTTTCCTCGTCATCATTCTCCTGTACTTATACCAAATTTATTTGGGGTTGGCGCAACTTACAAATTTACAATACAATATTTAAATTGCGGGTATGCTTACATTTCACTCCGCACATTCCACTTTTTCACAACACCAATAACTCGCATATTTATCTCATCTACTCGACGTCCGTATGTCACTGCAGGGATTCAGCAGAATATCAGCATCAGGTATATTTGCCTGGCACATGCTGAGCTGGACTCCCATTTGGTGCAACTTTGAGACGCACACCGCACTTTTTTTATGTTCGTTGATCTATTATTTTAAAATGTGTCATAGCCAATAGTGTCATCACAATGTCTTGTTTTGTTCCTTTTTTTTTGCCTAGTTAATTAGTCATTTATTTAATCGTGCTTTTGTATGTTGTGCTGTTTTTTGTGTGCACTAAATAAACGATTTATCTATCTATCTAACATGTCTGTTTCTTCCATACTTCTCTATTAGTCATCATCTCGGTAGTCACCCCCTTGCTAGCCATATCATCTTTCACACAGTCCATCCATCGTTTCTTTGGTCTTCCCCTATTCGTACAACCATCCACATTCATAGTCAAAACTTTCCTCATGACATTTTTCTCATTCCTCTGCATCACATGCCCATATCATGTCAACCGATTTCCACTTTTCAGTCACCGATGCCACTTTCAGACTTGGTCTTATCATTTCTTATTCTATCGTTTTCTTAGTCTTTCTACTATAGTGTACACTAAAGCATACTTACCTATCCATCTATTTTTCTTTTATTTAATTTCTTTCTCCCTTAAGTACATATTAATCCGAACCAACCCACTCACACCTCTCACCTACTCACTTCACTACTGATCACTTTTAAGCAAGTTATAATTTTTATTTCAGGTTCACATCAGCGAGTTTTAACCTAGCTTACCGTGATATCAACAACCTATTCGTCGACACTGACTGTCAAGTGAACCCAATCACTAGAGGAGCTGCCCAGTCAGAAGACTACTTATTTATACCTGAAGCGGAGACAGCTGATGGATTAAGAGGATCCAAGTACTGTGGAAGCAGTGCTGACAATCAGATCATTGCTTGTATGTATTTTATGTTTATAGGTTGCCAATCTTACTGAATTGTGGAGGTCAGATAAGCAGTCGCACTTAACTTTGTGTATTTCATTTCATCACCACTGCTCTCAAAACGGGAAGGAAATCATCGTGAGGAAGCCGGCATGTCCTAGAACCTAAAATTCGAAGACATGTGACATCCACCAACCCGCACTGGGCCCGCGTGGAGGATTATAACCCACTCCCTCTCACAGAGAGTAGGCTTGCGTCCACGCAGTGGAAACATTCGGTATAGGCTATAAGCTAATGTTAGCTTTTTTGGGTTTTTTCATCAAGAATTTTTCAGTTGCAGTCCAGAGTCTGGATTTGTCCCCGGTCGGGACATGAGACTTAGACACGAAACCAGTGGCAAGGAACGGTGGCAAAGCGGGGCAAGGGCGGGTGGCGACGGAACAATTTGGTACCAATTCCGTCGTCCCGCTCGACCACCGATCCTCGCCGCTGTTTTGTGCAAGGCAGATGCCTAACAACAGGCTCGATATTACGTTATGGAATGATAATGATACTAATGAAGACTTTTCTTTACAGCAACGCCACCTGGACCCCTCTACGTACATTTCCACAGTGACAACTTAGTAACTGATGAAGTTCCGGAAAGCGGCTACAGATTTAACTATAACGTACTGAATAACTGTTTCAATAGGATGTAAGTTTTTATCCTTTATTTAAAAGTAGCAGTTATTAATAAAAACGAAACACGTTATTTTTTATCAGTAGGAAGATTGCCAGTAAAAATTAAACATTTTGAAGTTTTGAAAAACTGTAATTTTTACTTTTAATCAAAAAAAGACAAGCACTTGTTTTTTTGCGATTTTTAATTGTTTTTTTTTTCGTTGTTTTCGCAATAAGTTTTGTTTAAAATGGTGTTTTAAGAAAATGCTAATGTTCTGTCTTTAAATACTCGATTATAAGAAAATATTTTTTTCCCAAATATCTTCATGTTGTTTTAAAACAACTTGAGAGATCTTTGTTTTAACAAATTCACTGCTGTATTTTCATAGCTGTCAAATAATTCAAAATGGCCACTAAATTGGGCTCAAAAATGTGTCTAGTTTCAAATAGCTCGATAGAGGCGCTAGTTTTCATTAGACAGCAGTGAAAGTGTTATTTTTTATTTATTTATCGCAATATCGAAACTGTGGTGCTTTTAACTGTTTTATTTATGTAATTTTAAGCGAGGAAATGCATTTATTAATTAATTAATCGAGGGCATTTAATTTGCATTTATAGATTTAATAAAACTAAGTATTGATATAAAACATGTTCTTGTTATTTTCAAACCTCAGAAATTCCTTGCTTTTGGAAATTTTATGTTTCATGTTGGTGGAACAAGTCTGGTCCACGGTTGGTCTGGTGGCATGTGACCAGCACGGTCACATTTTTTCTTTATGTTATGAGTTGATCAGTCTTGTTCGAACAAATTTAACTAGCGCCATCTATGGGGCAATAGTAAAAAAATCAATCAAACGCCATCTATGAGGCGATAACAAAATAATGAACATGCGTTGCTTACTTAAAAAAAAAGTCTCGTAGCTTAGAACTTTTGAAAGAAGTTCATAGATGGCGTTACTTTAAAGTTTGGTAATTTCACGCTCATTTTAGTATAGTTACGCAGATGAGAGCTTCGATACACCATAGACAGTCAAACTACGGTCACCATCTTCTAGTGTTGAAACAGTAGCAACCGTTTTATTCCGTTTATTATTAGATGTCGACCTTTCCAGCCTGATGATGCAAAAAAAAGGTTATGGGGACAACCTACTATGTCGTGATAGCCCAGAGGTTAAAAAGATTATCTTCTCGAGCACAAGGTCTAGGAAAAGGTCTTTTTTAATTTCATGTTTTGTCAATTGACTAACAGTCAGTGGCGACGTTAGACCAAATTTGGATGTCGGCCACATCAGCTTTGCGAGGATTCTTTCATTTCCCAGAAGAAGAAAATGTTTTAATTCTTATGAAATGATGACAAAAATTACATATACAAACATAAATTGAAATAGACGAACTTTTTGGCTTTTCAAGATTATATTATAGCTAACACCAGCTTTTCTGTCTCTAATGCAGAAAATTTTGAGAAGCAGGATGCAAGAGCGAGCGAAGTGGGCTCAATTATAGCACGCCGCCACGGGTGGTTTAAATTAGGTTGTATTTTAACCATTCTTACAGAAATAGAAGATATTTTGGTAAGTTATACAGAACATATTGATAATTAGGAGGATGCAGGACGTAAAAGCGAGCGTAGCGAGCTCGAAAATTAAATATTATTAAATACGAGTAACTAAACTTTAAAAATCAATCTGCCTAGTCTTTTCCCAGCTATGTTGGGGTTGGCTTCCAGTCTAACCGGATGCAGCTGAATACCGTTTTTCACATGAAGCGACTGCCTATCCGACCTCCACAACCCAGTAACTGGGTAATACAATACCCTTGGTAAGACTGGTTGTCAGACTTTCGGGCTTCTGACGTCGTTCGTCGTTACGGGTGTAACGACTGTCAAAGATCCACGAATGACAGCCGGGACCAACGGCTTAACGTGCTTTTCGAGACACGGAGGAGTCTTGGTATGGAAAGATGGTCATCCATCGACAGACCAACCCCGGGAAGCGTAGCTTAACCTGATGGATCCACCCATGCGGCTGTTATTATTTCGCCACGAGCTCCTCTAAACTTTTAATAACTAGTAAAACTTTTTTGCGAGGCACCCACAGGCACGAGGCCGTCGGCGGTGGAGGTCACCGACGTCGCCGACGCCTAACGCCGCCACTGCTAATAGTGAAGCAGTAATTCGTAAAGTAATATGTATTTAAATAATAGTTTATGGCCAACACTCCGTGTGAGGCAACCTACTTTAAAATTATTTAATCAAAATATCCAAGGTTGCTCTTCCAAATTACTCGAAATAAAGGGTATTTCAACAAGAACTTTGTTTTTCAATTGGGGCAACACCAAGAACGTGATAGTTTTGACCTGTAGTTTTTGGCGGTATTCGTAGTAGGTGCTTTGGCAATTGTTACAATGAATTCAATTTCGCTCGAAATTCGCATTAAAATAATTCAAATCCACTATGAAAATGGTCGTTCTGTTAAAGTTACATTTCGTAAAATTCGTGATATTTTCGGACAACATAATCGTCCTTCTGAGACCAAAAATTTGGCCTATTATTGATGACATGGATATCACTGAAAAGTGGTTTCAACAGGACGGTGCCACGTGTCACACAGCCAATGAAACGATCAATTTATTGCAAACCAAATTTCCCGATCGCATAATTTCGCGAAATTCAGCTGTTAAGTGGCCAGCCAGATCGTGTGATTTAACACCACTGGATTATTTTTTGTGGGGCTATGTTAAGGATAGAGTCTATACGGAGCCAATCGAATCGATTGCAGCTTTAAAACTCAAAATCCGTGATGTCATTGACGAAATAGACCCTCCATATTGCCAAAAAGTGATTAAAAATTTTGATGAAAGAATCAACATCTGTCAGCGTGGTCGTGGTGGACATTTGCCAGATATCATTTTTCATTCATAATTGCCAAACTTTTCTCTTTGTAATACAATACAAAAAATATTCATTTTCCTCCAAATTCTTTGTTTTATTTTGTTTTAGAAAAAAAGTTCAAACAAAGTTCTTGTTGAAAAACCCTATAGAATTGTTTTTGGAAAATACCAAGTTACCATTTGTTTAACAGAACATTGGTTAAAAGATCATCAAGTGATGTCAATGAATTATGAAAATTATTGTGTAGTTAGCCATTTCAGCCGAAAACGTATAATACATGGCGGGTCATTAATATTAATTAAAAATTCTATTAAATCGAAAGAAAGAAAAGATATCATCAAACTGTCTGTTGAACACAACATTGAATTGTCCTGTGTTGAGCTTGATAAGCATGTTGTAGTATGCGTATATAGACCTCCAAGGTACCAGAATCTGTAATGGAAGATTTATTAAAGAAAATTAGTACTAGTAGTAAGTCAATAATCATATGTGGTGACTTTAATATTAATTTGTTAGAAAATAACTCGAATACTGTTAGATTATTAAGTCTTTTTAGATCATTTGATTTTTCAAATGTTTTTATTGAACCAACCCGAGTGACAGCTTCTTCTGCCACCTGTATAGATAATATTTTTTGTAATTGTGCTTACTTACACAAACAAATTGTAGACAAGTTGCCATCAGATCACAATGGACAAACAACAACATTTTGCTCCTACATACCTTTACAAAAAACTCAAATAAGGTTTAGGGCAATTACATGTGAAAGTTTAGAGAAATTAAATAATTCTTTGCCAAGTAGATTATGTGTTCAGAGTTTTAATAATATAGGTGACCCAAATGAGTTCTACGCCGAGTTCTTTTCACTATTAAACACGCAATTTAATGACACTTTTCTACTAAAGACTAAAAATATTTACACAAAGTTCTTATTTAGTGATTGGGCGACTCCAGGTATTTGTAAAAGCAGGGAAAAACTATTTGAACTTTATGGCCTAAAGCAACATACGAATAATACAAGCTTTCATAAGTATGTTGCAAAATATTCAAAAACTTTTAAAAGTGTGTGCAAAATAGCCAAAACCCTTTTATATTAGCAATAAAATAAAATCAGCTGATGATAAAATAAAAATTACCTGGCAAATAATAAATAATGAAACAGGTAGGAAAAAACAGCGAAATACTGAATTTAATTTAGAGACTGCACATGGCACTATCAACTCAGATGTAGAAATAGCTCAGGAGTATGAATTTTTTTTTGCTAATATTCCCCTTAAAACTACTGAAGCTTTAAATTCCTCACCAGCGCTTTCTGCTGCCTTACTTAGACAGAATGTGAAGGCATGCTCTTTGGAGTTTAGGTTTCAGCATACAAACCCCCAGGCTGTTATAAAAGCTTTTAAAGATCTTAAAATTAAAGCAAAAGAAGATCTCTGGGGAATGTCTGTAAAAGTCTGTAGATCTATTATCGAAACCATTGCGCCCTAGGGGAGACCGAGGGTAGTTGAAACAATTTTGACATTTTAAATCATACACAAAATTCTACAAACACTAATCGTATGAGTTTAGTGCCAATCGATAGTTTATTTCTTACACTTTCAAATACCTGTCACAAAGAACGTGTAAGTATGAAATATGTGGTGAAAAATGAACTTTAATGTAACAAGTCATTTTGTTTCAACTCCCCTCATACCGAGGTATGTTGAAACAGGGGTCGAGGTGAGTTGAAACAGTTGATATTTTAGTAGAATTAAGGGTTGTAAAGTGGAAACGACGAGACAATTTGAAGGTATTTATTAAAATAAAACATTCTAACATATTTTACAATATTTTGTACTGAACTAATTGAATCTTTAACGAAATAATCATCACTTCTTATTAAATTCCCAAGAAATGAACATAAACTACGTAGTATGATACGCGATCAGAATTAACAAATTATAATATTAATTAAAGCAACAAGTTTAGAATCTACAATCATATTCTTACAAAACTAAATCTTACTGACTCAATTATTATCAATTTTCAGTCGATTAGAATCACT
Organism: Xanthia icteritia; assembly: GCA_949128155.2. Taxonomy (NCBI): domain Eukaryota; kingdom Metazoa; phylum Arthropoda; class Insecta; order Lepidoptera; family Noctuidae; genus Xanthia; species Xanthia icteritia. The sequence continues at coordinate 13,062,260 of OX421958.2, read as the reverse complement.
ACAATCAGTCTTAATATTTCTTATGAAGGAGTCTAAATTTAATAATAATAATAAAAAAAAAAAAAAAAAATATTTTCAAGGCAAAAGCAAGGCAAAGGCAAGGCAAAGGCAAGGCAAAGGCAAGGCAAAGGCAAGGCAAAGGCAAGGCAAAGGCAAGGCAAAGGCAAGGCAAAGGCAAGGCAAAGGCAAGGCAAAGGCAAAGGCAAGGCAAAGGCAAGGCAAAGGCAAGGCAAAGGCAAGGCAAAGGCAAGGCAAAGGCAAGGCAAAGGCAAGGCAAAGGCAAGGCAAAGGCAAGGCAAAGGCAAGGCAAAGGCAAGGCAAAGGCAAGGCAAAGACAAGGCAAAGGCAAGGCAAAGGCAAGGCAAAGGCAAGGCAAAGGCAAGGCAAAGGCAAGGCAAAGGCAAGGCAAAGGCAAGGCAAAGGCAAGGCAAAGGCAAGGCAAAGGCAAGGCAAAGGCAAGGCAAAGGCAAGGCAAAGGCAAGGCAAAGGCAAGGCAAAGGCAAGGCAAAGGCAAGGCAAAGGCAAGGCAAAGGCAAGGCAAAGGCAAGGCAAAGGCAAGGCAAAGGCAAGGCAAAGGCAAGGCAAAGGTCAGAAATTAATGCTCAAATACCTACCGGGGTCTGAAAGACCCCGCGCGAGTAATTAAGGGTTAATGTACACCACGTAAAACAAAATAAACTTCTCAGTTCTATAGATGCAAACCTATGAGAGATAGACGAACTGACCGAAAGTGGGCAATGTCGCAAATAGCTGTCAAATATTTCGTTGTTTTGATTAATTTGGCAATATCACTATGGAAATATAAAATATGGCTAACTAGTGAACTAAAATATTGATTATGAAATGCAATAATTAATATCGTAATATATATATCTATATATTTTATCGTAATGTATATTTAGTTATAGATGTAAAAAAAAATATTTGGAAACTTTCCAAATGCCTCTTTTACACCGTTAAATTCAGTGTTGTAATTGCAATTCATTATTTGTAACAATAATCTCACAAATGTGTAAATTTCGCGACTCGCCATACCTCTATCTGTCTTCCTTTTATAATCAGTAGGCATACTGAAACAAAATTAACAAAAAAAAAGCATAAACCACACCGTATTAGCAATCACCCATACAAAACTTAAGCGAGGTGAGTTGAAACAGTCTGTTTCAAATCCCCTCAGTGAGAAAAATCCTGCCAATCTTTATACAACCAAAAATCCAGAAGCAAAACACAAAGAAATTTGTTTTACCAGTGCCATGGTTTCAATCGTTAGTTAATGTGCTTTCGAAACATTTAAAACCCAAGCTAAAATACAAACCCATTATCAAAATACAGGTATCTTAAAAAAACGTTTAAAACTTACTTTTCACGATTTTTGCGACGTGGCAGCCACAACGACTCAACCGCGTGTCTGAGGCACGGACGCGAACTGCGGGGCCCGGCGGGTGGTGGGGAGCGGCTGATTTTTGGCGGAGCCAGATCGCTAACGTTTTTAAATTCCGCGAAATCAGTGTTGTTTCAAATCACCTCTGTGTTAAAACCCCTCGGTCTCCCCTATTTAGCTTTCATATTTAACACCAATGTAGACCAAGTCTTTCCGGATCTCATGAAACACATTAAAGCAGTTCCATTGTTCAAATCCGGTGATAGTAAAGAACCCAAAAATTATAGGCCTGTATCAATTCTACCAGTTCTCAGTAAGGTGTTTGAAAGGTTGATGCTCAATCAAATTTTACGTCACTTTAATAAAAAAGTTTGGCAATTCTGCGTGCTATGTCGGTTACCTTGGTTCTCCTACGGATCTCTTCATTTCTGATTCGATCACGTAGGGAAACTCCAAGCATAGCCCTCTCTATTGCCCTTTGGGTGAGTTTTAGCCTTCTGATAAGGCCCATTGTGGGCCACCACGTTTCAGTGCCATAGGACATCCTCCAACACGCACTGGTCAAAAGCTTTCGTCTTGAGACTGCGGTATGTGTGACCGGTGGGACGAGAAGATGTTGCGTAGCTACCCAAACGCTGCCCAGCCGAGCCGGATTCGACGAGTGACCTTTTTCTCGAAATTGGACCTACCAAACTGGACAGTTTGTCCTAGGTAAACATACTCGTCCACAACTTTGAGCGTAGCGTCTCCGATCTTCATGAGAGTGGGTCATACATGGGTATTTGACATGTCAGGTCATGACAGGTCTCGTGGTCGAAAGCGCGACTGCTGAGCGTGGGGTCCTGGGTTCGATTCCTGGGTCGGGCAAAGTGTTATTGGGTTTTTCCATTAGGAATTTCTTAGTAACAGCCCAAAGTTTGGAAGTTGGCGGTGTGATACCCCCCTCGTGCCTCGGAAAGCACGTTAAGCTGTTGGTCCTACGTCTGATCTCTCTCCGGTCGTGTCGGATTGCTGTCCCATCGGACTATGAGAGTGAGGAAAGAGAAAGTGCACCTGTGTCTGCGCACGCATTTGTGCACTATAAAATCTCCCGCGCCGAAAGCTAGTCTCCGTTGAGATTGGCCGCCGCGGCCGAAATACGGTCTGGACGACTATATATTTATCCGACGTTAGGAAACACTGAACTCATCTAGTTTTAAAACACAGTTTATTTTTGTCTTGGTTTTTTTAAATCGATTTACAGAAATAAATATCGTCACGTCCACGGCAAACTTACGAATCTGCAGTTTTAGTGAAATCGACATTGTAATGAAAAACTGTACACACCATGGAAAAATAACGATTTTTTATCTGTGACGGTTACAGAATTCAAATTCTTCGAATCTGCGTATTATGTTAATACAACCATGGTAAACTCACAAATTCACATAGAGTTTTATCGTACCTAGTAAATTTAAAATTAAAGAAGTTAATAGATATTTAGTCATACCCTGGCAAACTCCAATTCAATTGAAACCACTTGAAACAACCAATTGAAACTTCGGTGAACTTACGAAAGAACCACTTTCGTAAGTTCACCGAAGTTTCAATTGGATATTTTTATTATGTTAGTATTATTTAGTAACAAAAGTACCACTTTCGTAAGATTGTCAGGGTGTGAATAAATATCTATTAACTTCTATGTATGATGAATTGATGATGTAAACTGCCGAATGTGCATTTATTTCTGATACTTGTAAAATATTGACAATCCGTTGACAATATAAAAAAGGACCATTTTGAAAACCAAATGTACCGCGGTACCTTTATATATACCTGTTACAAAAAAAAGTTATCATTGATGCTTGCTTTCAAAACGCTCCCCTGTAAAATGCATTTTCTACAGATTCGTAAGTTTTTCGTAGAGGTGACGATATCATAAGTATTTCAATATATACCAGAGCTTGTGGTGAGTTGCCATCATAGAGAGAGAGAGAGAGAGACGAAGCAGAAATGTGAGTCTCTTTGTACTGACACCACATAAACACATGAACGCTGCGTGGCGGAAGAAATACGTATTTGGTGGTAGTAAGTACTTCCCCGGACATTCTAGTAACAAGATCAAGCTGGAAAGGTCGACAACCAAACTTTAACAGGACAAAACTGTTGCTACTGCTTCAACACTAGGAAAACGGTGACAGTAGTTAACTGTCTATATTGTATCTAAGCTCTTATCTGCCTACCCATAGTAAAATGAGCGTGACATTATCAAAATTGAAAATAACGCCATCTATGGTAGTATATTTGAACTTCTTTCACAACTTGCAAGATACGAGGCGCTTCTTTTGACAAGCAATGTGTGTTCATTATTTTGCTATCGCCTCATAGATGGTGCTTGCTTTCTAGTTTTACTATTGCCTCATAGATGGCGCTACTTAAATTTTCATCTACTTAATTCTTAACTTGTACTTACTGTAAAAGTACTAAAGACATCAGGAACAGGGTGTAAAGTTAGCCCATCGTCCATAGAAAAGGGATGATCCTCCGACCAGAAGGGTGTTGTGTCTGGTGAACTACTACCCGATTGATGTCGGGACATTATACCTACGAGGGAGACATTGAACTGAAACTGAAACACTGAAATCAAAAACTGAACAAACTAGCAAGTTATTAGTTTTATCATATATTTTCAAAATAGTGTCCATTTACATCAACAAATCGCTGCATCCGATGGAACCACTGAGAAAAGCACTTTGCCAACTGTCCTTAGGGGTCCCTTCGATGGCATTTTGAAACGCAGCCACTGCTTCCTCGGCGTCCATAAAACGTTTTCCTCGAAGTTTTTCTTTTATTTTCGGAAATAAATAAAAATCGCAAGGTGCAAGGACGGGGCTATAGGACGGGTGACCACGTTACCAAGTAGTCGATTGTTTGCTTGGTGGTGTGGGACGAGGCGTTGTCGTGGTGAAGAAGGATTCTAGTGCGAGGTAGTTTCTCCCGAACTTTTTCAAAGACAAGTGGCAAACAATTATTAGTGTACCACTCTGCAGTAACTGTTTTTCGATCCTCTAAAACAAGTGTTGCGTAATGACCTGTCCTTCCGAAGAACGAGGCCACCATCTTTTTTCGCACGCTTCGACCTCTCTTCACTTTACTTGGCAACTCCTCGGAAGGAAACACCCAGATAGCAGACTGTCTCTTAGTTTCAGGATCATAACAATAAATTTAGCTTTCGTCACCCGTAAGTATATCGACCACAGCATTTGAGTCACCTCCGTTAAATCTTTGGACCATTTCACGACACCAATCAACACGACGGAGTTTTTGGGCCTCTGTCAAATTATGAGGTATCCACCGGGCACAAAGCTTCCTGACCGCTAAATGTTCATCATGGAGGATTTTGTGCACTTGACTCATACCGATGCATAAGCTTGTCCGAATCTGCTGAGAAGTCACTCTTTTGTCAGTCTCTATCATACGCCGCACAACACTGATGTTATCTTCAGTCGTCGCCGTAGAAGGCCGTCTCTCACGCAGATCATCGGTGAGATTAGTGCGACCACGTTTAAACTCATTAAACCAGTTGTAAACAGTGGCACGAGATGGGGCTTCATCGTGAAAGGCCAATTGAAGTCTATCATAACTTTCTTGTTGACTTAAATGACATCGAAAGTCATAAAAAATCATTGTACTAAAATTGTCTCGCGCTCTAAATTCATGCTGACGTGACACAGACAATTTTCAATTTACCACCAAATCGTAAATAAATGACAAATGAATAAAATACATTCACAACAATATTGGCTAAACCTTCAGCTAAACTTTCAGTGTCACCCTCGTATGTACGAGTATGTTAGTCGCGCGGTAAACCCAGCTTGCGCGATGCAGAATTTTGCGTGACGTCATCGTCAGTGCGATGTAGTAGTTCGCATGTGGCGATGTACTTAGATGCCGCCACAGTAAGAACAGACATAAAGTTCCCATAAAAAAGAATTTTTATTGGTTTCAAAATGAAAAATACACCTTTTGTATAAAATTTTATTTAAAATTAAATGCCCTCGATTCATAAATTAATAAATGCATTTCCTCGCTTAAAATTACATAAATATAATAGTTAAAAGCACCACAGGGGTCATATTACGATAAATATGAAAAAAAAAAATACACACTGCTGTTTAACATTAACACTAGCGCCTCTACCGAGTTATTTTGGAACTAGATACATTTTTATCCCAATTTACCGACAATTTTGAATTATTTGAAAGCTGTCAAAATACGAGTACCTACAGCAATGAGTTTGATAGAACAAATATTTCTATAGTTGTTTTTAAACAAAGACAAAAAATTATTTACATATCAAATTTTAAAACAACAAAGATGTTTTGAAAACATATTTTTCTTACAATCGAGTATTTAAAGTCAGATTTTATGCATTTTCTTAAAACGCCATTTTAAACAAAACTTATTAAGAAAATAAATTAAATGAACAAACTGCTTGCAGTTTTTCGATTAAAAGTATAAATTACATAATATTTAATTCTTACTGGCAATTTTCCTACTGATAAAAAAAATCATCTTTCGTCCTTTTACATCGCTGCCGCTGCTACGTTTAAATATGTTATTTATCCTAATACCGACAATTATTCAGTACGTTATAGTTTAATCTGTAGCCTTGTTCTGGAATATCATCAGTTACTAAGTTGTCACTGTGGAAATGTACGTAGAGCGGTCCAGGTGGCGTTGCTGTAAAGAAAAGTCTTCATTAGTATCATTATCATTCCATAACGTAATATCAGCGCGGTTATTACGTAACACACTAACTATGACAATGCCTTTCATTTTGACAATTCAAAAACATTCATTGCGTGATTTACGTTTTTGAGCAGATGAATTTTTCAAACCTATGAGGCAATGGATGAGAAATTTCCTTTAAAACCTTGGCCTATTTACCCCGAAGGGTTAGGCTGACAAGTCCGCCCACATTTCACCACTTATATTTAAGTCCCATGTAATAGGGGGTGAGTCTATAATTGCTGTCCATCAACCGGGTACAAATCCAGACTCCGGGCTGCTACAGAGAAATTCCTGATGGGAAAACCCCAAAAATCTACCCGCCCCGGGAATTTAACCCAGGGCTTCGTCATCACCTACTAATAGCAGTTTATTGCTGACTATTGGCCTCTCCAAATATACATCATTTCACTCGATCCTTGGCTACTCTCATCCAGCTACTACCAGCCACCATGCGACCAGGCGACCGTCGCCCCATTGAGAAATAAGTAGAAATAATATAGTCTGAGTTGCTCAGGCTCATTTGTACCACCAAGAAGCGTTGCTGTTTTCCGACTACCGGTTCGACAAGCGTTGATGCTGGTGACACTACAAGCACATGGCACACTAAAGCTGGCTTCTCACGGTCCGTGATATTGCGGATTATCACGCACGGCCAACGACCACGGAGAGCCACGCACCGCACACCAAGGCTCTTCCAACGGTACGTAAATGTAAAGTGAAAGAGAACTCGAATAGGCTGCTTCCGACAGTCCGCGATATTGCGGACAAAGGCGGATCAGACCGCGCGGACGACGACCACGAACAGCCACACACCACACACCAAGGCTCTTCCAACGATGCGTGTCGGTCTGTGTCTTGAAATTCGAAAAAAATTTGTGATTCCAAAATGCATAGTTAAAAATCATCATCTGCCTAGCTATTTGTTAAGGGCGTATACTACCTCAAATTGCTTAGCTTGATCCGCCGTTATATCGAAAATGTACCTAGACCCAGGGGCTTAGACTGCGTTGTCACGATTTGTCACGACGTTGTAAAGATTTTCATTAATTAGATTGGGGTTTTGGGCTTTCAATCTGACCAGCTGAATAACAGTATTTTACATGGAGCGACTGCTTGTCTGACCTCCACAATACAGTAAGATTGATAACTTATAAACATCAAACACATACAGGCAATAATCTGATCGGTGGCACTGTTTCCACAGAACTTGGCTCCTCTCAACCCTTCTTCTGTCACTGCTTCTGGTATAAATAAGTAGTCTTCTGACTGGGAAACTCCTCTAGTGATGGGGTTGCCTTGACAGTCAGTGTCGACGTATAGGTTTTCGTCATTACGGTAAGCTAGGTTGAAACTCGCTGATGAGAACCTGTGAAAGAAAGAAAGATTATGTAATGAGAACAATAATTATTTAAAAGTGTAAGTGTACGGCCTGAGTGAAAAAGTGTCCGGCGGTGCAAAGAGCGTTCGTCCAGTGGCCTTAATGCACGCTTACTTTAAGTTGAATTTCTTTAACAATATCTTCGAATGAAATGGCGCACACACTGCCATCACTTTGCTAGTTTTAGCATGTGTGTGTGTGTAGCACCGGACGCTCGAGCCGAGCGTGCACTCAGTTCGTACTTAGCACACGTTCGCACCAGCCCAGCGCGTCAAGAAAACATACTGTTGGATATTCAACTCTCGGCGCTAAGCAGAGCGTTGAAAATCCAATACGCGGAAAACAATCGCCGCGATAAAAAACTGTTCTCGCTCCCCGCGCCGCTGCCATCGAGAACAGTTCCATATAAAACTATGCATTTAAACGCGCTGCTGTCGGCGCCGCCCCGCTACCCGCTGCCGCCGAGAATACGTATTCTCGGCGGCAGATTGATACTAAGAGCGATGCCACACGGTCGTTGCCAATGTGTTGCGTCGGCGCTGCGACGCCTGTACGGTGACGCTCCGTACTTCTACCTATAAATCTGAGTGTCATGCCACACGGTGCGTTAACGACGTGTGGCGATGGAACTCGTGCAGATCGCCTAGGGAGACGAAGCGGGGAGCGGTGCTGCGGTGAGACCACGGAGTGACAACGGACGCAGAGGCGGCTGTCTCGACATAGATAGCGATCGCTGTACGACCGAATTCGGTCGCAAAGTCTTAATGGCATCCCTAGACGGTCAAAATTACTTGACAACCTCGAAAAAATCCCGTGCTTGTGAGCACGTCGCGCGCGTCTATTCGGTCGCATAGCGATCGCTATCTATGTCGAGACAGCAGGGGCGGCGCAGTATTCACGGCACGCAAACTTAGAAAGAAAAAGCCTACATCGACGCTGCGACGTCGGGACGTCTCCCTACGTCGTAATCATTACGCTACGACGACGCAACATATTGGCAACGCCCGTGTGGCGTCGCTCTAAGGGGATGGATAGGTAAGTATGGTTTAGAGTACGCCATAACAGAAAGACTAGGAAATTGAAACTAAACACATAACATACTATCACGCCTGTATCCCCCAAAGGGTTAGGTAGAAGTGTAAATAGTTCTTACACCCACATTTCGCAAGTTATGTTTAAGTCCCATGTAATAGGGGGCGAGCCTATTACAATCTAACGGGCACAAATCCAGATTCCAGGTTGTCACTGAGAAGTTCCGGACTGAAAAACCCAATAACACTTTGCCCGACCTGCGAATCGAACTCAGGACCTCATAATCAGAAGTAGCGCTTGCGACCACAGTCACTGCATGCTTTTGTTTTGAATTATTGAACTTACTTGATACCGCAGACATCAGAACTCTTCTTGAAGCAAGTGGCATACTGCAGGTTAGCTATGTACGGGCCGGCTCCTCTGTTGTAGTTGAACGATTCAAAGGTTCCTGAGCGATCCGGGTAGTATTGCAGACAACCGGGCGGTGCTAGAGGGAAAAAAAAGACAAATCATTTACTCTGTTTTATTCCGTGGGTTTTGGAATTAATTAATTTTAAAAAAAACTGGGGAAAAAATTGAGCATCCCAAAACTTATTTAAAGGAATTCCCATTCTTTAATCACATGAGGTTTTTTAGGCCACTTTTATATAAAATTTAATAATGCGTGCATTTTTTTTATATAAAATTTTTTCGTCGCTAAAAAAATACACATGATTGTCACATTATCCCCCATCATCACTATAGTGATTTTTTATGAACCCCTCCCCCCCTTTGCAAACCTCACGTGATTAAAGAAGACCTTAGGTAAATTACGTGCGGTATCACGGTCTATAGTTTGGCCGAGACCCCTGTTTCGCGCACTAGGAATGCGAGGCGAAGCGGGGGACAGCGTTGACGAATAAGCGAATTACGAATTAGCGGCCAGCACTGCCTCTCCGTCTCACCGCGCACATACCTGGTGCAGAACAGCGGTCCCGGTCAAACTATACTAAAAATATTCGTGCCGTCCAAAGAGCGTTAAACGGACCGCCTTCAAAGCCGTCAGTTTCTTTCTATACTTCATTTACGTCGCACTACGACAACAGTTCGATAAACGGTGACACGCTTGGTTTGTATGGAACTCGTAGTAACAATAACATATCTAACAGCAGCTGCCGAGAAGTCTCCGTGCTCTGTTTATGTAATTCTTTTGGACAAGAATAGGCAGAAGAAATTTTATGTTATTTTTATAATTTTTTATTGAGTAAAAACAAAACTTGCTAGTATACACAGCTTCTATGAAAGTTATGGGTAGTAGTTTTTGAGAAAGTAAACTCACCAATGAGGTACTCGTCTCTGTCAGCTGAAGAACTGAATGGCGTTGATGGCAGATTTCCTGTGATGGTTTCTAGAATACCGTCACGGTATTTACTGAGGACAAAACAAAACATTGTTACAAAAAAATTATGACGAAAAAAGCTGGACTCTCTTCTTTGGGCAAAGAATCAGAATTGCTGTCTATTGCTAAAAGCGTTGTGCAGATTTTTTATGTGTAACATTTTTCCTTTCGCTTTCCTGTAATCTGTGGGAGTGATTTCGTGAAAAGGGACGGAAGTTGTAACAGGATGCCGTGGAAGCGTGCGCTATTTGACTTTACCAATGAGCGCGCGCTGCGCTAGAGTTGGCCGTCAGATGGTACCAACCCATTTTCCGAGAGGACTGGGCTTACTAGGTTTACTACTTTGGTACTGCCAGTCAAGATGTCATCTTGGTTGATATGCGACTACTGTAAGGCTCGCTCGTTTCTTTTTAATCACACCATTGGATTGAATAAATATAATAATTTATTTGAATTAGGTATAAGTAGTAGGTATAGTTACGCACGACGATTTATCAAACTATAGATTTCGAACGAGGACAGCATAAATTGGAAATATATGTAGAATAGCTTGGTATATCGTCGTCTGGGAGTGCTTAAAAACTATTTCTTAGTGCACCTTGGATCTTCATTGGCTAGCCATGCTAGTCAGTCACTTAATGTTTTATGTACATGTCCAGTTTTGGCTTCCTATGACAGCGGTTCTGTCATATTAACACGGCCGTCATAAAAATCAGTCATTTTCATCAGTATTTGAGGTGTCAAAAAACGTTATGTACTTGGACAGCCGTTATTGCATAACCGTGCAACGCTTTCTTAGGAAACCAACGCTGTACAGAAAACAAAATGGCGCTACAGTACTTACCCCAGAGTATTGAAGCACTCTAGTTGGGTGACCTTGATCTTCCAGGTCGCTTGAGGCAGGTTCGGCTGTGTGCTACGATCAGCAATCTTGAAGTTGATGCGGATGGCGCGGCTGTTCGTCGATGCGTTCACTCTGACGTACCCTGCGAAGGAAAGATTAAAGTTATTGTGGAGTTTGAAAAATAGATAAAAGGTATTATTATGTTTTTTTTGTAGTAGTACTCACAATGCTGTCCATTATTGTCTCCACAGAGGGGCGGCAAGAAGTCGGAGTTAGCTTGCAGGTTGGTCACTTGGAAGATGTCATTCCTGCAGGTGTAACCTGGACGGTGAGTTACGTTCTCTACTGGATCAACCTGCAAACGCCATTGATTTAGTTATAATATTACACGTAGATGGTCCCTCTCTTTTTAACCGACAAAGTCAGACGATAGCCCTTGGTAAGACTGGTTGTCAGACTTTCGGGCTTCTGACTACCCGTAACTGCTGTCAATGTTCTATCAATGAGAATAGACTATTAAAGGCTGATCAAACTTACAGTGGTAGGTGGAGCTAGGTTGAAGGTTTCGAAGTCAATCCTCATTTGGCAGACGTTATTGTTGTTGATCTCAACGTTGTAGGAGCACTCGAGACCTGAGGATTCTTTGCTCAGAGGCGGGTTGATGAAGACTGCTACCTTCGTGTCGGTGCGGACGTCACAGGCATTTACTGGAAAGGGAAACATTTCTAGTATAAACTATCTCTCGTTCCTCATCCATAATATCAAGCTTGTATTCCTCATTAGAATACAAGCGTGCATAATAGGTAGAGGTGTACCTCTGCCTGACCCTATGACTTGGAGAAGCAGCCTTGGCAATACCGAAGGAAGAGAGCAGAGGTCGGTCGCCAACACGATGGTCCGACCAAGTAATAGAAGCTACGTCCTCAAGCAAATTTCAGCAGGTGGTGATGGCAACTTCGAACCAGAGTCGATGGAGGCAGATTGTCCGCTTACCGGACCGTGGTCACTGGACCCATTGTCCAGTGACCACGGTCCTCAGTAATGAGAAACAGATTGAAGAAAAAAATCCCTACGACTGCACCATTCATAGTGCAGACAAATTTCTCCAATTATGTTTGTAAGCCAAGTCTATTGTACGAATTCATGTGCCAGGTTGCTACTGATAAACCCAATAACACTTTACACTTTTAACCCAGGACCTCATGTTCAAGTCTCTTTTGCAACCAGGCAATTTCAATAGGAAAACAGTTTTTTTTTTCTGTTTTATAAAAAGATCTGCTTTATAGTGTCTCCAAAGTTTATTGAGTGATATTAATGCCCGGGCACAATAGTTACGATGGTGGTGTGCTCAGGCGCAGGGCCCTCTCACAGAGAGAAAGCCTGAAAGTAAAATCATTTATTTCAAGTACGCCATTAAAAGGCACTACTCAAGTAAATAAATATAATCGATTTCAGGCGCCCCCTTCCAAAATGTAGTTTCGTATGGAGAAGAATGGGCACGAAACTCCACCGTTACACTTTTAAAATGTTTTAAGTACAATATTTTTTATACGTTAATTATATAATTATACAACATGTAAAAAAAACCCTGTGTTGTTAGGTATCGTACTGAGAGTCTATTTAAGTGGTAATTTTCAGGAAAATCGAAAAAATTCAAATGTAATAAATAAAAATTCAAATGGAATATTTTTTTTTTTCAATTGGGATTTTTACCGGGGTATTACATAGGGCGCGGGCGGCCGTCGTTTAGCGAGTGTCTACAAGTCATAGCTCTGTTGAAAAATTGCTCATTTTTAATGAATTTGGCGTAATTTTGGTACCTACTAAAAATTTGATTTTTAAATGGCAATAACTTTTTTATTTTCAATAATAATTAGATGTTAATGTTACTTTTAGAGAACGTTATTGCAATACCTATGAACCCCTTTCGGATTGGACAGAGTTTTTTTTTACATATAGTATGTGAAGACGATGCACCTGGAATAAGATACTGCAATAGGTAAAAATAATTTAAAATGAAGCAACGACAAATAAATTAATTATGTGATGAATGGTGCTCACATATTTACAAACATTGTCAAAGTTTAATATATTCCTAAAATTTTAACAAGTAATACTAATAAGTCAGTGTGTGTGTGAGTTCAAGGAATCACAGAATGTAAAATCAATGTCATAAAAATAATAAATTGTACAGTTAAATTAGCAACCAGTTTGATTTTGTCTCGACTCTAAATTGTCTTATGGAGCAGGACCAGCACGTTTCCAAGCATTTTTATCTTGGTTATAATCCGCTAATTTGTAATATGCTTGGTTACAAATTACAAAGTGTACTTTTAATATGAGTTTATTTACTAAAATTGCAACTATACCACAAAATATTTTGTTGTAACATTTAGCACAGATGTATGTACTTTAAATAAACTGAAAAATGTTTGATCTATTTTATCTTTATTTCTAATATTAAATTGATGTCTATCACTAATTTTATTAAAGAGATGTAGATTTTTTCTTACATACATAATATTTTCATAAATGAATTGGCAAGGTACGGTCATAATATAATCTTTTTAAATACATAGGTCCCTGAGAGATTCGCCGCGACATAGATTATAAATGGCTCTGACAGATTTTTTTTACCTAATAAAGATGGATTCAATGTCAGCAGCCCGACCCCACAGTAAAATGCCCTACGCCATAATGCTGTGAAAGTAGCTAAAATAAACCAAACGCGCGGTTTCTACATTTGTTAACTGTTAATATCTTTCTAACAGCATAATCGGCCTAACTTAGCCGCCCCGCAAGAGATGTTATATGAGGTCCCCATTGTAATTTCTCGTCTAGCGTAATTCATAGGAAAACCGTTTGATTAATCAATTCCAGTTATTCTCCATACTATATGATGTCACATTCGTTACTTCTGACATTGGGTAATTTAAATAAATTGCATTTTTTTTTTTTACTTAGTAGGTACCAAATTATTTACCGTAAACCAATCTTGGAACTGAAGATTTTGTGACCTATCTGCACAAAACCACATCTTCGGTTGATCTTGGAGTAACTGGGGTAAATCATTAATGTAAACTAAAAAGAGGAAGAAAGGACCCAATATCGAACCTTGAGGAACGCCCATTGCCATTTCAGACGCTAATGAGTTTATGCCATTTACTTCAACTTTAACCTTTCTATCTTTCAGGTATGATCTTAGTAAAACAAATGAGCTGTATGCCTAATCCCATAGTACTCTCGTTTAGCCAGGAGTGTCTCATGGTTTACGCAATCGAACGCCTTCGACAGGTCGCATGAGATTCTCATGGCATCTTGTGCTTCTTTCTAGACGTTAAAATGTTCTTTATTAGGGTGGCATTGGCGTCAGTGGTACAACGCCCTTTGGTGAAACCATGCTGTTGTTCATAAAATATGTTATTTTTATTGAAGTGACGTAACTTTTGATTGAGCATCAACTTTTCAAACACCTTACTGAGAACTGCCAGAATTGACAGAGGCCTATAATTTTGTTGGGTTCCTTACAGTGGAAGCAATAAACTGATAATGCTATACTATAGTTATGTTTGTACTTACAAGAACAACAAGTAGCGAAGACCCCACAGAAGCCAATAGCCTTGCCTCCTTGCGTGTTGCACTGGTTCCTAGACAGGCAGACACCGCCGGATGACCTGTCATTGCCCTGACATTGTTCACCGTTGCCCATCGTGAAGATACTGGCTGGGTTCTGACGACCGGCTGTCGGGAGAAAAGGTAATGGTTATTAATATCCTATAAAATGGTATTTTAAGCTGTCATGTTAAATAAGTGGCCCCATTTATGTCCAAAGCCAGTGTGTTGAGGAAAAATAATAAAACACACAGTATTCCCGTTTTTTTTTCTTATTTTTTGTCTCACGATCAGTTGCCAAATAAATTTTATTCTTCCTTAAGTTTTCTTACAAGGTTATAGTTTTAAAGTGGACGTTGACAGTCGGAAGTATGAAACTGAATGTAAATTTTTTTCGGAACGAAGTGCCTTCGAGTTGACTGGTAGAAATCGTCAAGTAACGAAAAAGCGTTATGCGACTTTCTCTGTCTCTTTCTACTATACATAAGTGTGTGTGTGCGTGCGAGTATCGCGTAAGGAACTTCGTTCCTGAAAGTGGTACCCCAACAGCACATGTTTTTTTATGGACGTTAACGGCCACCAAGCTTTTGTAAACACTGATGCACTTTCTAAAGCCCATCATCATCAAATCATCAATGGACGTTAACGTCCCAACATTGATCCCTCTCAAAACCCACAATCCAGCAAAGGACATCAAAGTTCCAACAAAAGTAACAGTGGACGTTAACGTTTAAACAAGTGGACGTAACTGTTACTTACTTCTATAATTATGCCCATCGTCCACTACAGAAGCGCTGCTGTAACTGACAGCGCATATTAGTAGCACGTGAACTATCCTGTGTAACGCCATCTTGGATTTACTGGAACAAAGAAAATTATATAAAAGAAGTGCCTCAGCTGCCGGCGCTGTGTCCAGAATTGGCTGCCAGCGCCGGTTGCTGAACTACGCACGAGCCGAGCGAGCGAAGTGAGCTGTTTAAGTATCATGGGGGCGACGGGCGAGCCTATTGCCATTAACCGGGCACAAATCCAGACTCCGGGCTGCTACTGAGAAATTCCCGAGAGAAAAACAAAATAACACTGTGCCCGACCTGGGAATCGAATCCAGGAGTTCATGCTCAGCTGTAGCACTTGCGACCACTAGACCAACGAGGCTATCACAAAGAAAATGCTTTTCAAAAGGGGCTCGTGGCTAATGATAACAGCCGCACAGCTCGATCGAAGGTTAAGCTACGCTTGCCACGGTCCGTTCGCGGATGGGTGACCGTCCATTACATAACGTGCCTACATGCCAGGTTCTTCCGAAACCTGATGGTTAAGGACCCTATCATCTGTAGACCAAAAGACAACAGGGTTTACGAAAAAACTACCGAGTACATTTGTTTTTAAATCCACAACGGGGTAGCTCGTGGCCTGCATCTCACCTGATGGTAAGTGATGATCAGGCCGCGAAGGTGGAAGCGAGCTTCACCCGGAATCCTCAACCACAGAGGAACTGGCTATCTTACCTCTAACTGCCGAAACACAACAATGCTGCAACATTGTTATCATGGTGAGATAAGATGGTGGTGGTTAGCCAGGCGGACTCAGAACGAGCCCTACCACCAACCAAACCGAGCAGAAAATTTTGCTACCACTGGGAATCGAACCCAGGACCTCCTAATCTGAGACAGGTGGTCTAACCACTAAACCACAGAGGCGGTTTTCAAAAAGGAAGCCTACTCGCAACATTGATAAACAAGCATTGAGCCACTGAATTAATTTTAATTAATGTATTAAACTCAGATTAGTCATATATTTAATGTCTTGAGGAAACTCCTTATCGTTACTAACTGGTATAACCACTAAATAGAAACACTAAATTAAATATGTTCCCGTTTATAAATGACTAAATTACATAGGAATGCTTATCTTTTTTAGTCCGGACAATTTTAAAAACTAATGAACTTAGGCTAACTATAATATAGGTATCATTTATTTGAAGTCATAGTTTCAGATAATTACTTTTTCGTGCTTTGTATTTAAATAAAAAACCAAAATTTAATATAACCGTAATTATTTATTTTAAAATATCGTGTTTCTACCTGACCGTACAAATCACCGTAATCGGGAGTATTATTATTCGGGGCCAGTTGACTCGGGTCGAGCTTCACCAACCCATTACACAGGCAACCTTGACTTTGACTGAATCTTCTCACAAAACTGTTTTTTTATCGTTGTTTTTTTAATCTATGTGGAATGGAACCGGCAAACAACTAACTAGAACTACACCCTCTGCGTAACACACTTTCAATCACAATCTGAATGATTTTGAAGGCTATTGCTAATCCATTGCATTTTATATGTTCGAAAAATTTGTCGGCTCAACAACGTAAATCAGGCAATGAATGTTGTTGAGCTGTCAAAATGAAAACCGTTGTTACTGTATAGGTCCGTGGTACAGAACGTTCCTCAAGTCCAGTTTGATCTTCAATCAGTCGATCACTGTTTGTGTTTAAGTAGAGAATTAGTATGAGCACCGGTCTTATTCCAGAACAGTAATCAATTTAAACTCATTATTCAGATAAATCTTGAGTCAAATCGAGCCTCAAGCAGAGATTTATACCGTTTGTCTATGCATTATGCATCAGCCTGCCTGTACCCTAATGAATACACGATCAATCGGAATTTCAATCGTTTTGAAACAAATTGCTAACCCATTACTACATAAGTTCGAAAAAAATTCTGCTCAACAACGTAAATAACGCAATGAATGTTGTTGAACTGTCAAAATGGAAAAAAAAATGTCGTAATCTTTTACGAAAATGTGCGTAATAAAGCTGTTTTCGTTTTCGGTTCATTTAATACACCAACTTTGTTTCACAGGATTAGAAATACTAAAATGTACCAAAAGTATCTAATTAATTAGGAAATCAGCGTTATTATGTCAGTCCCTTTTTTTTGGGTGGGAAATTATCAAATAACTTCTTCCGCTGTGGGCGGAGCGGGAGGGCGTGTCAGACTCTTACTGACTAAAACCCACCCGTGTTCCTTCCGTTGCCTGTACGTTGCCAGGGGCCACGGTATCCCTTTCGGACTTTCCCGCAACCCCGTATTATGTCAGTCCCCAATCCTAATACACTATTACCCCGTGCTGTTTGGTAAGTAGATGGCTATAAGTAGGTAAGTACCTATCATAAATTTCAGTTATAAAGACCGTTCCTAGGACCGTTCCTAGGACCGTTTGACTCATGGATTTATATTCCACATGACGTTATTTTGAAGTCACATGTAATAGGGAACGAGCCTACTGCCACCAACTGGGCACAAATCCAGGCTCCAGGCTGCTACTGAGAAATTCCAGATGGAAAAATCTAATAACACTTTGCCCGACCTGGGAATCGAACTCAGATCGTCATGCAGTGCGACCACTAGACCAACGAGGCAGTGACAGCTAGTTGTTTAAGTTTATTTGAGAGTTAACAATGGAATAAATTGAATAGTCTTAGTAGTTGTTGCCTCACACCAAATAAAAAACCAAGACATCATACCGCTGTGAACAATACAGTGAAGCATACCAAAATACCACCACACTACACCTACACCTCCACTCTGTACATACACGCTCACACGCACGCATTTACAACCACTGACAATCAAACTACACCTTCACTAAGTGCACACATGTTTACGAAACTGGCTTCGCGTCACTGTTGACAGCGCTGTTTTGGTTTCTTATTTGGTCTGAGGTTGTTGCATTAAAACCGGCCCTGGCTTACAATGATAATAATGTTTATATTTTTTACATTCTCGCTTGACATAATCACCCTATTATTTGAAATTATATACCTACAATTTAATTTCAACTCTTTATTAGTGGCTTTTGTGGACATGATCATTATTCAGATTTGTTACAGCTGTAATAGCAATCACGTCATTTCGTTTAAAATACGTTTGTATTAATTTATTTATCTTTATATAGATTCGCTTTTATTTTGTGAATGTGAGAACGCTGTAGGCTTAGTGAACTGTAGATTTGTTGACCATCATTATTCTGTTAAGTATCTGGTACCTACTTGTTGAAAGACCTACACTATCCTCTCATACCTAATAAAACTGTTATTTCAAAATATTGTAAAAACTAAATATTTTTAAAAGAGTAACAGTTTCTTGCCGGCTCTTCTCCATAGGAAACAACCAATTGGAACTGTGCACCTAGCTTCTGACGTTTCATAAGTCCCCTTGTAGTTTTATGTGAAATAAAATATTTTGAATTTGAATTTGAAAATAGTTAAGTTTAGAATTAAAAAATTTAGTAAAATTATGAAATACCACACAACAATGAATATTGATTGATTCCTATTTCCCCTTTCTTAACTGTTTCTCGTAAAAAAATATTCTTAGAAAATAATTGCTATTCATTTTATTCCCTTGTGTTATAATATATTGTTCCCTTGTGTTATAAAATATTGTTGCATGCCTAATAAATATTATACATGGATCACTATTTCAACTGTCACATCTTATTTTCTGTATCTGCAATCTATGCTTATTTTACTTTAGGTACTTTATTTAATTGAGCACAAAACTAGTATACACCCTAACAATATCCAAAAAAATCAAAATATTTTCTACATGCGTCTATTTAGGTATCAAAATCAAAGTGGTACATACGTGTGAGGTCCAGCGGCGTGTTTGCGGAAGTGTCAGAGTTATGCAACGCAGCATCTTATATAGAGGACGAGATGACCGCTACACGGAGAGATTGCGACACGAAAGGCTGTAGTACACAGAGTGATGAGCTTAAGATAGCTTGAAGCTCAGAATTTGGTTGGCTTGACCACTGCTGATGCTCAAAGAAAGAGAATCAGCTTTCATGTTAAAGTTCCATGTGATTAAAGTTACAGATGGTGAGCCAGACTCCATCTTTTTAGTAAAAATTACGCACGCCACTATTGCGGCGATAAGTCCTCTCTTTGAGGAGTGGCTAGAGAGGCGCCACCTTCCGCCTGACGCAGGTCCTCACCGGACACGGTTGTTTCGGGAGGTTCCTGTTTCGTATCAGGCGGGAGGAAACATCACTGCATGGATCGCCCGGAGGACACAAAGTCAAAGTCAAATAATTTATTTCAATTAGGCACAAAAAAGGCACTTTTGAACGTCAACATTTAAATAATAATTGATTCTAGTTGCCCCTTCCAAAAGGTAGTTTTCGTATGGAGAAGAATGGGCAAGAAACTCCACCGTTACTCTTTTAAAATGTTTTTACAATATCTTGTATACATCAATTATATTAATTATATGTGAAGACGATGCACCTAGAATAAGATTACTATACCACGTTAGGTAAAAATAATGAAAAATTAAGGAATGACAGATAAATTAATCATGTGATAGATGCATGGTGCTCACAAATTTACAAACATTGTAAAATTATACGATATTCCTAGCATTTTTACAAGTAATATAACTCAGTGTGTGAGTTCGAGTAATCACAGAATGTAAAACCAATATAAAAAAAAATATATATATATATATTATACAATTAAATTAGCAACCAGTTAGATTTTGTCTAGATTCTAAATTGTCCTATGGAGCAGGACCAGCATGTTTCCAAGCATTTTTATCTTGGATAATCCTCTAATTTGTAATATGCTTGTTTGCAAAGTGTATTTTTTATATGAGTTTTGAATTTTCTTTCATTTAATTCTAATATATCACAAGGTATTCAGTTGTAACATTTAACACAGTACCCCATAAAAGATGTATACACGGTTGAGCATACGGTGGAGGTCTCTCGCGCCTCAAAGAGATGTCAGCAAGTGAAGGGGTCCGATAGGACCGATGCCTGCCGGGGTTGCGGGAAAGTCCGAAAGGGATACCGTGGCCCCTGGCAACGTACAGGCAACGGAAGGAACACGGTTGGGTTTTAGTCAGTAAGAGTCTGACACGCCCTTCCGCTCCACCCAGAGCGGGAGAAGTTATTTGATAATTTCCCATCCAAAAAAAAAAAAAAAGACTCCGGGCTGCTGCTGAGAAATCCCAAAACACAATAAGTGATCTGAAGCACTAGACGGCCACGGCTCCGGTCAGTCGTGGCCGTCACTCTAGTGGTATTGTATGGTGTACGGCTAGTTGGCCGTTGAGACCAATTGCGCGATTCATATCGGTTTCTATAGTTTACCTGGTCGCGGTCGTGGTCATGGTCGTCTAGTGTACGACATTCTTAAATTAGCGAAACTCCACAGGCATGATGGGTTGATATCTGAACAAGAAATGACGAAAAAAAAAAAATTTTTTTGTTTAAACTTCATAGATGTACCTAATAGTATATTGTAACTGGTGACCTTAAGCTGAGGAGGACAGAGAGGGAGCGCAGGGCTTTGGCGGTGAGAGGCAATATGCTCGCTTGCAGCTTCTTACGTTGCACCAACGAGGCGAAAATAACACTTTTTTAAGCGTTCTGCAATACGACACAACTTAGATGTACTATCGGCAAAATTCGTAAAACCGATCACCATCCGAACTGTGTGCCTTCAAAATCACCAATTTATATTACTGCTTTTGGTGAAAATGATCTTTACGAAAACGCAGTAAGTTGGTAAGTCATATAAACGAATACATTCGTAACATTGAAATGAATGAATGAAAATTCTTAAATTGATGCTACATCTAAGTTGTGCCGTATTGTGTCAGTCGTTCTACTGGAGTGGCCTGTGGGTGAAACACAGCGAACCTACTGAGCCTCCGCACCCAGTATAATAACGCTTTTAGGATGCTGTTGGGGCTGCCGTGGCGCTGCAGCGCGTCTGGTATGTTTGCTGAAGCACGTACGGTTGGCTTTCAAGCCATCATGCGCAAGAAAGCAAACTCCTTGCTGCACTGTCTACCAAGCAGCAGCAACAGCGACGGCACGGTTGGCGCAGTGGTTAAGCGATTGACTGCTGCACTGTGTGTCGCGGGTTCGATTCCCGCACGGAACAAATATTTGTATGACCTGCAAGTAGTTGTTCCGGGTCTGGCCGTTTGTGTATGTGAGTATAAATGTTTGTAAACGCACCCACGATACAGGAGAAATTCCTAGTGTGGGGAAACGTTTTAAAAAAAAAAAAAAAAAACAGCATGCTATATGCTATTACTGCCCGTCTTGACTGTACTTTCCAAAATCTGTAGATAAGGACAGCCATAGGCATCAGTTAGGTAATACTAACATAATTTTAGGTACAATTCTGTTACTAAAACACTAACATTTTATGATTTTAATATCTAGTTTTTGTGATTATGTAATCTATATGCAGTTTCTCTGAAATAAATAAATAATTATATAAATAGGATTAAACAAAAAAAAAAACAATTTTATATTCACTTCTAGTATCTACCGCGGTCATTGACCCCAAATAAAAACATCAAACCTTTTTAATCGTATTTAGATGTCGAATCCCATCAGGTCTACAGAGTTCCGCTAGCTAATTTAACTAGACCTTATGTTATACATACCTACCTACCCTTCCGGAGAACATTGGCGTTAGTTTAATTATTTATATTTACTTATAAGTTTCGAAACAAACTAGCTTTTAAGATATTATGTTCCGTTAGCTATAAATACTGTTAAAAATATTTAAATTAGAACTGGACAGAACCGTTATAGAATTTGTCTATGGTATTTTTATTTAACGACGATAGAGATTTTTATTTAACGACGAGATATATTTTTTGAGGTTAGAATGCGAACGATCTTAAATTACGGGATAATTTAAGAGGGCGCGCAATGGTCTACTAGCGCCACTCCTTAAAAAAAATATTATCTTATGACTGGGAAGGAATTATGAATAACGAATTTTCTAATACCCTTTATAAAGTTTCATATTGAGACACGAAGCAACAAAATTCGATCTAAAGAAAAGGGGCTACATTCCTCTATTTAGCAAGTTATTTATAATTCATAATCATTTTTTAAAGGAGTGGCTCCCAATGGTTCTTAAGTGGCGCCCAATGGCCACCCATTGGGCGCCCTCTTAAGAACGTTCAAATACTAACCTCAAAAAAAAATCTCTAATAGTTTACCCATGGATTTAGCATTTACTATATTTTTTAGGTTTATTTAGCTATTTAAAATTTTGGAATGAAAATGGATCCAATCTCAAGAAAGACCCACACCGTTGGAAGAGACAGCACGACGCGAATCTAATAAAAAAATCTAAGAAAATTTCACGGTAGAACAATTACCAGTGTCGCGTCGCACGACAAGTTGCGCCAGTCTGCACGAGCCTTATCACTGCATCAGAAGCCGTTACAACACGATACAACACAGTAATATAAAGCCAGTTTTAGCGTGCCATGTGCTTGTAGTGTCACCAGCATCAACGCTTGTCAAACCGGTAGTCGGAAAACAGCGACGCTTCTTAGAGTTACAAATTTGTATAAACAAGTAAAATATCGCCGAGCAACTCGTAAGTGTGTCAGGCTATTTCTACTTATTGCTCAATGGGGCGACGGTCTTCGCATGGTGGCTGGTAGCAGCTGGATAAGAGTAGCCGTGGATCGAGTAAAATGACGTGTGATTAGGGAGACCAATACTCAACAGTGGACTGCTTATGAGTCCATAGAACCTCAGCTCAAATACACTTTTTATGTCGCTCACAACATTATGCTCGCAGACTGAGTGGGTTGCTGGCGGCTCCAAGGTGCCGATAGTTTGGGTAATTTATTTTTACGGTGACAATAATGGTGATTTAAAAAACATAATATGTGCTTTATAATTAGTTCAGTTATGATGCAGTTTCATGATCTAATTTGAAGTATTTTTCTACTATCGAAAATTTTATAGAAACGCGTTTTCGTCAAACGTATTTACTTGCTATTTATTTCAAAATGAATTCTGCATTATTTTCGATACAACGGAGGATCATGGTAAGCAATTTGAGGTATTATAGACTCTTAATAGGCTGATGGTGATGACGAAACCCTGGGTTAAATTCCCAAAGCAGGTTCAGGAATTTCTCAGTAGCAGTCCGGAGTCTGGCTTTGTACCATTGGCTCACCCCCTATTACATAGGACTTAAATATAACTGGTGAAATGTGGGTGTGCTCCTCAGCCTTACGCTTCAGGGAATACAAACAAACACCCACACGTCTTGCAATAACAATTCGAGGGTTTAAAGGAAATTCCTAATCCATTGCCTCATAGGTTTGAAAAGTCTGCTCAACAACGTAAATCACGCAATGAATGTTTTTGAATTGTCAAAATGAAAGGCATTGTCATAGTTAGTGTGTTACGTAATAACCGAGCTGATAATGATACTAATGAAGACTTTACAGCAACGCCACCTGGATCTCTGTATGTACAGACGCCAGGAGGTCAACCTACCCGAAACTTTCAAATATTCCCAATCAACTTTGAACCTTATCCTTAAGTGATAAAGTTGAAAATCTATTAAAGAAATTTGACAGACTGTAGTAGGTTGATGTGCTGGTGTCTGTACATTTCCACAGTGACAATTTAGTAACCCATGCTGGCTAGTTTGGGGACCGCCGCCGTAAAGATCAGAATGAAGATCGCTAACTGTTATAGACTGACAAAGTTAAGCTAATAAGGTAATAAAAATTAAATTAAAAAAAAACCCGAACAAAGTTTCACATTAAAAACTAGAACGTATTGAATAACTGTCAACATAGGAAATAGCTTTATAATCGTTATTTTAACGTAGCAGAATGGATGAAAGAAGATGTACATTTTTTTATCAACAGAAAAATTGCCAGTAATAATTAAACATTTTGAAAAAAATCTGTAATGATTACTTTTAATCGAAAAAGGGCAAGCAGCTTATTTATTAGAGATTTTTATTTAGGTCTGACTTTAAATATTCTATTGTAAGAAAATTATGTTTTCAAAAATCTATAATTGTTGTTTTAACTATTACATTTATTTTATTTTGAGCGAGGAATGCATTTGTTAATTAATGAATCGAGAGCATGATTTAATTTGCATTTCAGTATAGATAATTAAATTTAGATACCTACAAAATGTGTATTTGTTATTTTGAAACCAACAGAAATTCATTGCTTTTGGGAATTATATGACTGTTCTTACTTTTACAGTACAGAAAATTAGATGAAAAATTTAACTAACGCCATCTATGAGGCAATAGTAAAACTACAAAACAAGCGTTCTCTATGAGCCAATAGCAGAATAATGAACACGCGTTGCATGCTCAAAAGAAGAGCATCGTAGCTTGCAAGTTTTGAAAGAAGTTCAAAGATACAACCATAGATGGCACTATTTTCAAGTTTGTTAATATCACACTCATTTTACTATGGGTAGGCAGATGAGAGCTTAGACACACCATAGATAGTAAAACTACGGTCACCTTTTCAAGACTAGGAAGTCTTGAAACAGTAGCAACCGTTTTATTCTGTTTATCTTTGGTTGTCGACTTTTCCAGGCTGAAAATGTCAAAAAAAATGTTATGTGGACAACCTACTATGTCGTTATAACCCAGAGGTTAAAAATATTATCTTTTCGAGCACGAGATTAAAGGTTAAAATCTAGCAAGTTTTGATCTACCTTTTTAGGGCCCCGTACCTCACAAGAAAGCAAAAAAGAAAGAAAGAAAGAAAATACGTTTATTTACGGTAAATATGACGCAAAGAAAATAAAAACACGAGAAAAAACACTTAAAGAAGAATAACAAATGAAAAAAGGAAAAAACGGAACCCTTATAGGATCACTCGTGTGTCTGTCTGGCTGGCTGTCTGGCTTTCTGGCTGTCTGGCTGTCCGTTTGGCACTGCCAATTTGCTCCGAATCTGCTGGACCAATTTAGTTGATATTTCTAACACATATGAATTTCTGTCACCTAAACACAGACGTTTAACGTTATTAAATGAATTTTGAATATGGGGGTCACTTTTCGGGGGCAAATTATAAAATAAAATAAAAAGTTTTACAAACTGTAGGTACCGTAGGACCGACGTATCAATGTGCAATTTCAATACATTTTTTTAATTTTTAAAATAAATAATTTAAAAGACATTTAAGAAAATAGATAAAAATTGACCATTTCCACCATTATCTCCGAAACTACTGAGCCTAAAATTGTGAAAAAAATACATAGAATGGTTCTTTACTCTACTATTACAGGAAAACCTATAAGAAGTCTATGGTCTTAAAATAACATGGTAAATCTCTCGGTATTGTGCGTACAAACTCACATTAGCAGTTGGAATGTTAAGTTTATTCTTGGGATAAATTTATCACAACTATGGAACCCCTCATTGTACGTGGTCCGACACGCACTTGGCCGGTGAAGCAGAACGTTCGTAAAGTAATATGTTTTTTAAATAATAGTTTATGGCCAACACGCTGTGTGAGGAAGCTTTACCAATGCTCGTCCCTTCTCTGTAAGAGAAGAGCCATTGAGCTGTAGGGCGATAGTTGGGTTGTATATTTGCACAGGAGTCGAACCTATGACCTGAAATACCTTCACCCACGAGGACACTTATGATTCAAACTCAAACTCAAAGCATTTATTTCAATTAAACCATTTACAGGCACTTTTGAATTGTCAAGAAGTCGGTCAGTCAGATATATGAAGCTAGTTGCCCATTCCAAAGCGTAGTAGGTTCCTATGGAGAAGAACGGGCAAGAAACTCCACGGACACTCTTTTAAATCAAAATTGCCCTGCCTGCCTAGCCTTTTCCCTACTATGTTATTGACGGTTGGTTTCGTGGTCATTAGCGCGACTGCTGAGCATGGAGTTTTAGGTTCGATTCCCGGGTCCGGGCGCACACACTTGTGCACTATAATATCTCCCGCTGGTCGCCGCTGAGATTGGTCACCATGGCCGGAATTCCGCCTGGACGACTCATACCATATCCTTTAAATAATATGTTTGACATTGTCTATAACAGAAGTCTTCAAATTTCCATATCAAAACAAAATCCATCAAGGTAATACTTACTTACCTACCTCTAAGCACAATACCCACCTATCTGTCGACCCCCAAAACTCGAGCAAGCATGAACAAAGCGAGCTAGCACTAATACAAGTCTGCGGCCACTTTTAAGCACTAGGATTGAAAAGAAACATTACATCTAGAAATGCATATTTTAATCCCAAATTATTACTGCTTGGGATATCTCTATAGAGCTGCTCAATAGAATCGATGGAAGAATAGACAAAATTATATGAAATGTTTCTATGGTAGCCATGCTACGCGTGCTGATAATACAAACCTTTTTTCAAGTTAGGTATTTCATGACCTACAGAAGGTCGAGGGCTATGCTTGGAGTTTGCCTACGTGATCGAATCAGAAATAAAGACCCGCAAGAGAAGCAAGGTAACCGACATAGCCCGAAGAATTGCCAAACATAAGTGGCAATGGGCAGGGCACATTGCTCGCAGAACAGATGGCAGATGGGGCCGAAAGGTTCTGGAGTGGCGACCGCGTACCGGAAGACGTAGCGTCGGAACGGCTCTCACAAGGTGGACCGATGACCTTGTGAATGCCGCAGGAATTGCGGGAAGCACAGAACCTGCGGTCGAAGTTGGGATGCTTGGGGGAGACCTATGTCCAGCAGTGGACGTCTTTCATCTGAAATAATGATGCGGATGATGATGACAGAAGATTGCAAGGACGACCTGGATGAGTCTCACAGACCAGGGAAGCATGCACATAAGGGAGAAGGTCAACAAAGCTACCAATGATGATGAATAATGATTTTGTGACAAAGTAACAGGCGGTTCATTTGATAGTCAGTGGTCACTGCCTCAGCCACTTCAGAGGCGTCGCAGTTGCGTTGCCATCCCGGAGACAAATCTCAAATGTCTCATGTCCTTGTCACCAGCACGTCTAACCTTCTAAAAGGAAAAGTCCGTCAATGAAGATACGGGCCCGTTCGAAAGTAGTTTGATACTTCGGAGTGAATCCTACTATATATATAGAGGTATGAGGATGTAAAGTTCACTCGGCCTCTATAGAAAGGGAGGATCTTGCGACCAGACGGGTGTTATGTCTGGTGGGCTACTGCCCGACGATTGATGTCGGGACGTTGTGTCGACTCGTCGTGCGGTAAACTTTGCTTGCGCGATGCAGGATTGTGCGTGACGTCAGTGCCGATGCGTAGGTACTTCCGATTAATTAACTCTTTCGGACGGGCAAAAAGGACGGAAGTAAGGACAACTGTCAAATCGTATTGTCATTCATTTTTAGGTTGTGCCCCAAACTAATCTTGTGTCAGTAGGTGATACGGAGGAGGAAACATCCGTAACTTCAGCCGAAACTATGGATAGCATGTTTAGGGATTAGACCTCCTG
Source organism: Xanthia icteritia (assembly GCA_949128155.2). Lineage (NCBI taxonomy): Eukaryota > Metazoa > Arthropoda > Insecta > Lepidoptera > Noctuidae > Xanthia > Xanthia icteritia. Next base: position 13,034,568 of record OX421958.2, on the reverse strand, counting down.
CGCAGCTTTTATCTTTCTCTTTCTTTCTAGTCCTTCCTCTGACGAGTACCTTAAAAGAGACCTAAACTGTCTACTGTCTCCTAATTTTCTTGGTGTTGCGGTTCATCAGTAAATCTACTGTCTATTCTAGCATTGTGTTTGGATAAAGGAAGTTTGAGCAATCAATCAAAATCTCATGATTTGTCAACAGATTAAAACAAACAAATCAAAATTTGTAATCAATCAAAAAATTTATTGATAAAAAAATGTAGGTACAGAGTTTGTGCGAAATAACTGCTTGATAAGTTTTAACCGGAACATATCTGAATCAATGCCGGTTAAAACCTGCTTTCTCAGGAGTCTGGACTCCGGGAAAAACTGAAAAAATCTGATAGAAAATCTCTATGGGTATTGAATATGGGGATTTTGCGATCGCTAGATCAACGAGGATCACTCAAATACAGCTGAGGATAAATATTTTCGTCGGCGGTATCATCCTCTCCGCTAGATCCCACACCGGTACTCAGTGATACTGCTACTTGCCACTCAGTGCGCAATAACACTGGATTTGTATGTACCTGTCGCAGGCAAACGTGAAAAGTTAGGAAATGTTTAATATGTCTGTGATTGGGTTTTGGTAGTAAGAATGTCGTCTAGTACATAAATGCTATGGTCATGTGTGGTCAGATATGGATAAACCTATTTAAAAATTTGCTGTGCCCGACAGGGTCCATAATTGTTTCTATTATTATTTCTTTTATTTACCACCTGTAATTGTACATTATGCATTGCACTAAACGATTTGAGATTTAAATAAGAGAAAAAATCAGAACTTGATTAGATTTTACACACCGTAAAAAAAAGGTATGAAATTGCCTACTCGCACTAAGTGCATTCTATCTCTGTATGAGAAGCTCTTCTTAGTAATTATTTATTTATTTATTACTAATAAGAACTGATATTAATGGTGTACTGCAGTGCAATGCTGTAAACTGTCGTTTCCCAAACTTAGACGAAGTGAAGTGTTATCGTACTAGAAGCTATGAATGGATAGAATTGATTTTAGGGTTTATATTTACAGGATAAACCAGCTGTTATAGAAAGCAGTAAATCCGTAATACTTACCAGTAATTTTACATTTACATATAGTAGTTTATAGTACATACGTTTTACCGACAAACTGCACAGGTCAGAGCCTACCTACCTAACCCTACGTTAATTGCTTGGTTAAAAAAATATTTTTTTAAATATTGAAATCTCTCTACGTTAAAGTAACGAAAGATATGGCTTCGAAATATTACAATACCGGCCTGTTACTGTTCTACTGCAGGGCAAAGGACTTTTCATTCAAAGAAGACATGAGCACGCTTCGTCACCACGCTAGCTCGAGACGAGTTGGCGATTTCAGACTTGTATTAAGTAGAAGTTGGTTTCCTGACGATGTTTCTCTTCATGGATACCTACATAGGTACCTAATAATATTAATCAAAGGTTTACAAAAAATACAAAAGCCTAGACTTTTCCCAGTCTAACCGGATGCAGCTAAATACCAGTATTTTACATGGAGCGATTGCCTATCTGCCGTTCACAACCCTGTTACTGGGTAACTTCATACCCCTTGGTAAGACTGGTTGTCAGACCTACGCGCTTCTGACGAACCGCAACGACTGCCAAAGATCCAAGAATGACAGCCGGGACCAACGGCTTAACGTGCTTTCCACGGCATGAATGTGTCTCGGTATGTTAAGATGGTCACCCACCCACGGACTGGTCGCGGCAAGTGTAGCTTAATCTAATCGAGCGCTCTTCACCACCTATCACCAACATTTCCAACATCACCGAATTCCAACTTTAACCGCAACATATCCGGTATTACAGCTCATGATCCCGCCATTATTGAGAATGCAAGAACGTCGGCGTAGAATTTGATAGCTGGCTCTCATTCAATACCACAATGGTCTGATATGAATGAATGAGTGAACGAGAATGAATGTAAACGAAACGCATAGCTTACTGAAGTTATTTACCTAAGATTTGAATCAGACTTAGATTTGTTAAAATTGTTAAAAATCTGTGTCTGATTATACTCTGATTTTAGATGTGTAACATCTTTCCTGTCGTTTTCCTGCAATCTGTGGGAGTAATTAAGTGAAAAGGGACGGAAATGTGTAACAGGAAGCCGGGGAAGCGCGCTCTATTTGATTTGACCAATGAGCGCGCGCGGTGCTGCAGCTCGCCGTCAGATGGTACCAACCCATTTTCCGAGAGGTTGGTACTGTCTGCCAAGATGTTAAATGTTCCACATTATATGAGACTACTGTAAGGCTCGCTCGTTTTTTTTTATTTGCTAGATTGACATGATACTTTGTGTCGACATAAAAATAACTTAATGAATAATCTAGTCACCTTGTGAGTCTCACCAAGGACCACTGAATCATTCTCTGCTGGAGGACCCACACTTTTGTCGTGTTGGCACTGTAATATTAATTATTTATGGGGTTATTAAAAAAAACCGGCCAAAGTGCGTGTCGGATCACACACAATAAAGGGTTCCGTAGTTGGGATGAATTTATCCCAAAAACAAACTTAACATTGTAGCTGAAAAACATGTTCTCCCATACATCGATATACGTCACGGTCAATTCTCCAACTGCAAATGTAATTGTAAAGGCGAAAAAAAATGTTGTGTGATAAAACTATATATTATCTAGTGTCGGACTGTTCCCTTTATATGTGCTGTGAGACCTTGCTTCTTGCCAAATTTCATGATTCTTGGTCAACGGGAAGTATCCTTAGATTTTGATTTATTTATGATAATCAAATTATGTCGCATTTTATTGCGTTGACTTACGTCCGGTTCCTATACTCGCGAAACGATTCGTTTTGTTCACGGATGGTAGAATTGTCTACGAGACGTAACCCAAAATTGTTCCTTTAAAAATCGTTTCGTAAGCGAAGTTACCGTTGGCTTGCTACCTACACATGGGAGGGCTACAAATAACGGATAGTAGGGTAAATGTATGGAGATGACAGCTTGTAGATAGTGTTTCGATAACATTTTTGAAACGTTAATTAGCTACTGCCTGGCGTATGTGATTTATTTACCGCCCGAAATGGGTCAGTTGAGTACTAAAGTTTTACGTGTTTTCGATAATAACGTTAAAATAAATTAAAATGTCTCATTCAAATAGTGAATTGAGTGATCTAGAAATGTTATTCGACTAGAATAGCTCAGATTCCGATGAAGAACATGGAAGAAATCGTAGGAATTACCAAACGAGGGTTGACGATTTTTGTTTGTTTTATTGTTTTCAATTTATTTACTAGTTATGGAATAATTGGAAAGATTTAGGCTAGTATTTATTCTTTGGGAAAGATTATTTACAAATTACAGACAGTGTTATGTTGTCATTCATTTTCATCGCCACAGTTGCGTTTTGTTCACTTTAGCAGTAATGGCTAACATTATTTATTTAATGATATCAAATTATTTCTTTAGCAAAATCAGACCAAATGATTGAAAAAATATTTATTTTACGAAACAAATTATCATAAATACTTAAAATAAGCACAATTTTCATTCATTGTAATTTTAATTCAAAAAAGCTTGTGTACAACGAAACGCATAAACGCCGGACAGATGTCATCAGAGGGCTTCGGTCTGCGGGTAACCAACATGAGTGTTCGTCCAGGCATTAAGTCAAAATCAATTAAAATCAAAAATTCATAGTAAAATCATTATAGACATTCAAAATTTGCTCTTCATTTGCTCTAACAACGGTTTGAACATTGAAATAGCTTGGGTTCCCAGTCACTCGGGGATAGGTGGCAACGAGTGCGCCGACTCGCTGGCTAAATTTGCAACATCCAACCCTGTTGACCAAAAACATTATGTCGTTCATAGTTACGACTTACGTACTGACACCAAACTTAAAATGCATAACTCATGGTCAGCAGGGTGGCAGGTAACTTCAAAGCTGAAGGGGGCGTACTACGCCAGTATACAACCCGACATCCAACGAAAACCTTGGTTTTTTAAATGCACAAAATTATCTAAAAGAACTGTTTCATCCTTGTGTAGGCTGAGACTCGGTCACTGCTGCAGTCCAGTATTTCTTCATAAGATTCGTGTTCGTGACAGTTCCCTGTGCGAATGCGGACTTGATGAGGGTACTCTGGACCATATCTTTTTTTCATGTCCTTCAAATTCACAGTCTTTTGATTTGTACCTTAAGCTTCCTAAAATTAAAATTACCCTTCCTACTAACTTCCAGTCTCTCTTGACTAACTTCTCCCCTAAACTGATTCAAGTCCTAGCAAAATTTTTAAATGACAATGATATAAAAATGTAGTCTGGTGTGTGATAGATAAATAATAACTATAACTGTAAATATGTAAACTAATAACTAACAATTAATTAAAAAAAAAAAAAAAGTCATTACTAACAAAACTTGTCTCGTCCTTTCAGCTAATACCAATAACTACTAACAACTACCACGAAGTGCAAAGTTCGACGGCTCATCTTGCTGTGCTGCCGTCACTACATGACACTGGCAGAATAGTCGACATCGGCTCAGTTGCCAAAAGCGAAAAAAAAAAAAAAATGTGTTCGTCGCAGGTATAGGACGAAAAATATTTTAGGAACGTCTTTAGCGACTTGTTATTCGTGACCCAAAAACGATTGATTACTGATTTACAATAACGATTCGAAAAATAGAGGAACCGGGCATTAGAAGCTTGATTTTTTTAGAACTCCTTTTTTTTTTAGAACTGAAGGTGTCAAATTTCAACATGACACCTTCACGCGTTACTGAGAAACAGGGTCTTGGCAGGCTGACAGACAGACAGACGAACGGGCAACGAAGTGATCTTATAAGGGTTTCGATTTTTCCTTTTGAGGTACCTACGGAACAGCTAAGAAGGTCGACCGCAGCTGTCATTATGATCTTTAATAAAAAAAACTGAGTTTAGGTAAATAGGTGTGTAAGGGTCATTGCATGTAGTGTGGTGTTTTCTGCCTACCCCTGAGAAAAAGGCTTGAGTTCATGTAAATTAAAAGTAATTAGTTTTAACATTAGACTTGACAGCCGATATAACTGTAGCTTAACAGTGTTGTTATCTCTATTATTCTATGTGATATGTTCTTGTGTAGACCACATCTGTGTTTAAGTATTGACAGCAAAGGTAGCCACCACAGTGCCAAGACTCTACGAGTGGCATTATATAAGTAGAGATCCTGGGCAAAGTCAAAGTCAAATAGTTTAATTCAATTACGCACTTTTGAATGTCAAAACCATCGGCAGTCGGCCTCGCTACTAACTTACTGAGATATGTCTTTTAATCCAAAAGAGGGATTTTTTTAAGAAGAAACGTATTCCGCTGTTTTCTCGGGTCAGTGACAGCTCGGCCCGCGTCAACTCAACCCAATAATAATACCTGATATTTCAAAAATAAATCATCACAAAAATAATTTTGTTATTAAATTATTAGTATTTTTTTAATTTTTCAATTCATGTAATTACTTACGCTAAAAAACGAAAACTATTTATGGCAGAGACATGGCAGTTGTGTTTTTTTCTTTTGTCGTGTTTAGATATCAACACCCAACACATCTGCGGGGTTTCGCTAACTACTTTAATGTTACCCTGTATATCAAGCAGGAAACAGCTTATCGGAAATTGAGATTGAGAACCATTATTGTTAATAATGATTTTATCCAATTTCTGTGATACTTTTTATGCGAATACAAGTAGTAGTTTCCATAGGGCACGAGTGAAACAGCTATTTTTATAACTTAACCCTTCTAAAACTACCACAAAATTAATCGACATGGGAATCAAACGCGCTGCTCGTCCCACTAACACACCGCCCCTACGTCGTGTCGATGCATACAAACGTGCCAAATTAGGCAATACACACACAGGTAACAAAAAAAGTCTTTCGACTTTCAGTTCGTGTAGACTACGCTTTAAAATAGTTATTAGAATTTAAAGATGTTTAGACGTGTTTTTAGTTAATATTTTGGGAAGGTTCTGTGGTCCTATTGTATGGACCTTTAACGTTCCCACTAAATTAAACGGTCCACTCCGGGCCCGCGTTTTGCATCCACGCGGGCCCGGTGCGGGTTTGTAGATGTCATATATCTTCGAATTATTGGTTCTAAGACATGTCGGTTTCCTCACGATGTTTTCTTTCACCGTTTTGAGAGCAGTGGTGATGAAATTATTTACACAAAGTAACAGCCTGCCTGGGTTCGAGCCCACGACCTACAAATCGTAAGTCGGGGCCACCACTGTTCTCACCGTCTCTCACTGTGGTCTTATTACATGGGACTTAAACATAACTGGCGGATTGTGGGTCTACTGGTACACCTCTCCTCCGGATTATAGGCGTGATGTTCTGAAGTGTTTTGTGAAGGACCTGGTCCGGGGAGGTACGACCGCCATACAACCACCATGACCACCATCAAGCGGCGCTGTGTGAAGAGTATCGGGGTCGGTGTAGTTACAGGCAGATGAGACGGTTCAGCTTGTCTCTGCGATGGTCAAAGTCAAATCGTATATCTGTCACCGTATATATTATGAGCTTCGTTCGTCGGTATCGGTATTATTTTCTTTAGATTATAAACTGTTGAAAAATTGGAAACTGAATAAACTATTTACAATTTAACGCATTATTTTGCGATAGTTTATTATAATCTATCCCTGGGAAACCGACAAATGAACTGCACGCGTAGCATGACTACCGTATCAAACTTGCTTGCGACGTAACGCGCTAATACTAAATAGCCTGTCTAGCTGCGAGCAACTTGGAAATAGCGTTCGCCGGCCACTACCGCGCCACCGCTCGCTTCGCCCGCTCGACTCGCACGCTGTTGGTCACAGTTATAACTCAACGTAACCCACCGCTGCCGCTGCCGGTGCCGCGCTACCGCTCGCTTCGCTTGCTCGGCTCGCACGCTGTTCGTCACAGTTCTAACTTAACGTAACACATTTCACCCAGTTCACCATTATTTTTCGACAGTTTATAATCAAACGATTCTCACAATCTTACGGTGACATTTATATTTCAATTAGACCATTAAAAGGCACGTTTGAACGTCACAAATTACAAGAGAAAAGAAAAATTGATTCTAGTTGCCCCTTCCAAAAGGTAGTTTCGTATGGAGAATTATGAGATGGCAACACAACTGCGACTGCGATGTCTCTGGTATTGCAGATGTTCATAAGTTGCGGTGACTACTATTATGTGGGTCAAATGGTTCTTTGCCACCCAGTAAAATAAAAAACCTTATAAAGCGACATTTTATGGTTTTGTACTTAATTATGTTGTGGCGGCATCTACATCGCCACATGGCAACTACGCATCACAATACCAGCAATGCAGATGAATACCAGTATTTTACATGGAGCGAATGCCTATCTGAACTCCACAACCCAGTTACTGGGTGACATGATACCCCTTGGTAAGACTGGTTGTCAGACTTTCGCGCTTAATTTCGACTACCCGTAACGACTGTCAAAGATCTACAAATGATAAAAAAAAAAAAAAAAAAAAAAAAAAAAAAAAAAATATTGTGTCAAATAATTGGTCTTACAAATTGTTGTGGTGTTCGGAATCTTCTTTTAGACAAATAATGCCTGTAGTAGAAGACTCCGCCCCTCCCTTTTTTGTATAGCCTATTTTGTTTTTGTATTTTGTTTGTGTAATGATAGTCGGGACCAACAGCTTAACGTGCTTTCCGAGGCACGGAGGGGTCTCGGTATGTAATGGATGGTCACCCATCCGCGGACCGACCTCGGCGTAGTTTAACCATCGATGGACTCATGCGGCTGTCATTATTTAGCCACTCCCATTCCTCTCGACCTGTCTCGACCCTCGTGACCAATTACTATTATGTGGGTCAAATGGTTGCTTGCTACCCAGTAAAATAAAAAATGTTGTCATTTGGACAAATACTGACAACCAACCTTACCAAGGGTTCTCGTGGGTAACACTAACTGTTGAAATGGACGTTAGATAGGCAGTCGCTTCATGTAGAATACTGGTACCTAATCTGGTTAGACTGGAAGCCGACCCCAACATAGTTGAAAGGCTAGGCAGATGATGAGCTCTTCAAGTAACTACTTACTAATAGCAACATTGCCAAATTGAGCAGGCGTGGAGATCAATGCTCGCCTTTCCCTGCAGTGGGTATTACTTAATATGACATTAGGTTAAGTTACATTGGCAATTTGCCAGGTTTTCAAGCATTTGCTTCGTACTCAGCATAATCAGCTTATAACACAGGTCTCCTCTCCATAAATAAATTAATATATATTGAATTTATTGACACCATATTTTTTACCACTGTAGCAACTTTAATGGTAAAAATATTTTTTTTGGCTATAGTGAAAATAATACAACATGAGAGCATCTACAGCAAAACTAGGTGAAAAACCGGTATCTCGGCATACAGCGCCATACATCTTTGAGAAGAGAGGGGATCTCATAGAGATATTCTAAATTATTATTAAAAGTTCCAGTCTATTATCAGAGAGATATGGCCACAGTATAATTATGTACAGTACAGAAACTACGTAGTAAACGTTTGAAATGGCACACTCGCACAGACGCGCTCATTGACGAGACCCTAAGCGATTGTCGCGGTGCTGTCAGTTGCGAGTGACGTCTCGAGACGAGTGGTCGCCGCGATCTTTTTATAAATGGAGCGTAGGTTATTATTTCAACAAATAGGTCTAGTTTCCATACTGTGGTATGGCGCTGTTTGCTGAAATACAGGTTTTTCACGTAGTTTACTACGTAGGTAACTTTGAATCTTGTCATTAATATATTTGTTGCCTACCACTGATTATTTATATCACAAATTACACAAGGTATATACTCTGATTCAATCTGCCTGCCTTTTCCCAACTATATTGGGGACGGCTTCCAGTCTAACTGGATGCAGCTGGATACCAGTATTTTACATGGAGCGACTGCCTGTCTGACCTCCACAACCCAGTTACTGGGTAGCACGACACCCTTTGGTAAGACTGGTTACCAGACTTTACGACTGTCAAAGATCTAAAAATTACAGCTAGGAATGGCTTAACGTGTTTTCCGAAGCACGGAGGTTCTTTGCATATAATGAATGGTCACCCATCTATGGACCAGCCTCGGCTAACATAGAAGATCGACCGTGCGACTGTTATTATTTAGCTACAAGACTTTATTCATATATGGATGACCCTAATTCTGCTAGCACACAAACCTCTGGCAGTTTCTAAAGATAGTTTTATTTTCGATTCAAAATTTGTTCGAATTTGGGTTACGTTTGCTTTTGCTTCTCGCTAGGGCCTTTTGTGTATGACAATAAGGCCCACAGTTGAGTAATTATATACCACAACATAGATACTCTCTTATGTTCAATTATTAATGGTCTAAATAAATATCGTAACAAAAACTTATCCAGAACTTTTTCCATCTTGCCCGCGTAGCGACATTTCGGGTAGTAGGTTGCACGAAAACTTGGTGACATCAACTTAATCAGAGGTTTAAAAAAATACGTACATCCAGAGTATTCGAGAGGAATGCAGGTATGCTGGAAGAAATTTCTTTACAAATAAGCATCAACTTTGTACTTATTTTTCTGTTCTTTTCTTCTTGTCTGTATTTATGTGTGTACATAAATGCTTAAATTAATTATTTTTGCATAGAACTATTTAGTTCCTTTAATATTCTGTCAAATAGAATTATATATTTTTTATTTTACAAAGATACGTACTGACAATGATATTAAAAGTAAAAAGAGGTAGATAGGTTATACAAGCTTAAAGTTAAAATTTGGCGAATAAGCAACATTCGCTTTGTCTTGCCTCTTTTTCACTCCCGATAATTACGGCACTTCGTCCTACTTCAACGTGTCATCTAATATTGTGAAATTGTGTCATTTTTGAAGATCGAATGTTGAGTAGGTAACCAACCTACGTCTTTTTACTTATAAATATTTGTCTACTGATCCAAATTATTTTAAATTTCTACAAAAAATGGGTGTAAGACATTAACACGTCGCGAAACACTAAACGCTCTCAGACGTAATAACAGTAACACTTCTATTGTGTCTAGTTTAGTGTCCTTCAACCGATTAAAAATTATTTGATATGAGAAGCATTGCAAGCAAAGAAAGGTTCTAATGATAGCTTTTTTACCAAGTTATGCAATCTAGAATATTGATTTGAGCCGATTAGCAAGTACCTAAAGTAGTTCCATAAATGACACTCGAATCCTATACTGATCAGATATATAACTGACCCATTTCAATTCAACGAACGTTTGTTTCACATACACAACCAACACAGAAACTGTTGCCAAATACAGTTATATCTCACCTTACCTAACCTCTCGTTAACGACAGTTAACCACGAACTGACTGCAGTAACTAATGGTTGCCTAACTGCCGTCAGCGCAGTGCCACCGGCCCGGCTCAGGTGTCTGGTAATACACTTTGAGTGACTCGTCCTTTCTCTGGTAAACGTCGCTTTTACAGTTTATACATATTTATACACTTTCTTGTAATTATACAGGTTTATGTTTATAGAGAAGAGACGTAATTAGTTTGTATGATGTAATAACTGTCCTATTGCCTAGTCTTACCAAGAGGTGGCACGGGTAGATCGACGGTTAAGCTACGCTTGCCGAGGTCGGTTCGCGGATGGGTGACCATCCATTACATTTCGAGACCCTTCCGAGCCTCGGAGTACACGTTAAGCCGTTGGTCCGTGAAATGAATAGTTAGAAGCCAAAAAGTCTGTCAACCAGTCTTACAATCGGGTATCGTGTTAGCCAGTAACTGGGTTAAGGAGGTCAGATAGGCAGTCGCTCCATGTAAAATACTGGTATTCAGCTGCATCCGGTTAGACTGGAAGCTGACCCTGACTTGGGAAAAGGCTAGGTAGATAATGAGGTACGCCATTTTTTATGAGGCCCATTTTCAAAAGTGGACTTTTCCAGGCTAAAATATTAGAACTGAATAGTTTTTTAATATAAGCTAAAAGTACTAGGCTCACAGAAATCAAAGGTAGTTCCAATATGAACTAACAAGTATCAAGTATTTATATAAATAAGGATACTACGGACTTTGATAAAAAATATATTTTTACTTTTAATTTTAGCAACGAAACAAGTGTTTGTAGACAGGCTAAAGTGTAAAAATATGGAAAAAAATATTACTTTTTTATTTTGAAATAGTGAATGAAAATATTTTGCGAACGCGCCCCGTAGTTGAGAGGTCGAGGACTAGCGGTGGGACATGATGTCGATAAAACTATTATTTTTGTTTCTGACTGGCGTTCCTGATCTCGTGCATAGTTCGGTTAGCGTATTGTTGAAAGTGAGCTCTCCTCCTATGTTCTTCCATGGAATGCACGTGATTAATAAATAATCCTACATTCAAAGTCTTTCCAATGGTACACCCAGCTCGGTCATTCGTTTTTATAATCCTCGAAAACTCCGATGACTACGAGTCATCGATTCAGTTAACCGAAAAACATAATCTGTATTAATTGTCGCACAGTTGGGTAAAGACAGTGCAAAATGCGACATTTTAATAGGTCTTTCCCAGGTTACCACAATACCGTCATTCTTTAAAAAATATATTCAATATACGATGAGCGGTCAGTATGATTGACTTGGCATTGACACCGGGTACATCAGTCTGCTTGGGAGTGGATTATGTACGAGCGAACCCTGCATACCTGGCATCTGCTGTTTTTAGATACAAAATGTGGTTTTAGTCGGTTAGATTAAAACTACGAGTATATATAGCAAAAACTTTTATAGGTACTATCTAGACTAATTAAGATTTTCAGTTTTTTTTTGTTCATATTATTTGTCTGGATTTAAACAAGAAATGATGGCTGTTTGAAAGATGATATGGCTAGAAAGGGAGTGAATACCGAGATGACGACAAATAGAGAAGTATGGAAGAAAAAGACAATGTTGCGTCGACCACAAAATAAATATATTGGGATAAGGACAAGAGTATGATGACGATGATCATTATTAATCTGGGTTTTCATTCTTTATTTCTGCTTTTTAGACACCCAAAATAGCTATCTAATTGCGTAACACATTTTCGTAAATGATTAAGACTAATCTGTTTCATTTTGACAGTTCAACTACATTCATTGCGTGATTTACTTTGTTGAGCAGATTTTATTTTCGAACTTATGCAGAAATGGATTAGCAACTTCTTTAAAAAGGTTGATTCAGGTTGTGATTGATCGTGTATTACGCAATAAGGGTGCAGCTACTCACAAATCAAAGGAATCTATCGATGTTGTAAATTCATGTTTTTATCGATACAGTCCCACCACTACCCTCTAATATGGAGTGAATGCCGAAAGTTTGCATATTTGTATATTTTCCGGCAGAAAACCTTTTATACTATTACTTTAGCTGGAAAATACTTCATCTTCATAGTTACACAAATAGCCACGCTGTTTCATATACAGGGTGAGTAGTACTCCAGGTTTCATTTGCATTTGGTGCAGTAAGGCATATAAAAAGAAGAACATAGATAAAATTCCACCTGTATTCCTAGAGGGCCGTATGTGGTTAAGGCCCAGTGGTTAAGGCCACGCCTCTCATGCATGAGGTTGTGGGTTCAAATGCGGGTAAGGACAAATATGACTTTGGGCACGCCACTATTGCGGCGATAAGTCCCCTCTTTGAGGAGTGGCTAGAGAGGCGCCACGGCGTCCTCACCTTCCGCCTAACGCAGGTCCTCACCGGACACGGCTGTTTCGGGAGGTTCCTGTTCCGTATCAGGCGGGAGGAAACGCCCGGGTGTCATCACTGCGTGGATCGCCCGGAGGACACGGTTGAGCATACGGTGGAGGTCTGTCCGGCTTGGGCAGAGCATCGCCGTGTCCTCGTGGAGGCGATCGGCGGCGGGGATCTCTCGCGTCCGGCCCTAGTCCAGGCCATGGTACGGAGCGAGAGGGCATGGGAAGCCGTCACCTCCTTCTGCGAAGCAGTAATGCTCGCGAAGGAGGAGGCAGAACGCGTGAGGGAGAGGCAAATTTCGCGCCCTCACGCCCCTAGCCGCCGCAGGAGACGCCCTGGGCGTCGGGAATCGCAGGCCGATTCCCGGCCACCGTAGGCGCGGGCTTGCGGACGGTGAGCAATGGGTAGCTCGCCGTCCGATAAGGACCAGGCCCGGGTCGACGGCGCGTTGTGTTCCACGCGCGCCTCAAAGAGATGTCAGCAAGTGAAGGGGCCCGATAGGGCCGATGCCTGCCGGGGTTGCGGGAAAGTCCGAAAGGGATACCGTGGCCCCTGGCAACGGAAGGAACACGGGTGGGTTTTAGTCAGTAAGAGTCTGACACGCCCTCCCGCTCCACCCAGAGCGGGAGAAGTTATTTGATAATTTCCCACCCAAAAAAAAAAAAAAAAAAAAATGACAAATATGACTTTTTCAATTCATATGTACAGATGCCAACACATCAACCTACTACAATCTGTCAAATTTCTTTAATAGTTTTTCAACTTTATCGCTAAAGCATAAGATTCAAAGTTGATTGGAAAAACTTTACAGTTTCGGGTAGGTTGACCTGTTGGCGTCTGTACTTTTTGAGTTTATCTTGGAAATTACTGACTTCGGTCACAGATGGTTTACTACGCATTTTATTACTACGATGGCCAAACCGGAACAAAAACGAACTCGAATCGAATACGAACCAGATACTTATAAGTGGGCAAACGCCCATATAGAACCAAATGGTAAGTTTTGGCAGGTCAGGCGCGCTTCGCATTTTTGGTAGGTACCTATGAAGCCACAAATACGTGGCGGGCCCGTCTTGCTGGGCCAATTCAGTGAGTGTAACGTAGTCAGAAGATATAATATTTATGCGATAGAAAGAGAGGCAACTTCTAGGGAATATAACTGTAGGTAATTAGCGCTGTGCGACCTGAACTGCACTTTAGTGTGTCGTAGCAAGAGTCGCTATTTATTTAAATGATTTTGCGGAGTGAACCATCTTTATTCATCTGTGCTGGATGCACAGAAGGAATAACATCGTGAGGAAACCCGGATTTGTAGTAACTTAAGTCTGAAGTCGCCAACCTTGAGCAAGCGTGGTATTCAATGCTCGCGTGTTCTCTATATGAGAAGAATGGAGCAATAATAGGCTGGTATTATTAATATTTACTGCCTCGATGGTCCAGTGGTCGCAAGCGTTACTGCTGAGCATGAGGTCCTAGATACGATTCCCGGGTCGGGCCAAGTGTTATTGGGTTTTTCCATCTGGATTTTCTCAGTCACAGCCCGGAGTCTGGATTTGTGCCCAGTTGATGGCATTAGGCTCACCCATGTTATAGGCCACGGACTTTAATTGCTGAGCCACTTGCCACTGTTCGTATTTTTGCCGTGTAATGCAAATCTAAGGTTAAGTCGGTTATACTCGTACGGAAAGTTATACGTCTTCGTATTATAGAAGAAGAAAATTATATTTGATATATTTGTCATTGAGTGTTTGATAGGCGTGTCATTTGGGTTGGGATCGCTTGATAATATGTAATTACACTTTCCTGCAATATTGACGGTTGGCTAACCTGAGAGCCAGAACTACAAACTTGACAGCAGAGTGACTAAAGTCAACCAATTACAGGTCTAGCAATCGTAACCTAGCAACAATTGTTTTAGCGTAGCGATAGTAACGTTAGCGTACAGAGAAATTATGATTGGTCATTTCAACATCGGAAAAACTCGGACCCACGATTTTATCCGAACGCGTAGCGTCCAAGATGACGTTCATGACAATTTGAATAACTGTTTCACATAAATATAGATTATCCGATATAATATAGTACTCTTTGCTGTCACTGTCTTCGGATAGGTTTTCAGAAATAATTAGTATTTAAAGAGCTCTAATTCAAAGGAGGTCAATATTCAAAATTCAAAAGTCATTTATTCAAACTAGGCTAAGAAATTTTCTAAAGTCAAAATTACATAAGACAGTCCCCCAAAACGCCCACCCTTTCACCACTTCCTAGTGCTTTAGCTGGGAAGAAGAAGTGGCGCAACAAACACCCCAGCAGCACAGCTGTCTGTTCAGTTAGAAAAAAAAAATCTATATAATAGTATGCAAAATAATTTACATTACGCAACACAAAACATAATATAAATTAATAGCCATATGACAGCTGCAAGCAACCATCAAAACATCGAGTACTATTCTCAGGCAGAAATAAAAAAATGAAGACTAAACGTAAACAATATCTAAATAAAAGCGTCCAGGCTTAAAGGGCGTGTCCGCTTACATATAGCTGTAACTGGAAGTTATAAATGATAAACTAGGACCATCGAGGTAAAATAAATAAACAGTTAATTATTAATAACAATTACAAAACCATGATCATCAAGACGACCAGTCACCACAGCAGCACCCGTTCACGAGCATAAAGCTTCGTGAAGACTAGCGCGACGCGACGGCGCGACACTACTCGAACAATACAATTTCTAAGAAAACATCACGGTATAACAATAACCGGTGTCGCGTCGCGCTAATCTGCATGAAGCTTGACACAAAGATCAGCCCCTCACCATATTTGTGGGAAGGAGTCAACCTGACTCCCGACCCTACCGCAAGCAGTGACATCTAAGGGAGCATGTATGAACTTTCTGCCGGTTCTATCTATGTTCTATGTTAAGGGGTTTGGTTTCCGCACTTAGTCCGTCAGGTGGACCATTGTGCGTGGGCCATAGCGGCCGTTTGGTGGTTATTCCAACCAACCCACCTCCCTCCAGAAGTTGATTAAGTCTCCTGGTCTGTTTAGAACGTCTGTGTATGATATGGGTGACCCGAGGGTTTCTGTTCTAATCTGGGTGATGCCCGTACATTCGAAGAGCACGTGCGCAACGGTCTCCTCAGCCTCCATGCACACCCTGCACAGAGGACTGTCCGTTATGCCTATTGTGTGGAAGTGCTTGTTTAGCGAACAGTGTCCCGTGATGGTCCCCGTCACCAGGCGCAGGCCGTTCCTGTCCAGGCGTAGCAAACGCCTGGTCAGCCTGCTGTCCAAAGATGGCATAGCCTCCTTTGACTGCCTGCAACCTGGTGTCGAGGTCCACCAGCGTTCCGCTTGTGGACCTTGTGTGGGTGAACTTCTGCAGCCACCTGCGTATTTGGTTGAAAGGGATGGGTACGATAGGCTCGGGTCCGCAGACTGCCGTGCTGGATCCACGTCTAGCAAGTTCGTCAGCCGCGTCGTTACCTAGCGATCCGCTGTGTCCTTTTATCCATTGCAGTGTCACCGTGTTGCGGCTAGATACCGTTATTTGTTCTAGTGCATCGTGACATTCTAGTGTTAGCTTCGAGGTAGTATATTTCTTCCGTAAGGATTGGAGAACTGAGGCGCTGTCGGAGAGTATGCGTATGAGGGTGTCCGTAACCCTCCTGGCTTCTAGGGCGTGGACCGCTTGTATGATGCCCACACACTCCGCCTGATAGACGGTGTTGAACATTCCCAGCGGTCTGGATATATTTATGTTGAGGTCATGTGAGAAAACTCCGACTCCGGTACCTGAGTCGGTCTTTGATCCGTCGGTGTAAACTCTCATCTCTTTTGGGCCTGAGTAGTCACACTGTTCTTCTGTAAGTGTTATATTGTAGTGCCTTTGAAAGTGGTGTGTTTTCGGGGCTTTGTCGCAGGGTGATGCCATCATTGGCTCACGTTTGATCGCATCCTCCTTAATGCGTGTGTGCTTAACTCTGGAGTCGTTGCATAGGGTTCCTGTTAAATGGAGCCTAAAGGTAGCCAGGGCGCCTCCTCCCGCACGATGAGGTGCAGAGGTGGCAGTCCCAGCATTGCCTGTAGGTGCAGTTCTCATACTACCAGTGATTGCGACGCAAGCAAACCGCTGTAGTTTTTCGAGATCTTTTTGGGCTGTGCACCGGTCTGTCCTGGGCCACCAGACCAGTGAGCCGTATGTGATAATCAGTTGGATGACTGTGGTGTATAACCAGTGGGTGACCTTGGGGCTGATTCCCCAATCCCGGCCAAGCAGTCGCTTGCACTGCCACAGGGATATGCTGGCTTTTGTAGTGATATAGTTGCTCAGGCAAAAAATAATATGATCAACTGTCGAGGTCGCTAGCTAACCACATATTGCAATACAACTCATAAAAAAACATTGTAATGAGTAGATTATGTCTACAATAAATTAAAATAAAATAAATTGACTTATAAAGTAAAATTATGAACAATTATATAAACTCATATATCAAATAGATTGTTTACACGTATGCAACATTGTATTGATTTATCATTGACAACTTATTAGTCAACATTCAACCTCTATAGTTAAGACTATTTCCGATTATTAGGTTTGAGTTCGTGTTTAATCGTGTTTAATCTCGTGAATAATTATAAAACTGCAAAATGGGAAAGTTTGAAAGTGGCTCATTAATTAAAGTCTGTGACTGTACATGGGGCTTAAAGACATAACTGGCGAAATGTAGGTGTACTTACTATAGCTACACTGCCTATCTCGTTGAAGAATACAGAAAAATAGCCAATTTTTGTAGTATCCCGGGTTCTATTTGACCTACAGAGCTACGGCTGTGATCAAATTCAAGCAAATTTTGTAGGTATACTTTAAATACAGGGACCGAAAATCTTTATAAATTACGAGACAGGTATCGAAGAACTAACTCAGGTTACCGCTATCTGGGTAACCAAGAAGAAGAAACATGTTTCCTCTATTTAGGTTACCGTTTTAATACTGGTTACACACACAGGCGATGCGCACCCTTTGACTAATGTTGACGGCACGTGTAAGATAGCGGTCATTTTTATTTCGGTAACCGGTATTAATACTGGTTGTATTCAATTTAAAAATACCGGTAGAAAATATAAAGTTTATAGCCGAAAAAATACCCGTATTGATCATACCGGTTTCGGTCCCTGCTTAAAAGAGTGACTTATACGTAGGATGCACCTTTTAAGGTTGTAAGTCAAAAACTGGAAGAAATTCGAAAATTTCGAGGATTTTCGAGCACCACGCCGGCGCCGTTAGCAGTAAGCATTAAAGAACACCCTATACGAATATTTAAATCTAAGCTGACTGCATTATTATTAGAAAAATGTTATTATTGTATAAAAGACTTTATAAATGATAAAAATATATAACAATTTAAAAAAAAATTAATGACATAGGAGAATTTATATTATAACAGAATGACTTAATTATTTATTGTTAATTTAGATGAAAATTTGTATCGTTAGTTTTTACGACTGCATGATTTATAAATGAAAATGGTATTTTATGTTTTTAGTTTATGACTTTGCATGCCGTAAGGTAGAATGTAGCGGAAACATTTAGAACTTTACCATCTTATACGTGTACCTACATTGTTGGCAAATAAATATATCTGAATCTGAATCTGAATCTGAAGCACAGGTCTTTTGAACCCAAACTTGGCTTACAATATTGGTATCTATCCTATATAATAATATAGTCCTCCAAACCGTATTTCTTCCACGGCGGCCAATCTCAACGGAGACTAGCCTTTGGCGCGGGAGATATTATAGTGCAGGCGTGTGTGCGCAGACACAGGTGCACTCTCTCTTCCCTCACTCTCATAGTCCGATGGGACGGCAATCCGACACGACCGGAGAGAGATCAGGTGCAGGACCAACGGCTTAACGTGCTTTCCGAGGCACGGGGGTATCACACCGCCGACTTCCAAACTCCGGGCTGTTACTAAGAAATTCCTAATGGAAAAACCCAATAACATTTTATCTGACCCGGGAATCAAACCTAGGACCCCACGCTCAGCAGTCGCGCTTTCGACCACGAGACCAACGTCCCAACAATATCCCAAAAGCTCAAAACTGCAATTGTTTGCGACCTAAAGCGATTTTTGTGTTTACGCTGACAGGCCTAGTAAGGATCTTATAAAACTCATCAGTGATTTGATAAACTACACCTCTGTCTTACCCTTAAGGGATAAGGCGTGATGTTATGCTATCTTTGTCATCATCATCAACATTTCAGCCGAAAGACGTCCACTGCTGGACATAGGCCTCCCCAAGCACCGCCACTTCGACTGGTTCTGTGCCTCCCGCATCCAGCGGATTTCTGCGGCCTTCACAAGGTCATCTGTCCACCTTGTGGGAGACCTTCCAAACGCTACGTCTTCCGGTACGCGGTCGCCACTCCAGAACCTTTCGGCCCCATCGGCCATCTGTTTGCCACTTAAGTTTAGCAATTCTTAGGGCTATGTCAGTTACCTTGGTTCTTCTCTAGATGTCTTGATGTAGTTATTAATATGATTTCTGCCGCTAAGCAGCGTTGCAGTAAGTAAAAAAAACTTGGCAGATTTTTTTTTTTACAATTTCTTTCAGAATTTATTCAGTTAAGTATACATATATATACTTAGCGTACATCAATAGTAATGTTAGTACACAATTTTCTGCAGGGTTGCCTCTCCCGCCGCTCTCTCTTGCTTGGCAACAATGCCTCGCTAAACGGAACTCTCTAATTGGTACAGCCCTAGGCGTTTTCAAGTCGGATGGAGATTTTTCCGAATAACGAATACATTGCGATGTTATAAGTTATAATGATTTTAGTTTCGTGTTGACTGGCTTTAGAGAAAAATATTTTTTAAGAAAATGTTTTTTTGTTGTTAAAATTTAGTCTTGGTGACAATGAAGTTCTAAGTATTATAGGGGCCAATATAATGTCTTGGCCAATGCCAATTTTCCCCAGACTCGAATAGTCTGGGCAAAACAGTGACCTTTTTCAAATTCACATTGCACTTTCAAAGTTATTTTAGTTTGCAAGAAACGGTGAAGGAAAACTTCGTGAGACAAGAGGACGATTTTCTTCATTTTTGAGATGGCAATGTTGTATTTTTGAAATGTTATTGTAATCTATTGTATTTTTTTGGAATTGTAATTTGGAATTGAAATTTTTGATGACAGTAATTCATATTTTTATTGACTAATTTATTTAATGACTACTTTGACATTGAATTGTATCCAAAAAATATGCTTATTGAATTGTAATTATACGGCTTATGCACCATCTCTTCCTACCAATTTGTACGCCACGATATGCGGCTGAACATGATAGAACTTTTCTGGATCCCATGACTATCCTGCATGCAATGTACACAATGTTTAAACAAATAAATTTACTTACTTACTTACTTACTAACCAAAATTTATGATATTAAGGATATTCCTAGTCCGTTGCTTCATAGGTTTGAAAAATTCTACTGCTCGACCACGTAAATAACGCAATGAATGATGTAGAACTGTCAAAATGAAAAACATTGCCATTATAAAAAAAGAAAGAAAGAAATAAATAAAGAAAAATCGGAAACATTTGTCACAGAAACACGTGCATACAAAAAGACAAGAGTAATCAGATACCAACAAAATAAAGTACATGCCAAAATCACGAGCCTCTGCCTAGCCTTTTCCCAACTATGTATGTTAGGGTCGGCCTCCAGTCTAACCGGATGAAGCTGAATACCAGTATTTTACATGGAGCGTAATAAATCGCTCCTTGTAAAATACTGCCTGACGGTCTGACCTCCACAACCCAGTAACTGGGTAATAAGATACCCCTTGGTAAGACTGGTTGTCAGACTCTCGGGTTTCTGACGACCCGGAACAACTGTCAAAGATTCACGAATGACAGCCGGAACCAACGGCTTAACGTGCTTTCCGAGGCACGGAGGAGTCTCGGTATGTAAAGATGGTCACCCATCCACGGACCAACCCCGGCAAGCGTAACCGGCAGCTTAACCTGATGAACGTAATCACGTGCATAAAACAGAAATTGTCGGTAGCTGCACGTCATGACTGTGACAAGAAGGCTTCCACTCAGCATGATGCTGTGCTATGGGTACCCACAGCACAGCGCTGATTTTTGGTGGCCACCCGTAATAGTGTTTCGCAATTACCACATTGGATTTGATGGTTTGAAATGACTAAAACGCAGGCGCAAGGAGCAAGCGTTCACTCACTCCATGTTCGTTTCTTTTTTGTATGAGACCCGCCCTGTTTCACGGGACACTGCACAGGTGCTATGGAAACAAGTCAAAACATCCAGATTTCTGTGCTGTATCTAAGTTAAATATTAAAGTATTAAACACATAAACAGAGAGAAGTGGTGGCCCAGTGGTAACGGCCGTGACTTACGAGTTGTAGGTCGGTTCGAACCCAGGCAGGCGCTTTACTTTGTGTAAACTATTTCATCACCACTGCTCTCAAAACGTCACGTAAAATTAACTAGTTTTAATTGTAAATCTGCGAAAAGATCAGTTGATAATATAAGGAAAATATGTGAATGGTCCGATTTGATCTGCTTGCAGGAGACTTGGCTGTTGCCTCATGATATTTCAATGTTAGGAACGATAAGTCCTGAATTTGAAATCACTGGTAGGTCTGCTGTAGACACATCAGAAGGGCTCCTAAGGGGGCGGCCGTACGGAGGAGTGGCTATTCTCTGGAAAAAGGGTGTTTTTGAGTCTGTTTCGGTAATACCCTGTAATAGCTCTCGGATAGTGGCCATTAAAGCTGTCTCTGGTAGTCGCACTAGTATTGTATTTTCTATATATATGCCCACTAACTCACTGGAAAACTTGCCTTTGTTTACCGAGGTCTTAAGTGCGGTAAGTGCAATAATTGCGTCTTATGATGTTGAAAACGTATATCGACTGGTCCCAAGAACAAAGTCCTATCTTCAATATTGTCTAGTTGCAGTGCGAAGCAATAAAGTTACGCGAATCAAATAGTAGTAATCAAGTAGTAGTAGTAGAAAATTATGGTGAAAGGTATTTAATACCTTTCACCATAATTTTCTACTAATTTTATTTTTTTTGCAACTTATTTGATTCGCGTAACTTTATTGCTTCGCACTGCAACTAGACAATATTGAAGATAGGACTTTGTTCTTGGGACCAGTCGATATATAATGGGCGATTTTAATGCACATCCGCAAGAATTATTTTACGTTGAGCTATTAAGTTTTTGTAATGATCAATCGTGTGTATGTGCTGATACAAAGAAGTTAGGATATAATTCAAACTACTATACCTTCATTAGCGAGGCTCACGGCTGTAGGAGGTGGTTAGACCATTGTGTAGTCTCTTCGTCAGCCTGGCAGACAATTGTTAATGTAGGTATTGATGAAGATGTTTTTGTGTCTTATCACTTGCCTATAATATTATATGTAACCTAGATGTAGTCAGATCAAAGTTGACGACCGAGGCTGGACCCCGCAATGCTGTTGTTTGGGGCGTCAGAAATAAAACTGAGATCGAGTATTATCATGGGATGTGTTCTGATAAACTGCGGGTGATAGACCTCCCACAAGAGTTTGCGGTGTGCAGTCATGGTTCATGCAACTTGGATGATCAAAACTTGTCCTTGATAAGCTGTACAAAAATATTGTAGACGTCCTTTGTGAAGCAGCGAGGGAATCTAAGGGAGCACACAAGGGACCTAAGCGGGGTAGTCCGGTGTGTGGGTGGAACAAACCATGTTCGAGACGCGCACCGAGAGGCCAGGCTTAGATTCCAAGCCTGGGTGTTGGCTGATCGACCAACCTCTGGGACAGTTTACGATCAAATGTACGAGGCGCGTAAAATTTTTAAAAGCCGGCTAAAGTACTGTCAAAATAGGCAAGATCAAATAAAAATGAACGTATTAGCAGAACAACGAGCTACTAATAATTTCTGTGCATTTTGGAAGTCCACTGGTAAGTTGGAGGCTAAGCCTGGTCTCGCGGCGGATGTGGGAGGGGTTACTGAGCATGGGGACATTGCTAATTTATTTAGAGACTATTTCAAAGTAAGGTCTCCACTTGGACCCTCAGCATCAGAAATTGATCTTGTGTCTCATGCCCGGGGGGAGGAGCCGCTACTACGATTCACTATGAAGCAAGTAAGCTTGGTGATAAATAGTATGAATAGAGGCAAATCCCCCGGGCATGATGGGCTTAGCATAGAACATTTAAAATATGCAGGCATGCATATGCCGAGGGTCCTGTCCTTGTTCTATACGATGTGTCTTAGTCATTCTTATTTACCGGCAGACTTAATCAAGACCATTGTAGTACCAGTCGTGAAGAATAGGACAGGGGACATCTCGGACGTGAGTAATTATCGCCCGATCTCGCTTGCAACTGTTATGGCTAAGGCGTTGGACAGTATGCTTGACTCTTATTTGGCAAAGTATATTGAGTTAGACGATGCACAGTTTGGGTTTTGTCCGGGACTGTCAACTGAAAGTGCTATCCTAGGTGTCAAGTATGCTGTCAATTACTACACTGAATTTGATCCGTGGGATCAAAGATAATATTGCGTAATTACTGTTGCAACATTGGCAAATGACAAAAAAAACATAACAAAAAAAATGCTGATTGCAGAGTAAACTACTTTTGTAATAAATAATAAGAAAAATTAAGCTGTGCGTCGCATCTGTACAAGAACAACATTGCTCAACGAAATGCTGTGACTTCGGATGAACCTAACGTCAACAGCGCTGGTTTTCAGCAATTACCTATATACTCACCCCGGATACTCACGCATCAGAACTCAAACTCAAACTCAAAGCATTTATTTCAAATAAACCAATTACAGGCACTTTTGAATAGTCAAGGGGTCGGTCAGTCAGAAATATGAAGATAGTCGCCCATTCCAAAGCGTAGTAGGTACCTATGGAGAAGAACGGGCAAGAAACTCCACGGACACTCTTTTAAATTAAAAAAATGGTTACATAATATTGGTTACATCATTCAAGTTGAAGTTATACATGTGAGAACGATGCAAAACATTAAAAGCGTCCGTTAGAAATAAAAATATAATAAGACCTCATCTGATAAAGGCGACGTATTGCCTTGATATTTATTTTTTGAAAGCTGCTCTTCGCCATTTTGTATTCTCTCTGTCAAAGTGTTGCGTATGTTTCGCAAAAATATATTTTGTACACTTTTCATACAATAATTTATACAGGAAATATTACGTATTTTGTTGGTTAGTAAATGTCAAATATTATTATATTGTTTGTTATTATCTAATTTTGCTACTGCTGAGCATTTGGTTCTGGGTTCAATTCCAAGGTTGTGCAAAATGTTATTGGCTATCTGGATTAGTATTCGGTTGATGGCAATGGCTCGCGCCCTGTTACCTGGGACTTAAACATAAGTGGCGAAACGTGGCTGTACTTTAGGTGCACTTCTTCGGGATATACCAGCGTGATGTTATGATGTATAACTTCTGTAACAATATCTGATTGCAGGCATTTAAAATTATGGTACCTACCTACATAAGGGAGAACCAATGGGAAAACCCGAGGTATGTTATGGTTTCTGTTACCATGACAACAGGAAAACAACTCCCATGAGTTAAAATTTAATCCAATTATCGTTAAGAGGGTGTGACTTGTGCAAAATCAAAGTCAAAGTCAAATAATGTATTTTAAATAGGCACTTATAAGGCACTTGTCACGTTTTTGACGTTCAAAAGTGCCTTTATTATTTGCCTTACAAGAAAATAGAATTGATTCTAGTCGCCCCTTCCAAAAGGTAGTTTCATGTGTAAATATATTTTCTTTCTTTTTTTTGTATGGATAAGAATGAGCAAGAAATTACACCATTGTTTTTGTTTTTATTTTTTATATGTTTTTAAATATTTTATAGACATTAATTAGGTATAATAAAAAGAAAATGAAAAAAAAAACACCGTTTATTTGCGGTAAACATGACGCATAAGAAGAAGAAAAATACGAACATAACAATTTGGGGGAAAATATGCGTCACATCCACGCAAAACGGCCATCGCTCAGCATAATGCTGCGACCCTATGCGAGACAGAGCCCCAGCGCTGGTTTTCAGCGACAGCCGGCGTTGACTTGATGATGTAAACCGGTGCAGCATATAGAGAAATAACAAATTATGAAATATAACATAAAATAAATACAATACTTAGTCCTAAATGTTTATAAATATAATATTTACATTTAGTTCCGTCGGCGACTTACGCAGTTGCAATCTGTGTGCGTAGCTGTCCTCAAACTATTTAATAATTTAATAAGTGAAGACCACTGCCGTCTCAACGTGACACTGGCAGAATAGTCGACACCGGCTCAATTGCCAAGAGTGGGAAAAAAATTAATAAGTGAAGACGATGCACCTATAGAATAAAATTATTATACCTACCACATTTAGGTAAAAGTAATAAAAACTGAAGCATTGACAGATAAATTAATTATTTGTAAATGTAAATGAATACAATTATCCTAAAATTTTAACAAGTAATAAGTAAGTAGAACACTGCCAATCTATGAGTTAAAAGAGGTTTAACTTATGTCTCCCTTTTTAAACGGAATTTAAAAAAGGAGGAAGTTATTAAGTCCGTCTGTACTTTTTTTTTTTCTGAATGTCTGGATCTTAACGGGCCGGCGGAGCATGCGTAGTTCATATAAACACCAAAATAATTTGTAAATCAAACATATTCTTAAGGTAGTGTGTATTTATTCCGATTGGATTACAGAATATCTAAGCTCCCATATATATATATATTTTGAATCCAGGAAGGAGCCCAGTTCCATATTATGTAATCCAATCGGAATAAATACCCACTATCTTAAGAATATGTGTGATTTACAAATTATTTTGGTATTACGTTTGTATGAAATCCATCCGCACTTATGTACTTAAAATTACTTATGTACTTAAAATGCGAAAGTTAGTCTGTTTGTTACCTAGTCTAGGCCTAGTGTCTCGATGGAAAATTATCGCCAAATTGTCCAGCGCATGTAGACTACGATTGGCTGTTGATTAATCATTCAAACAATCTGGTTTAGTCTGTGCGTTGTTTGTCAGTGAATTATTAAATAAAATAAATAATAAATATATTATAGATTTTTTTAAAGCCTTTGGCTTCTGAAGTAAGTACCTAAGTAAGGTAAGGTTTTCGGACGAAGTCGCCCGAAAATGCTTTTTTGCTTCCAAACACACGTTTGGCCGAAATACTCGATTGCAATAACTAGTCCCCTACAGCCGAAACCCATTAAATTGACAACCAATTGAAGTGTGAATCGATGTAATTGAATTTAATTGATATTATCATTGGTTAGCCCCTGAGGCTTAACACTGAATGAAGGTGTCGAACGAAACGAAATTAATTAACTATGTATTTTGGAAGCGATAATTTTTGGTAGAGAATTGTCACGTGCTTTGGTACATAGAGAATTATTAAGAAATTATCCTATTAATGTTTATATTTTACTCTTTAGGGTTCCGTATCTCAAAAGGAAAAATCGGAACCTTTATAGGATCAAATCGTTGTCCGTCCGTCAGTCTGTCAACACCCTTTTTCTCAGGAACGCGCGGAGATATCAAGTTGAAATTAATATCAAACACGTAGTTCTATGATTCCTTCGAGATCTAAAAAAATCAAGCTACTAAGTCAACGCAATAAAAAATACGGCCATTTATGCGACATATTTTGATACTCGCAAATAAATCAAAACATACAGTGTATTACCCGTTGACCTAGAATCATGAAATTTGGCAAGAAGCAAGGTCTCACAGCACATGTAGAGGAAACAGTCCGAAAATAGTAAATTTGTACTTTTATCACAGTTTTTATTTTTTTTTGCTATTACCAACTTACATTTGCAGTTTAAGAATTGACCGTGACGTATATCGATGTATGGGAGAACGTGTATTTCAACTACAATGTTAAAAGTTTGTTTTTGGGATAAATTCATCCCAACTACGGAACCCTTCATTGTGCGTGGTCCGACACGCACTTGACCGGTTTTTTTTCTTTTTAATATAACATCTCGCTTGTATTCTCCGTTCGGGTTGGCAGAGGTAAGTACCTATAGTCGATATAGCCACCTGCGACAACGTTTAGTCCCATATTGTAATAGTGGATTCAAATCAAGACTGCTTCTGAGAATTTCCCAATGGGAAATCCCATTGGGAAATTCCAAAAATCCCATTAACACTTTACCCGACTTTAGGATCGAACCAGGACATGCTCAGCAGTTGCAGCTACTAGCTAGAACTTACGTAAATATATAACGGACTGGATTACAAATAAATCTTAAGCAAGCGAGTGGTTCGCCTTGAGGACGAGCAGCAGTTGGCCATGACGGCCAGAGGAGCCCCCAGGGTGCTGTCCCCCTTCTATGGAACCTGGTGATTAATGTCCTCATCACCAAACTCAACGCCAATCGCTATTACACAATAGGGTATGCAGACGACCTCGCAATTCTTGTCACGGGGAAGGTGACAGGATCGATCTGTAACCTCACTCAGTAAAAACCGGACTACCTGTACGACAAGTTGAGTTGGACAGCGATTAGACGAGAATGTGAGAGAAGGCAATGCTCGCAGCAACTCTCGACTTTTAGAGGTAGCTTCCGTTATGCGGCTTCCAAAGTGTGGAATAACCTGTCAACACCTAACAACCTTAGATCTATTAACACAATCGATACATCTAGAAGACGCCTCCAGCAGTACCTCGTGGATGCCCAACGGAAGCTAGACATTTAGGACAACGTATTAGCTTATTGCATAACCATTCCAACGACATAAGTTTTATAAACAGCTGCCACACAAAACTTTAGAGGTATCGTCATTTTAATCTCAAGTGGTCCCGGGTTACGGGACCACCCAGAAGTGGCTTGCCACATGAGCGTAGTACGTCCAAAAACGCGTGCCAGTTGATTGGCTAATATGAATGTTTCATTGCTATGAATCCATGATGAAGTTATCTATTATTTATTAACGACCGACCATTGTTTCTTGTACAACCATGCCATTTTATTTCTTTCCTATCACACAGCACTATATAATTATCTATAATTGTTTTTAAACAAATATCTAATCGAGTTTAATATTATTTGCTACACATCTACTCGTATCTATTTTTATTTAAATATAAAACACTTACACACTATAAAACTGATTTACATCCGCAAGACGTCCTCGTAACATAAGGCCCAGTTGAAAACCAGCGTCAGACACTAGTTGTCTGGCATTTATGCTGAACTGGGCCTATTTGGCACAGTTGCGAGGCATACAGTGCTATTCTAAGTTATTTTTATTTTTTGTTTTTCTGTAAATATTGTGTAATATTGACCTGAGTCAAATAAATTTATTTTCTTTCTTTTCAAGAACGTATCGTTGAAAAACACCACGGCGTTGCTGGCCTTCTTTGAGGAGCCAGGGTGGATCGCATAACAGATTTTCCCACCCGTAACCAAAATACGCACTTTGACGTGGAGTTGCGGATACCAGCCCGTATTACCTATGTACCATCGAAGAAGTTCATATCTATAGGTACACCGTAAGGACTATTTCTGCTTGCAGCGCTCGGCCGCTATAGAGTCGGAACGGTAACAGATCTGGTCATCGTGTTCACGGCATTTTGTTTTCAAACTGCTTAGATATGAATTTCTTCTATTGTACATAAACATGTGTTTCTAGCTAGCCATATTAGCCATTCCCAGACATAGGTAGGTTTGGCAAAATACTACTCCATAGTTCTTAGTTCAATCAATAGAACAATGCTGTTAAAATTTCTATAAGCATAACCATTACAGTACTTATTATTAATGTCCCCACTGCTGGGCCTAAGGCCTCCTCTCTATGAGAGGGAGTGGGACGTAATCCACTCCGCGGACATGACTGTCTGTAGGTTGGTGTGCGACAATGTCTTTGAACTTTTGGTTTAAAGACATGGCGATTTCCTCACGATGTTATCCTCAATCATTTTGAGAGCAGTGGTGATATTACAGACCTACACAAAGTACAGTACCTACCTGGAACATACAACTCGCCGAATTTGGGTTCGCGTTACCACTGGGCTACCACTTTTTTTTTTTTTTTTGGGTGGGAAATTATCAAATAACTTCTCCCGCTCGGAGGAGGGCGTGTCAGACTCTTACTGACTAAAACCCACCCGTGTTCCTTCAGTTGCCTGTACGTTGCCAGGGGCCACGGTATCCCTTTCGGACTTTCCCGCAACTGAAGGGGCAATGGTTGGGCCATTGCCCCTTCAGTTAGATGATTATTATCGTGAGCTATGTCGCTAATTTTAGTTCTCAAACTTTCGGTAGAATAAAACAAAACCAACATTAGCTACTAAGTTTATTTGCATAGTCCTAGCTTTTGTCCGTGTCTTCATACATGTGGAAGTCGGAAACTATCCCAAGGGAACGTACTACGGGGATAAAAGGATCCTTGTAAAGGTATAAGTCAGTAGCTGACTACAGGCAGCAGCAGCAGGCGACGTGTCGTCGCGACACTTGTGAATGTGAGAACGTTGTAGGCTTAACAGACTGTAGATCTATCGACCATTTTCTATCTTGCTAAGTACCTGGTACTTGTTGATAGGCCTACACTGTCCTCTCATACCTATTAACTCTGTAATTTGAAAGCATTGTAAATACCATTTATTTTTAAAAGAGTAACCATGGAGTTTCTTGCCGGCTCTTCTCCATAGGAAACGACCAATTGGAACCGTGCATCTAGCTTCTGACGTTTCATAAGTGCCCTTATAGGTTTATGTGAAATAAAATATTTTGAATTTTGAATTTTATTGGTATCTATGTATTTCTATGAAATACGACGTATCGCTAGCTATGGAAGGTACTTCATAGAAATACATAGAAACTTGTAGCGGCGGCGACATGTCGCCAGCCGTCGTCTGCTGCTGCCTGTAACCTGTGGCCATGTACCTTCTATAAAGCTACCATTTACTGGGTACGTCTTTCATTGACTTGAATGTGCCCTGGCGGCTGAGAGTATGTCATGCTCACTCAAATGTCTCGCTGGTGGTGGCGTGTGTGTTGGATCGCTAAGTTCCCTTCAAAATGGTTGAGTTAAACGGTGCTGATCCATGCGTCATGTTCGTGAACGGGCGCCGTCAGTAGGGACTGGTCATCTCTTATCTGCCACGGCTTATTTTAATTTTTGAATTGTTTTTATCTTTTTATTATGGACGCTTTTTACGTGCACGTCTTTCTACATTGTTCTCACATGAATAATTTCAACATGAATGATGTAACTAATATTTTGTAACAATATTATGATTTAAAAGTGGGTCCGTGGAGTTTCTTGCCCGTTTTTCTCCATAGGAACCTACGCTTTGGAATGGGCAACTAGCTTCATATTTCTGATTGACTGACCCCTTGAAAATTCAAAAGTGCCTGTAAATGGTTTTATTGAAATAAATGTTTTGAGTTTGAGTTTGAGTCGGCTACATAACCCAGGTGTGCCAAATTTCATTCAAATCTATTCTGGCGTTAAGGCGTAACAGACAGACAGATACTTATTAGAATGAATGGATATGGAAGTGTGGATGGATTGTATCTACCTACACTGACCTGATGAACAATAGGTCACAGTAAAGTCAATCTGTCTCAATCCCGTACCAGACAGCCCCTATGATCATAATCAGTAAATAAATAAACCCTTATTGATTATATATGATAGAGGAAGTAATCTGCCGTCAAAATCGCATGTTAACTTTTCAGCTCTGGCCAAGCTGATGCGAATCCCGCGCGGGATGAGATTCTTCGAGACTAGAACTATAATGGAGGTGTTCTTTGACTTTGACTTTGTTCAAACTTTGTATAAGTTAATTGTATTTTTGTTTAGATTTTATTCAAAATTTTATTGTAAGTTTAAAGAACTATCATAGATGGTCCGGAGGAAGGTGATGGCATTCGTGATACAAGGTAATCCTAGTACGAGTGCCAACTCCTTTGACACTTAAGTGCACATTGCATGAGGCCAAATTTGTTTTATGGAGATTTACTGTACCCATTCTTCTATTAATAGAGACTTTTTACATTTACTTTACTTTAAACTGCCGCGAATACTTGCGTGACTTTCTAATCATTAAAACAATAGAAGTGGGTAGTCGCGTCCCGCATCCCGCACGTGATTCTTAGTGTGGCTAGAGCTTTACGATTCGTTCTTGTTGTTATTTAAATTAACCAATCACAACTAAGATGAGATTTAACAACACAGATTTACTAATCAGAGATGATCAAACTTTCAAAAAAAGATCAGGTATTCTTAACAAATTGATTGGCAGTTTCCTATCAATCCCTAAGGAGTTCAACCATGCACTTATTTATTAAGTAACCACACCCACTTAACTGTAATTGGATTAAATCACGACCCATGGGAGTTGTTTTCTGGTTGCTATGGTAACAAAACCCAAAACAATTTTGGGTTTTCTCATTGGTTCCATACTATGTACTATCGCGGACACGCATATGTGAACACCGTAAGGTAGCGGTAGCGGCCGAGCGCTGCAAGCAGGAATAGTTGCTTGCAGCGCTCGGCCGCTATAGTAACGCTTACCTACAAAAAAAAAGGGCGCTTAACAGATATGTGCTTGCGCGATGCAGCCGGTCTATTCTGTAATAATCTCACGGTGAAAACTTAGGTGAAGTGAACGTGAAGTGAGCTGTCATTCCACCTGCAGTGCTATTCTGTAACCATCTCACCGTGAGAACTTAGGTGAAGTGAGCTCGGAGTGAGCTGTCAGTCCCTACCAGCAGGTGGAATGACAGCTCACTTCACGTTCACTTCACTTAAGTTTTCACCGTGAGATTATTACAGAATAGACCGGCAGCTGCTAGGGACTGACAGCTCACTCCGAGTTCCCTTCACCTACCTTCTCACGGTGAGATGGTTACAGAATGCTATTCTGTAACCATCTCGCTAATGCTATTCTGCTGGATTTCGCGTGTCGGCAGTGTGCTGTTTAGTTCACATGTGGCAATGTAGATGCCGTCACAGGTCAATTGAAACCGTGCACCTAGCTTTTGAAGTTTCGTAAGGCCCCATGTAGGTTTATGGGAAATAAAATATTACGGATTTGAATTTAATTATTTAATTTGTATTTCATCACCACTGCTCCCAAAGCGGTGATGAAATAGTTTACACAAAGTAAAGCGCCTGTCAGGGTTCGAACTCACGATCTACAACTCGGTAAGTCCTGGCCGTTATTATCACTGGGCCACTACTGCCCCTGATAATTTATGCTTGATTTAATTTAATAAAATGTCTATGGAGGTCATGGTCTACTAGTCTGTTTTCAGTAGGAACATCTGTTTTACAATGTCTCCTGCAGTGCTATTCTGTAACCATCTCACCGTGAGAACTTAGGTGAAGTGAGCACGGAGTGAGCTGTCATTCCACCTGCTGCTAGGGACTGACAGCTCACTCCGTGCTCACTTCACCTAAGTTCTCACGGTGAGATGGTTACAGAATACCACTGCTGCTCTGGAAGTGGGATATTTTTAGTATTCTCTATCGTGGAGAATACGCTATTAGGTCTTCTTCTTTTCGTGTTGATGGTAGTCTTCTTGTTTGATTTTATATTGTAAGAGCCCAGTAGGTGGCCTCGTTGCTTGCGGCATCAATATATATATATTTTTTTAAACTTTGTCCCACTCTAGGAATTTCTCCTGTATTGTGGGTGCGCTTACAAACATTTACACTCACATGCACAAACAGCCAGACCGGGAACAACTAATTGTAGGTCATACAGATATTTGTTCCGCGCGGGAATCGAACCCGCGACACGAGCGCAGCAGTCAATCGCTTAACCACTGCGCCAACCGTGCCGTCTAAATGACAATAGTTCATTTTATAGTATTAGTATAATGTATTGCAATAGGTTGAGGGGCTCGTGGCTAAATAATAACAGCCGCATGGGTCGATCGATCAGGTTAAGCTACGCTAGCCGTGGTCAGTCAGTAGATGAGTGACCATCTTAACATACCGTGACCCCTTCGCGCATCGGAAAGTATGTTTTAAGACGTTGACAGTCATTACGGGTCGTCAGAAGCCGGAAAGTCTGACAACCAGTCTTACCAAAGGTCATCGTGTTACCCAGTAACTGGGTTGTGGAGTTCAGATAGGCAGTCGCTCTATGTAAAATACTGGTATTCAGCTGCATCGGGTTAGACTGGAAGCCGACCCCAATGTAGTTGGGTAAAGCCTAGACAGTTTTTTTTTATATTGCAATTGGCTCGCCCCTTTTACATGGGACTTAAACATAACTGGCGAAATGTAGGTGTTAGGTATTGTTTGTTTTATGTTTATTCATTAAAAAAAAATTACAGATAGTTACAGAATCAATGAGTAGATAGATTGTTGTAAAATCTGTAACAAAATGTTTAAAACCCTGCCTCTCAAACTAGGTGATAACCTGTATTTTGAGAAACAGTGTTCGGCCACAAAATTCTTATCCACTATTACTGTTACAACAATTAATGAACAGTGTCGTCCTACCGCTGCAATAATTTATGTGATTCTGTTTTGACGTGTGTAGTGTGTATAATGTGAGTGAGGGTGTGTGAGAATGTAGTGGAAGGTGAAGGTGTGTGTGAGTGTGTGCATGTGTGATAAGGTATGGGTGCATGCGCGCATGATTAAATGCGCGCATGCACCCTAGACAGTTTGGTAAAGCCTAGACAGTTTTTTTTATATTGCAATTGGCTCGCCCCTTTTACATGGGACTTAAACATAACTGGCGAAATGTAGGTGTTAGGTATACCTCTGCCTTACCCTTCGAGTATTACTGGTGCTGTTATGGTATGTTATGTTCATTGTGTCAAATTGTGTGTAACCAGCTAATGAGATAGGAGTTGTGGATTAGAAATTAAAAACAACTAATTATGATAATGAAGACTTTATTTTTATTAAAAGACAAGCCAGGAACAGTTTTACAATGGGCACATCACATAAACATACGATTTCTTACATAGGTAGTAAGGTACTAAGACAACTTAACACAAGGGAAGCAGTTAGAACTATAAATCATTGTTAGTTTGCCGTGCCCAAATGGACACGGTGGGACTTTAGCGATGTTTCGGCAATATGACCATCCGTAGCTCTTGCTACGGATGAAATATTTTGCATAACCAATGCAAATATAAATAAACGTAAACATTCTCGTAACAAAATAATTTCAAGATACATAATAAAATTATTTATTTCCATACACTTTTTATTATGAATGTTTGATCACATTACAGCATTTACAAAAAGTAGTTATATACAGTCGAACAAACGTATAATCCACACTATTGTCCACGAAGTGACATCAGAGTATGAAAACGAACGCATGATAAATGAAAAAAAAAGTACATATTTAGAAGACACAATATTATACCGACGAATCGAAGGAAGCGGATGGCAAGAGCATCCGTCTTATAGGTGACTTGCAAGAGATTGTGAAATATGAAACCATTCTTTTAAATTTAAAAACGTAATTGTTTCCTTCAAAACGAGCTGTTCGAGCAATTTACCAAATTTATTGGTATCCTCATAGTGGTACCACACTTCATCTTCGCCAACATCTTATTTATTAGGCAAAATATGCACTTATACACTGAAAACAGTGATATTCACAATGTTAACACTAGAAATAAGGACAAACTACGAGCCTTTCACCGGCTTCATAAGGTTCATAACTCATTTGTTGGGCTTAATATAACCTTTTATAACAAGTTACCCTCTTCTTTGCTAGATTTGCCTTTTAATGCATTTAAAACTAAAGTAAAATCCAACCTTTGTTCAAAGGCATATTCTATCAACGACTACTTAAATAAATAAATCGTGTCACGAAATTTAAATACCTGGGGCATTTAATTACCGAAGGTTTTGAAGACGATCAGGATATTGAGAGGGAGCGCAGGGCTTTAGCGGTCAGAGGTAACATGCTGGCCCCCAGATTCTACTGCTGCTCTAAACAAGTATAGGTAACGTTGTTTAAGGCGTATTGTCAAAGCTTTTATACGGGATATCTGTGGACACCAAAAGGTCGCTGGATGTCCTGCGCGTCCAGTATAATAACATCTTTAGGATGATGTTGGGGCTGCCTCGCTTCATTATGGCATCGGGGATGTTTGTGCTGTATCGCACTAATGGCTTTCATGTCGTCATCAGCAAGAAAACGGTATCCCTGATCCGCAGAATGCGTGGCTGCGAGCGCGAAGACTGTAGCGTATGCTCTTCTCCGTTGTGGAGAACCTTTGTCAAGAGAGTAATTTTAACTGAATTTTAATATTTTAGTTGTAATTTTAATCGTATTGTATGGATTTATTTATATGAATTAAACGAGTTTTTTTTTTTAATGATAAGAATAGTTGGTCCCTGTGATTAACTTAAGACAATGTTTATGTTCTTTCTCCAGAATTAGCTTACCTACTGACAGGCTATATGAGTTCATATAATTGTTTATTTTATTTGACTTTATACGTCAATTTATTTTAATTTCATTTTAATTTATTGTAGACATAATCTA
This sequence comes from Xanthia icteritia, assembly GCA_949128155.2. NCBI lineage: Eukaryota > Metazoa > Arthropoda > Insecta > Lepidoptera > Noctuidae > Xanthia > Xanthia icteritia. Next base: position 12,999,238 of record OX421958.2, on the reverse strand, counting down.
CTCATTATAATGTTTTTTGATGAGTTTTATTGCAATATGTGGTTAGCTAGAGACCTCAACAATTGATCATATTTTTTTTTGCCTGAGCAACCGGCTTCAAGTTCGTCATGCTCCCTTAAATGTCAAGCACTGCTTGCGTGTCGGGGATCGGGTTGACTCCTTCCCTCAAATATGGTGAGGGGCTGATCTTTGTGTCAAGCTTCATGCAGATTAGCGCGACGCGACACCGGTTATTGTTATACCGTGATGTTTTCTTAGAAATTGTATTGTTCGAGTAGTGTCGCGCCGTCGCGTCGCGCTAGTCTGTACGAAGCTTTATGCTCGTGAACGGTTGCTGCTGTGGTGACTGGTCGTCTTGCTGATCATGGTTTTGTAATTGTTATTAGTAATTAACTGTTTATTTATTTTTACCTCGATGATCCTAGTTTATCATTTATAACTTCCAGTTACAGCTATATGTAAGCGGGCACGCCCTTTAAGCCTGGAGGCTTTTATTTAGATATTGTTTACGTTTAGTCTTTATTTTTTTTATTCTGTCTGAGAATAGTTCTCGATGTTTTTGGTTGCTTGCAGCTGACATATGGCTATTAATTTATATTATGTTTTGTGTTGCGTAATGTAAATTATTTTGCATACTATTATATAGATTTTTTTTTCTAACTGAACAGACAGCTGTGCTGCTGGACAGTTTGTTGCGCCACTTCTTCCCAGCTAAAGCACTAGGAAGTGGTAAAGGATGGGCGTTTTGGAGACTGTCTTATGTAATTTTGACGTTCGAAAAGTGCTAATTCTCAGCCTAGTTTGAAGATTGGCTTGAATTTTGTTTTTTTTTAGATTGCGACTGCGCAAAAATATCAAAATCAATTAAAAATATACAATCGCATAAAGGTGAAAAGCAATAGAGAAACATTAACATAATTCTGAAAAAGACAAAACATAGGTAGACGAAAAAATACAGTAGAAAAATAATAAATCTTCAGTTCTTCAAAACGCTCATGACGAGTTTGTATAGGACATGCCCTTATCAGTTCTCCGTCCAGTAGTCTAACGCACACGGGCAAGAAGAATGACAAGGGCACGACACAATACATAATTATTTCTTGCTTCTGTAAGTACTTCTGGAGTCTTCTTTCTTCATAGCCAAAAATATTTGACAAATAAATAATGGTACAAGTAGCGTCATCTCTTGGCGAGTAGCAGTTTTTTAGTTGGTCATAAGATGGCGTGTTTTACAATTCCTGCATCCTAAGTGTGAGCAAATTGGCAGTTAGTCACAAAGTAAAATGCAGAAATTTAATTTTCTTCTTTGAAGGTTCTTGATTCTTCTTGTTTAGTGATTTGGTGACCTAAGAATATTAGTAGTTAGTAATAAGAATGATTTTAAGGTTACATAAATTGGGGGGTCATACAAAAAAAACCCTCTATTTATAAAAGTTGCTAGTTAAGAGTTGTTTAACTTTAAACGTCAAAAATGTATGGCTAAGCCGTTCGTTAATCATTACTTAAGTTTCAGCAATGTTTATAAATAAACACCAAAATATCTAAGAATTATTTTTTGTCACAAACTTCTACATTACAAGTACATCATAGAAATTATTAAGGCATTTGCTAAAACACTGGTATAATTATATTAGGATGCTAATTTTAAACATTGATAAAGAATTGAAAAAAAATCCCAAACAATATTAGACCAAATAGGCATGTATTCTAAACAAATCAAAATTCACTTCCAAACTAAACAAGATAATATTATTTACTAGTGAACAGCCGAGTACCTGCAACAAAAGAACAGACGATTAATTATAATAAAAAGGAAAATGGCCGCCATCTCAAATGGCGCCAAAAACGTGGAACCTATTGTACTAACAACCATCTTTTAATTAAATTTGTCAAAAAAAGCTGTGTTTTTTTTCTCGCTTTCTCTTTAGTATTTTAATAGGCATCATTATGCGAATCATAAAGGTATTGTGTGTTTTTCTTTAAGATATCTTGCTGGGTCAATTGTGAGTTTGCTCTGAAGAGCCTTGTACTATATTGTTTTGAATTCTCTCGTATATTATTGTTCTCCATTTTTGTGCTAGTTTTTCTAAGATTTTATTTGAGAGAATATAAGTTTACTAGTGATCGTCCAAGATATTAAAATAATATAATTCCCTAGCAATAAATTTATCATTATTACCTATCAACGATAAAAGTAGCCTTTAAATCCCCAAAAGATTATGAACGCTGTTGGCACTTAATATGAAGATGTAGATCACGAAGTTCTTTTAAATAGCACCTCATTCTATCGCCATTGCAAAAATGACACAATCACAAAACACATATTTACAATCGATTAGCAAAAAATATTAATAACTCAATCTTTACAGCCTCCAAACCAGACCTCATAAACTACACAAGAACTAAACTTAAACCCACAAATAACATTTTTATTACATTCCAATTTAGAACAGAATCGGGTAGACGCTACGTCGGGGACACAGCCGGCACAATTTATAAAAATAAAATCACTCGACTATGTTTAGCGAAGTGGGTGCGGGGGTGAAATTTTTCATGTTCCGTGTCATTGGAGACCCCTTGGGGTCTGTTCCTGGCATGTTGCAGACGATGGGAATCAAGATTAGGATGGCGGTTCTTGGGTATCTTGTTAATTGATAGGAATCGACGTTAAGGTTTTTATTGAGGACAGAATAGGCGACGGTTTTGATAATGTTTGCTGAGATTACAGATAAATGTTTATGTAGGAGTTGATATAAAGAAAGGAGAAATCATCTTCGTTTTAAATATGTCATGTGAAAAGGTTATCTGAAGTCTGTCAATGAGCCACTGTAAGCCAAGATATTTATGTTGGTTTAGCAGTTGAAGGAAAGGTGAAAGATGATTATATCATATTCGTCGATTTATTCAGATTATGCGAGCAGTTCAACCTGTTCACTAGCTTCACCATTTGAATCACAGATGTCCATATACAATTTTTATCCCACCATTTTTTTCCACGATTCCTGTAAAAAAATCTTATCCAACCCTCGCCTAACCAGAAAAAAAACAATTGGAACATTCGCGGAACATGCCACGACCGGTCGATTAGACCCCAGATTAACGCTTGGCTGGACTGGTCACCGGCTACCGCTCGTAAATCTAAGCGTGGTCCATTTGACCAGCCGTCCGAGCCTCACGCCAATTTTAACTTGGTTTTTGGTGGTTAAAGAATAGTAGTCGTTTTTGGTCTTAATTTGTTATGATTTTGTTGAAAGGTGTTGAGTTTCTTTTAGAGTTTATATAAGGGTATTTTACACCATCGAGGCAGTTTTACATTTTTTAAATCGAAATGTCCCTGATTGTCGATATCTTTAGAATGTGAGCTTATAATTAGTTGAAGACTTTAGGATTCATTATAATTCTACCTATGGCGACTAAGATTTAAGAAATGAAATAAATATTTCAATATCTCTCAGCACGGACGTTAAAAAGAACACGTCGGTAGGTAGCAAACCTACAGCTAAATATTTTAAGAGTTTTAGTTTATCATTCACAAGGTCCTTTTAAATAACGAATATTTTTTTTTTAAACTTATTACTAAACACAAAATACCCAAAGACACTTTCCTTCTTCACTAATTCCAAAATATTTAACGGTCCCATTTGGGCGCCAATAACAGAAGTTGATAGATAACTATACCCTTGTCAGTTACGGACTGGGAATTGAATTCTGAACCTCTCGCGCCCCTTCCCATCACTCACAGCGCCGTTAAAATTACTATAGTTCGGTTATGAACGCTCAGAACGATTAATGAATTCAGACGTTTACAAGCTAAATTGAAAGGCGAAAATTAGTGGGAGATGCCTGTTTAACTATGATTCAGGGAAATTTGATCTTTACTAATATGGCCTATAATATAAGGTCCTGAGGGCCTAGGCCCTCGTCAAAGTGACATTCTATCAGCGCTAACGATGATGATGATGGAAAAGTAAAAAAATAACTTATGTCGTACATTTTTTACTTTTCCATGCTGCAGAAAAAACGTCTAAAATAAAAGATTTACATAAACCCCTAAAACTAACCCCGGGATTCTGTAAGCTCTGCAAATTTAAACCTGTATTTTTTAATGTAAATTAAACTAATAATATCAAGTTATGGTAGACATTTGATAGTGCATTATTGCTGTTGCTAATCAGACTCAGGAACCAGGGACAAAATTGCAGTGTCAATTTTTCCTTAAACACCGAAAATATTATTAAAACTCTCAACCGTACTTTTTCTCTAAAAAAATATATTATTATCACGACAATTAATAACATAAGGTAGTTAGCAGTGACAGAAAACTCATAAGAGGTCGTTATTAAGCCCCCGAATGACCCAAACGGGGGTCGTTAGAGACATTATTGGGGCGAAACAGCACTAAATCAATTTTTAATTCTGCCCGCAGTTTGTACACTTATTATTAATTTAGTAACTCTTTTAAACTAAATGGGGTACTCTAAAAAGCTGAGAGTAAATTGTTGTATCGAATTTTTGGACTGGTATGTTTCTCTAGGACGGAAGTACGTATTTATCGACAACTAGCGACCCGTCCCTGCTTCGCATGGTTTTTAGGACTTGACAAAACATCGATATATCTATATTAATAATATTAATGGATTGTACTGAAATATTTAGGAATACATTCTCGAAATGATGGTGTAATCCGCATCAAAATCTGTTGCGTATTAGAAGAACAACGTGGTCACATAAGACAGACACGAAAAGTGACTTTAATTTATAATATAGATAGATACATAGATAAATCGTTTATTTAGTGTACACAAAAAACAGCACAACATACAAAAGCAAGACTAAATAATGACTAATTAGCTATTAGGAAATAGCTGCAAGGTGCCAATATACAAACAAACAAAATATAAAAACGGAAAAAAACAAGACATTGTGATGACACTATTGGCTATGACACACTTTAAAATAATGGACCAACGAACATAAAAAAGTGCGGTGTGCGTCTCAAGGCTGCACCAAATGAAATGAAATGGGAGTCCAGCTCAGCATGTGCCAGGCAAATATACCTGACGCTGATATTCTGCTGAATCCCTGCAGTGACATACGGACGTCGAGTAGTAATATTTATAGATTGATTAGCGTTTTTCGCTAGCCATTCCCATGCATTTGTCAAGATTATTTATTTTTCCAAATACGCCTACCATTATATACCTTTCCAGAATATTTACAAAATCTGGTCGATATCGACACAGTAATGGTGTAGTGCTCAGACCTTAATTATTTCTGTTGTAAAGGACCCTGTGACAGCGTGTAAGTGTTGTAAACGAAACTTCTGCCCTTTTACGTTCACCATTAATTAGCAGCCTACTTGCATAACGCAGTCACAATCACAATAGCTGTCAACTTGACAAGTAAAAAAAACCCGCTCTAATTTTTAAACAACAAATATAGAAACTGTAAAATATAACAAAGGAATAAACATTTATGTCAATATAAAAACTATTTCGGTATCGTGTGAGTTACGCATGGAATAGAATTTAAGTTTTTTATTGTAGCATTTTAGTTGGGTGTCCGGTTGGATGACGTTTTCTGAGTTATGCCTACTGTTATAGGAGTTATTCAAAAACAAAGACCACACAGCTTGTATTAATAAATAAAAAAATACAAGAATTCTATCATCCGTAAGTGAAAACCAAAGGAAAGATCATAAAAAGCCTGAATAATGCTCGCAAAACATCATAAATATATAACCTCTCATAATTATGCAACCCACTTAACTCAGCTTCTAAAGTAAACGCCATAATCGTATAAAATATTTAATCGTATACAAACTAGAGCCATCTATTGTCGGGTAGTACAACATTAGCTAGTCCACTCACCAACAGATGGTGCTGCACTCAATAAATACCCATTACGCACTGCTCACAGAGTTTGGTATGGACAACAGAATAATGTAGAACAATATTTATTTTTTTAATTTATTTGGATTATGCTTTCAGTAAACTATTTATTGACTTAGTAGTTACGTAGTGAAAATGTTCTACAATGTCAAAAGGTTGTAGGTTTGCGCTTATTTTGTCTACCTACAGTAAAAATTTCATCAGTGTCATCATCATTGTTCTGACGCTATCCTAATTTATTTGGGGTCTGCGCTGTAGTACTGTACTATTTTATTCTTTTTCCTATATCCGGTCTCATTTTTAGTTAATAATTGTAGGCGAAAGCGCCATGGTAGCCCGCGATATTCAAATTTTCTTTCGTCTTTTGCAATTTGAAATTCGCGGTGTAGGTACCTTAGCGCTTCCCCCTTATGAGTTGTTCCTTTAGTTCTAAGTTGAGCTGCACGATTATTGATAAATGCGTGCACTGACTGGACAGGTTCACTCAATAAAGACCCACATAGTTCTTTCCTCAAAAGCACTAGGAAGTGGTGAAGGGTGGGCGTTTTGGGGGACTGTCTTATGTAATTTTGACGTTCGAAAAGTGCTGATTCTCAGCCTCTTATTTTGAATAAATGACTTTTAAATTTTGAATTTTGAAAAGACTATTTTAGATACCAATCTACATGGTCTTTACATGATATGAAGAAGATTGTGTGTCGACTTTAAAAGAGACTGTGACCTCTCGAGTTTGTTTCTGCCTTCTTCTCGGAGTAGTTAGATAGGAAACGACGACCTCATCTAGTTTTTTAAATACGATTGATGTGTAAAATTGTTTGTTCTAACCGACTTATAGAAATAAAATCATTTATGATTTAAGCAAAAACCCACCTCTAGCTTGACAGCTTGACAAACTATAGCTTGATATTTATTTCAACCTCAATCGTCTTGAACCAATCCTAACTGAAACTTCCCATCCAAATCAAACATCAGCACCGAAACCCCTTACATCCTTATAACTCTGCTCTCCCTCTTATCCACTATAACGACGTCCAGCTTGTTCTGCTGACCGTACATAGCCATAAACAAACATGTCTGCACCACTCCGTATTGCACAAGGCAGATACCAATTGATGTGTCCAAACCCTTTTGTGATAACCACACACACGAATTTCAACCTTATGTCTGACAAACTAGGGTTTATTTTTATGTGTGTGATGTGTTGTATATATGTGAGCTTACATCTCCAGAACCGCTGGCACAATTGTTATGAGGTTGTCGGTATTGTGTAGATATGATGCGGTTGTAATTTTGAAGGTGATAGCGTAGTTTGTCATTCGGTTATGGGGTAGTGATTGTTATTATTGAGTGGGATTGGATCTAGTATCCGCAAATATGGCTGACTAAAGCCAGGTTCTGGTCCAAGAAATAATAGTGTGTGAGATTTTCTGTCCTGTCCCAACAAACACTAACAAAACATTTTGTATGTTGATGATGATGAAACCATAAACTCTAAATTCAGATTTTTTGCCACAATCTAGTTATTTAAAAAAATAGAAAACAGATCATAAACAAACCTAGTAATTCTTGAACATTGCCATATGGTCCAAAACCCTGTGTACACACACAACTTTGCTAGATTGTGTCTATACAATCTATAATAGTAATAAGTTATCAATTATAATATTATTACTCGTTTCGAAATGTTATCTCACATTAAAAATTAATGTCTACTTAATCAGTGCGATCTCAAAGATCTATAAATATCGCCATTTAATGACTGCTGATTCCTACCATTAATGATGCCATAAAATCGTCCAAATGATTTCACGAAAAGCAATAAAATTTACTTGTAAGTGCCATAAAGAACTCCTAATGATGTTTCATTTCGGATAAACGACAAAACACATATTATTTACGAAATAAAATAATATTTATGTACTTACGATAATTATTATGACATTTTCTTTTAAATTGAAGTGGTACTAAAGAGTGTAAAAGTAATGATTTGAGGGACAATGATGTAATGATAATTTGAACTTCAAAATAAGTGCAATACGTAGATACTCATAGATTATTAATTAAAAACATTTGCAATTGCTTAGTATTTCCTTTTATTTGTTGCAGAATACATAAAAATGTGTTCAAATAATTGATTTCCAGGTAATCTATCTGCCTAAAACCTTTACTCTGAATATTAAACATTCAAACTACTGCTTCAATAAAACTATAATAATATAAAGGTGTAAATCACGAACCATAAATCTTTACCTAGTGTTCATAAATTATAATTATTATAAGTAACACTATGAGTGAAAATACCTCAACAACAAATTGCATTACTAAATCCAACTACAGTACCAACTACTAAAAAATTCATACACACTCAATTCCAAAAACAAAAATAATATTCCCGCCAAACTACCAACCTAACAACACTAACACAGATAAAATAAATAAAAGCCCGCGAGAAAAAGTTAACCAAACTCTGTCTATACTTCATTAAGGCGGGCACAAAAGCCGTTACCTTGTTGCTGAATATTTTACAAGTCATTCCGGGCGAAACGTTAGTAATTTTGATGATATATCCCGCTAAGGGAGCATGATATGATGCGTTCTATGTACTAAAACATGCATGGGGTTAGTATTGACGTCTTGTCGATTGTATACAGCGGCATCTGTTGGGGAGTTAGGGAAGCTGTTGTTTCGCTACTCTACTGTAGGTGGTGTTAGTGTTAATGTTTTAGTGGTTTTGGAATTGAGCTTTTGATTTGGTATGTTGTTAGTAAATTGGGCAGTTAGATTACTACAAGTGTGATTGGATTTTGTTAGATAACATAGATAAGTATGGTAAACATAAATGAAAGCTCTGTATAGAATATTATGCAGAGTAAAACATTTTGGTTTTAATATAAAATATACGCTCGTGGCGTACAAAAAATTAATAAAAGCGAAGCGCACACACGCACCGACTATCAATCACGTCCCCATTGTATAACATTGCGCTCAGCCAACCTCATTAACGCGTAAACACACAATTCCATCCAATTACATCATCGCGTCATCAATAATAAAATTTTAGTTCCGCTACTCCCCGCTGCCAGCGCTACGTAATCTCATTACGGACGAGACAGATATTATACAACCGATGCAGACGAATGAAAGAACTAAAACGGATGGAGGGTCGCTGAAAAAGCATTTTCATTCGCTAAAAATCAGTGCCGTGATAAAAAAAAATCCAATACAGAAACATGAAAGGCATCTCTGCTACCATCGTCGATTGTGAGAAGAAAAATTTCACGAATTTTTTTAAACGTTGGAATGGTTTTTGAAACAAAAGATTCCCCCTGTTATCTGTTTTTCATTGTTTTTTTGAGTTCACTCGCTTGCTGATATTTGAGAGCGTGTTTCAAGTGGATTTTTAGATTATAGTGAGCAAATTTTATTACATTTTTGGGCTCCAGATTGCTACCTGCATGTGCGTTGACTATTTAAAGCTCAAAAGCATACTAACACGTGAATTTTAATTAAACATTCAAAATATAGGAAAGTAAAAACAAGAATCATCTCCGTTTATAGCTTTTACATGGATAGTAGCTGTTATAATAGATTTTTCTACCGCAAAATTGGTAAATAACGAGCTTAAAGATACAAACCTCGCCTAGCCAGAATACTGATTATATTATCTGAGTCCACAGCTAGACATACACAATGCACAAAACATTACATACCATGAACACGAGTTCACAATCAGAGCACAGGGAAACTTTAAAACCTAACCTCAAAAAAATCTAAACACAAATAACTACCTACCCAACATAAAGGTCTTGTGTACTGTGTGCTGTTTCTCGTAATTAGCAGGGGTGTATCGTTACCGCAATAATGTGTTAGCACCTGAGCCCGACTGATTAAGCCGACCACCGGAATTACGAGGGGATTATACTATGTGTTATAAAGCTTAAGGTGTTTAGTAAGTGATTTAAATAGGTCCTAGGACTTTGTGGGAGATATACAGGCTTTTTTGTATGTTTTGCGGAGCCTTGGTTATTAAATGTGTTGTTGCGAAAATTAGGAGAGAATTGAGACAAAAGACGGTAACAATTTGTTTATCGGTCGAATTATTTAGTCAAACTAAATTACTTATATTAAGGATAGATACACAAAATTACTAGATCTCCCCAAAACGGCTTCACCAATTATTTCCAACATCAAAAAAAAGCTCAAATTCAAACACCACTAACCTACTTCTTCTGGCTCAGACGATAACGACTCAACAGCAGGCGAGTGTATTAAATTTTATGTTATTTACACAGGACGACATGATTACGGTCGAAGGCGTGGACAAACAAAACTTGGGATAGCGGGGGACAGACGGAGGACAGACGGGGGATGGCGACAATAGGGGGACAGGTAACCGTGTCGTTTACAATGTAAGCTTTAGCTCTGGTTACTTGACAATGCTGGAATTTGTTGGTCATTTTGAGCTTATTGGGAGGAAAGCAGGTGGAGGAAATTTTGTGGGGAATGTTGTGATGCAACTTGGAAATCGTCTAAAATGTGGACTGCAAAAGGCTTTTTTAGGATTCTTTTTTCGCTTAGAATTAGCAGAGTTTGCTTTTTTAAATTCATGTTTATACGCTTGTCGAGTTGAGAAACAATGAAAATGTTACATAGAGCATTTACTTTTGATAGAGTAGAAGTATGACTCTGCTAAAACTTCAGAAGTAGGTCCTCGAATATCGGTATCACTAAAAACATTTTCTACTCCTTCTTACATCATATTTCGTCTTTGAATGACGATACCTACACAAATATTAATACCAATTCAAAACAACACAGTTGTTGAGATCTGTAAAAAAATACTGTTTCCCTCAAAATGTTTTCCAACTTCACAATTTTTATTGTGTGAATCCCCCATTAAGGTTGGCCCTCATTCCGTGTTGATTTCAAAATGCCTCGGGCATGGCGTTTAGGGTGAAACCGTTATAATTGAGTGTGTACCTTCACGCCTAAGGTTAAATAGGGGTTAGCAAGGAATAACTGATTGTCATCTTCACACGGGAGTTGATATTGTATGATTTAGAACTGGTGAGATGAAGGTATCTTGTAAGGAAGACTTTTAAAAGTGTAATAGTACATTCCTACGTGTACAGTAACAGGAGAAAAAAATCGAAAATATAGCAACTTAGGATGAGATTATCATATCATCTAGATAAAACAAGAGTACGTCTGTCACAGCATTATTATTAGAGAACCTTGAAGTAAATCTAGATTGAATAGACGTAGAACCTGAAATTAGTCAATTTTGTATATAAAGTTCACAATTAATACAACCCTCATGGCTTTCATGTGATCTGACCATTTCAATAAATTGTACGGACTTTAAAAGAAACTGAACGCAGAATTTGTTTCAGTGTTTTCTTAGAGTAGCCGCATACGAAACACTGACCTCGACAAGTTTAAATATATTATTTGACGACAAAATATAAAAAAAAAAACTATTTCACAAAATAAATATGAATAACAGACATTAAGATAATAAAATTGAGAAAACCAATTCAATATTGACATTGATTTGACACCAACCGAGTCGCGATCTCTCAACTTTCCTCAGCAAATAATCTATAACAGCCCCAATTTATTTACACCATCATTGCTTCGTGTTTCGCTTTAAGTATGAACCAACCGAGTTACCGACCAGCCCCACGGGTGTCGTTAGAAATGAACTAGGGAATTACACCGAGAGGATAGACAGCAGAATTATAAATGAACAACATCAAACTACGTTAATCTGGTTTAGATTGTAGAAGGTCTGCATGAATTTTGATGGTATAAATAAGTGACCGAAGGAAATCACGCAAAAAAATATTAGAAAGAAGCTACTGCTAATGCCATCTAGTGGGAAAAGTTGAAACCTAACGGAACTTTTTAAACTGTCAAAAATCACTATGTGCGATTTGTGATTAACAAAATATAAGATCATTTTCTAAATTGATGATGATTTCGACAACCCTCTCATTAATTACTCGAACAGAAAGAAGCTTGAGGGTTGAAAAAAATAAAGTAATCGTTTCAAATAGGGGTCCTGCCCGCATTTTAAAGGGCATGGAGGCGTTTGATCGCGTTAGTGACGTTAAGCTCATGGTGAGTCATAGGGGCAGTTTTAATTAGTAAACTACAAAATTATTTTCAATTAGGGCAATGTTGTTGCTACTCGACGGTAGATGGCGCTATCTGTTTGCTAAACTGAATTAAAGGGATCTAAAATTCCATTCCAAAGAAAGTTATAAAAACCGATAACACACTTAAAACGGTTTTATAATAAAAAAAGACAACTAATCATTAGTTTCATCAAAAAATTATGAAGCACTAAACAAAAAAGTTGACGCTACTCCCTACTAGATGGCGTTAGCGGCGCGCTAATTTCCCATCAGACTTCTCAGTGGAGTGGAAGTGTTTAATTAATTCATTACGCTGCGTCTCGGCCCGAGGGGGGTAGGCAGGGGGATAGGGCTCACAGTATTTATGTGAATAATGTATAAAGATGTTTTTGATAGACAGACAACATGGTTGTTATGTAATCTGACGTTAATTTTTATGTTCCAAAATGTGTATGATGTGTCATTTTGAAACATTTAAATATTTTAAAATGATGATAATAAACATGATTTTATGTTTATGTATTGACATATTATTTATTTTAAATTAAATGTCCTGTATTTTTAAGTAATATTTAAGTTGAATGCCAATTATTTTTTTTGTATTTTATAATGAAAATATTTTTATTGTGTGTTATTTTCAGAATAGCTAGTCAAATAGTAGAAGTGGGGTATCCAGAAACGTTTATTAGTACAAAACCAATATCTGCCCCAATTTCATCAATATAACCATTATTTACTCTAGGACCACCAATATTTGTGAAAACAAACCAAACATCAGGGGAATGACGAATCAATCTGAAACAATTTTGTTAAACCACGATGGTACTGTGGTAAAAAAGTCAATAGAAGAATGGGTTTCAGGTAGCTAATGATGACTAAAATAGTCATTGATAATAGGCACCTTTGCAAAAAAAATATTATGGTAGGAATTCTTGGATTTGTGTCTAGCATAGGTAAAATATTTTAAGAAAAATAGTCAGAACCTATATTCTCTTGAATTTGTTTCGAGCATAAAAGACAGACATTTTCTTTACTAATCAAGAATCCTAAAAACCTACTAAGGGGTCATCAATTATCATGGGCAGAAGCGTCGTTCTGACTTCTAACAATTCATCATCCAAAAATGTCAGAATACTTTTTTGTCCCTCATTTAGATTATTAAAAAGTATTCGACACGTATTTTTTCTTTATTTAGTACTAATATTATTCTTTAGATTTCCTAAAGATTACGGAGATACATTGAGTTAGAATGTGGCATGACGTCACTTGTATGTATATTTTAAACTTACTTGTGACGTAGCGAGCCCGCTCCCTAACTTTAATGCGTTTTATCTAAGTTTTTTTTCATTAATATGATAAAGCAAAAAATACGTCTTTAATATATTTTTATTATCTGACTGACGGACTAAATATTTTTTTTTTTACCCCGCCATCATCCCTATTAGATACCAATGTGTTCCTGTTCATTAAAAGGATCTATGTTCAACAGTTGGCAAAGATGTCTCTATGATGACGTCAATAATCGTCTCTACCTACCATAGTCCCAAACAGCCGAAGTTTGACCAACACCCGTGCTCACCCCCAGGGAAACATAAGCGTAATACTGTCGTTATGTAGCAGTATGAAAGTGGACATTGACCTAAAATTGACACAGCGCTAAGGTCGCCCCTCGGACAGGCGTGGCAATTGTGGATGTAGAAATACTGGAAGAAACAACAGTCCTTTCATAGCATAATTATAATGAATGTACATAAAATAAATTTCTTGCCCATTCTTCTCCATACGAAACTACCTTTTGGACGGAGGCGTCTGTAATCAATTCATTTTTTTAAATAAATTTGACATACAAAAGTGCCATTTAGTGGCCTACTTGAAATAAATGATTTGACTTTGACTAGTTATTCTGACAGCAACTCAAGCAGCAATCTACCAGCAATCTTATTGCAACAAGAATAAAGTTCACTTTGATTTTAGCAGATGGAAAATCAGGGTTAAAATAATTGTGGAAGGACTGTAGTAAATAGCAAAGTAACCAGGCATAGTGGCGGACTAAGTCTGATGGGGGCCCGGGGCGGAAAAAAAAGTGGGGGCCCCCGCCCAGGTATGCAGAAAAGTTTGAGAACTAGTATTTAAGAGCGAGCGAATCGATCTCGAAATTTTAAAGCTCAACATTTTCTGCACTCTAAATTATATTTAGCATATTTAGGGGTGCTCCCAACTAGAAACTGCCTTTTACTTACAGAATATATTTTGGCCTGGTTTAGGCCTTTATTCGAGATTTAGAGGCTCCCAAGAAAGGATGCCCGGGCGCACTTCACCTGCCATCCCCGCCCTCCCTTACTCCGCCAGTGACTAGGCGTAAAAATGACAAGCTTCAGAAGGAGATAGTCACAAAGGTATGAGTAAAAGAGACAACGCTCTACAAAACCCAAGTTATTCTAATTCTCGATGTGTATTAATTAACACATAACATAACATCACGCCTGTATTCCTCAAGGGGTTAGGCAGTGGTGTATTTATCGTACACCCACAATTCGCCAGTTATGTTTAAGTCCCATGTAATAGGGGGCGAGCCTCCGCGCTGCTACTGAAATTCCTGGTGGAAAAATCCAATAACACTTAGCCCTACCTGGGAATTGAACCCAGGACCTCATGCTCAGCAGTGGCGGTTACGACCACTAGACCATCGAGGCACACAGGCATGTGTTTGAACCCCTTACTGAAATGATGTTTTCAATGAAGAATTGTGTTTCAATATCTTTCTGTCTATAGAGAAGTATGGAAGAAAAGTATATGTTGCGCTGCCCGAAATAAATTGGTATAAGGGCAGGAGAATAATGATGGAGAAAGATGACATCTCTCTGTCTCTATGGGTATGTTTACGACTCTCTTCTATATTTTAAAGATACTTTTTCTGTTCTCTAATGGCACAACCGTCATTTGAAGTGGTGCCATTTCTAGCGTTTCTACATCTTTTACTAAAGGGATGGTACCAATAAAAGCTAACAGACAGGAAATGGCATTAGCAATAGCATTTTGTTAGCTGAAAGAGTATCTACCTATAAATACCCATAGCTTTCTATAATCTTATGGCGTAATGACATCTGTCATTTGCGATTTTCTTATGTCAAATTGACAGATTTGAAATGTCAGTTTTGCCGATATTTCACGAGCACATAAAAACAAATCTCATTGCTTAGCAGAGGTATTGGTGATCGTAGTATGTTGTTACCGTAGAGAAGAGTACGCTGCTTCCTATTTTGATGCATTTTTTTTGTCGCCTTTTACGAGAACCACGAATGACAAAATTTTTGATGTATGAACGAATGAAATGCACCGACCCCAGCGTGGTTTAACCAGACTCGATAAATCGCATGAACCCCAAGATTTGCACTAGCCCCTGGAGCCTCATGCTTCATGGTGCTACAGCGGCCATTGCATATCAAGGAGTAGACCGGGGGTCGCGGTAATGGTAGGGAAGACGTGCCCTCAGGATATGGAAGGACTTGCGAGCCGTACCGGATATTCATACTTGAGTAGGCAATGGAATAGTGGAGAGACGAGTGATATTTATCTATGGATCTTTTTACGGCATCGTCGTCAGGCCGGTGATGGGAATAAAATAATAATGTTGTTTGAATACTTACAAAGGATGAAACCGTTTTAGAAACTGGATATCTTCATAATGTCGAAGCTCGCTCACATCTGTAAAGAAAGAAATACTTTCATAAATAAACAGTCAGTCATTTTCAGAGGTTTTGTTGATCTTCTTCTTTTCAAGTCGATGGTAAACGAGGTACGAGGTGGTATTACGTTAAATGAGTTGGGCCCACTATGTGGCTACTCCGTTCGTGGCATCAGTGGCATTTTTTAAGTCCTCAGAAGTGCAGATGTGTGGACACTTTGGACACTCCAACATATTATAGGACATGATTTGGTCAGGAGCACCGCATTTACAATGGGTATCGGTGGGATGTGGGATCTATTATCCCCCATTTTGCTAGATTGTGCTTGCAGCGGCCTACTAGGATCCGCAGTCGATTAATTGCTTTTCGTACAGGCCACTGCAGGTCACGTCCGGGTGGCAGATGGTCCTGGGTTTTGTTGATAATATTGGGCATTTCTTTGGCAGAAATAGGTACGGTGGTAGTACAGATGCCAGCACATCAACCTACTACTATCTGTCAAATTTCTTTATTAGATTTTCAACTTTAACACGAAAGCATATAGTTCAAAGTTGATTGGGAAAATTTTACAGTTTCGGGTAGGTTGTTTATTGGTTGGCGTCTGTACTTCCCCAAAGGAACTGTTTCACAAACAGCTCTTCTTCTACTTATATTTACTAGTTTGTCATATATTTTGAACATTCGATACCTGTATATCGAATGTGAAACGGTATTTTGAGACGGGGCAGTAAGGGTAGGTACCTTAATCGCTGTAGCTACAGAAAAACGTCGAGTCTCATTTCCTCTATATCATTTAATCTAAATCTGCACAATTTTTTTATTTTTTTATTGTAAAGAAATAGATTTGTAAGTTTGTTGGAAACATGCAAATCTTTTCTAAAAAAAAAAAACTTACAATTCTTTATCTTTTCTTTAATAACTAAAAAACTACTAGTCCAATTTTTTCACCAGTAGGATGCTATATTATCACCGAGTAACATAAGCGATAATTTATAAAATATGTTATATAATTAATTAATAAAATTATGAGTATATGTCTGGTGTTCTGTGAGAGAAAGTATGCCAGGGAGTCCACTGTTCCGTGTTAGTCTTAAATTAAATAAATGTCAACGTTGCTTTTTCTATATTTATATTGTTTCTATGTTAATTAATGTAATTGGTGTTGTTCCGTTTTAATTAACTATAAATAAATAAATAAATAAATAAAGATATCACGCGTGCGAAGCCGCTGGTGGAAGCTAGTTCGTAAAATAAAATGCTTACGGAGTAAAATAAATTCTTCAATACTTAAAGTAACATTTATTATGTAGGCGATGACGTAAGTACAAGCATTTGACATTTGACATTACAAGAATATAAATTTAAATACGGTGTCTATCTACATATACAACGTTTTAAACTAAATTCTGAAGTTTGTTCTATTTATACATATAATACTTATAACAAAACATTACTCCTGTTTTTACCTTCACAATCTGCCTCCCTTTTTCCAACTATGTTGGGGTCAGCTTCCAGTCTAACTGTATACAACTGAATACTAGTATCTTCCATGGAGCGACTGCCTTTCTGACCCCCAAAACCCAGTTACAGATAGACCCATGGTGACAACCGGTCTTACAGAAGGTTATCGTGTTACCCAGTACTTACAGATAGTGCCATCCACGAAGATGCGCCGCACTCGTCTTCTTAAACGCTTACAGTACAAGAGTGCAACATTTCGCTAGTGTTTTAGTATTATCAATACACATTTAATTACCTATGTGTGGATAATTAGTAAACACAACAAAACTAAAACATTAGCGGTATGTTGCACACTAGTACTGTAAGCGATCAGGAAGAAGAGTGGGGCGCGTCTTTGTGGATGGCACTATCTGTAAGTACTGGGTAACACGATAACCTTTGGTAAGTCCGCTTGTCACCATGGGTTGTCTGACTTTCTGGCTTCTGACTAGTGTAACGTTATTGATTAATGATTACAGCATTATAACATTTATGTATAATTCCAAAATGGTGCTAACAAATCCTATTGTATACAAACAAGGGTCCTTGTCAACCTTTCGATATTTTGATAAGAATCTTCGACACGTAAACGGAAATCTTTTTAGACGACACGTGTGACCAAATATAGGACAAAATATTTATTAGGGTGACCATGTTAAGAGGTTGAATAGATCTTCAATTGGTAATATAATTCAGTTTTGTGACTGACAAATAAGGATAACGTAAGTAGACTAAATTGCTGAAGATATAAATATGAAATATAAGGAAGAGAATGATTAAAACGCGCACTGAGAAAGATTTTAAGTAAGAAATTTATTAGAACTAGGTATTTTTGTCATCTTCAATAAAAGCCTGTCATTAGGTAAGTTTATTTTTAATATCAAAGTCTAGGTTCTTTTATCTTAATTTTTGAAATTATTTTTAACTTGTGCATTAAATATTCATAATTAAACAAATAAAATTTTGTATACAAAATATACACTTATATAGTTTTGTATTTTTGTATATATTTTGTGGTTTTGTGTAAAATTTTGTGTAAAGGACGTAAAAAGCTACAGTGAAGCCAAACTTTTCTGTTAAATGATTACAATAGTCAGTGAAGTCTCTATGAAACGTATACAAGACGCAATTCAGTCTCTCCCAAATTGTCGTTACACATGGTAACACTACCTATTAACAAATCGGGGCAACACAACACCTAGCATTGAACCAAACAACCGAGTCTTTATCAACAACGTTCCATATTCGAATTTAAATTTCAAACCTCGAACACGACCGTTACGATTCCAATCTTATATTTTCAAAAGTAAGCTTCGATTTTTGAATTTGAAATTTGGATCTGTATGTGTCCCAGTTTTTGTTGAATTTCAATTGTTTTTTTTTGTTTGTATTTTTGTAAGATATTTTGCATATGTTTGGAAGGTATTCATGTATTCTTCGTTTCGAGGGCCAGATGGAAAGATTGTGTTCTTTTTTGAGACATTTCATTGATCATTTTGTAATGTATTAGGGACATAGACGTATTATTATTGTGAATGCATGTTGAATATGTTTTCCTAGTCATCGAAGTTTAAAACGGATGTTAGGAAATGGGGAATTAGTTAGGAAATTGTGAGTAGATTGTTTCCTTTGTCTTCCTAGTTCCTATTGCTTTTTCTTCCCGCTGTGTTGTAGTGTTATGTAGTATTTTTTAAATTTAAATTTCTAAACATTTATGTACATAAATATTTAATAGATAAAATGAGTGCTAAGTAAATATTGTTTTAAGAACTAATGATATGACTATGAAAAAATTGGCCTGTATTATTTGGCTTTCGATTACATTGATTTTAGTCGAAAACATTGCTTTGGCTTTGATTTAATAGTTTTACGGATATTTAAAGTCAATGTTCCCCCTTCAGGCTTAGTCAGTATCGACATAAACATCAATTATGAGTACTAATAGACTCCTTACCTGAACAAAAGGAAGGTAATGATTTTAGCAGGCTATGTGTGTATTTTTTGTAGCTGATAATGGAAATTATTTAAATTCAAACCTCACCTCAGAACATTTAACACTACACCAAAATATCACTTAGAACACTACTTTTATGACTATATTTTTATTAAAATATTAGTTTAGGTACATTTTTATCACACCCAAAGTCCCTCGACAATGTGCGTCAGACGCGGGAACAAGCGCGATTGGACTCATCCGGCGACAAATTGAACTTCCACGGATGTCCGCCATTGCGTTCTGTATTTAAAACATTACAATTCGATGTCTATGGGCCTTTAAACGGTCGTTTTTGGTCTTTAAGCGGAGATTGACATTTCAATTTTAGGTCGAAGTTCGATTTTGGAAAATTTAAGTCGGTGTGCCACGTTCGACTTTCAAAAATGTTAAATTTTTCACATAATTACTGCGTTCGAATTTTAAGTGTCGTTTTTTAACGAAATTATAAATGTGCCAAAAGAAGTGTTTATTATGTGCAGATGTTCGGCTTAAATTTTTGCATAAAAGGCATTTTTACTGTACAAATTCTCAAATTATACTTTATTACCTACCCCAAAACATTGAGATACTAAATTAATAATCAAAAAGCTATAATTATAAAGTAACATCTGTACTGAAGTATTAAAGTTAATGAACAAAGAAATATAGCTAATAATCTTATAGAAAGTTACAAATAGCCATTATTAGTCAGTGAGCAGAAGCCATAATTCATTTGGCTTTTAAAATAAACAGGACGGTGTGAGTTATTTTACTTATTAATCTCAAATTGGAAAGGAATTACTTAAGGAAGGCGAGTTTACGAATGGTTGTGGGAAGCTTTATGGCCCAAAAAACAAACAAAAAAACAACCACAGCAAGGGAAATAGGATGCTTCAATACTGAAATGAATTCAGCATCTCTTGTCATAATAATTATATCAGTGCCTAGAGAGTCTAGTAGAGACACGTGGTCGGATCCTAAAAACTAAACTACGGGTCATTAGATTTACCAGTCGTTACAGTCTGAGGTAAACAAGTAACTCAATAAATAATTATTCTGGGAGAAATTTTTCATGCGAACCTTTCTAGAGAATGAACATGTTTACCTATTATGAGTATGAAAACTATGCTTCGGAAATGGCGATGATACGGGAATGATGAAAATAACCGTTAACAGTTCGTAAGTTTTCGGAATCGTGAAATAACCCTTCAAAATCACAGATTCACTTTATTCCAACTTCGCAATTCGAAAAACGAATCAAACAAAAGCAATTACTTATCCGTATACCGTTGACAATAGCTTCTTAAAAAAAGAACACATTCAAAATTTGAATCTCGAATGCGGCTTCCATTTTGAAAATTAGAGTTTTTTTAATTAAAAAGGTCGTTCCACGATATGATCGCGCTTTGTCATTTGGTTTTTATTTACTTTTTCCGTTTTTTCCAGCGCATATTTAAGAAGCGGTAATTATAAGAATTTTTGGTTATGTTTGAAGAGGTCTGGCCCTTTGACAGAGGTCGGCTGCCTCTAGTAGCTGGTGAAAATAGTTATTATTGTTGATTCTTTTTAATTTAAAATTGTGTGCTTATTATTTAAGTTTCAGGTCCTTCTCTAAAGGCTAGTAAAGGTTGCTCAGGATTAAATATTTTACTGTTACAATGTCTAACAGATTGTCTGATTGTGACAATAATCTGCGGTAGTAGATAACGGGTTCAGTTTAAGATGATAGCTTTGATAGGCAAGTTCAAAGTTGCCCTATTCATGTTCTAGGTATAAAGACCTACTTTTTTCAATTTGACATTTAGATGACAGGGAGTTTTTCTCGTATGTGACGATTTTTTTGACGACGTACCAAATTTGCAACGCCAACCTGTGCTCTAAAACACAGATTACTGTCGTTGCTCAAAAAGTCGCTAATATGAAGTGGGACGGGGCTGGCCTCGTTAGCCGCATGCCCAATGAGCTGTGGGCCAAAATAACCACTATGTGGACCCCGAACACAGCCAGAAGACGTCGCGGCAGACCCCGTAGAAGATGGCGGGACGAGTTGGAGAAAACAAACGATAAGTATTCCTCATTAGCCCCTAATCGCAAGAGCTGTAAGTCATGGGGAGAGCCTTTGCCCAGCAGTGGGATAACGCAGACTAACAGTTACGTCATAATATATCGACACCACTCACTGAAGTATACACAAAAGAAAAAACAGATTTTTAAACTGATATTTCAAGTGACTACACTAATTGCGGGCCCCACAAAAATATAATGACATTTCTTTTTTGTTTTATCATGTTAAGATATTGTACCCGTCACGTCTGCGGAGTTTAGCTAGTTAATTTTATTTGACCTTATAGTTTCCTTTGCTCGCCACGTGAGTTTATTTAAATTTCTAATTATTTAAAACGGCCATATTGTTTGTATGGGCCGGAATCGGTGCCGTTATCGGGTCGAGGTCAGCCCTTGCTATCTTTTACCGACTTCCGTTCAACATATTTTGTAATATTGAAACTTTTTGTAGCCGCCCGGATGAACTGTTTTTTTGCGGTTAAGTCCATGTTTTTTTTATAATTCATGGAATATTTCGATTTAGGAGAATTTCGTGGATAAAAGTGCATTGTTATTGTGTGTATTAGTAGGTAGGTACTTACCTATTTATGCATTTTGTTGCACGTTGTATTTTTGTTTTTATATTATTCAATCTGTTCATCCCTTACTGTCCTCGTTCAACATAACATAACATTACACCTGTATAAATTCCCCAAGCAAGTAAAAAGAGCGCTCTATTTAATACGGTAGTATTTATGTTATCTTCATGCTTGTATTGGTTAAGGGTATGGGCAGGAATTCCTTCAAAAGTAACGTGTAAAGAAAAGGCTTAAGGCGACGATAACCGACTTTTAATGTTTTTTTGCTAAAGATCACGTCTAAATGAGTAGTGTTAATGATTTGGAAAAATATATATTAAATTAAAGCATTTTCTTATTAATATATGAATATAGGAATATTTGAGATTATTTTTATATTACATAGTGAAATTAATTTGTAAAGTTATGTCTAACGCGGATAAAAAACTAAGAATCACACAAAAACTATCAAGCGTATTTTTCTGAAACCTTTACCATTTTAAAGATAATTTAATTATTGATCTTTTAGTATCGTGTTTTATTAAAATACCTTGTGCTTTATGTATAATAAATTAATAACGCGTCTAATTTGGGACAACGCTCCTTGATGGGCGAGTCCTCTATCTGGCTGGACGTACGACGCGTTGCGTGAGTACAGCCGATCTATTCTGTAAAAATCTCACGGTGAAAACTTGGGTGAAGTGAGCGTGAAGTGAGCTGTCATTCCACCTGCTGCTAGGAACTGACAGCTCACTCCGACCTAAGTTTTCACGGTGAGATGGTTACAGAATAGCACTACTGAACACGCAAGCTAACCACATCACTCAACGTCATTGGCATATAGTTGCGTCTTAAGTCCCATGTAATACCTACGAATTTATCGGTGACATTTCTTTTATCATAGTTGGTGCGACTGGTAGACGTTTGATTAAAATTCTAACATAATTATCTTAGTAGAGGTTTTCAGATAAAAAAGTTTTGTTCTCTATTAATTAATTTTTCTTTCATCTTTTGTTTGGAACTGGACTTATCTAATCAACAGACGAAACGCTGTCAAAAATACAGTCCTCCTAAAATTAGACTGTATAAAAAGTTTCTACTGCCTCGCTACTTCTGAGGTAAAGTCCTGAGTTCGATTCCCAAGTGGATTTTCTATATGGAATTTTTCGGTAGCAGCCCGGAGTTTGGATTATTTTGTTCCCGGTTGATGGCAATAGGCTCGCCCCTATTACATGGGACTTAAACATAACTGGCCGAATGTGTACTATAGGTACACCTCTGCCTTACCCTTCGAGGAAACAAGGCGTGATGATTTAAGTTATATTAAAAAGTTTCTGAAAGAAACCTAAAATATAGCACCGTCATCATCATCTGCCCCGCCTTTCCCAACTATGTTGGGGTCAGCTTCCAGTCTAACCAGATGCAGCTGAATACCAATGTTTTTCATGAAGCGACTGCCTATCTGACCTCCACAACCCAGTTACTGGGTAACACGATACGACTTCTGAGGACTCTCAACGACTGTGAAAGATCCACAAATGACAGCTGGAACCAACGCAAAGACTTAACGTGCTTTTCAAGGCACGGAAGCTTGGTATGTAAACATAGTCACCCATCTACGAACCAACCGCGGCAAGCGTAACTTTACCTGATCGATCGAATGCGGCTGTTATTACTTAGCCACAAGCCCCTCCAATATGTTACAAAAATCTAAAATATAATAATCCAATATGGCGGAATTGCTTCGGTTAGATTACAACCATATTTGTCCGAACGTCGGGAACAGAATCAAGATTTGAAATTGGAATCAATGGCGGGCTAGATAAATTGTAAGGGAACGCTTCTGGCAGTTTGTAGACTGATATTTATAGATTTTCAACGGTTTTTAGTTTAAAATGTTATTTTATTTGTGAAAAATATTGACTGAAAGATGTACTTTAATTTAATGGCAAGTAATAGACAGATGGCATTTTCTTGTGTTAGTTTTGAAATAGCTATCAGCCGATTTTTCAATTTTATGGAGAGTGGCAAGCATTAGCACTGCTCTCAAACAGTGAAGGAAAACATCGTGAGGAAACCGGCATGTCTTAGAACCAAACATTCGTGACATGTGACATCCACCAACCTGTAGGTACTGGGCCCGCGTGGTGGACAGCCCACTCCCTCTCGCAGAGACGAGGCCTCAGTAGTGGGAACGTTATAGGCTGATTTTGCAACATGGTTGATTTTACTCTTTATGTAACCAATTTCTAGTAACAGTGGATGTTTATAAAGCAGCAAAAAAAAATGTCGTCCTTAATATCAACTAAAAAAAATGTAGACATGTTTCATTTAAAAAACAAAATAAAATATGCATTGAAAACGATTGAATGATGTATGTACCTACTTATGCAAAGTAGAATAAGGTCAAAGCTGATTAATTTTTCATTCACATCGTTAAAATATTTTAGTCAGGAGCACCAGTTCAATGTAGAAGTCGTAAGTATGAGATATGACAAGTATCTTAGCTCGTTTTCGGATTTGAAATAAGAACATTGCTTTGTCAAAATCAAAAAGGTTTGTTGTAATTTGGAGTTGTCTATGGCACCTACTTCTTATGGTACGTATTTCACGGGAATAAAGTATCAATAGATACAGAGCCAAATTTTTGAAATTCTATTCTGTTATGTGGATATTATTTAGTTAGTATTTTACCAAGATTCCCAGAGTTTGAAATCAACTACGACTTAGCAAAATTAATATTACTTTTAAAGTAAAATAACTCTTATCAAGAAGCCAAACGATAATACAGTACGAAAACAGTATCATCTACCCAAAACGAAATACAATCTGGTGATGAATACTCTAACAATTGGCACAACAGACACTCCATTCCCTGTCCACTTAAAAAAAAAACACAAAGCCCCAAACAGCCAATAGAGGACGTTCCCGCCGAAACGCGTTCCATTTCCAAATTATTTCAAACATGGCCGCCGTAACGAGGCGAATGGGCAAACAACAAATTGACCCCAATTTTCTGGCTAATGGTGCTTCTAACGCACAGCGGTACGATGTCGTGTCGTATGACATTGATATTTGCCACGTTGCTGGATCCCGATGGGTTTCAGTTTTATTATTTGTATTGTTCTTATATGGATATTTTTCTTAAAATGTTTAACTATTATTTTAAGTGTCTGTTGATGGAAATATAACATAATTACTATACCCTTAAGTTTTGGTTTTTAGGAAAGCGGTTCCGTCATATTTTATCGGCCGTCAAGAAAATCTGTCATCTGTACTTGGACAGCCATTATTGAGTGATCGCTCACCGATTTCTTAAGAAACCAAAGCTTTACACCCTTATTCGAGATCGAAATAAAAAGTTAAACATGGAATCTGACATTTTTCGTATGCAATCGAGGCTCAATGGGCTACATTGGTTCTATACTGTCGACTTTCATGAAGTTTTCTTGGTTGCATGAGAAGAGGCTTCTGCCTTGCTTGACATTTATTATTAAATGTCGCAGCATCATGCTGAGATAGGAGCCTTTTGGCCTCGCACTGGACTTTCTGCGTTTATTTTAATTGTACTTTGTTTTTATTGTTTTTGTATTTTTAAAGTGTGTGTGTGTTTAGTTTAATTGAGATCTCCTGTGCTTGTCCCATTAAATACTTTTTCTTTCTTTTCTTTCTTTCTTGCAATGGCACATTCATTGGGGTTCAATATAACCTAGAGCAGACACCGCGAACAAAACTTTATGCCACACGTTGTGGTCCATGAACCACAAACGTCTTAGTCACTTTTACGATACGCAGTACGCACCGCGCAGTTGTCACATTTGACATCCAAGGGACACATTTTTGTGCTCGGTGTCTGCTCTAGTTTACATTGATTCTCAATAGGCACAGTTAGGTAAGGCTGAACAACAGTCATAAAAAATTACATTTAAAAATTAACCAAATTATTTTTTGGCCAAGGAATCACCTTTGCCATATAACGTGGCAATGCTGCCAGCCCATTGACAGCGATGCGGACGAATCTGATGTCGCGATACTTTCCCCTGCCTTTTTATAAAATTTGTACTACCATTACCTATTATACTTTTGTACATTATTATCTAGTAATAATAATGTACAAAAGCATTGTATTAAAGTAACTGTTGCTATGTAAGTATGTACTTATAGTAATAAATGTAATAATAATACACTCTTATATTTCCCCATGTTTTCCTATGTCCTTATCATTAATATACAGGATAAAACTAACTGAAATTAAGTACATAATTAAAATAATAAAAAACGCGTGTATTTCTAAATTCATTTCTGTTATACACGTGCTTGTAATACCTGTCTAAAGATAAATAATAATTAAACCAAAATATATAAAATAAAATATATTTTTAAATCGCCAACCCTGAGCAAGCGTGGTGATCAATGTTCGTGTCTTCTCTGTATGAGAAGAGGCCTTTGCCCTGCAGTGGGACAATAATAGGCTGGTATTCTTATTATAATAAGCCATATAGGAGTCCTGGATACTAAAGAATGATAAATGTTGAATATTCGATGGCCAATCTAGGCTACTAAGACGCTGGCTAACTATACTAAGACGGGATCTAGGTACCATTAAAGAAGTTTATATCTATACACCGTAAGGACTATTTCTGCTTGCAGCGCTCGGCCTCTATAGAACCGGGGCGGTAACAGATGTGGTCATTGTGATCACGGGATTTTGTTTTCAAACTGCTTAGATATGTAGTTCTTCAATAGTACCTACCTACTTGTTTCACTACGCCGTGAAAACTATATTTCGCTTGCTCTACTTACGAGTCCTTAATTTAAGTCTTAACGTCAAACGCTTGGTTAAATATGGAATCTGGAATTATTGAAAGGAGTAAGAAAATATTTCTTTAAAAATAATTAAGACATTGATCTATATATAAGAAAAAAAAACTACAATACAACCCATGACACAAACTAAAGTCAATTTGACGCAACAACATAAAATTGCCAGACAAATAACACTAATAATAATTTTTGCACATGGCAACCCCCGAAATGCCGTTACCAATGAGGTCCAGACCATTGTTGGCTTAACAATAAAATCCTAACTATTGTATGGAGTGCAGCTGTAGTAGGTATATTGTATTTTGTAAAACCGTTCTTTTATCGTATTTCAATCGGGACCAAGTTAGGGCAGGCTTTGCGAAAACCGATATTTTGAATTTGCAAACTGGTTTAAATATTGACGAATTATTTTTGGTTTATGCAATACAAGAATTCTGATGAAAAGACTGCTCACTGACTTACTCATTGAACGAATTAGTACTCGAGACCAGTGAAAGGTCAGTCGGAAAGGAGATCAGTGGCTGAACTGTCTCGCGAACTCGTGTCCAGAAACCTACAGATTGGTCAAATAAACGCGATAAATGAGTTCTTATACATCAGCCTGAAAACGTTCTTAGCTGGATATGTGCTTTCCAATACTTCATTTCATAAAAGTAAAAAACTGCCATTAGAACTATGTTGTCACCAAGCTTTGCCAACGAATTGACGGTTCATTGTATGCAACAAATTCCAAGTCAGCACATTCTCCAGTCAAAACTAACCGATAAGCATGGAATTAGTATGTACTATAAACTGATACGAAAATGTTTTAATAAGTGTCAAATCTCAATCAGTCAGCTCCTAATAGTTACCTCATTGTTTATATAATTTAAAAGTTAACTAAGAACCTACATAAACTTAAAGCTACGGTTGGCATGAAATTAACCGTTTTATTGAACGTCAAATTGTTTGCCGCCAATTTTATCTATCAAAATCAAATGACAGCTGTCAAGAATACAGTTGAATATTTCAATGAACTTTTTTAAGAAACTATAATCTTTTTATAGTTTTAAATAATAAATCGACGGTTCAATAAAACATCTTGAAAGTTTTCAAGATGTTTTATTGAATCTAGTTCAAGAAGCCAGTGCTCAACCTCTGAGTACAAGTTCTTTGAAAATCTTTGAATGCAGTCATTTTATTTATGGTTTCTTGCAGTCTCCTTAACTCTTAAAGCTTTAAAGGTTTCCTCTGACCCTATAAGTATTATTAATTTTATATGGCAGTTATAATTCAGCCTCAATATTTCTCACATTTATTAAGAGTCTATAAATCGGCTAGATCTGTGTCTACAGTAATATTATAAAGAGGTAAATTTGTTCACAGGCAAGTTACTCTATTGCTGAAAACTATCGAGTATGTTTTATAGTTATACAGGGTTATTTGTTATAATATGTCAAATTCGTTAAGGGAATGTAGGAGAGGTCATTTGCAACCAAATTACCCCTGACGACTCCTATGCAAATGTCAAAAAATTTCGAGTAATCTGACATTTTATATTTTAAAATGTATAAAATAAAAATATAAAACGTCAAATGACTCGAAATTTTTAAAACTCGACATAATTATATCCAATAACCCTGTAATTATGGTTGACTACAACGCGGGTGAAGTCGCCGGTAAAAGCTAGTCTATAGATACACTATAATAATATTTGAAAGTGGTAAAATTCGTTTGTTTGTTTGTAAGTTTGTATGTAGGGGGTAATCTTCGGAACTACCAGTCGGATTTGAAAAAATCTTCTTGCATTGTGTAGCCTAACTCTTGAGGAAGGTTATAGGCTATGGAACATCACGCTACGGCCCTTAGGAGCTGAGCAAAAATAAAAAAAAGTCAGAAAGAACTCTAAGTGAAAACGAAGTATTAGCAAGGGCGGGCGATGGGATGCGACGCGGTGGGGTCGAGGGTCGAAATTACACGCGGGCAAAGTCGCGAGCAGAAGGTAGCATCGAATAAACCTATAACATTCTACCAAAGGAAAAGCCACAAAGGGTGGGATTCCCACTTGCACCCCCAAAATACATTCAAGAGCTCTTATTGGGGGCTTAGCCTACAAAAAACGAATACCTATCGAATCTGTCAAAGGAGGTCCAAGCAGGAAGTTTAAAATTTTCTCAATAGCAACGACCCAATTTTCGTGTTTACTGCTTGATATCTTTGTTATATAGCGTTAAGATTTATATAAGTTTTAAGCTCTCAGAAATAAGCTATCCAATGGTGAGTTTCATTAGAATTGGTGTAGTAGTTTTTGAAATATGACTGTCAAACAAAAACAAATATGAAAAAAGTTTTTCAAGAAATGCTGTAGGCATTTCTTCATTTTCCCGAGAAACGATTAATAGCACTGAATTTTGCAGTCTTTGTTTCAATATTAATAGAGTTCATAATGGCGACTGACAGAACAGTAGGTACTACCAATCACATAACTGCAATTCAGTGCTACCAATTGCGTCACGGCCTCACGCGTCAAGTTATAATGAACGCACAGTAAAGCTTCGTGCAGACTAGCGCGACGCGACAGCGCGACGCGACACCGGTTATTGTTATACCGTGAAGTTTTTTTAGAAATTTTATTGTTCGAGTCGCGTCGCGCCGTCGCGTCGCGCTGGTCTACACAAGCCTTAAAGATGGTTAAATGAAAACTTAAGACCTATTTTATTTTAAATAAGGAACTTCTTTGCTTTATCCTGTTCCCTCTGTTCTGTTCCTTCACAGTTAGCAGAGGTAAAACCTCTGATAGTAGCAACGCAACAGCCACCTTATCATGAAATAAATAAAGATCATTGTCTTTTTGACAGACTAGTCAGTGGCAGCAACCCAACGGCAACCTTATTACAAGGACAATAAAGATCACTGTGATTTTGACACTGATGCAAAATCAGAGGACTAAAATAACTTTGAAAGGACTGTGGTGTCAAAATTAGATAATGAGTTTCAAATGTTTTATTAATATATTGATTTTACGTACTTTATCTCTGATATCTATCAATTTGCCTAGCGTTTTTGTTGGGGTCGGCTCCCGGTCAAACTGGATGCAACTGAATACCAGTATTTTACATGGAGAGACTGCCTATCTTACCTTCACAACCCAGTTACTGGGTAACACGATACCCCTTGGTAAGACTGGTTGTCAGACTTTTGGGCTTCTGACTACCTGTAACGACTGTAAAAGTTCTACAAATGACAGCCGGGACCAACGGCTTAACGTGTTTTCCAAGGTCTTTGATAATTGCGTAGTAGTTTATTCTGTTATTTAGACTAAGATACTGCTTTTAATAGTAAAAATATTACGAAACTGATATTAAGTCTTCTTTATCTATTTTGGTTTATCATTGAACAAGCAACGTTCATTCATTAACTTCGGAATGTTATACAAAGGATATCAGTTGTTTATCACTCCAAGCAAGTTGTTGAATAAATAGATGAATTGCTAGTATTTTAGGTGGAATTTCTATAGCTTCTGTATGTATAGTTACTAAATGCTTTAAGCTTCGTGCAGACTAGCGCGACGCGACAGCGCGACGCGACACCGGTTATTGTTATACCGTGAAGTTTTTTTTGAAATTGTATTGTTCGAGTCGCGTCGCGCCGTCGCGTCGCGCTGGTCTGTACGAGCCTTTAACCAAATAATATTAATTCCAGTAAGTGCTCGTAGGGATCTTGACCGTCTTCCGGGCTCTGGGATTGTTCTGAAAGCCGTGGAATACCTTTCCACTCCTCAAGCACCTCAGGACATGTTGCCCCCTTGTCGCTACGACACTATGTGCTAGCGACAGTTTTCGGGGGCCCATTATTGAGTGTGCAAGTCACCCTCTGCCATTTTATCCGTGTACATATAAAACATTGATCAGGCAGGGGCCATAGTCCTTTCATAGTTCCAGGTCACCAGTCAACTTAAGCCACCAAAACCCATAGTCCAATATCTTTGTTTCTATATCCTGCAATAGTCCTACACCAACCGGGGGTTGTTCTTGGGTGCACTTACATAGTACATTGTATACAGGGATAATCGTCGGTTGGTGCCTCATTTCATTCAAAACGTGTATCGGGCCTCTGCGAGTTGGCTTTGGCCCCTCGTACGCCTTCTAAAGGTCCGGGACCCCAGAGTCCCGAGAAATGTCAAGAGACGTATTAATAATAATAATAACAGCCTATTATTGTCCCACTACAGGGGACTCTTCTCATACAGAGAAGGCACGAGCATTGATCACCACGCATAAGTCCAGGTTTCCTCACGATGTTTTTCCTTCACCGATGACAGTAATGTCCAAGATTATATTCAGAAAGTACATAATGAATAGAAAAAGCCACATTGGATTTGAACCCATCGTGCATGATATATCAATCAATCTGCCTAGCCTTTTCCCAACTATGTTGGGGTCGGCTTCCAGTCTAACCGGATGCAGCTGAATACCAGTATTTTACATGCAGCGACTGCCTATCTGACCTCCACAACCCAGTTACTGGTTAACACGATACCCCTTGGTAAGACTGGTTGTCAGACTTTCGGGCTCCTGACGAGACTGTCACAAGTTCCAAGAAAGACAGCCGGGAAAAACGGCTTAACGTGCTTTCCGAGGTACGGAGGAGTCTCGGTATGTAAAGATGGTCACCCATCCACGAACCAACCCCGACAAGCGTAGCTTAACCTGATGAATCGACCCATGCGGCTGTTGTTACTTAGCCACGAGCTCCTATGTGAATGAATAAAATGAATATTACCTATTTAGTATTTTTCTTTTGACAACCATATGTCGATCTAGAGTTAGTTCTAAAACGCCTTGAAAAATATCTTGTGCAACCGACTCATATTATGGAAGAAACAATATCTCGATTGAATTGCATGCCGTACTATTCTTGGACCACTTTATTGATTTTAATGGCGTTCATTCTTTTATTTGTAAGGTGCAATGTCTACTAAAGTTAACTAGACATAAATATTCGGAGAACAATGGCAACTTTAAGTTGTAAAAACACAAAAGACATCTATTATCTAATTTCAAAATTTTGACATTTGGTTGTCAGATGAAATTGACACAAAAATTTTTTTGTTCAACTGTTGACGGGCAATGGTCATAAACTTTACAGCCTCTTTGTATTTTTTCTGTAATTATTTTGGCTTGATCTAACATTGGCTAATACCCAGTATCATTCAGTTATCGGTGCCTATGTTATCACTGGGCGAAGGCCACCCCTTATCTGTCAAACGTAGCATTGTATAATGTTATCTTGTATTTGATATTATAATATTACTTATATTCAATTTTAGGCTAACATTTTGTAATAATGTGGGTTTTCGTGTGATGTTAAGTAATTGAGTTTATTGGAAATTACTAGTACAGTCTACCATGTTTATTCAGAATCAGAATTAAAATGAAATATACACAAAATAACCACTTCAAACTAAAATATGGCGTCGAATAATTCCTCCGCATCGCTGTCTACTGGTAGTGTACCCAAGAGACTGGTCGCATTGCCACGTTGTATGGCAATGCTTAGCCTCTGGCCAAGGTAAAAGCCAGCCCTTGGGTCACAGGAAGTGTCAATCAGCCGTTTGGAGTTTTCGTTGAACAGACCATGAGCACTCGGACCCCACAGCTCGATGGTTTCAACCCCAAATGGTTTGAAAATACAAGTAGTTTAGTTTTTGCAAACCATTAAGGAAGTATTAAAACATGTTTTTCCTGTAACTTATTCAGAAAAACCCAATAAAAATATGTCTCGGAATTTCAGAGGTTAGCACCCACAAACAAACACATGCTTTCATGACGTAATTGTTTTAAAAAGCTAGCTACACTACTAAGAATGTTGAGTACCATAGTTATAAAAATCATTAAATTGTAATGGCAGCTGTGGGTGACGTCAATCGGGCGCCATATTGGTCTAGTATTCTGACATTATGTCATCATTGTAACCATATTTTCTCATGTTCAGGCTCTTGTATCCAGATGTAACTGAATATCAATACCTAATTTACACAAGTTTCAGCTCGCGACTTCTTTCGCGTGAATTTCGGAATCAGATCAGTAGTTCTGAAGATATAATTACATGAAACGACTGAAATTCAGTTTCTGAAAGTTACGAGTCTCTAATCAGTTAGTTGACTGTCAAAATGTAAGCTGTTGTGATTGGCTAACATAAATTACAATAGCTAATCAAATCCTTTCAAATTCAAAATATTTTATTTCACAAAAACCTATAATATGGGCACTTTTGAAACGTCAGAAGCTAGGTGCACGGTTCCAATTGGTCGTTTCTTATGGAGAAGAGCCGGCAAGAAACTCTACGGTTACGTCGTCTTAAATTACAAAAAAAAAAAACTTTTACTATATTTTCAAATTAAAGTGTCAAAGTCAAAGTCAAAGTCAAATAATTTATTTCAAACAGGCCCTTACGAACGTCAAAATTTAAATTTCAAAATTTAATGTCAATCGGTATACGATTAGGTGGATAGTGTAGGCCCGTCAACAAGTATCAGGTATTTAACAAAATAGAAAATGGTCCAGAATCCCTGATGCAGTCTCTAATCAGTTAATTGACTGTCAAAATGTATGCTTCTGTGATTGGTTAACACACATTACAATAGCCAATCAAATCCTTCCTTTTCTCTAAGATAAGTATGCCGATGTCCAGCAGTAAAGTATACTACAACAACTAGAACACTGTCTGTCCCGTTATGTTTAAAAGCGTGATGTTCTGTCGATCAGTGTTTCTTCCCCTAGTATCAAGTTATTGATCCTAGCATACACACTGTGGTTTTAGTAATAAGATGTAGCGATTTGGGCTATTCATAAAACGCTACTTTGAAGAGGCGAGAGTTATTTTTCTGTAGGTATTTCTTTAGGATGGAAAGTAGTACCTAAACTCAATAGTTACCTACTGCTGATAATCTCAAGAGATTGATATTGTGAAAGGGACAAAGTGGAAATGTCTCTTATGTCAATAATATGTCGCCTTCAAAGTGTAACTCGGTAATGCTTGACGGATTTTAAAAGAGTAACGGTGGAGTTTCTTGCCCATTCTTCTCCATGCGAAAACTACCTTTTGGAAGGGGCGACTAGAATCATTTCATTTTTTTTGTAAATTTTTGACGTTCAAAAGTGCCTTATAAGGGCCTATTTGAAATAAATGATTTGACTTTGACTTTGACTTTGGCAGAAATTGGTATGATATTATTATGAAGTAAGTACTTTTTTGGATGAATTATTTCACGACTAGTGACCCGTCCTTCTTCGCTCGGGTGCAATTTACTAATGAGGCGTGAGACTGTGCTATATCTTAGTTTAATATAATTAATATTTATGCTCTAAATGCTGGTAAAATCGTTTTTTTTTTTTGTCACAACGATGAAGCTTGGCCTGCATCTCACCTGAAGGTGATTATCAGGCCGAAGTTAGAAGCGAGCTTCACCCGTCATCCTCAACCACAGAGGAACTGGCTATCTTACCTCTAACTGCCGAAACACAAGAATGCTGTTAACATTGTTGTCATAGTGACAGACTTAGATAAGATGGTGGTAAATAGCCAGGCGGACTTAGAACAAGCCCTACCACTAACCAAACCGAGCTGAATTATTGTCCCCACTGGGAATCGAACCCGGAACATCTGGTTCTGAGACAAGTGCACTGACCACTAGACCACAGAGGCGGTAAAATTTTGGGCTATTGTGTAGTTTAGGAGATCTAAGCAGTCATACAGACAGGACGAAAAGCGACTTTGTGTTATACTATGTATAGATGAGCTTAAGTAAATGGTTTTCATATTTTAAAAATATTTTTTTTGAGACAATCTTTTATCACTTGCACCATACCAGGGTGTGGCCATTCAAAAATCCATAGGCCGGACCACTTACGATAAATTGGAGTTATATTATCTTCATTTAGACAATGATTTTGCTAAAAATATTCAGTATAAGCACTCAAAGTATTACTATTATCTATAATGATATGATTGATTGAATATTTCGATATTCCCACTTTAGTGACTAAAGCCAGGTCAGGGCCCCACAACCCAGTTACTGGGAAACACGATACCCATTGCTAAGACTGGTCAAGGGTTATATGCCAAAAAGGGATGGTGCTATTCGTCCGGTATAGCTCTATCGCTCTCTCTCGCATGGTGAATTATCACCATTCCATCATTGGTTTTCACATCACTAGTAATCAGTATCATTATGATTACTAGTGATGTGAGAACCACATCTTAAAAAAAATATATTTAAAATGTATTGAAAAAAAAAAGTTGTAATTTTTACATAACATCACACATAACACGAAGGGTTGGGCAGAGGTGTACCAGTACAGCCATATTTCGCCAGTTCTATTTAAAAGTGCCATATCTATTATATGGGACTATGGGATAAAAGGAGCGAGCCTATTGCCATCAATCGGGCACAAATCCAGACTCCGGGCTGCTGCTGAGAAAGAAAACCCCGCAGTAACACTTTGTCCGACCTGGGTATCGAACTCAGGACCTCATTCTCAGCACCGCTTGCGACTTCAAGACCAATGAGGCCAGTCTTCTAAAAAATGCATAGCCAGAAATGCAAAAAGAAAAAAAAATATGTTGTAATCCTTTTTCCACACTCTTTAGTCAAAGTAACAACATACAAAAGAATAATTATCGAAATTGTATGCTAACAAGAAAATAACCACTATCGCACCAAAAACTGCAAGTAAAAAATCAATAAACAAAATAAGCTGAGCATGATTTTGAATAAGAGAAGGATATGGTCCTTTTGTGGGGCTCACAATGGACCCGGATGTTGTATGGTACAGCTGCTGGTAGGATGGTCACAAGATGTGCGGTGACCACGCTTTGGGATGGTCGAGGACATTTTTTTTTTTGTGTGTCTTTGTGTGGGTTCGCGCTTTTTTTTCGAGTATAGTGTGCGGTGTGAGCATTTCTCATAATAAAATTGACTTAATTTGTCATTCTGACAGAGCAGTATGTGAAAAGACACCAAGACAAAGATTTATAATAAAATTAAAATTTTATTATGTCAAATAGATATAAAATAATCTATTTACTGATTCTATTATAAGGCAACTTTAAAATAAAGATGATTGTAATAAAAATGAAATAGATGTGAGGATTCTTCTGTTTGAAATAAAGAGATAAACAGACAGTGCAACGCCTTTTATGCCAACCTAGACACATACCACAGCTAGACAAAAATGGCGTCGTTGATTCTCAATGATTCAGCCACAGCTGTCCCTTATCTTGAATGAATACTGTGAATCAACTATCTAATAATAATACTCAACAAACAATTTGCACTGATACATTATCAAGAGTTTTGTTATATAATAGATTATATTATAATGAGAGAATGATTGTACTAAGAGGCGACTAGGGGCATATTAGATTTTAATAGACTGTAGTTATTAGTTATTTGGCATTTTAATTATCACAAAAAAACGACAGTGGTGAGTTATTAAAAAAATATTATTTTTTAAATGTATGTCTCAACTTCACATGGCATGATAAAATAATTGAAATCCGATAAAAAAAGCACCCATATTACTCGTTAATGTAGGTAAAGCTTACTCTGGTTATGGTAATGACTTTAAAAAAGAAGCTTGCAAAATATAAAACGTTTCAAAATAAACCACTACAAAAAAAAAATAACGCCACATTTTTCAAAACTAACGTTCCCCACGTTCCACGAAAATCGCCGGCGTCTTCGAAATTCTAGTCCCATGGCCACCTCAGTAAACTAAAATAAACTCAGGCGCACATCTGCTGTACACGTGGTCACACAAAGGCATGGGGGCCACGAGACCATGGGAAACAAGCTTAATTGCCTATGTGCAGATTCCATGGGGTTGGCAGGAGTGAACGTAACTACAAATTGTTTTCTCATTGATTTGTTGTAGGGTTTGTCGATTGTAATAACATGATGACCAGAGGTAGCCTGAATGTAATTTTGAACGATTTTTAATACAACTATCTTATTTCTTCGAGAAGCACAATAAGTATCACCTTTGTATCAAATTGCATTTCGTTTCATTTATTTGAACGCGTTTATCTCTGGAAGTACTAAATGGATTCTATTTTTTTTCTTGCATTTGATAACCCAATTCTTGAGGAAGGCTATAGGCTATTTAACATCACGCTACGACACTTAGGAGCCGAGCAAAAAGAAAAAAAGTCAGAAGGAACGCTAAGCGAAAACGAAGTAATAGCGCGGGCGGGCGATGCGATGCGACGCGGGAGGATGTGGCAACAAAAAAATTCACGCGGATTTGTTTTTTTGTAAAGGGCATAGAATTTGACGCAAAGGTAAGTTTTTTTTCTAAAAAAGTGAGCAAAACCATTGGCTATTTCGACGATTTGTTCTCGGTAGTACCTAGTCACTTAATTAAAATCTCGAATAGCAGCAATAATGTGTGATTAATGATTATGTCACATATTGAAAGAGAATGAATGAATGATATGGCTAGAAAGGGGGTGACTACCAAGATGGCGACTAATAGAGAAGAATGGAAGAGAAATACATGTTGGGCCGACTACGAATAAATTGGGGTAAGGGCTGGAGAATGATGTTGATTATTCAAAGAGAACATTTATATCTATTTAATAAATCCATTCAGTCTAATCCTATATTCATTGAAACCTTCATCGTCTATTATATGTGCATAAACAAAGAAGCTATTGCAAAAAAAAAAAAACTTCCATTCGAATTTCAAACGCCACGTGTCCATCAAAATGGCGGCGAAACACACGTGTCATTATATCAGCCTATAACGTCCCCACTGCTGGGATACAGTCCTCCTTCGAGAGAGAGTGGGGATCTACCCTGCGGGCCCAGTGCGGGTTGGTAGAAGTCACATGTCTACGAACTTTCGGTTCTAGGACATGCTGGTTTCCTCACGATGTTTTCCTTCACCGTTTTTAGAGCAGCAGTGATGAAATTATTTACACAAAGTACCTACAGCTCGTAAGTAAGAGCCTTTACCACCAGGCCACAACTGCTCCCTATGTTTAAAAAAAACACGTTGCGTAAAAACACGTGTAACGGCTAAATAAAATTCCAAATTTATAATTAATGAACAAAATAAGTTTTTAGTTCAATGAAACGTTAATGAGCGATAAAAATACGGCCATACGTGTTCGCTTATCAGTCGGGTCATAGGCCACGGGATAAATAATAAGTATTGTAGTGGAGTACAAACTCTAGAGTTGACTAATTAAGTTTTTAATTATTTAATTAGAACTCTGGGAAGGAATGCGAAGTCCGTTAGGAATATGTACCTATGAAAAAGGATATTTATTAGGTAATTTTGCTCAAACAGATTCGGTTGCGTTATTCGACTTGGGAACCCAAAAATATTACGCTATCAGATTTTTTAAGCGATCTTATTCTTTTAAAAATGTAGACACTATTCATGTGATTTCGGCTGTTATTAATAACTCACTTATAGCTAACCTAGAGCTTACTTTTGAGCGATCCACTAACTCTTTAAAATCAACTTCAAAAACAGAAGATACCAAGACATCATATCGCCATAAGTATCATAAAAATCAACCCATAAATTTAGAAAAAAACATCACCTATAAGATCTATTACAATTACATTAACCAAAAAACAAAACACAACCATCAATTTTGAACTCACTACACTAAATATTCACAATTTTGGCCCGCATCCCTACACTCGTGAGCACACGCTACGTCACGACCACGTCTCGTCCCAAGCACGTCCTGACTACGTCCCCGTCCCGTCAGCATACTCCACATACCTCCTTTGAAATAAAACATCCAACTATTCGTTATAACACAGGGGTGAAGGGGGCTTTAAATTAAAAAAGTACACGTTAGGGTCACGACGCTCTCATGTTTTGGGCGGAATCTCTCGAAATCCTACTAATATTTTAAACTGGCAGCGTTCCGCGGTTTCACTTGCATAAGTCTCGATCCCGTGGGACTATCGGGATAAAAAGTACTATATATGTTAATACAGGTTATAAACTATCTGTGTGCCAAATTTCATCCAAATCTGTTCAGTAGTTTTTGCGTAAAAGAGTAACAAACATCCATCCTCGCAAACTTTTGCGTATAGAATATTTTAAGTAGGATGGGAAAGTTTGGATGTTTAGATTTTTGTTACTCAATCACGCAAAAACGGCTGAACAGATTTGGATGAAATTTGGCACACAGATAGTTTATAGCCTGGATTAACACAAAATATACTTTTTATCCCAGTGCTCCTTTCCCTTGGGATGCTTTTTGACATCCACGCGGACAAAGCCGGTGGCCAAAGCTGTTAGAAATAATAATGTATGAGGGTAGATTGATAATAGTGTGTTTAATTTTGTTAATGTGATGTTATGGGTTAGTTAATTAAGTGGGAAGGTCGAAAAGGTGGTTGAACTTTCTGCCAGCTTGGGTAGAGTCGAAATTGATTAGACTAAATAATATGTTTGAGTCATTATCTGCTCAGCCTTTTCCTAACTATGTTTGGGTCGGCTTCCAGTCTAGATGCAGCTGAATACCAGTATTTTACAAGAAGTGACTGCCTATCTGACTTCCACAACCTAAGTACTGGGTAACACGATACCCCTTGGTAAGACTGATAAACTATGTACTAACTATCGACGCCTAATCGTCGAATCGAGATTTATAAACGATTTCAAAATTTCCGCGGAAAAAAATTCTATCGACTGCTCAGCCCCTCAGTGTTCTTTTGTTTTTGTATTTATTTATAGTAAGTTAGTTCGGGTTTTAATTTGTTAGTTGTGTTATTATTATAGTATAAGAAGAATACTATCAACCGTAGGCAATGCTATATTTATTATAACAATGATTGATAATGAAAAATGTTCTCAAACGTGGTATTGTTTTCTTGGTCTTTTAGTACACAAACTCGATATTATAACGACGGGTGCAGCAAAATGACGATCAATCAATTATAAGCTACCATATTCATAAGCTACCATTTCCTAAAACCTATCTTATTTCACTATTTTCAAACTTCAGGTCGACTTATTCATTAACTGTAGTAAGTAGATTATTTTATAGTTTGAGCTTTCAGAAAACCGTGAAAATAGTTCAACTCAAAGTATATATTTCAATTAAACCATTTACAAGCACTTTTAAACTGTCAAGAAGTCGGTCAGTCAGAAATATGAAGCTAATTGCCCATCTAATTCCAAAACGATTGTAGGTAATAACGCAGACATCGTAAGGACTATTTCTGCTTGCAGCGCTCAGCCGCTAATAGTAACGCTTACCTACAAAAAAAAAGGTGCGGTAAACAGATGTGGTCATCATGTGCACGGGATTTTGTTTTCAAAGTGGTTAGATATGCGTAACCACGATGATACCTATGGAGAAGAACGGGCAAGAAACTCCATGGACACTCAATCTTCTAACAAAGTCTAGCAAGTTGATGATTACTATAATGATTATTGCAGCCATCAATTTTATTTATAATCAAACGAACACTATCCCTCTCAAGTGTAGACATTCCAGACAAGAACACAAATTAACACAAACCGACTCTAATTCAAAGGAATGTGAACCTTAAACAGTTGATACAGACTTCATTACTATAGACACAATATCATATAACACATAGAGTACAATATCAAATGACAAGGAAGGATAGCCGGCGACTCATAGGCGCCATTCTGAGAAATTACACGACGAATCAGCGATATTAAGCCTTTAGATACTCTTATTTATTGTGCACTTGAAGGATTGGAGCGTGGAATGGGAATAGAAACGTGTGATTAGAGCCTTGATGAGATGGATGAAAAGACTCTTTCTCTTGAAGTCTCGAATGAGATCAAGGATAGCAGGAATGTACAATTTAACATCTAGCTGAAAAGACGTGCCTCTTATGACCCAAGTGTAGTAAGTCTGACAGAATATGCAATCCAATAAATCATGCTAGAATTGTTTTGTATTTAGTATTTAGTGGTTTGGCTTAGTATAAGATGACAAGAACTGAAACAGTGATGAAGGCTATAGTAAAGAGGTTAACAGTGTCTGCTGTCTGGTGATTTACCACGTTCTACAGAAGACCGTTCTAAGACCAAAGAGGCAGTTAAAATTAAAACAAGGTATGGTATGAAAAATCAATGACTCTTTTAAAGAGGTTTAAAATAATATCAATCGTTGTATTCATGAGGATTGGTTCAAGTCCAAGAGTTAATATGAGTGAGGCAATCCTTTATTTATTTCCTTAACTCATTGCCTCATTCCCAATTCCTCGTGGGAAATAAAACAAAAGACGCGCTAGACTTGCTTACACTCAAGCCACGTGACTGTACTAAAAATTTACTGAGAATACCAATAACTATTACAATAGTATACATTCTAGTGATGTTAGAGTATTACTTTATAGTGATTCATAGATCTTTGACAGTCGTTACGGCTAGTCAGAATCCCAAAAGTCTGACAACCAGTCTTACCAAGGGGTATCGTGACACACAGTAACTTGGTTGTATAGGTTAAATAGGCAGTCGCTCCATGTACCATCGAAGAAGTTCATATCTATACACCGTAAGGACTATTTCTGCTAGCAGCGCTCGGCCGCTATAGAACCGGGGTGGTAACAGATGTGGTCATCGTGTTCACGGGATTTTGTTTTCAAACTGCTTAGATATGAAGTTCTTCGATAGTACATACTGGTATCCAGCTGCATCCGGTTAGACTGGAAGCCGACCCCAACATAGTTAGGATAAGGCCAAGGAGATTGATTGATTGATGTGAAATTGCTAAAATAAGAGATGTTAGCTTAGCTTTGTTAAGATCTATTGAATGTGGAAATATTGTGAAGGTGTGAAGACTTCTAGATGCGCTTCTTAAGCATGTGGTTAAAAAAGATCATAGCGCAAGTGATGTAAAGCATGAATCTGATTAATCAATCGTGTGGAATCGCCAAAAATTAGTGTGGCGAGTAATGGTACCTTTTCTTAAAAGACAAATATGGACTGATAACTCAAAAGGTACAATTCCGTAGCAGACTGCAGGCAGCAGCAGCAGGCGACGTGTCGCCGCGACTATACTGATTTCTATGTATTTCTTTGAAATACCTTCCGTAGCTGGCGACACGGTATTTCATAAAAGTACTAGAAACCAGGCGTTTCTCGGTGACACGTCGCCTGTTGCTGCTGCATGCAGTCGCAACCATGCAACCAATTATTACATGCACTTTTGAATTGTCAAGGGGTCGATCAGTCAGAAATATGAAGCTAGTTGCCCATTCCAAAGCGTAGTAGGTTCCTATGGAGAAGAACGGGCAAGAAACTCTACGGACATTAAAAATCATAACGTACCATAATGCCTGTATTCCCCAAAGGCTTCGACAGAGGTGTACTATCGAAAAACTTCATATACAAGCAGTTTGAAACAAAATCCCGTGAACACGATGACCACGTCTGATACCGCCTCAGTTCAATAGCGGCCGAGCGCTGCAAGCAGAAATAGTCCTTACAGTGTAAAGATATGAATTTCTTCGATGGTACCTATAGTACACCCACATTTTGCCAGACTGCCTCGTTGGTTCAGTGGTCGCAAGTGCTACCGCTGAGCATGAGGTTCTGGTTTTCGATTCCCGGGTTGAGAAAGTGTTATTGGGATTTTTCCATCTGGAATTGCTCAGCAGCAGCCCGGAGTATGTATTTATGATGGCAATATGCTCGCCTCCTATTACATGGGACTTAAAGATAACTGGCGCAATGTGGATGTAAATCAAAATATTGGTACAAAATATCTACATGTTATTGTTAGCGACCCATGAAGCCACTTTACTTCAGTTGTATCTACATCGATATGTTTAAGACGCCGATATATGCCAATGGCCTTGAGTGGTTAGCTTGCGTGTTCTGTCCTGAACTCACGCAACGCGTCGTACGTCCAGCCAGTAATAGGACTCGCCCATCAAGGAGCACTGTCCCAAATTAGACACATTATTAATTTATTATACATAAAACAAAAGGTATTTTAATAAAACACGTATACTAAAAGATTAATAATTAAATTATCTTTAAAATGGTGCAGGTTTCAGGAAAATACGCTTGTTAGTTTTTGCGTGATTCTCAGTTTTTTATCCGCGTTAGACATAACTTTATAAATTAATTACACTATGTAATATTCACAGATTAAGTTATTAAGAAAATGCTTTAATTTATGATATATTTTTCCAAATCACTAATACTACATCGTTTAGACGTGATCTTCAGTATAAAATCATTGAAAGTCGGTTATCGTCGCCTTAAGCCATTTCTTTACACGTTAGGGCGCGTTTCCACTATGTCGTGACGACAGATTATCGTGTCGTTTATAACGTCGTGGCTTGTGTACTTAAATGGAGGTGTTCACATATAGGCGATACGATTAACTGTCATCCACGACTTTTGTCTACAATTTTGCAACGATAAATTAATCGTCACGACATAGTGAGTACGCGCCCTTACTCTGGAACGAATTCCTGCAAACACCCTTACCCAATACAAGCGTGAAGATGGAAGAACTACTACCGTATTAAATAGAGCTCTTTTTTTACTTCCAATTAATAGCGATGTATCACGCATTGTAAGGTGTGGAGACTATTACTATCGCCATGTTGTGAGAACATGACTAGAAAATACATGTTGCGCCGATGATAAATAAATTGGGATATGGGCAAGAGAATTATGGTGATATGGTCATTGTTAGCCGGTGTTTCGGTTAATATGTCGGCGAAATTACTGAAAAAAAATTGCTATTGATTTTGGTATTATTTAGACTAGTCTTTGGTGTATTGAGATTGGTTAAAATGTCTAAAATTTCTATGCTAACGCTATTTTTCTGAAACACAATTAATATTATAGACAATACGGTTTCAAAAATAAACAAAATGAGGACTTTCAATGACTGTTCAGGGTTGAACCAACTATAGTGTACACCTCTGCCAAGCCCTTGGAGGATTTCAGGCGTGATTGTATGCTATGTTCAGAGTTAAACGTTCCGATAAATAATGGTAGAAAAATGTATGACAAGAAACAGGAAAACCATTAAAATGACTAACCTGACCAGCCAATTACTATAATTAGGAAATGTCCTAAATACGCCGAATGCACGGTCATACTACACAATCTGAAACAGCCGCCCGGCAACAGCACGTAAACGTTCTAAAAAAATTACAAACAAAATAAAAACTATTTTCGAAACATTACTCACCGTTTTCCTACTATTATTACAGGCACAAACGGTAAACACTCGCGTCTGAAAAGTAAAAAAAAAACACTATTCGCCCGCCATTTTGAAAGGAATACGTCAAAAACTGACACACACGCGCGAAATGGGCTCGGACATTCTAATTTTGAAAAAAATATGTCAATTCTGTTAAAATGTTTGAGAAGAACGAGCGACCGACACTGACGGAGAGCAAAATCGCACTGAAATGTAATTTGAATGGAGCACACTGAATGACTATCAGAAATAGTCGAAGGGAGGAATTGGGTGACATGTGTTTGTAGCGCTTTCAGCGCTTCTGACAGCGGCGCGTTTTAATTTAATTTTTGCTTTGAATTTTGTTGGTTGACATTTTAAAGTCTGGTGAGTTTAAATTGGACATTTTGTTAGTCAACGGTGTTCTAAATATGTCTGAACTTCAATTTGGAGTAACAGTCATGTTTTGAGTGTATTTTTAGTTTTGTAGTACTCTTTTCATTATAATACAGCTCAAATCAATATACTAATAAGTGACTCATCTCTATGAATATTCATAGCTCGTATATAATTCTCTAAGGACTCTCACGACCTTTTAGTTTGATAAAGGTTTAACACACATTAATGGGCAAATCCATCAATCACTATTACATATTTACTTTACGTTTACTGTAACTAAATATTGACTTTTAACTTCCTAAGTATTATAAAAATACAGACACTTATGAAAAATAACCTATTGTATTAGGTTCGGCCATCATTTGCCAGAAAAAGAAAAAATAATGCAAAAATAAATTATAGTCGTAAAGCGCTTTTTAAAATAAAGCGATGCTTGGATGGAAGTGTCAC
This sequence comes from Xanthia icteritia, assembly GCA_949128155.2. Classification (NCBI taxonomy): domain Eukaryota; kingdom Metazoa; phylum Arthropoda; class Insecta; order Lepidoptera; family Noctuidae; genus Xanthia; species Xanthia icteritia. The sequence goes on along the minus strand of OX421958.2, from coordinate 12,954,550 downwards.
TGATACAGCCGACCAATCACGAAGCGTCGTGCGAACTACAGCGATTCTTAAAGTTTTGAGTTGCAATACTCGGAATTCATAAAAGTAATATAAATTATGGCAAAAGTATATCAGCCTATAATGTTCTAACTGCTGACACAGGCCTCCTGCCTTCGAGAGGGAGTGGGCCGTAATCCACCACGCGGGCCCAGTGCGGGTTGGTAGATGTCACATGTCTTCGAATCTTTGGTTCTAGGACATGGCGGTTTCCTCACGATGTTTTCCTTCACCGTTTTGAGAGCAGTGGTGATGAAATAATTTACACAAAGTTACTTACAATACAGTAGTAAATTAATATTAATTCATAGACATCTGGGTACACGGGAATATAGCCCTTAAAGGTTCTGTTCAAGTTATAATAATTATTTCAGATAGCATTCATGGAATCTTCTCAGTAGTAGTCCGGAGTCTGGAGCGCTACACTGCTGAGCCCCGGTTCATTAAAAGTGTTATTTTGATTTTTCCGCCTGGAATTGGTCAGAAGTACCCCAGAGTCTGGATTTGTGTCCGTTTGATGGCAATAGGCTCGCCCCCTATTACATGGGGCTTAACCATAACTGGTGAAATGTGGGTGTAGGTACTATACCTACACCTCTGCCGAATCCTTCAAGGAAAATAGGAGTGATATTAAAAATACGAAAAAAAAAAAAAAAACTAAAACTACGATGTATGAATTCATGATGAATAAGGGTTTCAATTAATGGGCAGTAGTATTTACTTATGCTCATGTTTCTTGATGACGTCATAGGATCACAAGTACCCCTCAAGCGTGGGGATGATTGCATCATCTCTCTTTATAGAGTAGTCAGTATAATGGGGTGTGTTATTCATACATTGTCAATGTTATAGTTGACTAGCTTCGTCCGCGTGTTTTTTTTTTTTTATATATAAAATACTGCAGCTTCTCACAATTTTTCGAATCGGATCGGTAGTTCCGAAGATTTTTAATATTATTGTACAGAAAACAATTATACATACAATAAAATAATTATAGTGTCATGTAAACTTTCACCCCCTTCCATAAAAAGAACGACAAACGATCAACCCCGAAAATTCTTAAGCTTAAACCATCCTTTATGACATAACGTTTACTCCAACAGCGAAATTTTTTGACATAACCTAAAAAATGCTTAAGTTACAACATCAAAGTGAGTATTTTAATAAAAATTAACTTCCCAATGTGTGTTTAAGAGAACAATTTAAACGTTGCGAGGTATTTGTCATACAATTTTGTACCTTTGTTGGGTTGAAAAGGGGGCTAGGGGGTTGAAATTTGCAGCTGCTCTGTGTTATACTGGACAGTGGGGTATTATTATTTATTGAAGTGTCTGTTGCTAAGCGGGATTTGAAGGGGCAGTGGTTTTTGTGTGCCAATTTTGATTTATTACAACGTGACATTATGATGATCTGTCTTTATTATTAAATTTTCTGCAAAATTACTCTTATTAATTTGTTGGTTGAGATTAATCAACGTTTCTTAGCGTGCTTTGGCGTGGATATATTCCCGCCTCTATCGCAAGCTTGTAGTTTGACAGCTGTGCGATCGACAGTGACAGGAGTAATGCTTAGCCAAAGCACGTGTGAAGTAACGTTTAGGCCCTAATTCTAAATATGTTTACGGGGCCTGTCGAGATCTTGTAAATATATTTTTATGTTTTTTTAGGATGAAAAATAAGAACGTCCTTACCCCAAGTCCACAATCATCTACTTACTAAAACCTAGATTGACGTACAAACTTTTGAAATGTTGAAATATTAATGTGGACAGATTTTAATCCCCTATACCAGCAGAAAAAGATGGCTTAGCCAGGCGATAAACAACAATTTTCTAAAAAAAAAAACACCATAAAGAACTTTAAAAGAAAAAACACAATAGCCAATAGGCGGTCGAGAAAAAAGTCCTTTTCCATGTTCTTGTATACAGTTGAGTGTCTTCCAGTGTTACCAACTTTCAGAACAGTTAGACTTTATGTACTTTTTTGCGGGTTGAAAGCAACTCTCTAATAATGGGTTGAACCAAATTGGGGGCGAAACTTTGTAAAGGGGTTGAAATTTTGAAACACAAAAAATAATTGTAGCTTTTTTTCTTGTGTTGTGAGTTTTCGGTCTTAGAAAGTTTTTTAGGGTTTCTTTTTGTGTCTAAACACAAGAAGTCACTGTTTTTGTTATGTTTTTTGCGGAATTGTGACGAAATACGTTATTTTAATAAAGTTACCTTCTACTTAATTCTATTGTACCACGTGGGATTGGAATTCAAAATTAATACCTAAGTAGTTATATTAATAAATAAATAAATAAATAAAATAAAATAAAATTTCTTTATTTCAGACCATAAATAGTCCATAAATTCTTAAGCCCTGTTTTTGAGTACGAAAAGAGATCTCTGTGATTTAGTTATGCCTATTTGATCCTTTAAGGGCGCACCGGAGCGTTTGTCGCTAATTAATGGGATAGAGCGGGATATAGAATGGGCAGTTCGCGCGCTAATTTAAATTTTTCCGTCGTATATAAAAAACGAATTCACATTTTGAAAATTTAAAATGGATACGTTACAGAAATCATGTACCTAGTTTTGTTATTATTAAAAAAGTGATGATCTTCCGTGAAGTATTTACGAAGTACTAAGGGTTTATGTTGTTTTTTAGAGATTACTTTGGATTTTTTTTCTAACAAGGAAACTAAAAGTAATTTTGTTTCTAACTAAAGTATATGATGTATAGAGTGAATCCTTAAATATCTTACATATTAATTGCATAACTAAATGTTAAGTAATAAATGATGCAGCAAGGGATCAACCGAACGCAATTATTTTGCAAAACCCTCGGCGCGCCCTTAAATAACTGCTACAATACTTCTAAAATGTTCTCAATATGAATACTTCCCTTTGATACTGATAAAGAACTCTTATATTTGCGTAATGCCTACTCTATTATTCTTAAGATCATCTTCATCTGCCTTTTCCCAACTATCGGCTTCCAGTTTAACTGGATCCAGCTGAATACCAGTATTTTACATGGAGCGACTGCCTATCTGACCACACAACTCAGTTACTGGGTAAAACGATATCCCTTGGTAAGACTGGTTGTCAGAATTTTGGGTACCCGTAAACGACTGTCAAAGACCACGAATGACAGTCGGGACCAACGCGAATGGGAGAATTTTTATGATAATTGACGCCACATGTGGACTATGCATCACACTGATGCGATGGGACGGCAACATGATCAGGCGCAGGGCCAACGACTTACGAGGCAATGGGTATGACACCGCCAACTTCCAATCTCCGGACTGTTACTAAGAAATTCCTAATAGAAAAACCCAGTAACACTTTGCCTGACCCGGGAATCGAACCCTGGATCCCAAGCCCAGCAGTCGTGCTTGCGACCACGAGACCAACAGGTCAGTCAGATTGATACTATTAAAGTGTGCATAGCACATACAAAATAAAATGGAAAATGATACAGTATCGTGTCATAATTAATCTTAATATCAAAATGAGAACAGCCGGCATAATAGAAATGAAATGAAATGAAATGAAATTGTTTATTCTGTAAATAGGATATTGCAATCACTTTTACACGTCATATATTAAAAAAAAATAAGAAGAAAATGCTAGATGAGTTCGGCGTTTCCTATCTGACTACTCTGAGAAGAACGACCGAAACAAACTCAGAGGTCACAGTCTCTTTTAAAGTCCAGACATAATCTTGGTCAGGCCATATGAGGACCATGTAGATTAGTGTCTGAAATGGTCTTTTGAGGAAAGAACCACACAGATTTGAGTGGACCTGTCCAGTCAGTGCAAGCATTTGTCCAGTAATCGTAGAGCTCAACTCAGAACTTAAGGAGCTCAAATAGAAATCGGCTATTACCCCACATTATCACAAAAAAGAGCTTTTCAGCTAAAATATACTAAATATCACTCCACAGTACTACAAATTCCCATCTCTAAGCCATTAAATTACATTAAAAAAGCAATATTTCCGTCTGGCAACACACGTAGGACACGGTAAAGCAAATACAATGTTTGCTGGAAAGCTCCCTCGTAATTATACTCTTGGGCTGTAAAGTGGGGTGAGGTTATATTGATAGGCAAAGCGAGTAGCGGGTGAAGACAGCTCTTGTATTGAAAAAGGGGTTTCTGTGATAATCATGCCAGAATTTACTGGTTTTGAAGTAATTCTACAGTGAATGCAGATTATTATAATTACCGAGTTGACAAATTGACAACTACTAGAGCAGTATGGAAGAGAAAGAAATGTTGCGCCAACCCCACATAAATTGAATAATTCCACTTTGCCAAGTGTCACTTGACCAAGCTGCACCACTGGTGGGGAAAAGTGGAATGCCTAAAATTTTGCAGTAGAATCTGCCCCACTAGTACGATTTGGTGGGGCAGATTCCACTAGTTTTAGAATTGTGGAATCTGCCATCTCTATCTCTCTGGCACCTTAGGATTTGTGTAGGTTAACCATTTTTATGAGATTGGTAATAGAAGGTAAATTGATTAATTTAGGCTGGCATGTGACTTTAAAAAAAGGGTTTGTTTTTGGTGCGCCTTAAAGTTTTATCTTTGACTAAAGCATCTTAGTCATTCTGGGTTCTATTTATGTGACTCCCATTGGAAAAAATAAAGGGCTTCAGTCAAATCCTTTATGACGACCAAACTTAAAAAAATTGTTACGTTGAAAATAAGTAGTAATTTTCTTCATCCGTATTTTAAATGTAACTATCTAGTTATAGGATGTTTCTCTACAATTAGGTACTAGTCTTTTGTATCTTTTAAATATTTTCTCAATATTTTTTAAACTTTTTACATTCTCGCTGTACGCTCCGCTCATCAGCAAGCCCGCATCTCGCGACCTACATACCATGGTATGATCTTTTAACGCGGCGCTTTGTCTTTCTGCAAATGTGTTCAGCGGCTCTAATAAGGCATAATGTATGCTTGTGACGTAATAACGGTGACGTCATGATGTGAGGTGAGTAGGAGAGGTAGTCTTTGTTTGATAGAGTCTAGTAGAATGAAATAATTCAATTGCATGAGGGCGGAGCTTGCGTGGAAATTGTCTTTAGAGTGCGTGGTCTTAAGGTGCTCCGAGAGCATTCGAGCCTGTAATATAACAATATAAAGCTACAATATTCTATATTTTTTATTAAATTTGATTTTTCACAGCTGTAGTGGCAATCATGTTATTTCGTTTAAATAGGTCTTTATTTTTATTATTTTATTTATCTTTTATATAGATTCTTTTCTTTTGGATTTTGTGAATGTTAATAAAATATAATATATAATTTTGTTAATAGGTATGAGAGGACAGTGTAGGCCTATCAACAAGTACCAGGTACTTTCTATCTTGCTAAGTACCTGGTACTTGTTGATAGGCCTACACTGTCCTGTACTGTATTTTTTCAGATTTGATAGGCTCACGTTTCACCACTTATCTTCATCTGCCTAGTCTAGTCCCTCTGTTGGGGTCAGCTTCCAGTCTTACCGGATGCAGCTAAATAATCAGTATTTTATACAGAATACTTCTATTTTTTTTTTCTAATCGACCAGTATCTTATCTGTAGGCCGATTCTGGAAATTAAATATTAAAAATCTGGTCGTAATCTCATACAGCCACGATAAAAAAAAAGAAGTAGGTAAAGCGTCAGTTTGGGTACAAACCTAGGGCCTACAATTCGTAAGTCACGGCCGTTACCACTGGGCCATTACTGCTCGCCAATTTAACAAAAGGCTAGGATTATAATAAGCTTGCTTAACAGCAAATTATTTAAGAAAAAAACCCGGAATGCCTAGTTTAATATAACAACCAACACAGTAGGTGTTTTCATTAAACCGAAGGTAGAAAAAAACAACATTCTCACCGTGTAATGACTACAGGATATTGTGGTTATAAAAACGTATAATAATAAAGAAAAAACTGTGTTGTTTTTCTTCTACATTTTTCACTTTTTGTTGATGAATTTATTTGTAGGTGAATATTTTTTTCTTCTAACAGAACTGACAGATGTGCTGCTGGAGTTTGTTGCGCCACTTCTTCTTTCCAGCTAAAGCACTAAGAGGTGTTGACCACCTGTCCACCTTCTTGTGCTTACGGGGACTGTCTTATGTAATTTTGACTTTCAAAAAGTGTTGATTCTGTTTTTTTTTTTTTTTTATTATAAGTATATTTTTTACATACAGCTGTAGTGGCAATCATGTCATTTGGTCTAAATAGCTTTTTATTTTTATTATTTGATTGTGCTTTTATATAGATTCTTTTCTTTTAGATTTTGTGAATGTGAGAACGTTGTAGGCTTAACAGACTGTAGATCTGTCGACCATTTCTCATGCTAAGTACCTGGTACTTGTTGATAGGCCTACACTGTCCTCTCATACCTATTAACTCTGTAATTTGAAATATTGTAAATACCATTTACTTTTAAAAGAGTTACCATTGAGTTTCTTGCCGGCTCTTCTCCATAGGAAACAACCAATTGGAACCGTGCACCTAGCTTCTGACGTTTCATAAGTGCCCTTGTATGTTTATGTGAAATAAAATATTTTGAATTTGAATTTAGACTAATTTCTTCTATGACTAGCAGCTGTTGCCCGGTACTTTTTCTGCGTGTATTTTGAATACAAAAAAGAGCGAAAGAAGTAGCCATGTCCTTCCTCCGGTTGCAGGTTACCCATCTACTAAATTAGTAACGATGATCGAGACTTCATAACGATCGGTTGAGGGGCTTAGTGATAAGGTAACAGAGAGAATTCATACATAACATCACGCCTAGCTGTAATCCCCGAAAGGTTAGGCAGAGGTTTACCGAGAGTACACCGACATTTAACCAGTTATGTTCCATGTAATAGGGGTCGAGCCTATTGCCATCAACCGGGCACAAATCCAGAGAGGCTGTTACTGAGAGATTCCTGATGGAAAAACCTAATGACACTGCCCGATATTGTGAATTGAATCCAGAACCTCATGCATAGGAGTAGCGGTAATTACACCACACCACCACCACCACAGATGAATACAGAAGATTAATTCTGCATTTTAGGTATAAGTAGCTACAAGTACGCGGCGGGCCCGTCGTGTCGGGCCAATTCAGTGAGTGTAACGTAGTCAGAAGATATAAGAGTTACGCGATAGAAAGAGAGGCAACTTTTAGGTGAATATAACTGTAGGTAATTAGCGCTGTGCGGCCTGAATTGCGCTTTATTGTGTCGTATCAAGAGTCGCTTTTTATTTAAATGATATAGTGGATTGAACCATCGGTATGTGCCTAGGCACATCTTCTGACCCTCACGGCTTTTATTTATCCATGAACCCCTTTTATACCTAACAGTTGCCAAGCAATCTACCGATACCTATGTTGCCCCCTTCAAATCCGTATGGATAACAATATCGATAAAAACGGATGTAATTGGAAAGCTCTTTACGATAATTATTATAAGGGCTATGTGGAGCTACAAAATTTTATGTATATGTAAGTAAATAGACGTAAAAATGGAGTACGTAATAATCTATAACTTGCCTTTTACGTAAGTATTAGCTGTTGTTTTATAGAACTGACGGCACGGTTGGCGCAGTGGTTAAGCGATTGACTGCTGCACTGCGTGTCGGGGGTTTGATTCCCGCACGGAACAAATATTTGTATGACCTACAAGTAATTGTTCTGGGTCTGGCTGTTTGTGTATGTGAGTTTAAATGTTTGTAAACGCATCCACAATACAGGAGAAATTCCCAGTGTGGGGCAACGTTTTAAAAAAAAGAACTTGCGTTGAGCATTTGAGCAAGCGGGGTGATTAATGCTCGTTTCTTATTTGTTTGAGAAGTTGCCTTTGCTCTTCAGACTGACAGATACTAGCTGCTAATATGGATTAAAAAGGTTCAATTTTTACTTTGAAATAGTAGTATTTTTTCCAGTTACTCGGTTTTAATTGTGTTTTTAATTCTTTTTACCTATTGCGGTATACTAATTTTATTTTAAATGCATCGTCTTCAAATATAAAATAAATGTATACAAAATTTTTGTTTCTTGCTCACTCTTCTCCATACGAAAACTACCTTTTGGACTAGAATCGATTCAATAATTATGTGAATTTTGACGTTAAAAAAAGCTTTTATTTAAATTAAATTATTTTACAATTTAAAATTTTTAATATAATTAAGGTGTTTTTTATTCCAATAGTTATAAGGAATGAATCCTTATAAGAAATACTGTAGAACTGGGCATCAAAACCAGTGATGACTGCAGCAGCACTAATAACTATTATAGTAGGTTCCTGTACCGCAAGATGTTTCAACTTCACTTTAAAACCGAATTTCTACCATGAAAAGATATAATTGCATAGGTATTCACAATATAATAAAATACTACCGACTATTTTATGTTCTCTATAAAATACTTTGCAAGCTTGAGAACCACTATCTTTCCTACAATATCTCTGTTATCAACACATTGACACATTGTGACGAAATCTAACACGGGCGTCTGTGTGCGTCTGATAGTACAACTAATAATGATAAGTCTCAATAATTATGTCAGGCAGTAATTTATTTATTTATTTAACCATTTATGTACACACATATACTTATAAACAGACAAGAAGAAAAGAACAGAAAAATACGTACAAAGGTGATGCTTATCGTCCCACTGCAGCTCAAAGGCCGCTTCACATATGGAGAAAAAGTTACTGTGCTGGTTGGTGATTTTGGACTAATAGGTAAGCTTTGGTTTGTCACGATATTTTACTTCAACGTCAGACCACTATTAATTGACAGCATATTAAATTGAATACGTATTTAAAATCAGGGGGTGAAATATTTAGGTTATGTTTATGGGGGTGAAATAGAAAATCCTTAGGAAAACAGATTCTTTGCTATTTTTGCTATTATACATTTTGAGTGTACCTACCTTATTATTTCGACACAAAGAAAAAATCATATCATTCATGAAATAATAATGGATTCTATTAAAACTTATCTAAATTAAAGATGGCGGCGCTACAATAAAATATACCTAAACCATTGTTTAAAGGGTACGGAAACGACTCGATAACAGTACGACTACTACAAGAGTCCGGTGCGGACCGGATGTGACGTAATACCGAGGTAAATGTTGCCAGATTATAAAATGTTTGCACAGATAATGTTTTACTATAATTTTTGGGGTCTACTGGGTTTTTTAGGTTGTTTTATTTTGTTTTATAAGCAATAACTACAGTTACACACACTGTTATAAAATAATATGACAAAAACTGATACTGTGAGGAGAATTCCTGTTTCTGTCCTAAAAATCTATTTGTGTCAATGTATCTACATTTCTGTATTAATATGACAAACTAAAACTGTTTTTGAAAACTTTATTTTCATTACTATGAGCTCCATTATAGCTTTTTGCTTTCACTGTTATATCAAGAACATCTCAATTAATGTTTCCCTTACACAAAAACATCTTTTTCCACGCCTCTCATAAATTATCCTACCATTATTTCATAACCTACTATCCAAACTGACATTTTTTTTCGAAATTAGCAATTCTTCCGCAAAAAAAACTCTGTGCATAATAAATAATAAATTGGACTCACCTATCCGCATGATCTCGTGTGGGCAGCATCTGTAAATAAAAAGGGGTGTGTGAGTAACCCTTATGAGTAGGGGGAGCATGTCATGTAGGCATATTTCCTGGCTGAGATAAAACTGAGCGTATCATTGAGCTGTTGAGCTCGTTTCCTGGTTTTAAATATTGATGACGTGTGGAGTTGGGATTTGATTATTAAAATCATTAATGCTGTAGAGAACAAGCTATTTTTGTCTCAATTTGTAAAGTGAAAACTTCTTTAGGCGCGTTGAGCAATTTTTGGGTAAGCTTATTATTCGCGTCACCGGCGTAGTGCTGTACTATAGAAGCTAGATGGCGCTAATACCAGTTTTAAGTTTTCACTTCTGTTGATCCCCATGACTGCCCATTTTTAAAAGTAAAGTTAACTAGATTTAGTATTTGAAAGAGATAAATTAGTAATGTATATTTAAAACTGTTAAATGTCGTCAACAGAGAGGCAGAGTACGTAAGAATTGTAGCAGGTGGCGTTCTGTACTTTCTGCCTACCCCTATGGAAAGAAGACGTGAGTTTATATGTACAGAGGCAGAGACATGGTTATGAGAATACAATATTTATTTGCTGATCACTATCAATTGCTATAATAACTGAAAATCGTGCAATGATTATCACAAATTGACTGCAAACTTGTCAAAACACAACCTACTATCCTATCCAAAATAAATAATCTTTAAAATTCTCTTAATGCTAAGTTGCAAAATTGTAACACATAATTACAGCACAATCATGTGAAAATCCCATTCCATTGTCCGAACAAAGCCGCCTACATCTCCAACCCCCACACATCCGCTTTCACCCCTTTATTTACCCAATTTCACCCCCTTTAACCCGAAAACCTCATTATCTTTATACCTCAAACATTTAAAACGACCACATAAAAACGCATGGACGCCCTATACCCAGTTGCGGTCAGTTGAAACCCGGTAATAACCTGTTCTAACCGCTTCAGTCTGGTTCGAACCGGACTTCAATGGTTCTTTGATGTTGGATCGCTGCTAATTTTCAATTTTGCGAACTTTAAAGTATCAACGTTGGAGATTAGTATTGTGGTTGGCTCGAGTGTGTTTTTTGTGATTAGTTGAGCTTAATATTTTCGAGTAATTATATTAGACTGTGGGTCATTGTCTAGTGCAGGATAAAGTCCTCTTAGCAGACAAGGGTCAAACATACATGTTACTCTTGTTTAGGTACTGCGTGCCAACTGGCGATTGCAAACAAATAAATCCAGATTTTCTCACAACGTTTTTCTTTATTCCAAATCCTAGTAGTTATGGTACGTATACCATTTTATAAGCTTGAACTTTAGGTTGATAGTCATATTAACTTCCAGTTTCTGAAAGCCTATAACTTCGTATAACAACAATTCTACCCTTTAAGGGTACACTAGTCGACGGCTCGAACTCGTTGGTGGGTGTGACTTAATGCTGCTAATTAATTAGTCTATTTATTACGTTTTATTTATTTAGTATTTATATAATTAGTTTTGAATTATTTATTCAAATATTTATTAATTTATTTAGTGAAATAGATGATGATTTATAACGAAAACGAGCGCGTAAAATTTCATGAACAGACCTTTGGGCGTATAGATATTATGAAAAAACTACTGGATGTATCTACTCAAAATAAAATTATTTAAACTATTGAATAAATTATCTATCCCTGTAGGGTTTCTATTTTGCCATTTTCTTACAAAATAAGTTACTTATTTATGCCCAAAGACGAGTTAAAGTTAGTGTGGAAATATGGAAGTATCGACACTCATAACTTCCAAACCATTTTTTTTCCAATTCTGCTTCCATACAGGGCTAGATAATGACAAGAAAAATTGATATAATTTTTAGTTTTGAACGTACAACGTCAAACGGACGAGTAATCACCATACTACGTTTGTATGGAAGAATGACCGAGGTACCCTTAAGTATAAGTCGTATTCGTTATCACAATAACTAGCTTTCATTAAATAATTCTGTTGTAGGATGCCTATCAAGTTTATAGATTATATTAATGGGGAAAAGCACGCCTTTCCCGATTTCGTTACTCAATATCTTCACTTATCTGAACTTATGTAACTAAGCATAATCAGTATATGTATAATGTTCCAACTTCTGGGCCAGGGGCCTCCTCTGTGTGAGAGGGCATAATCCTTAAACCCAACATAAGTTTCTTTTCCACAACAATAAAAATAAAACATCCGCCAGCCCTAACTCCAGGTAACAACAAAAGGCCCTAATCAACTAAATTCAAACTCAAACTTGCAAACCCTAAACCGGCTGGAACCGGTTAAAACCGCTTAACGAACGACGTACAAGCTGGTCATTTTTTCTTTCTATTTCACCCCCTTTTTTGCGAAATCTGTCGCCAATTACGGACGTTTTCGCGAACTTTAATTAATAACTGCGAATTTTCAAGGAGTTTCGTGTTCGCAAAATCCCGGGGTACCTGTAATTGGTAGTTTTGTATTACTTTAGAAAATATTGTCGATTGAAATTACAGTAGGTACTTATTGTGAGGGCGAACTTTTAGGGGGCGGAAAGTTGAGTTTGTCGACTTGTCTTTGAAAAGAGGAAGTTTGTGTTTTTTTGCAAGTGACATTTATTTTGATTTAATTGAATAGGCAAAATAATTGATTTATTTTTTTCGCAAGTAGGGGTTGAAAGAAGTGTAATCCCTTTCAACCCCTATATATTTGAAAACAAGGGAAACAATGTCGAGTTATTATTTAAGATTACAATACTAAGACATTTTACAATGAATGAAGGAATAAGTAGGTTTTCCATATTTAAATGCAAGTTTCCAGTTGATTTATTTCCACTTAAATAAATATCAACTTTATTTCAGTATAAGTAAATTAAGTTAATTTCAGAATGACCAGAACTATTGAAAAAGTCATAAAAATGTTTGAAGTTGTAAAGCAAACTGAACTTTAGGTGTGTCTATTACACTAGTATTTTTCAAAAAAACACGTAATTATTTGTCTACTTTCTTATTAGTATTGTTACTAGGTACTTACTCATTTACAAACAATTATTATTATTATTCCATGTTTTTACCATTTCCTCCGTAAAGAGTGAGGTACTATTTTGTTTATAATAAAATGATAATTATGTGACCTAAAAGAAGTACTCTGTTCGATTATTGACTTATTTTACTAAGGAGTAAACGCCCAATAGCAATTAAGTATACAGAAATAGTATCCATGTGATATTAATCAACTATTTCAGCATGAAGTTCAACCGGGGGCGTAGCTCAGATGGTAGAGCGCTCGCTTAGCATGCGAGAGGTACCGGGATCGATACCCGGCGCCTCCAAGTTTCACTTTTTGTTGTTTCTTGCATTTTGTTTGCAAAGCTTTCATTTCTAGATTTTGAAATAGGCAAGCGTGTTCACTGAGTAGGAAGTAACATCTAAATGCGTATTCTTGTAATCTTTTGCGGTACCTATGCATTTGCAAGCGGAGTTATTCGCGTGGAAGCCGATAATGCATTCAAGAGAATGTATGAAAAGTTTTTGCTATTCGATAATAGATGGCGGTATATTAAATTTTAGTTTGAGTTGGTATTTCTTTTATTAAGAACGAGCTTTCTGCTTACTTTTGTTGTGAAAGATAACAAAAATGCAGAAATATTTTCCAGTTTTAAGCTGTATCGCAATACGAGATGAATATTATTTTTAAGCTCAGCATTTTCTTGGTACAATGATAGAGTACCTATTTCTTTACTCGTAAAGGTATCGTAGAAGTTTTAAATGCCATTTTTCGCATTTTTGATTAGCTTCTTTCATTTTATAACATTATTATCAGAATCCTATCACAATCATCCTATTATACTCGACATCCAAAACTTACCAAATGAAATACTTTTTAAGAATTTTCCTTAAAAAAAGCGGCATTTCAATAAGGTTTCGCTCGATTATCCTCTAGGGCGCGATTGACAGTTCATAACGGTTTTGGCGGGAAATCTGACATTTGACGCGCAAATGTCAATAATGAACATTCACTATCTTAAGACACTCTTTTTGGTCGATACGATTAGTGTTTTTTTTTTAGAAAAGCTTCGTGCAGACTAGTTCGACGCGACACCGGTTATTGTTATACCGTAAAGTTTTCTTAGAAATTGTATTGTTCGTGTCGCGTCGCGTTAGTCTGCACGAGTCTTAAAACGTTGACTGTATCAAAATACAAGTAGATACTTTTTTCTTACTGTCTATTAATGTGGTATAAAATACCGTTAGCGCATTTTTCACGTTGAAAATGAAAGTGCCAAAGCATATTTGTTTTACCTTCGTTAAAACTTAGAACTGATACTCAGTTTCATTTTCTTCTTGTAGTTCCATAAGCTCACAAAAAACATTAGGTAAGTTCTGGCAAACACAAACCAACAAAATAATCTCCAACCACACATCGCGACAAACAGAATCAGAAACCACAACAGAATCCTAAAACAGACCACAAATCTGATTTTTGCTATCTCAGCGCAACCACAATGTTCCAACCAATGTTGCCAACATAACAACGTAAGTATTAAAGGAAAACTTTAATCAACTGTTGCCAAACTTGTAAACTTAGACGTCTAAAGCATCTATAGACATTATTATAGCATAATTTCAAAGTTTTGGCCTAAACGGGCACGCGAAGTATTCCATTGAGAATAGTTGGCAGCAGAATTTGTGTACAACGCCATCTAGCGGCGGATAGTGCGAATAGCTTTGTTCGAAGAATGTACGTTGATTTATTGTAGGTAAAAATGTTTGGCGCGCAATTTGGCGAATAATTTTGGGTCGGAATGGCCGCATTGATTGTTTGGAGTATTTAGTTGATATTTCTGTCAGTTAGGAGGCGGTAAACACTGGAGACATTGCAATTGATTTTAAATGAATTTTAGTGACATCCAAATAGTAGGTATTTGGATGTCACTAAAATTGGACCACCGATATAGAAATAATAAATAATGGAAATACTAATGGTAGGTACCAATTTTTTTATAGTTTCGTTTTGCATTACCTCAGTAACTGTTTTAAAAACGTTTTTTTTAAATATTTAACTTCATTTTTTTATCTTTAATTTATTGTACTTATGTCAAATATTGTATAGTATCTACTGATTTTAGTGCTGATACATTGCCAAAAAAGGTAGGTAGGTGATCATTATCGATAGATAATTTTCAGAACTGTTTATTATATTACGATATCGACAAATGCTATGCAAAAAAAAGCGAAAACGTTTTTTTGGTGTTTCATGTAAGTAAATAGTAGGTAAAATAAATCATAAACCTGTCCAAGTCGTATTTTGACAATGTTCATAGAGTAAGAGATACATTAGTAGTATAATAGAAGCAAGTTCCTGATTTCTTAGGGGAGTATTTGACATTACATGACATTTAAATGTCATAGATTTAACAATGGCAAATCCGGTAATAGGGTTGACGCCATTTTGGAAATGTCATGGTGGCCTTTATCCGGTTTTATGGGAATGTAATAGCGTGTTTATTATCCACAAGACTATAGGTACAATATAACTATTACATTAATTTAAACAAATTACAATATTGTAATTCGTTTTTTCCATTGAATATAAAAATAATAAGGACAAATTAATAAAATGTCAATAAAAAAAATACAAAATGTGAATTCGCGAATGGATCTCTAATATTATAAATACGAAAGTGAGTTTGTTTGTTTGTTTGCTGAACGGATTTGGATGAAATCTCGCACATGGGTAGACCATGAGCTGACCATGACTGATCATATCCCTAGTTTAGAGAGACCCCGAGGTAAGATACATTTATTCTATAGGTATTATTATTGAGTAATTTCAAAAATCTAAATCAAAAATCATTTGTTCAAACTAGGCAGAGAATCAGCAGTTTCCGAACGTCAAAAAAAAAAAGACATGACAGTCCCAAAACTGCCTTTCCTAGCGCTTTAGCTGGGAATTAAAATTTATAAATTACGTTATCATAAGGGTGATAACGTAACAAATAATGAATTCAATTCACTACATTTACAATAATAAGTTTTCTTTGGTCCCCTGTACCCTAATTACGTAATACACGATCAATCAGAATTTGAATCGTTTTGAGATAAATTGCTAATCCATTGCTTCGTAAGTTCGAAAAAAAATCCGCTCAACAACGTAAATAACGCAATGAATGTTGCTGAACTGTCAAAATGAAACAAATTTGTCGTAATCGTTTACGAAAATGTGTTGCGTAATTAGATAGCTGATCATACAAGACTAAATTAGTGTTTTAAGAAGATTTTATACCAGTCAGTTTTATCAATTGGACTTATAAATTGTGCTTGATGTCACAAAGAAATATGCAGGGTATTGCTAATGGGAAATTCATAGTAGACCCCGGCAGTCACGAGGATTAAATAAATGTTGTAATTTTTTTTGTTAACTTTTTACATAAATCTATTTTGTTGATTTTTTTATGTATTCTTGTAACTTCCCATGACATCACAGCTATCAGAATACCAGCGCCGCGACACTTATTTTTAAATGTCGCAGCATCATGCTGAGATCCGCGTCTTGGCTAGAGCTTTTTGGCCACGTACAGGGGCCTTATTATGAAGTATTAATGCCATAATTATTCCACTGCGAAAAAAGGATGGTGCTAGCGGCCTTGTATAGCTCCGTCACTCACTCACACTGGAATAATGGTGGCATTAATACGTCATAATACGGCCCCTGGAACTTTTGTTTTTTATTTAATTTTACATAATATTATTTTTATATAATTTTGTTTTTTTTATACTTTTATCATTGTTTGTTTTGTTTTGTTTGCGATCTTCCTGTGCGAGTGTCAATAAATACATTTTCTTTCTTTCACTCTGTATCTATCTGGCAAATGGTAATAACTGGAGGATTATGTGTGACAAATTACATGTCTGCCTATCCTTCGGGCAATACAGGCACGGTGGTTTATTTTATATCTTTCAAAACGATTACTACTATACGTATTTCTGTTTCCTCTGGACACAGACCAACCAATAGCAAACCTGAAAACCATCATTAAATTCACATCAACCGACATATCAATCATGGACCAAAGATTAAAAAATATCAACAGAAAAAACAGATAGGACACAATCATAAAAATGTTCTTTACAAACATTTGACAAAGACATTTTTTCTACGTACCTATATTTTTTTAATACTTTATACATTTTTTTTATACAATGTGTTTATCTTTTAATCGGTGGTTGTGCTTTTTTCATTTACCTGAGGTTCAAAAGGGGCCAAGTCTTTGTGTTGGACTGTAATTTGCAAAGGGAGAAGGTTCGTCGCGACTTTATTCTGCCTAAGAATTTTTGCAAGAGCTCTGAGATGTAAAAATGTGTTTTTAAGTTTTTTATATGGCTGTTTTGTTAATGGTTGGTGCTTAAGGCTTTTTAGTCGTAATAGTTGTTAGATTATGGTCGGTTAAAACATGGTTGGGTTTAGAAAGTGTTTTTTTTTAGTTTTTTTTTTTTGCTTTTGAGCATTCATTCTGAAAGTGGGCAACGTCGCAAATAGATGTCAAATATTTCGCTGTTTTTATTAATTTGGCAGTATTTCTGTATGGAAATATGAATAATGGCTAGCTAACTAGTGAATTAAAATATTGATTATGAAATGCAACAATTAATATCGTAACATCGAATATTTCGTTTTAGATGTAAAAAAACTATTTGGTAACTTTCCAAATGCCATTTTTACACCTAAAACAGTTACAACATCAAATTCAGTGTTATTGCAATTCATTATTAATATTCTAGTTCACTAGTAAGCGAAATTTCATATTTCCATACAGCAATATTGCCAAATTGTTCAAAACAGGTAAAGAATATTTAAAACTCATATTAAAAGTACACTTTGTAAGCAAGCATATTATAAATTAGAGGATTATATACAAGATAAGAATGCTTGGAAATATGCTGGTCCTGCTCCATAGGACAATAATTTAGAGTCTAGACAAAATCAGACTGGTTGCTAATTTAATTGTATAATATATATTTTTATAACATTGATTTTACATTCTGTGATTACTTGAACTCACACACTGACTTATTAGTATTACTTGTTAAAGTGTTTGGAATATCGTATAATTTTACAATGTTTGTAAAAACGTGATCACTATGAATCTATCACATAATTAATTTATCTGTCATTGCTTCATTTTTCATTATTTTTACCTATCGTGGTATAGTAATCTTATTGTAGGTGCATCGTCTTCACATATATTTATATAATTAATGTATACTAGATATTATGAAAACATTTTAAAAGAGTAACGGTGGAGTTTCATTCCCATTCTTCTCCATATGAAAACTACCCTTTGGAAGGGCGACTAGAATCAAATCTGTTTTTTGTAAATTTTGACGTTCAAAAGTGCCTTTTATTTGCCTAATTGAAATAAATGATTTGACTTTGACTGTTGTATCTATCTTGAAGGATTTAGAATCTGTTTCTGCATTCGATTGTGTACTCAAAACCTACAGCCTAGCCTAACTACTTTCGATCGCAATCTGAATGATTTTTAAACAATTGCTTCATAATATGTTCGAAAAATTTGCCTGCTTAACAACTTTTATAACACAATGTGCGTGGGTGACTGTCAAAATGAAACCCATTGCGATCAATTTATTTTAATTTTATATGTGTCACGTAATTGCCCCGCTGCTGATTATTACTAGAATTACTTTTTCTTTATTCAGATATGTAATTAATTAATTATTTAATTAGAGAAATTGTTCTCATCCATTAAATAGCCATGCTGGCTATTATCTTGATGACAATTCTCGTTGGTCTTCGTTAATCTGATCCCGGATTTTTTTATATCAGAGGAGTTGTTTGCGAAAATAGCTTCCACGGGTGATTGACTGGACAACATTTTTACCACGGTATTTGTTTTCCTCATTATACAGGATGTCCCGTAAAGAGTGGACAACTTTGAAATAGAATAGAAAAGCCCATATGGCCGTTCTAAAAAAATACAAAAAATATATATACCAAGATATTTAACTAACTTTTTTTACCTTATTTTATTATTTATTATTCACCACCACCACAAATGATGAATTCTATTGGTAATTTGTGGTTGTAATATTGTACGTTGACTATGTTGACAGAGAGGCAGTACATAATCCTTAAAACACATAAGTATATAATACTCGTAAGCTAAATGTTAAATAATTATTTTGTAAAAGTCTGTTGAGAATAAGTTAGATTATAAGCTATGTAAATGATAATCTTCTCCACATATCTTTCTTTTGCTGTGCCCGACAGAGTCCATGATTGTTTCTTTTGGCAAATATTTACCACCTAAGCCTACATTGTGGACTGCAATAAAGAATTGAGTATTGAGTATTAATTGTGACTAGAAATTGCACAGTATTCAAAAAAAAAATCGTATCTTAGGTACTACTTGGGATATTTTTTTTTTAGAACGGTCTTTAGGTCTTATATATGCTATTTCAAGGTTATCCATTCTTTACCGGACACCCTGTATATTTTGTGCTACAAGAAATTGATGATACTCGTGAAAGTCCAACACTATTTTAGACATCGTTTTTTTAATTATTTTAGCTAAACCTGTCATCCTAAAACAAAAAGCATTATAACCAAACATAACCCTGCCATATTCTCCGCTAATTCTACCGGATCAGGATGCGAAGGTAAGCAACATAAATAATATGGTAACGGTTCCCCTCTCTAAAGATACGCACACTAGGCCACAGTGTGTGTGTGTGCGTTCAGGAATGTACATAGCGTATGAAGGGGGTCTCAATGTAGGGATGCGATAATATTGTGTCGATGTTTTTGTTGAATGACGAATTTTGGTCATGAATCAGTTGATTTTTTGTTCGGAAGATAACGCTGAAAATCTTCTGGAATAATTATTATAGTTGCATAAAAAAATATATAATATCTTCCTGCAAATATAATTACTCAAAATATAGTTTAAATTGCCAGATGGGCTGTGTTCGTTATAGAATAAGTGACTTTTTTTTATTTATTAATATTAAATCAGTTGAATATTTCTGGAAAAATAGCTGCTCATTTTTATTTTTTTTATTTGTGCTAAAACATAAAATAAATGAGTAACATCTAGTTGTCAACTGTAATAAACACGATGATAATTTTATAAATACTTAATAAATAACTAACAATACCTACTCCACAAAAAACGAGCACAACCAAATACAAAGTACTAGGCGTGAAAAATCAATTGTCACAACGTTAATTGACAGCGAAGAGCGGGTAGGTCTATAAAATGAACGAATGAATTGAATTAAGAACACCCCTTTTCAGCAGTCGGCTATTATGTACTGCTTTTACACAAAGTATTGAGTTTTATTGAACGTGAAATCTAGATGGTTTTCAAGGGTTTCTTGATGATTGAAGAAAATGTTTTTGGCGTTTCGCTGTTTCCTGTTGGTTTTACAGTGTTTATGCTTCTTTTGTTTTATTTTTTGAGGTAGCAACTAAGAATTTTAACAAATCTTCAACTGTGTATCTTCAAGAGTTTATACAAGGTCCCATTAAAATAGATGGACAAATTTTAACACAACGTTCAGTACGTCTAACGAAAGATATCCAAGCAAATAAAAACACTGATTAAAGTGATTTTATTTTGACCTAAAATAATAAATGGCATTGAGTAACCAACATTTTTAGTGTATTTTCGTTAGCTGATTTATTTTTCTTGTAAGTATCTAATGCGTTTTTCTTATATTTTTTACCATTGTCCTTATTTTGGTGGTCTGAATGATTTCTAAAAGTTTGTCCATCTATTTTAAATGGGACCTTATATACAGCCTTATATATACACCTTATAGAAATTTGACCATACCTTTCTGATATATGGTGTATAACTTTGGGGTCATATTTCACCAGGTGGTGGGCCCATCTGGTGAAATATGGCCCACTCCCTCTCGAGGCTTGTGTCCCAGCAGTTGGAACATTATAGGCTGATTATGCTTAAAGATTTTGTTTCATGCGGGTTGGTAGATATCACTTGTCTTTGAATTTTTAGTTCTAGGACATGTCGGTTTCGTAACGATGTTTTCCTTCATCGTTTTGAGAGAGTGGTGATGAAATTATTTACACAAAGTAAAGCCTGCCTGGGTTCGAACTCACGACTTACAACTCGTAAGTCACAAAAATATTTATATAGAGATATTTACTTAGTTTTATTTTATCAGATGTTCTTGCGAATGTTCTTAGAAATTCTTCATCAAGCTTTACAATTTATCACTATCAAAAGATTTATTTATATAAAAAAATGTGTGCGGTCGGGGGACTCCCGTCAGGAACGAAGTTCCTTCTCACGTATGATTTAAAACAAAAACAAAATGACTATTATAAAAATTATTACACTGTACACTTTAGCACCTTCGAAATCTATGAAAACCAACATTTTCATCCTGGATTTACATTTTAATGTCACTATCGGCTTTAGCACACTCGAAAGCTATGAAAGCGACACCAATGACGAAAAAATTGAAAATGTTCGCAGCCGCTATGGATTAGATTTTCATTTTGGCCAAATTAACACTTTCTCTCTCTCTCATCCAGTGTACTCGGGCCGATGTGTACAATTTTATCCCACGACACTATCATCACTTTACTTTTTTCTTTTGTTTTTTTCTGCCAGCGTTCTCCCTCTTTCTCAAATTCTTTCTTTTTGAATTAGAAGAAGACAGTTGCAAGTATTAACAATTTTTAGCGTTACGACTTCTGCAAGTTTACAAGCCGCGTTAAAGAACTTCGTTCCAAAAAATCTTTAAGCCCGAATCATAATTATAGGTGCATGATGAAATACGGTAGGTTTTTTCTTTCTAGTATAATACTCATCGCTCTGTATTGTCGACTAGCTTCTGCCCGCGACTACAACCGCTTGAAATTTCTTGTTTTTACATAAAATATATCCTATGACACTTAGCAATACTGTGCAAATTAGTATATCCGAAGTTTACTCCCTACTAACAAACTCACAAATTTTACCACTTCATATCAATATTATATATAATCGAAATTTATGTGATTTTCTTGCAATGGACTCTGCTATGATTTTGATTTTCCTTAAAAGCTTAACGAATTTTTGGCCAAAATCCATCCTTAATTCGTTTACCATCTCACCACTCAAAATTTTGTCACTTAAACGCCCATAAGACGATGGTCTACTAACTCCATCACCCTTAAGAAAATTGAATTTGATTTCGCTAGCCGGAGCCATGCCGCCATACTTTTCAATTAAATTATATTTAGTGGGGGAAAGTCCATCAAGTGGGGTAATTACTTGAAAATTACTAATAGATAGGTGTAAATTAATGGCGGAGGAGAGCGAAGTGATAGGAAGATGGACAGAAGCAGTCATCTGTGAAAGTGTTAATAGTGTTGTCGATAAAAGCGTGATCATTTTGATCATCTTTCTAGAGTAGGATTTTGTAATATCTTGATAAAAAAG
Organism: Xanthia icteritia; assembly: GCA_949128155.2. NCBI lineage: Eukaryota > Metazoa > Arthropoda > Insecta > Lepidoptera > Noctuidae > Xanthia > Xanthia icteritia. The sequence goes on along the minus strand of OX421958.2, from coordinate 12,932,444 downwards.
AGTGTCCTCGGAGTGTCTTACATTTCTCTTCTCCATAAAGGGCTACGTTTTGGACTGACCGACTCTTTGACAATTCAAAAGTGCCTGTAAATGGTTTAATTAAAAATAAATGCTTTGAGTTTGAGAGTTTGAGGAGATTTTAGTAGATACCCTAATATATATGACAAGGTTGGACTATGACTCCGCTTGTACAGCCAGATAAATTAAAAGGAGGCTCCTGGAGGAACTGTATGTTAATTTTCATTAATATTCTGAAACAGTCACGCATACAATCAAAATTTAACTTTAGTATATGATTTATTGGATCTTTTTCTTTCCATGTACAAGACAGTTATGTGATTGTAACGTTTTCGCTCGATTCATTTTTAGTCGAAAATCATGTAATTTTTTATAGATTATTTGTATACAATGAAGATTAATCGGCTTTGATGCCTAAAATCAAACAATAATCTAAAACTCACAATTGGAAAATATAGTTTATTTATAAATATACTTTAGTTATAAACGAAATAAGAATTGAGACTTACTCCATTTAGTTTCGTGCTCGAACACGATCAAAGAGCGCACGCGATATTCAACTTTATTACTGATGTGTTAGCGTTTAGCACATAATGGAGTGGCGGAGTGCATGGGGGCGGAGCTTACGTGGAAATTGTGTTTGGTTTGTGCTTGGTCTTATTCTGAAACAAATTTACTCCCTACGTCAAATCACAGCTTTGCCGTGCTATAACCATTTCATACAACTGTCAAAGAATGACAGTTATGATTTCAATATACGGATAATTATAGTTGGTAGTCAATTAATCCCTGAAATTAACTATAGACTTCTACCTATACGGAAACCTTACCAAGGAACATAGCAATGATAACGAAAGATCTCACATAGATTCTCACACACTACATGGTCCTCACATGATCTGACCAATATTATGTCTGGACTTTAACAGATACTTTGACTTTGTAGTGCAGAACAGGTTGAAGGAACAAGAGCACGCGGCAGATCGCCCATGCGATGATGGAGCGACCAGATTAAATCCGCAGTGGGCGGCCTATTACAGGAATGCACATAATATGTTACAGCAGACAGAGAAGAATGGCGTCGCATCGTGAGGCAAATCACGGCTGTCCGAAATCTCACTGCAACGTGATGGCCTCGACCGCTCCGTCAAGAGTGCATCGACAATGAAGAACTAGAAAGTGATTCCGATATCCAATTTACACAATACAAAATTTAATTTCACTGGAAAAGTGGTTCTCAAGTGGTACCAATCGCAGTATTTGACGAAAAGACAGAGATACTATTAGTTAAGGATAAGTATAATAAGATATTATTGTATATAAACTATTTTGCCAAAAGGATTAGAATAACACACCTAAATAACATCCACCTTCTGCGCAAGATTGACTTTCTGGTTCGACACAAATATTTGTAGGCCCTGAGATATTTGATTAGAATTTGATCGTACCAACTGGATTTGTGCCAGTAATATTTTGTATTAAATAGCTTCCAAGACTCGGAGGAATCTAGGTTTACTCTCAATGTGGTTATAGAGCAAAATTTCTTAGAATACACTTTGAAATATTTAAACTTATTTTATTGAGCCAACTAAGTTAAGAAGGCTAGGATAAAAAGGGTCTTAAGTAATCCCACACCCTAATTACGTATCACATCTTCAATTACAATCTGAATGATTTGGAGGATATGGCTAATCCATTGCTTCATATTATATTCGATAAATTTGTCTGCTCAACAACGTAAATAACGCAATCATTGTTGAACTGTCAAAATGAAAGCCATTGCTACTGTAAGTGTTACGTATAATTACTTTACTGAAGGTCATGGTCTATCTCAATTAATCTACCTACCCTTTTCCCAGCTATCTTGGGGTCGGCTTTCAGTCTAACCTGATGCGGCTGAATACCAGTATTTTACATGAAGCGACTGCCTATCTGACCTCCACATCCAGTCAGTAGTTTATGCATGATTGAGGAACATAAAATATTCAGTGAGAATATTCACAATACAATTTAGACAAAACCTAAACAAAAATGGAATTTTGGTGTTACGCGGATGAAAGAATATGAAATAAAATGAGTATATAAGAAAAAGTCTGAAGTGGCACCGGTCACTGTAAAGTTGTGTGGAAATTTATTTTCATGGCATGTGATGCAGAGGAATGAGGAAAATGTCGTGAGGAAAGTTTTGAGTATCAATGTGGATATCTATAAGAGTAGGGAAAGCTCAAAGAAACGATGAATGGACTGTGTGAAAGACGATATGGCTAGAAAGGGAGAGACTACCGAGATGACGAGTAATAGAGAAGTATGAATGAAATAAACATGTTGCCCTTATCAATAAGGGCAAGAAAATGATGATAATGAATGGAATCTTACAAGAAACAACGAACACGACACACTTAAAACCACAAATAGCAGTGCTTTTAAAAACAAAACAATTAAAGTGAAGAATAAATAAAATGTTAGTGATACTGAAGTAAATGCGGCTAGAATAAGAACCGAGAGACTAAGAACAAATCCCAAGGAATTAGATTAGTATTTTCTCAAGACGCAGAAAAGTACAGGTGGAATTGTGCTGTTGCAACGTACTTTTATGTAGGATGAGTCGATATTATTGTTACTGGCCTACATAGGTGGGGTGGTTTGAAGCATTTTAGTACTCTTAAAACGAGGCTTATTTTGTTGGAAATTTCACATCGTGGAGTGCATTTTAGAAAAGGATTAAGTTTAATGCTGTTTTGATTGTTCATGGAGTTTCTTGCCCATTCTTCTCCATACGAAACCTTTTGGAAGGAGCGCCTAGAATTAATTAAATTTTGACGTTGAAAAGTTCGTTACTGTGCTACTTGAAATAAATGATTTGACTTTAACTTTGGCTTCAAGCATGTGCCAAGCCAGGACAGCAAGTCTGGATAGTATTCCAAGGTTCTAGCTTATTATCCTAGCTTTGAAAAACTAGCTTCTTGTATATCGGGCATAAGTACGCGCGAACATAAGCGGTGAAAGCAGTAAATGGGTGATACTTGAGCGCTGTCAACGTCTTCCAAATTACCTTTTTAATTGTTTTCATTCTTTTTTTATCTGTCATTACTGTAAACACGAAAAATTTCTTTGGATATTCTAAAATGAACTACTAATCATAATTATTAACCACAAGCTTCTGTTGGCGACTTCGTTCTTAACAAATTTCTTGTTTGACCATAAAAAATATCCCATGCCATTGGGCAATAATACTGAAGCTTCGGAATCCGAATCCGAATCCGGAATCCGATTCCGAAAATTCTTTCACTAATGGTGAAAGAATTTTCGGAATCGGATTAGTAGTTTCGAAGATTATCCCTTAAATACAAATGTTACCTTTATATAATATTATTAATATAGATCTTTTTACTGGCTTTTGTGTATTCGGAGACATCTTTTTGTAATTAAAATCTGGCTAGTTACTAAGACATCAAAAATCTCCTACAATGCTCAAACAAATCATTATTAAGTACTAAATCACTACCAAGTGAGAGTCATTAACTATAAATTGAGCATAACTATGAAATTAATTATACTAATAATTGTTAGAAGGAGGTTCAAGCCACTTTGACCTGTCTGCCGTCATGATTTATACGTCAAATAAGTTAGACTTCAGATTTTGCTTCGTCTACAACTTCAGCCTAGATTTTAAACTAAAATTTGAGCTATTGAATGCTTGTGTAGGTCGTGAAAGACTATTTGTAGAAACAAGAGATCGGATTTAATGAAAATCTAGAAGCCTATTTTACTATAAAAATTAAAAAACAGATTGTCGAAAGTATTAATTACAATAGCTATACACACAACCTTTAATTCAGAAAAGAAATCCTTCCTTCAATAAAATGATAACTATTTCCGCTTCTAATCTCTATCACAATTCATAAAAAATAAACAAATAAAATAAAACTTAAATAATATATTTTATCGACACCGCCCCAGTCCCATCACTAGCCGGGCACAGACGTCCCTATCGATCCAGCATCCGTGAGGTACCTCTACACTATCGGTCGATGACCCCGTGACCCATTGTGAGTATTATAACACCTTTTAAATGTTGAATATAGGCAGTGAATAACGTGTTATTCGACAAAGAAAGGATACCAGGAAAAGTTGATAAAATTAAAAAAGGAAAATGTTATTTTTTTGTTAAGAGCGTTTATTCTGAAAGTGGGCAACGTCGCAAATAGATGTCAAATATTTCGCTGTTTTGATTAATTTGGCAATATTACTGTATGGAAATATGAAATGTGGCTAACTAGCGAACTAGAATATTAATAATGAATTGCAATTATAACACTGAATTTGATGTTGTAACCGTTTTAGGTATAAAAAAGGCATTTGGAAAGTTTCCAAAACTTTTTTTACATTTAAAATTAAATATTCGGTGTTACGATATTAATTATTGCATTTCATAATCAATATTTTAGTTCACTAGTTAGCCACATTTCTTAATTTCATACAGTAATATTGCCAAATTAATCAAAACAGCGAAATATTTGACAGCTATTTGCGACGTTGCCAACTTTTAGGATAAGCGCTCTTAAATTGTCAAAAAAATATCAGACTGTTGTGTGCTTGTGTAGCAACCAAATATGTCAAAAATGACAGCTGTCAATGTCATATTTTGTTTTTCTTTTTTTGCACCTCGCTGTCTGAATTTGTGAACGGTTAAATGCAAAAGACTCACCCTCTCGCTCTCTATTACGTGTAGGTAACTTATTACATTGCCGAAATGTGGGTGTAGATACTACACAATTACACATCTCTGCCTACATTTTCAAGGAAAACAGGGATGAAGTTACGTTATTTTTAGTCTTCAATACACCTACGTAGTGGGCAATGACCGTCTCGAAACACCCCATCTAACCTCTACGACCCTCAACCTAACTGTATGATTGACATTTGGGGTATGGAGGTCAGATGACTGGCATGAGATGTCAAATTCTGATATAATAGCTGCATCTGACTTTACTGCTATCTAGACTGAAAGACGACCACAGTTTAGTGACTATTGAGGAAGACAAGTACAAATTATTAAGAAATCGAAGTATATCTTTGAATACTGTGACCATGTAAAAGTGTTTGTACAATGATACTTACAGAAAAAAAAACATTTGTCATTTAAGTATTAGTATCAGCTTGTACCTACTGCATGCCAATAGCTCTTCTTTTTCTTTTTAAACAACGGGGAAGCTCTTGGCATCTCAACTGATGATAAGGTGGATTCAGGCCGCAGGTGGAAGCGAGCTTCACCCGGAACCCACACTCACAGAAGAACTGGCTATCTTACCTCTAACTGCCGAAACACAACCTTGTTGTTAACATTGTTGTTATGGCTGACTTTGATAAGATGGCGGTAGCTAGCCAGGCGGTCTTAGAACAAGCCCTACCAACTACCAATCCGAACAGAAAATTTTGCCCAATTGGGACTTTTGTGTCAGAGACAAGTGGTCTAAACACTGGACCACAGAGGCGTTACGGCGGTGGCGGTTCTTCTACAGAGAAGAAATGAGCATGGATTACTGCGCGTGTAATGTATATTTATTTATTTATTGCTTCACCAACGATTGTTTACACAAGACCCTCGGCTATAATAAAGCTTTCTGTCAGTGACAGAATTTAAAAAAATCGAATCAGCATTTCCAGAGATAACCTCCTACAAACAAACAAACAATTTCAGCTCTTTATAATTATTAGTTTCGTAGTTCAGATTAGATTAACGTTCAATGGAAAACAGTTAAAACATCGTGAGGAAACCTGGATCTAAATCTAAACTCAAACTAAAGAGATTTTTTGTATGTTTGTTTGTTACGCTTACACGTTAAAACGTTTAAACTTTTTATCCTGATATTCCCATGGGATCGAGACTTAGGTTTGCGGGTGAAATAGTAATAAGTCTGAAATCGCCAACCCATCATGAGCACGCGCGGTCATCAATGCCCGTGCCATTTCTGTGTGAGCTCTTCCTTGCAGTGCCAGTGGGCCTTTGCCCTGCAGCAGGACAATAATAGGCTGAAATTATAGCAGACAGGAGGACAGTATCCTCTTGACAGAATCCCTTATCCCCCTTACTACAGCCATGGTGTACCTAAGAAAACAATCAATTTACGCCACAAAATAAACAGGAAAAAAGTAAGTTTATTTTATATGGTAATACCAATAGATTCTTATGGAATATTTTATGTAAAACTCGCATAGATTGATGGTTATTGAATAACTTGCTATTGCGGTTCCCCTTGCTTGCAACGCTTGTGTTTTGAGAAGGGGTAGGCAGAAATGGAAGTGTACTACACTTTAATAGCGTATTTTAGCTAGAAATAGGTATTGTCTCGACTGATTATATTTTCTATTTAAGAGATAACATACTAGTAAGTACTTGCTTTGAACAAGCAGTCTTAACAATGGGTATCGTTTTACCCAGTAACTGGGTGGTAGAAGTCACGAGACAAGTCTGGGTTGTAACAGCATTATTGTATTTCGGCAGTTAGACGTAAGATAGCCAGTTACTCTATGGTTGAGGTTTCCTGGTGAAGCTCGTTTCCACCTTCGGCCTGATCATCACTTACCATCAGGTGAGATGTAGGCCAAGAGCTTGAGGTAGAGGAATAAAATAATTTTAAAAAACAATTCAATTATTATAGGAAGAGACATGGATGGGTGACCATTGAGACCCCTTCTTGCTTCGGAAAGTACGTTAAGGCGTTGGCAAAGAGCCAAAGGAAGGCAGTGACTCCATGTAAGATACAGGTATTCAGCTGCATCCGGTTAGACTGGAAGCCGAACCCAACATAGTTGGGAAAAGGCTAGGCAAATTGATTGACGACCTACAGAACGTCGCGGGGAAGACCTGGATGAGACTCGAAGACCAGGGAAGCATGGCACAAAAGGGAGGAGGCCTATACCCAGCAGCGAGAGGAACAAGGGTGCCGATGGTGATGGTGGTGATGGTGTAGCATTCATCCCAGCTTTACAATAATCTACATATACATTTAATAAATGATAGTCGCTTTTCGTGTTAGTCTATATGTCCGCGTTGTTCTTCTAAGCCACGGAACAGATTTTGATGAGGTTTTCACCATCGTTTAGAGAATTTACTCCGGAAGGATAATACGTTAATATTAAAGTTACATATAACTAAGATATCTCGATGTTTTGTCAAGTCGTAGAAACCGTGCGAAGCTGGAGCGAGTCGCTGGTACAGCTATAAATGAAAATTTATTTGTCACGTGTTTCCAGATGAAGTTTTTAACTTAATTGGAAAACGAACCTACTATTTGCTAATTTACCTAGATAAATATTGTATTCTCTTTCAGTTTTGTATTTTAATCAAACTGCCTAGACTTTTCACAAACATGCAATTATATCGCGTCTATTCGCCTGACCTTTCATCATCAAGTACTGCCTCATCTTTTCCCAACTATAATGGAGTCAGCTTCTAATCTAACCGGATGCAGCTGTATACCAGTATTTTTCTAAATTATAATGCTGACATAAATTCTTTAATAATATACATTAATACTAATTTTTTTTTTACTTAAATTATTGACATTAAATTTTGACATGAAATGAAATTGACACTGAATGTAATAAAATTTTATTTGCTTGCATGCGTTAATTTAACAGTTAGGTACTCAAATACTTATTTAATTCAATTGTAATAAGTGGTCATTGTAATTTAATAGTATGATTGAATAGCTTTTGACAATATTAATCATTGGTATGTCAATATTGGCAAAACGTAGCGCACGGTCTAATATTTAAGATCTTTGTATATTATCACCTATGCTTGATAAATAAATTATTTTATTCTTCTATTTCTATACATGACAACCCAGTAGCCAAGGGGTATCGTGTTACCCAGTGACTGGGTTGGTCAGAAGCCCGATAGTCTGACTATGAGACTGGTAGTCTACCTGTAACGGTTGTCAAAGCCTGGACCAATGGCTTGATGTGCTTTCCGAGGCTCAGAGGGGACAATATGTAATTGATGGTCATCCATCCACGGACTGACTCCGGCAACCGTACGTTAACCTACCATCAACCCGTTCAGCTGTTATTATAATTGAAATAGACTGCTTCGTAGGCCTAGTGGCCGCTACCGCTACTTCTGAGCATGGAGTCCTGTGTTCAATACCCAGGTCGGATAATTTTTAAAATTTCTTAGAAGCAGCCCAGAGTCTGGATTTGTGCCCGGTTGATGGCAATAGGCCCCTATTAGATGAGAATTTAATATAACTGGCGAAATGTAGGTACACCTCTGCCTAGCCTTACCCGTCTTCGGGGATTGCAGGCGTTATGTTATGTTGAAATTTATGATTTGACTTTTACTTATTTCCCTTAGAGGTTGATGTGAACAGCTGTTTAAGCATCTTTTTACTCTACCCATTTTTCCGTATAAGTATGCTACGTACCTAAGATATCTACCTCTCTATAAGGCTAGCTACCTATAATAAGGTTCTATTCACAGCCTCGGACCTCGACAGAATGTCGCATAACTATATAAGTATAAGTTGCCTTATGCAAAACTTATCCTTTTGAAATATTACCTAAGTTGCTTCTAACGGCACCTGTCTGTATTGATAACGATGTCTTCTATTCATAGTCCGGAACTCGACAGAATGTCGGACAAAATGTACCTATAGATGTACAATATACTTTATATTATTTTATTGCACCATGATTTTGCAAGTACCATTATGACTTTTTCGATTCTTGATGTGTACTTTCCGAGTTTATCTGTCCTAGATAAACTCGGAAATTCGGAAACGAATTACCGACATTAGTGAAGGAAAAATATCGTGAGAAAACCTGGTACCTGGCCTTATAGTTAATAAAAGTCTGAAATCACCCACTCGTCTTGAGTAAGCGTCGTGATCAATGCTCGTGCCTTCTATTTATGAGAAGAGGCCTTTGCCCTGCAGTGGGACAGTAAGCTCACGTTCGCACGGACCCAAAAATATCGCGGCGGGATTTTATCGCGCACTGGATTTTCAACTCTCTGTGTTGAGCCGAGCGTTGAGAATCCAAAGCGCTGGGACGCACTCTCGTCCCAGCGCGTTGAAAAAATACACTGTTGGATTTTCAACTCTCGGTGCTAAGCAGAGCGTTGAAAATTCAGTGCACGAAAAACAAAATCGTCGCGGGAAAAAATCGTCGCTGCGAACGTGGCCTGATAGGCTGGGATTATTATGATTTTAGATTTTATTTGCTGCTCTACTTTTTAATCAGCATTTCGGGACTTATCTTCATAAAGTAGTAGAATAAGGTCACCTCTACAGTGCTATAAATTAAAATTGTTCTATTTATATTGTAGAATTCGATAGAATTAATTACCTAGTTACTTTACTAATATAATTAGGTACTAATGGTATTCACACACGTAACGATTTACTTGCGCAAATTTAGGCTTGCGCAAGTAAATCTTTACGAGTGTTGGAAGAAATTTGCGCAAGTAAATCGTTACATGTGTGGCTACCATTATGGTCAAGAACTCACGGCATGGTGCTTTAAGCAAGATTGACTTTTAATCGACTTTATAGAGATAATTAGAAATCGTGGCCCTCCGGGACGTGTACCTGCGGGATCGGGGCCCTCAAGGGTGAGCCCGTTTTAACATAGAAAATTATATGTACTGCTATCTAGGTAGCTTTTTAAGTCGCCTCTCTCCCTGAAAAAGCGCCAAACTAAATATTACTAGTCTACATTACTATAGTCTGATATTGAGCATAGTTGTTCTATTCATAGTCCAGACAGCTCCAATAGGTATAATAGGAAGAGTTTTGGTCAATACTTCTATTCTAATTTAAGAACAAGACTGACCGCCTTTTTGACAATCAATCTGCCTGCCTTTTCTCAACTATGTTGGGGTCGGCTTCCAGTCTAACCGGATGCAGCTGAATACCAATATTTCATATGGAGCGACTGGCTATCTGACCTTCACAACCCAGTTACTGGGGAACACGATAAGACTGAACCTTTTTTGAAAAGGTGGTTTAAATCAAACTCATACTCAGATACGAAAGGATTTCAATAAAACCATTTACTGGCGCTTTAGAAATGTCATGGCTGGGATTGATAGAATTTATTGTTATTTTTCAGATCTGAGTTTGGACAGTAAATTTGAGATTCGGTCATAGATTTATTTTTTCATTTGAAAAATAGTAGTATTTTGAGAATATATTGTACTCGTATTTGTAATATCGAGTTGAGTTGAGTATGACTTACAAAATCTAATTTTGTTAAAATTGTATGCAGATCTCACGGATTTTCGGCAAAGTTGTCTTTAAAATTAAGACTCAATACAACTAACTACTCAAGATAATTTGTAATTTGACTCAACTTGGTATTAAAAATTCAGCATGGACTGATTATAAGGAAAACGACAATAAAGCCACGTGGATTTAAGTTATTTCAACCTAAACTATCCCACTGCTGGGAAAACGTTTATTTTTTTAATTTAAATCAGATCATGTTACTGATTCTTCTGATAAATAAGTCTTCAAAATTCTTTGTCAAATGTGAAGGCTTTCATTTTACCTGAAGTCATTTATTTCTAACTATCGGGAACAGTTGGAATAAAATCGATCATACCTAAGCTTGAACGCAAACTTAGAAAATTATGAGTTCCCGCGCAGGACTTGAATTATTGGTTTCATTTAGTCTGTAGGAAAATTTATTGCTTTTTCTAGCACATAGGAACGGAGCCTTACTTGTAATATTGGAGCTATAAGCAGGAAAGACTTCTTATGTTATTTTCCTCTAGGTATAACGTAGAATTCCTACATCTATTTAATTTAGGAAACGGAGATAAATATAATTTTGCTTCTATCTTGTGTCACAATCTTAACACGTGTTACAAGTAAATCATTGTAACTAATACATCACGCCTTGCTTAATTTCCTGTCACCTAAAAGGTTAATAGACTGAAAATTCGCAAAGTAATGGCTGCCAAAGCGGGAGCAATCTACCAAGTTAACGTTGACGCGGGAATACAGACTCCATTGTATCCCCTCCATTTAGCAAAATATGGACGCCGTCAGTATTACCTGACCTCGAAATAGTTACCAGCCTTTAGAATCACCTTCAGCCTTTTCTCAAACCGGGAAGATACGCGGCCTATTTCTGATCAGGATCAGCGCAAAAATCGTAGCAAGATTTAATATTAATTCTCCAACCCCCACAAGTCTCATGAAAGCAGTAAGTAACAGAACCTTTCAAAGTATAATAAACCTTACTATCTTCAGAATAAAGTCGGCTTTTGTACGAGTACTCGGAGAGGTGTAGATGCTATTTTTACTCCCCTTCGCATCTGCACCGAAATCGATAATCATTGCACGTGTTCTAAAATAATGTAGCCTCTACCATCAGAGTCGCGGTTTTAAGATAAACAACGAAATCTCTGAAACAAACATTAGGATTAGTGCACTTACCTTTGACGAGCAGCTTCGCACCGACCACAGGAAAAAAACAGAAAGAAAAATAAAACAAAATAAAAATGAGGAAAAAAACAGAATTTAATGTTGCAGAATGTTACAAACAAAACGTAGGTGCAGGAAGACGGAAGAAGAAAATATAGGAAATTAAATTTTGCGAAATATCGGGAAATGCAAAGAAAAACGCGATACGCCCGCCTTTGACGAAGGTAGTGGCGCTCTGGACCAAAGCCTTCGGGGGCACGTTTATATACCCACCCGCGGGTGGAAGGGGGAACGGGGCGGCGGCCATCTTTGCCGTTGCCATGGCAACGAGGAGATGGCCTATTACGGGAGGGTGGCGCAGATTAGGCGTACGATCAGCATCCAAAGCTTATGAGATGATATTAAAAAAATAATTTAATTCCTGTTTGACAATAAATTAATTAGAATTAATCCGAGTGATTTAATTAGTGAGATTTTCGGGTTTTTTTTCCTTTTTTCTTGGTTTTAGTTAATTATTTCGCCCTGATTTTATAAATATTCTTATTTAGGTGAAAGTTTGATTAAATTAGGTTAAGCAGTTTCTGAGATTAGTCTTTATAAACGGGGTAATCCTGTGGAAATGAGGAAGTTCTATTATTATTTAAATTAAAACATTATTTATGCTGTTTTTCTTTTAATTTAACGAAAAAGATTAGATATTTTGTTATATTTTAGGCCCACGCTGGGCGCCAAGTTATTTTTCTTCTTTCTTACTAATTAACTTATGTTTTTGCATAAATTAAGTCAATTATTTACAAAAATATATCATGGGTGCCTCGTTACTAGGTAATTTAAAAACAATCTATAAACATGATCACGGCAAAATACCTAAAGTACACTCTAATAAAGTGTAAGAACGTAGCACATAGTTTTATTCCAGTGAACTGTTTATTTTAAAGGATTTCTCAAATAGTAAGTTAGTGCAAGTTCACATAATGCTTAGATCAAACGAAAAGTATGTGTAACAAGTTGGGCGCCAGTATGGTCCAATCATTTTATACCATCTCTTATTGACCTCGAAGCGATAACGCTTATAATTAATCATTGAATTGATATAATCACTGATCAGTAAATCAGCTGCTGTCAAGCCTCATGAAAGCTCAACAGCTTTCATGAGGCTTGACAGCAGCTGATTTCTTGTCTTGCTTACACTAAACTTGTTTTGTACGTAGAGTCCACCTAGCAATAACTGTTTCTATAAATATCTATTTTGCGAGCGCCCTACACTATATAGGTATTATTTTTGAGTCGCAATATAATATTTCAATGAAGTAAATCCATTCATAAGAAATCTTTAATCAGGTGTTGATAATGATCTTAATTTATAAGTTATTATAGTTATAAAAAATACGACTTATTTAAAGATAATCAACAAAATTATCATAATCGATCATTACAAAATTAATTGAACGATAAAATAAGCTTTTTCTGCTGCCACTACCCCTCGCTGCGTTCGTTTCAACCCTCCGTTCACACACACTCGCATAAAACTGCACACAAACCTACACACCGGCCTATGAATACGACACACTAGCTCAGAAAATGTTGGTTTCCAACTACAAACACAGATGGCGTTGTCCTCAATAATTGTAAAGGAACGCCCGACGCTGTGTTTCACAGTGTATTCCCGTGTCCCAGTCGAAATGTTCTATTGTTTCACACACAGGATGCCATATCGACGAATACTGCTATCCTTTTCACACACTATAGAGTTACATGCGCCGTCTAGCTCTCTTGCACAGCGGTTGACAGATGTAAATTCGCAAGAAAAAAATTGATTTTCCTCTCGTCATTGCAATTTCATTTTTGCGAAAAATCATTTTGTTGATTTTGTTAGTTTTTGGTTATTTTTTGGTTGGTTTTTAAAGTTATTAGTTACTAAAATTCACTTAGCTTTAGTAAGGTTATTTTACACGTGTGTCTAAATTCATTTCGCGTTCTAAGAATTTTCTTTTTCAATAGCAAAGCAAAACGATATACCTATTTCAATCGTCTACAGCCTTAAATATTTTAGCAATGTTATTCCTTGATGTCTTTGCCAAATCAAAAATTAACTCTATCCGTTTAAATATAAAGTCGAAATTGAGTTTCACGTGCCAATTTTTGTAACATTGTAACTTTCTGCCCGCGCTGAATATTTTATTACGATTGTGTTTTGTGCTACTCGATTATAGATGGCGGTAGTGAGTTACATTATAATTTTATTCGTACTTTTCGTTCTAAAAAGCTTAATTAAAGCAATGTTAAACAGTAAAGTATTATAAATCCGCTATACACTCAGTTTCCATGGGAAAATGGAAAAAAACAAACTAACCTGTACGCAGAATAATTTTTGTTTCAGCTACTCAATACTAGATGTCGCTAGTTACGTTTGAATTTTTAAGCTGGAAATTAGGTAGCTTTTACCAAGGTAATACACACTGATTACTTATTGTGAGCATATTAATAGTACTGTTTACTATGATGTTTCAAAAGTCCTGTTCTATTTGAGAAGTAATCTTTCCACCGTCTTTCCATGGACAGAAAAAAAGTTGACATTGGAAGTACCTCCATGAGCGTGCTACAACTTTGTATCAAGGTCGACAATGCATCTTGCACCCCTTGGAGTTGTAGATTCTTTAAGCAGCGATAACCACTTTTTGCTAGGCCGTCGGCTTTGCGTCTGTTTTTCCCGATATGAAAGCATTAGTAGAACATTTATTTCGTCAGTTAGTGTTCTGCGTGGGCAAGCCTATGAATAGATACTGGGCTGCTACTGATTGATGTATACGCAAACCATTTATTTGGTGCACACAAAAGAAATAGCACAACACACAAAAGCACAATTTCTACAATCATCAATTAGGTACATTAATATAAAGAAAACAACGTGCCAATAGACCTAGTGGACTGTAGATTTGTTGATCATTTTCTATTTTGTTAAGTACCTCGTACTTGCTGAAAGGCCTTCACTGTCCTCTCATACCAATTAACACTGATATTAGAAAATATTGTAAATGCTAATTATTTTTAAAAGAGTAACTTAGGTAAGTAAGTTTCTTGCCGGCTCTTATCCATAGGAAACAACCAACCTAGCTTCTGGCGTTTCATAAGTGCCCATGTAGGTTTGTGTGAAATAAAATATTTGATTTGTTTGAATATAGTTTATTTTTATTTTTTTATAGAATACATATAAACTTTCCCAGTTTAAAAACACAAAACTTGTCCTATCTGGGAATTTAATGACGGTTCAACGATCATGCCTACGACTACTAAACCAAAGAGGTACCCACTAAATAGTAATAATAATAATAAATAATTTCTTTATTGACATAAATATTTTTTACAAAAGTAGTGAGGCCCTGACGCCTGCGCTAGGTATAGTACCTGTGTTACAGGAGCCAGTGTCTTCTCCCAATAATTATGAGTCGAGTTTTATGCAATAAGAATTAATCAAAAACACAAGTACAAAAATTAAATTATAGTTTTTATACTGTATTCATTTTACGTTGATTTTTGAGGCTCGTACAAAAGTAGTAGACCGTTTTTACCCGACATAAAATCAATCATAACTATTTTTAATGTAGTAAATTAACGTAGCAGTTAGTTAACAAACCCAAAAAAATTGTGAACCTGTTTTTGTTCCCATAAATATTTGAATTTGAATGCGCCTACCATTTAAAAACAAAAGAAACAACATTTCAAAAACAATACAGATCTCATTTTCGCAACAGTTTTTCAACTATGTGTTCAGTAGAACCGTTGCATCCGTTCGTAGACTCATAAACACTTGATGCACATACTTCCAACGTGGCGGCCATTTTAAATTTTTCCTGCATACCAACATACAGGAGGATATTAAAAAACTTAAGCGTGTGTTTTTACAATTGGGGTTCCGCTGAAAAATTTAAATTGTTGAGTTTTATCGGTGCTGATAGCTGATGCCCGCAGCTAAGATAAAATAAAAGTAGCCTTGGTTACTCCTTATAACATCAGCTACCTGCCAGTGAAAGTCTCGTCAAAATCGGTTTCGGAGATTAGCCGGAAAAAACAGACAGACTTACGATAAAAAAAAAAAAAAAATGTTTGGTTTTTAAGTACCGAAACCACTGTATATACTTACATATGTATTTAGTAAAAAGGTGTATTTTGACATTACAGTTAGACACTTCAATTTTATTTATTTACATTAAAATATATAATATTATATATAACCATAGCGGGGAGGTACGATTCTCCTTTGTTAGGTGATGTTGTTCGAAGATGCATTTCGAACAACATCCTTGTGTCCAAATAGTTTACTAACATAGCTATAAGTTATCTTTTTGTTTATTAACCCATGTGGATGTTGCTTATCCGAAGTAGTTTTTTTTTTAAAATAATATGATGTAGCTTGAAGTGGCCCACTGCAAGAAGCCTGATTTCCGTTGAACTTCTTGAGTTCTGAGTTCTGCACTGACTGGACAGGTCCACTTTAATCTGTGTGGTTGTTTCGTTTTTTCAAAAGACCATCTTGAACACAAATCTGCATGGTCCTCATAATATTATGAACTGGCCATGATTAATGTCTGGACTGTAAAAGAGACTGTGACCTCTGAGTTTGTTTCGGCCTTTCTTCTCAGAGTAGTCAGATAGGAAACACCAATCTCATCTAGTTTTTACACATAATATTTGCGACGCGCGACGTGTAAAAGTGTGTGTTTTAACCAATTTTCAGAAATAAATAGGTATCATTTACCATTCATTAAACAGAAGTTTTGAAACAGTGTTAGACAGTTACGGGATTGTTAATAGTTACAGCGAGCGGTACGCCATTATTGCAACCCATACAACAAAAATCTAGTATAACATTTTGTTCCCTCACATTTAGCAGTCAATGGCTCGTGGCTTAGTGTGCTTGCCGGGGATGATCCGGGGATGGGTGACCATCTTTACATACTGTGTTTCTTCCGTGTATCGAAAAGCACGTTAAGCCGGTGGTCCCGGCTGTCATAGTATCCAGTTACTGGATTGTGGAGGTCAGATCGAATATTCGGTCAGATGGGTAGTCACTCCATGTAAAACACTGATATTTATCTGTATACGGTTAGACTGGTAGCCGACCCCAACATAGTTGGGAAAAAGCTAGGCAGATTTATTGATTTGATTTAACAGTCAATATTAACGAACATTAATTAAAACGTGCAAACTTCACTTAGCGCTGTAACAGCGGCACTATATGACTACAATGCCGCTGTTACAGCGCCAATTGCTCGCGCTACGAGCCTGTACTACGTTCCTATGCTACGAGTGAGTGCTACGAGCAGCTGCTACGAACAACTGCAGCGAGCCTGTGCTACGAACTACTGCTATGAGCCATTGCTACCAAACCAGCACTGGAAGTCAGTATTTAGATTGTTTCATGATTTACCGCTTGTTATATTAGATACGTAAACCCAAAAGTTAAGTGTTAAGTGTCTGCGGAGTTTTCTGCCCGTTCTTCTCCATTTCATTTCAGTTCCTCTACGCTTTCGCATTCCAAAATACAGTAGGTTCCTATGAAGAAGAAAGTAAGAAAAATGAAGTTAGTAGCCTATAGGCTACTAGCTTCATTTTTCTGACTGACCGACTCCTTGACAATAATTTAAAAGTGCTTGTAATTGGTTTAATTGAAATAATGCTTAGAATGAATAGTATGAAAGACCTTTTATAATAAGACCGACTCACGCTTGACCACACATGAAATGAAGTCCAGAACTCATAACAGAGGTTACAAAAAACAGGCGAAATAAACACCTGGATAGGCTTAATATTCCGTAGCAAAAAGTGTAATGAAAACAGGCTCAGAATAGTTGAAAAAATACATGATTATTTTTACCCAACTTTGAACAAGTTTTGAATGCAATTGTATTTCATTTGAACTGTGTATTGATTTACGGCCAGCATATATCTGACTGTTCTCAACCGATTATGTTTTATATTTAAAAGTGTAAAGGCTCCCTCAGACTGGCACGACGCGACGGTGCGACGCGATTCTGGTACAACAATTTCTATGAAGTTTATATAAATTGTTCTGCTACAGTCGCGACGCGCCTGTCTGCGGAGCCGTAAATTACCTGTATGAAAATAAATTGGAGATTCAAGCTGAAATTCCCTATCGTTATCATTAAATAGGGCAGGTGATGTATAGGGCAGGTCAAGGTGACATAGAACGTAGTAGAGCACTGCATGAATAGCGATTTGTAAGTATGTAGCTGTAAATACGGTGACAAAATCCATTGACACTTAACTTTTCGTCTTCACACTTCTGCTGACAAGCAGCGTTTCTGAAATCAGGTACATATACCACTAAACTTTACAAGTATACACCGTGACATTTTAGTCGTCTTACATTAAGGTCGTCTTACATTTTAGTCTTCTTACATTTAGGTCGTCTTACATTTTAGTCTTCTTACATTTAAGTCGTCTTACATTTTAGTCGTCTTACATTTTAGTCGTCTTACATTTAGGTCGTCTTACATTTTAGTCGTCTTACATTTAGGCCGTCTTACATTTTAGTCGTCTTACATTTAGGTCGTCTTACATTTTAGTCGTCTTACATTTAGGTCGTCTTACATTTAGGTCGTCTTACATTTTAGTCGTTTTACATTTAGGTCGTCTTACATTTTAGTCGTCTAACATTTAGGTCGTCTTACATTTAGGTCATCTTACATTTTAGTCGTCTTACATTTAGGTCATCTTACATTTTAATCGTCTTACAAAAGCAGCCCACTTGATGTATCCAATGAACACTAAACATTCATTAAAATATATATACAAGATCCCATTAAAATAGATGAGACAAATACACAGCGTTCAGTACGTCTAACTAAATATATCCAAGCAAAAAAAAACACTGATTAATAATATACACCGTGACATTTTTGTCGCCTTAAAAAGGGCCACTCAATGTACCCGACATCAAATACCTCTAGTAGCAATTAAAATATTGTTACAATAATATACAGAGTGACTTTTAATTTGACGTATTCCTTCTAGGACGTGATAGTGTGACCCATTTGCAACAAATAAGCACAAAAATACTTAAAAATTGCGTTTTCTCGAATCCCAACGATTTTTGCCTTGGGTTTTATGGGGTGCTTAATTGTTAAAAATGGGTCACAATATCACGTCTTAGAAGGAATACGTCAAATTACAAGTCACCCTGTATATATATATTTTTAAATGAATGTTTGATAGTCATTGGATACATGAAGTGGGCTGCTTTTGTAAGACGACTAGAATGTCACGGTGTATGAAATTCTACAAAATTGTTAACATACGTAACACAGAAATTACAAATACTTATATGTTTTACAATATTGTAGACTTGTCACTACAATTTACATAAATTATATTTGTAAGGTATTTCGGTTACAATAATGGCTTAGAGTTTTGTGGTACACGCACTTGTAAGAGTTACAAATTTGTAAATTGTAACTTGTAAATTGTAATTGTAAATCATTTCATCATAATCTTGTCATGTGTACCATACACCTCCGTTTTACTTTTCGGGCAATACAAGCGTGTATTATAATACAAGATTATTTAAATTTATATTTTTGCGTAAATATTACTTTGACCCTACAAAACACGCCTTTACCCCGCCAGTTATTTTCAATTTTCTAACTTAAGAACAACAATGCACTAAACTGCTGCTGACCGTACCACGTTACAGTTATCGTTTTGTGTCTAACCGTACCTCCCGGTTGTTAATGAACATTTTTGTGCATACTTTTGTGTACAGGGAGAAGCGAGACTGGATCTAGCTGTAAAGAGATTATTTTATTGTTTTTCTCGTACCGGTATGGATAAAATGAGAATAGTTTATATTCAACTAAGGGGTATCGAAGACTTTTTAGGGTATGTTTTTTTGTTTGTTTTGTGGGCTATTATAAAAATAATACAGCATTAAGCATCGCCTATATTATCCGTAGATATTGACAGAGGTGTAAACTGCATAATACCCACATTTCACCAGTAATTTTGTCTCATGTGTGAGGCGAAGTTGTTGCCAAGAATTTTTTTTTAAATAAAAAATAATTTAACAAGAGGAACAGTTTTTGTTAATAAAATCTACATAAGATTCATTAATTTCCTGGATTAGAAATAAAAATGAGCATGAGTTTATGTTTTATAAAAAACCTTTTTTTATTCTGAATTGGTTTCTGAATTTATGTATGTGTTTGTAAATAAAACCACTTTATTTTCAAGTTTTTACTTTATTTTTCTACATCACGAATACAAATAAGTAATTATGGAAACAAAACATAGACTGTTGGGCCTTCGACAAATAAAACGCTTGGATAAAACGTTACATAATTTACTCCTACAAAAATAATCAACATAGAAAATTGACAGCTAAAACAATACTCGAAGAAAAAAACACAAAACAAAATTTTCGAAAAAAAAATATGAAAAAATTACCGAGTTCTACTTTCCCCTGCCCCTGTGCCTCATAATGAAGTACTCAACTCATTTGTCCATTCTTCTGTCTGCAGCTAAATCAGTTGTCGAGCGCATTTAACTAAATGACTCGGAAATATTCTCGTTACTGCCTAATACCACCTATGCAGGCAAAACATTATTACTCATGTGTTTTTTAGTCTGTTTTTGTTTTTAAGCAGTCTGAAAGTAACAGTTAAAAGTCGATTTAGACCAAACGAACATAGAACCAGGACAAGAGTACTGCTGCTCTTTACAATATTACTCTTTTCTCGAATTACCTAATATTATATAGTTATATCGTTTATTATGTATGGTTTGTACTTTGAATTAAATAAATGTCGTAAATTTTGACGTTCAAAAGGGCCTATTTGAAATAAATGATGGTGTCCACTGTTACAATCATGTTAGCTTATCTTAGTTTATGATGTTTTTAATTGATTTAACCATTTAACCATTTACGCAAATAAGTATCAATAATTTTATCCACGAATTGTATATTTTAGAATTTGAATTTAATTTTTGTATTGTATGTTATTTGAATGCTTATTTTATTTTAATCTTTATAATTCTATGTTAATGATTGTAATTGGACCTGTGCCGTTTTAATTAACTATAAATAAAAAAATAATTATAAAAAAATAAATAAAATGGCTTGACTTTGACTTACTGACCCCTCTTACAAAGAAAAACAAGAGGTCGGGTTATATAGTCACTGATTGTATACCATAACAATAACAGATATAAATGTAAAAAAAATACATAGGGTGACACAATGGGCGGTCTTATCGCTAATAACGATCTTTTACAGACAACCTTTGGATGGATTAAAGGGAGAAGATGAGACAAATAGATAGTGCCATTCACAAAGATGTCCCAACTCTTCTTCCTAAACGCGATTACTGTACTGTAAGCGATTAGGAAGAAGAGTGGGGCGCGTCTTCGTGGATGGCACTATCTATACTGCAATTGTCAGTAGTGTAGGTATCATTGACATTATACAATAAATACATACATAGGTATTAAAGTATAAATAGATACGAAATAATGCTCTTTTTCTATTTACACAAAGACGATTTGCCAGAGTGGGGATAGAATGTGCATTCCCTTGTTTCGTCTGCCATTCACAAATGTTGTCTTTTTTCTGGACATCATTAATTTTATTAATGGCCTCAGTGGCCTCTAAACTCTTAGCGAACATCGATAGCACCAGAACTTAGAATTCATACTACCCCATCACTAAACCATAGGCAAATTCGAGGGGCCATTGTTGTTTACATTTTTGGCAAATTTTAAAACGCCGGAGTTTACCGATTCACATGTAAATTATTCGTATCGTGTAAATTACGAATACATCCACAAAGTAATATATTTTTCATATCACACGATTCTTCATGATGTTTATGAGGAATAACCTATGATAGTCTCAAGACGATTTATTTAGACGTTCTATATTAAATCGGATTCAGTTTCAATTAAAATTATAAATTACTAGCAACCGGCTTCGCACGGGTACTAGAGCATATTAGATTAAAATTTAACTGATATTCATCCCACTTGGAGTATTTTACATCGTCATATTTCAGTCAATTTACACAAACTCATGCGGCCTTATTACAAAACATGGTTTATCTTTAGAACCAGGTTTAAACCAACGAGCCATTTCTGAATTTCGAAATTTATTTCGACATCTTTAAAGTTCTAAATACAAAAACTGATTTTAAATCCGAGTCTAAGTTGTCAATTTTGTATTAAGAACTTTAAACCAGTCGGAATAAGGTTTGAAATAAAACAACTGGCTGGAAGGATTAAGCTTGGACCAAACTTAGAACTCGTTTCGTAATAAGACGGTTAATGCATTATACACTTAAACCTTCCTCATTAATCACTCCGTCTATTGGTGAAAATGTTATGAAAATCCGTTCAGTAATTTTTGAGTTTGTTGTGTTCAGACACACAGACAGACAGACGCGGTGGGGGGCCTTTGTTTTATATTATTTATGTATTGATTTGTTTGTCTTTAAAAAGACGTTACCCCACGTCAAACCAGTCATTCCAAACATGCATTCATCATAAATTTCTATCACTAAGGCCGCGTTCTAACCAAAAGCGAATGTCGCTTCACAAATGTCAGTTTTTGTTCGGCGAACCGGAACGCGTGGTCACGCCGACAGAGAGCTTGCCTTCGGCCGCGTTCGCAATTTCGATCGACACTTTTTATTGGATGAAACTAAGCGCACGGTCGCGCCGACAGACAGCGCCTTTCGATTTTCCGATCAAAAAGTGCCATTATGGACGCGACGATCGCGCGCTCGCGCGACGTCGCTTTCGGTTAGGCTACGGTCTTAGTGATAGTAATTTATTATGGATGCATATCTGAAAAGACAGTTTAGCGGTGAACTGCTAGGTATCACATGATAATAAAAGACGAGACCATATCAGTGATGATGAGACCAATACAACAGTGGATAAGGCGGGTGCTGTTGAACCAACAAGCGAAGAATAGTAGAACACTGGCTGTGAAGGGAATCCACATCAAGTAGTTCACGGAGGTTTGAAGAGTGCAGTGGTTGGGTTCGTCCCCGCATAACTTCGGAAGGTCTCCCTCGCGACCTGTAAAGAAAGAAAAGAATGTGTTTGATAAATTATATTTTATTGTTTCTGTAAATTGTTTTAAAACAATGAGGTCTGTGTTTCTTAACCGACAACTCTGTTTCCCACAAACAAACTCACACAGGTCACAGTCTCTTTGCAAATCCTGACATTATTTAGGTCAGCCAGCCCGCCTCTGCGGGCCACCTCGAGTTTGGGGGGAATGAGGTGTTAGACCTTAAATCATATATATCCCCCCTTAAATCATAGAGAAGCGCGTGTGGAAAACTACGCGCCACCATCTCGGGTCCTAAGGAGTAGGGGGCGATGGATTTCCGGAAGAGGGCGTTATCCGCCCTCCGCCGACGCCCGGTGCGTCTGCTGCGGATCGGGTTAGCGGAAGAAATCTCCCGCTCCCTTTCCGCAGTCTCCTTCTGCGAAATGACAATGATACCATCGCGTCCCAGGACTCCTCGCTGCCGACCATCGAGTCGACAACGGCCGGCAGCGACAGGTCACTGCCGACACCTGAGATGAGGGCACGGCGCGGCTCCTTCCAAGCGGCACACTCTGCCAGCGTGTGCCGAGCCGTATCCTCCCGACTGGACACAGGCCGGCCCCAAGCCTCTGGTCATTTTCTGTGATCTTTACCAGGCTATCGGTCCACCTTGGTGGTCTACCCACGCTGTCTGATTCGATCACGTAGGAATCCTCCATTGGCCTCTTGATGACTGAGTGAGCCTTCTATCAATCAATCTGCCTAGCCTTATCCCAACTATGTTGCTGAATACCAGTATTTTACATGGAGCGACTGCCTATCTGACCTCCACAACCCAGTAACTGGGTAATACGATACCCCTTGGTAAGGCTTCTGACGACCCGCAACGACACTGTGAAAGATCCACGAAAGACAGCCGGGACCATTGGCTTAACGTGCTTTCCGAGGCACGGTGGAGTCCCGGTATGTAAAGATGGTCACCGACGACTCAGTTCATAACGCGAGTACTATTGACGCAAGCACGATCACTGAGCATGGGGTCCTGGGTTAGATTCTCAGGTTTGCATTGTCAACACTTTCCCTACAAACCAGGTGTGTTTATCTGCACTCAAACTCAACTCAAAGCATTTATTTTAATTAAACCATTTATAGGCACTTTTGAACTGTCAAGGAATCGGTCAGTCAGAAATATGAAGCTAGTCCAAAGCGTAGTAGGTACCTATGGAGAAGAACGGGCAAGAAACTCCATGGACACTCTTTTAATTTTAAACATTTGTTACAAAATATTGGTTACATCATTCATAATGAAATTATACATGTGAGAACAATGTAGAATAACGTGCATAAAGACAAAACAAAAAACCAATTAAAAAATTATAATAAACTATAGCAGCTAAGAGATGACCAGTCCTAACTGACGGCGCCTGTTTACGAACATGACGCATGGATCAGCACCATTCAGCTCAACCATTTTGAAGGGAAATAAATGATCTAATACGCGCCACCACGACGCAACTGGCGTATAGAAACTGATGACTTTGAAAGACCGTCCGTAAGTGAGGTTTTGCGCTCAACGCGTGCATTTTCTTCTTTACGTCTTTAGACGCTGCTAGTGCGGCGATTACGTGCTCGGTGGGACTTAAATATTACTAGCAAAATGTGGGCGGGAAAAACTTACCAACAAAAGCATATTTTACGTTAGTAATGCCAAACATGAATGAGATTACGATACAACAAAAAGACAAAGCGATGTTATACGTTCTCCAAGGACTTGAACACAAAGGTATTGATGATGCATTGTGTATCAATTTGCTCGATTTTACCATTTTTTCTGTGATCGCCAAAAGGGGTAACCTATGATCTTGGCCAAACTGTCAAAAGTAGAACAATGTCCTATGTGATGGTCGAGAATTTTTATATTTTATTATGATTTTATTTATGTTTACTTCTAGAAGATTTTTGACAAAGCACTGACAGATCTTTTTTTTTAATATTATTTTTTATTCTTTGAGTAAGGTTTTTTAGGCAGCTGTGCATTTGATCTCGTTGCGTTTGCCTGAACTTCATCTCCTAATTAGTGGTTTTATTTTTGGTCACTGTTTCTGTGCTTTTTATTTATTCTTGCTTATTTAATGAGACTCAGGCCGCGCGCACTTTGGACGCGTGTTCGTACGAATTTCACTCGTGCGAACACGCACGAACGATCCCAACCTTCCAAGTACAAAGGGAGCGTGCAGACTGAGTGCGAGTTCCGTCGTCCGAAAATAATCCGAACTGTTCGTGCGTTCAATACGATATCACCGGAACACTACCTATTTGACAGAGAAAAATGTAATCAGTGTGTGCAATCAATTCGTACGACCACGATCGTACGTTTACGTACTATACAAATTCATGTCCAAAGTGCGCGCGGCCTTATGCTCCATTGACACGGTGCAAGTGTATTGCCTGTCGCATACCATGCAATTGAAGCGGCAATTTATGGGCACCGTCTAAATAACATGTACAATTTATTGTTGCACGATTCGGGCAACTTAGTTGCCGTTCCAGACATTGAATTAGTAATTTTCGCAGATGACACAAATGCCATAGTGGCAGCTAATGACATGGTAGAGTTGACAGAAAGGGTAAATGCTACGCTACAAGCTTTTCATGTGTGGTTCACGGAAAATAAATGATTTATTAATAGTAAAAAGACTACAGCCCGTAACAAAGATAATTTAAATGTTGCCTTAAATGAAGTCGATATTGCGCTCGTTGACGAAGTAAAATTTTTAGGTATAAATATTGACCAACAGTTAAACTAGAAACCATAAATAAAACCAATTGATGCATCGGTATGGTCTGCATGCTACGCTCTGAGAGCCCTGAGAAATGAAATCAGCATAGAACAGCTACAAATGGTATATTTTGCGTTGGTGGAGTTAAAAATTAGATATAGCATTCTTTTGTTGGGGAAACAGCTATGAATATAATAGTAGAAGAGCTTTCGTACTACAAAAACGTGCAATTCGTACTATGGTCTGCATCTCTCAAAGGGAAAGTTGCCGACATCATTCTATCAGCTTAGGCATACCGCTTAGGCATATAGTACCAAGTCATCTATCAAATTTATCTTTTGTTAATTATTTTATTGTTATAATTTAAAATTTTAAGCTGTTGGCCATATTGATTCATTTACATGTCGACATATTGATGAAATGTGAATTTATTATTTTTAAATTGGTGTTTGAATCTATGAAACACAAATGTAATTTATTTTAGTGCGTCTACTGTAATTGTGTAATTTTTGTGTTTAAATTCAGATACAAATTACTTTTTTATGAATAAATGACTATGACTATGTTCTAAACTGGTATAAAAGGTGTAACGTGTAAACAGAACGGACAATAAAATTACACGTGCAATAAAATCGCATTCAACTCTACAAGTACGAACGAATGAAACATGTTAAAAAAATCTTGAGAAGACGTTCAATAAAATTTTAATGTAATATTTGGCACCGCAAATACGGGCAATGCTTGAATCAAAGGACATGCAACTCTGTTAAAACGAGGCAAAACTTAAAATTGCCTGGTGTACATAAGTCGCATGCAATTTTATTGAACGACAAACTTGCATTCAATAATATTGTATGCCATTTTATTGAAATTACACGCATTTAAACACTTGCATGCAATTCTTGAATGGCAATAATTGAACGTGCTTTATGGAATGCGACTATTGCTCTTGAACGGTACAGTAACTTGAACCGTGTAAATGGAGCTATACTCGCATTTTTTCCTTTATTCAGAACTAGCTTCTGCCCGCGACTTCCATCCGCGTGGAAGTCAACTATACTAATCAATCTGCCTAGCCTTCTCCCAACTATGTTGGGGTCGGCTTCCAGTCTAACCGGATGCAGCAGAATACCGTATTTTTTTTTTTTTTTTTTTTTACAAATATCTTTATTTAACATCGATACATGAACATGCACTTATCCTAAGACACACTAACTCACTATAATTAAGACACTTTATGAGGCTAGCGATTCACCTTTCAAAGCTTTTAAAGGATATTTTTATAACTGTTAACAACATAAACATTACACAATAATCATGGGTGGCAGTTGCGCAAATTATTTAGCTAGTTATAATTTACTGATTGCATGTAGGTATGACAAGAAAAAATACTTAATTTTAAGTAAATTTGCTGATCGCACGGTGCTACGTATGTAATACTAGCAACCGTGAGACCAGGCAATGATCAGTGGGCAGAGCCTCCCTGCCGCCCGCGCTCCGGCGTATCTGCCGCCGGGACCGGGGCGGCAGTAAGCTTCTTAGGGGTCAAGCTGCTGGTCGTTCGGACCTCGGGTGGTGGGAACAAAAGGTAGTGATGCGGTAGGCGGTAAGTGCCGTATCTATCGATATATGGTAATTTGTCTAGGGTTGACGAGCATAGATTCGAAATTAGTGGGTTGGTAGTATTAATTTTATTTTTATTATAAAATCTTGATGTTATTTTAATTACGTGATTAAATAATAAGGGAAGTTGAATTTTTTCATGTAATTTCTTAATGTTTGTTTTAAATTTGGTTTTATAGGATATTTTGACTGCTTTATTTTGGACAACTTGCAGAAGTTGGTGGTTAGAAATACATGTGCTACTCCAGACAGGGCAGGCGTACGTTATACACGGACGGACAAGGGTGGTATAAATTCTTAGTTTAGTACTGCTACTTAATTTGCTTTTACGATTCATTATTGGGTTTAAAGCACCAAGGGCTTGGACGCTCTTCGAACGCAAGTCAGCAATATGTTTGGACCAATTTAGACGACTATCCATTTTGATCCCAAGATAGCGCACATAGGTTTTCCAAGGAACTGCATGCCCTGCTATTTTTAAAGTTCTTGAAGGGGGTTGCCTAGCACGGGAGAAAAATATTGCTTCCGTCTTATCCTCATTTATTTTGAGTTTCCATTTCTTAAAGTAGTCCAGAAGCAAATCTATAGAAAATTGTAGGCGACCTATGATTAAATCGGTATCATCCGAAGAGGTATAAGAGGCAGTATCATCAGCAAAGCAAGCCAAATTGGTTCGAGGTTGAATGGGAATATCATTTACGAACAGGAGAAATAAATAGGGCCCAACAATCGAGCCCTGAGGAACGCCAGCTGGGACATTTTGAGGTAATGAAGTGGTATTTCCGATGTAAACCTGGAATTTACGATCCGCAAGGTACGATTGAACGAGTTTGATGAGAAGCATAGGCACATCAAGAGTGAGCAACTTGTGGAGCAGGCCTTCGTGCCACACGGTATCAAATGCTTTTTCGATATCCAGCAGAAACATACCTGTGGACTGTTTGAGATTTAGATGATGGGATATGTGCTCTGTCACCCTGGCTAACTGTTGGGTAGTTGAATGAGTGGCACGAAAACCAAACTGCTCTTTGATCAGACACTGCCCAGTAGCTCGCAATAGTCTTGTATAAATTACAGACTCAAAAACTTTACCAGCAGAAGGTAGCAAACTTATGGGGCGGTAACTTATGGGTAAAGTGCTATCTTTTCCAGGTTTTTTAAGAGGTATTGTTTTAGCATTTTTCCAGATGTTTGGGAAATAGCCCAGACCAAAACAGCCATTGAAAATTTTAGTAACGTAGACTATCGCTTTCTGTGGCAAGTTCTTTAAAAGTAAGTTATGGATCCCATCATGACTTATAGATTTACGGGATTTGAGCCTAGTCAAGATTTTACGAATCTCAAATGGCCTCACCGGCTTTATAAAATCAGAAGCGAGATTATAACTATTAATGACAGACATAGAGTTCGATACCTCATCCTTGAGATAGGAGTCACAAGCCCAGCTAGTGGTAAGGCTCATGTTGTCACAAAAGGCATTTGCCAAAGCGTTACATTGTTCAGACGTGCCAGTGGTCAGGGATCCATCCGAAAGTTTAAGGGGAGGAATGTTCGCGGATCTAGGCTTGAGAGATTTTGTCACACGCCAGATATCTTGACTGGGGTTATCAACTTTTGCCAGTTTAGCATTCCAAACATTATCGAGGTAATTTCGGATATTTGTGTTTATGTATGTTTGTAAAATGTTTATATTGCTACGATTGAGCCTTCTAAGGTAACCAATGGGCAGTTTCTGTTCAATACGACGCAAATAGTTTTTGTAGCGGATTAAACTTTTAACATACCGAGGAAGTTTGGTAGGGGTATCGCTAAACACAGCAGCCGAGGATGGTATGGAGGAGTCTCTAGCATCGATAATAGTTTGCTGCAAATGAACAATGGCAGTATCAATGTCTTTTTCGGTTTTAAACGTCTTAGAACTAAGCATAATGTTTTTATTGAGGTGAGAACGATATTCAGTCCAGTTGGCGCAGTTAAATTTAAAGAACCGAGCTTTAGCCTTGCGACACAGTGAACCTCCGATGGTAAAGAAAATGGGGTAGTGGTTAGAAGACAATGCTGTTACCGTGTCGACATCACTAATGCAGCTTACATTTAAGGACAGCACCAAGTCCGGGCTAGTTGGTTTGCGATTCGGACAATAGTTTACTTGAGTAGGTAAGCTAGGACTATGTATGACATACTCGGATTCAAGCATGTGGTTGAAAAGAGTCCTGCCTCGCGTATTAGTGTAGCTACTGAGCCAGTGTGAGTGGTTGGCATTAAAGTCTCCCATGATAACAACATGGGAGCCCAAGCCAAACAACAACTCGAAATACCGTATTTAACATGGAGCAACTGCCTATCTGACCTCCATAACCCAGTAACTGGGTAAAACGATACCCCTTGGTAAGACTGGTTGTCAGACTTTCGGGCTTCTGATGACCCGTAACGACTGTCAAAGATCCACAAATGACAGCCGGGACCAACGGCTTAACGTGCTGTCCGAGGCACGGAGGAGTCTCTGTATGTTAAGATGGTCACTCACCCACCGACCAACCCCGGCAAGCGTAGCTTAACCTGATGGATCGAACTGAGCGGCTGTTATTACTTAGCCACGAGCTCCTCCAACTAGTCGATAGTCGTAGAAAGTCAACTATACCATAAAAAATAATTATCCTATGGCACTAGGCAGTAGTATAGCTTTCCGTCAATGAAAACATTTTTGTAATCCGATCTGTGCTTCTAGGGATCATTTTTTTCAAAACGAACAATTTTACCTCTTTATAATATTAGTTTAGATAAAAAAAAATGAAGGTTCTCATTAGGCTAAATGATACAATATCGTGACGTAAAACTTGATAGAATTAAAAAAACCTAATCTGTCAAGGTCTGTCAAAATATCACTACAACACTGTGCAATGGTGCAAAATATTCATTCAACGTATCGAAATTGAAAATAATGATTTTGAAAGTTATCTTTTAGAGAAATCACCAAGGGGACAAATTACCAGTGTTACAACTTATCCAGTTCCTTGTAACTAACATACTGGTATTCAGCTGCATCCGGTTAGACTCGAAGCCGACCCCAACAAAGTTGTGAAAAGGCTAGGCAAATTGTTTTTCTTTTTTAGAGAAGTTAATTCAAAATGCAAGCAGGTAACCGCCAGCATCGCGATACATGGAGAATGTTTACTGTAGGAATATGTCTGTTTATCATTTATGTTACATTTATGTATGGACCCTTGAATACGACCATGGTAACCTTAGGATTTAATGAAGGTAATTTAAGTAACATTATAAACAGAGCAAAAAGGCCGCGACTTACAAGTTGTGTAGCCTGTTGGTTGCAACCCAAACGGTACGTTTGTATAAATTATTTCATCACCACTGCTCTCAAAACGGTGAAGAAAAACATCTAGAGGAAACCGGCATCTCCTAGAACCAAAAATTACAAGAGATATGGCATCCAGCAACTTGCACTGAATCCGCCAATTACGGCCCACTTCCTCAATGACGCCTTTGTCCCAGCAGTGGTAACATGATAGGCCAATTTTAGTTATGTAAGTTTTTTAAAAGATTTTAAAAGGTAAATACCTACCTACTATAGTACCTTTTAAAATGTTTTTACCGGAGCGTTTTAATGCAAATTCACGCCACCAGTTGGCGCCACTTTAATAAGAGGTCTTCCGACATTTCGACAATGAATACAAAATATTTATGATGACGTTCATCATTCGTTCATCATTCAGTCATGACTAAAGAAAATATAGGCGCTTTGAAACTTGACAGCTATTAGGACCTGACTTTTCAGTGCTGCCACCTAGTGACGTAATTTTAGAAAACCCTCATTCACTAGAGGACTAGTTATAACAAACGCACGAGGCGTGCGCACAGTACGCTGCGTTTCGGGCGCACGTTGGACGCTCGTCAACGCAACAAGATTTCCACATTTTGTTGTGACTTGAACCCTCAACATGCTCAGTATAACTGTGTTTATTTTATATGCACAGTAAACGACAAGGAAAAATAATAAAAAAGCAATTTTCGTCCACGCGTCGAAGGTGTGCTAAGGGCGCTCGGGAGGGGCGTGCGTCGTACGCGCGTTCGACACGCGCCCTTTGACCGCAGCGCTTGTTATAATTCATTACATACCTAGAAACTCATATAATTTTATTGAGCGCCCAAAACGAAGCGTACACGACGCGCACTTCAGGTGCTTGTTATGACTAGTCCCTAAAGAAAATATAGGCGCTTTAAAACTTGACAGCTGTCCGGACCTGCTTTTTCAGTGCTGCCACCTAGTGAACGTCATTTCAGAAAACCCTCATTCACTAAATTTCCTTGTCCACAGACAAACACAACAGATTTAATAAATTTACGAAGCCAGCATACAAAAACCTTGTGACGGTCATGTCTGGACTCATGTGGCAACTATTTTTCACCACTATTACCTTACTTGTGTGCATATTGACAAAAAAGTACAAAGCTATCGACTGTTGCGTCATTATGTTTATAATTAATATGATTTTAGCTGCTACTACAGCCCTATATTTTTTATTTTACTGTACAACGCATGATATTCATTGCTTAGGCCATTCTAAAATTAGTGATGTTCCTGAAGCGTTATTGCTGAACGGATTTTGTGTCGTATACCTGTTGGTTTTGGGTTTGTTCCTGTTTGTTCTGTTTAAATACAGGCGAGAAGTAAATGTTTTGTTTTGTTTTATTTTTGTAGCACTAGAAACGTTTTTATAGTTTTTCCCTGGTACCTCATTAACGGCATAACTATGTAAATTTCTATTAACGGCTCCCAAATTAAGATGATTATTTTATTTTACCTTTTACTTTTTTTTTTTTTTCTCTCTTACATACTACCTTGACATAATCTCTTCGTTATTTGACATTATAACCTAAAATATATATTTTTTTTATAATATATTAGATTTGTTGCATACAGCTGTAGTGGCAATCATGTCATTTGGTCTAAATAGCTTTTTATTATTTGATTTTGCTTTTATATAGATTCTTTTCTTTTAGATTTTGTGAATGTGAGAACGTTGTAGGCTTAACAGACTGTAGATCTGTCGACCATTTTCTATCTTGCTAAGTACCTGGTACTTGTTGATAGGCCTGCACTGTCCTCTCATACCTATTAACTCTGTAATAAATAATGTGAAGAAATTGTAAATACCATTTACTTTTAAAAGAGTAACCATGGAGTTTCTTGCCGGCTCTTCTCCATAGGAAACGACCAATTGAAACCGTGCACCTAGCTTCTGACGTTTCATAAGTGCCTTTGGTTCATGTGAAATAAAATATTTTGAATTTTCTTTTTTGGATAGAAAAAAAACTGACTTAAAAATAAACTAGAAAGTGAAAAATTACTTTATTTCGGAAGCCACCAACTTCCGAAAATAAGTTATTTTTTATCACATACATCTATTCAAAAAGACTTAGTTTATTCTTCGTAAACAGGGGACTAAACTAGCTTTTTAATCCCTAGGGACTAAAAGTGATTTGAATTTGGAATGTGGATATAGTTAGTAAAAGTTCCAATCACCAAAGAGATCAATCACGAACATTGTATGAACAAGTAACAGGCTGGCAAGAGAGAGAAAGTGGGAATTTGGTCAAAATGAAAATCCAAGATGGTAGCTCTGAAAATTTTCAAATTTATCAACTTGGGTATCGTTTTCAAGGTTTTCAAGGGTGCTAAAGCCGATAGTCAGGTCAAAAATGTGTGTAAATCCAAGATGACGGGTGTGAATTTTTTATTTTGTTATCCTACGTGAGACGGAACTTCGTTTCTGACGGAGGTCGGACCGCACACGTTTTTTCTTTCTCATAGAGGGTGATAAAAAGTAGAGTGTTCAGCTCGGGAGCAACAGTATTTTAAGCTCGAGTGACGTGCTTTGGAATCCCTCGCTGCATTCAGGAATACTCGCCTTAAAAATTATTGTTTGCTCTCTAGGCAACAAATCTACTATTTCAATTTTATGGTGTTTTTTTATTGTAAAAAAGTTTTTAAATTTCACTTTTTAGTTGTGGTATTTACCCCACACAAATTCGGATACCACTAGCTGTTATGTAAATAACAAGTTACAGGAAGTTATTGTGACATCATCCATATAGACTAAGTGGGAAAAATGTATTATTGAAGCTAACTCAAAAAGTACCCAAGCAAAGTTAATAAAATTTATACCGAATTGTAATTTGTACCCGAACATACATTACAAAATATAAACATCCGAATTGAGAACATCCTCCTTTTGTAGAAGTCGATTAAAAAAGGCTTGAGACTCCTCTCCTAGGCCAAGATACACACATCAACACGGTCTAGGGATATTTTTAAAAAAGCGAATTACTATCAATGTGTTAATTATTTATATGACATGTATATATTTAAAAGATACGTTATTTAATATTCTACCATTTTTTAATAATGGTTAAGGTACTTCGATTAAAATTTCAGGATTTTATGGAAATAAAATGAAGAATAGACGGAAACCGTATATGAATTAACTTTTAATTTATGAGTAAAAACTGAAAAAAATAGAAAAATCATTTAATTTGTGTTTATAAACTTGAAGTTAGTAGTCTGAGAAAGCGCCCATGATGTTCATAACACATCGGCAACGATTCGGCATGCTCAGAACAAGGTTGTCAATGTCTTGCTGCGGAATATTGTCCCATGTCCTTCTGAGGTGCGCAAAAAGTTGATCTTCTGTAGCCAGATTTTCAGGAACTTCCTTCAGAGCTCTTCTTTGCAGCATATCCCACGCATGCTCAATGGGATTTAGATCTGGCGATTGAGCAGGCCAGTCTAAGGCCCTAACATTGTGTGTATGTAACCAAGCTGCTACCGTTCTCGCCGTGTGTGCCCGGGCATTGTCGTGCATGAGCAGGAAATCTTGCCCCATTTGTGTTCTGTGGGGCAAGATTATAGGCCCCAGCACCTGTTGGACGTATCGTTCTGCCGTCATATTGCCCCGCACCCAAACGAGATCCGTCCGTCCTCCAAGACGAATTCCTGCCCAAACCATAATTGTTCCTCCTTGGTATGGGTGAACTTCCTGAGGGTTCTGAAGACGGCTCCATCGTCCAGGAACTCACCAAACACGCGTCCTTCGTGAATCTGGATGGAAGCCGAACCTGGATTCATCCGTGAACAGCACATTGGACCATTGCTCACGGCCCCAGTCCACGTGGTTCCGACATTGGTTCCCATTCTAATCGTCGTCCACGATTGCCTCTCCGTAAAGGTGGGACCCGGAGTGGTCTACGAGAGCGTAGATTGCTTTCATGCAGTCGCCTTCTTACAGTTTGGTCACTCACAAGCACTTGGTGTTCCACTCGCAGCCTTTGGACCAATTGAGTCGCCGTTGCATTTGGTTGAGCTCGCGCAGTAATTTGCAAAAATCGATCTTGTCTGGGGGTAGTGATGCGACTTGGCCCCCGGTGCCTCTCCGCTACTTCACCTGTGGCACGATAGCGTGTCCACAATCTTGAAATTACATTTTGGTGGGTCCCTATGGCCTCAGCAACGTTACGCTGAACAGACCCAGCTTCCAGCATTCCCACAGCTCGTAACATCTCCGCCCTCGTCAAATGTTGGCGTTGCATGGCTACAATACCTCAATTTTAACTTTATCTTTCGTTTAAAAATGAAAAAAAAACTGTAACTAAACGTAATTCGTATTGTTTTCTAAATTTCGCACAAATGAAAATTCCCTCTCCTACACATCAAGACATTTTTATGCCACCGAAACAAAAGAATTTTCAAAAATTTGAATTTGGAATTAGTCTGAGATAAATTACAAACAAATCGGTGTATGAAAGATTACAATGCGGCCAGTACTTTTCGAGTTATTTAATTGAGTATGAAATATCCCTAGACCGTGTTGATGTGTGTATATAGACCGCTCTTTGACTTTACTTTGCTTTAAGTTCATATTAATTTTAATTTGCTATATCAGAATCGTTTTAGCGTAGCAATAGTCGCCATTGCTCTTTCCCTAATATCTCTCCGTAGAAATAGCGGCACGTCGTTGGCTTCTACCGGCGAGCGACAGGCGACACTTGTAGTCCTACCGCAGACCAGTAGTGCCGCCAACACTCGATCGATAACACGTTTTTCTATCTTCTACCTACCGACTGGAATACGAGCTGCTGCCGCCTGCGGTCGGGTTGAGAATCATGACTGCAGCGACACGTCGCCTGCAGTTGCCGCCTGTGGTCGGGTACGGAATGGTAGCTTAAGTATGGATTTAAGTTCTTGCAAACGAGTTTGAAAGCATAGAAACCTTAGTCCAAAAGAAATCTACTTTGTGACAGAAATTCATAAAAATGGGCTGTCAAACGCTTTGTCAAAATCTTTTGTAGGCATCACCAAAAATAAACTAATATAAAATGTAAAAAAATATCGGCTATTACTACAACACTTGGTGCTACCTCCGGAGATTTACCCAAGATATTTTGCCCACTTTTTTGCACAAACTGTGGTAATAAGACATAGTAATAATGTGCAAACTCCTGTCGTCCTTCAATGGTCTTTGGAGGACTTATAACTTCATTCTGGCTGTGTGCTGTTTAATTATCTCAGGTGTTCTTGGCCCTGTTGTCAACTTAGCATATTATGCTGCCGGTAAGTTTTAACTTATATTTTCTTTTGATTTAAGTAGTTAAACCTACTGACTGCATGATGGTCTTGTGGTCGCAAGCGTGCGAGAAAATTAATAGGGGCTTCAATTCCTGGGTTGTCCAAGTGTTAGGTATTGGGTTTTTTTCCATCAGGAACATTGAATTGACGACTCGGAGTTCTGATTCGTTTGTTTGGGCTCCAATTACAAGAGACCCATAGGACTAATCTACTTGACCTTGGACAAATTTAGTCGAATCCCGTGCTGGACTTTGATTGTTTTAGGGATTAGGAAATACATACGTTAGTTACGCGACATATTGCGCCAGTTTGAGCACTTCCATTCAAGTAGACACGATCCCCGCATCCCGCTCGCCCGCTCGCTTCAGTTTGGCCAAAGCTTTAGTTTAAGAAACTCCAATGTTTGTTCCAGGTTCAGATGGAGACCTCGCAACGTTATGCAAAACACAACCTGACTATTGCACGCTCCTAACGTACATTCACTACTTAATGTGGATATTCTTCTTCGCCAGTGTTCTTTTGTTTTTTGCCTGCTGGTACAACAGTGTCTGCCTCATTCACTGTTCTATGGGGCTTATTATCCTCGATATCGTGTTATCTTTAGCCCTTTTTACAAAATATCTGATTTATTGTGCGCTTTTTGATAGTCAGTGTCTCAGTCACAAAAATAATGATGTTAGTATAATAGCAAATATGTTTCTCATGAATTTTTTGTTTGTTCTGTTCCTTGGTACAGCTCTGTTCTTTATGGGGGAATATAAGGCGAGCTTGGTACATGGATATATTGGTTTTGTTTTATTTTGAACAGGGATGTTAAGAAGCTCCGTAACCGTAACCGAAACTATCGGATATCCGAAATAATAAAATATCCGTAACCTTAATCTGATATAAAAGTTTCAGATAATTTCGGATAGGGGCGGAGTCTAAATGAGACACGTTATGACAGGTTTTTCTACCCGGCTGTGCCGTTGCACTAGCCGCGCACGTCATTTACATGTTTTAATAACCGAAACTATCCGAAACAAACGGATAATCCGAAATAAGTTCATATCGAAACTGTATCCGAAACTGGTATAACATTATTTCTATATCCGTATCCATATCCAGATCCGAAATTTCATATCCATAACATCCCTAATTTTGAACAATAAGTTCAAGTCTGTTTATATAAATTGGATCTCTCATTTACATATAAGTATACAAGAACAGATACTAGTGTGCGCTTCCAAATATACGAGACTACATCATTCACATAATATCTAGGTAACTACAATAAGGCCAGGACTGCACCAAAGCGGAGATGTGCGGAGATGTCCGAAGCGGAGACGAGAAGAGATGTTTTTCAGCGTGTATCCACCGAAGCTGTGCGGAGATGCGTACTGGCTAGACTGGAGCAGAGATGAGTACTGGCTAGAGCGGGTTGTGTGACGCGGCGGAGCTAGCGGCGCCGCTCATATCTCTTCTCGTCTCCGCTGCCCCCCGTCGCGTCGCCAGATTGCGAGGCACAGCTCACATCTCCGCTTTGTACCGCCGCCCAGCTCAATCTCGGCGAGGCACAGCTCACATCTAGGCTTCGATCGCGCCATAATACAAATATGATACATCTCCGCTCAGTGGTATCTACTGAAGCTAAGTGTGTCAATAACGAAATTCTATTGGTTGTTCAAAACACATTTATCCGCTCGTCTCGTCTCCGCTTGTGAAGTCCGGGCCTATGTTTAACAATGACGAAAATATTAAAATAAATCATAACGAAAAAAACCACATAAATCACGAATAAAAGCACGAAAATCATGTCAGAACAAAGAAAAGCAAAACAGTTAGGGTACAAAATAATACAAACTTGTAACGTTAAGGTCTACAAGGTGTATTGAAATACCTAAGAACCTCTGAAGGGGTCATTGTAATCAGTAATCCCGAAATCGCGGGAATAAATCATCTGTTCCTTACGTTTTGCCGAGTTATGTGCACATAAATGTTTGTTGTATAATTTATACTAGCTTTTGCTCACGGTTTCGTCCGCATGGATGTCGGAAACAGGAATCTTGACAAAAAAATCGTCAGTTAGATTATTAAAAAATATTGGACACGTATGTTTTCTTATTTTTACGTAATCAAAAGATTACGGCAATACATTTAGTTAAAAAGTGACATGACGTCACACCCCGGTAAATTCTATTCTCCCCAACTTTAATGCGTTTTATCTAAACCATTTTTTATTAATATGATAAACCAAAAATACGTGTCTAATATTTTTTTATTATTTGACTGACGGACTAAATAGTTTTTTTTTTCAGTCAATGTCCCTTTAACTTTTTATCCCGGGATAAAAAGTATCCTATGTGTTAAACCAGATTGTTAACTGCACTGAAGAGCAATATAAAAAGCCACTTTCAAAGTGCCAAAAAAAAATTAATATCTCCTAAACCCAGAAGTTAGCTACATGAAGTTAAAAACATCTTGAAAACAGTTTTATAGGCGTTTTTTGTTTGCTCTATTCTCTCTAGGTGGCACATTTAGATCGGTCAGTATGGGAACGTCTGAAACTATAAGACATACGAAGATCTCTTCTTAGGAACCATGTCATCGATTTTATAGTAACAAGAAAAACTGCATTCATATTTTTTTTTAAAACTTGTGCTCAGCTCGGGAATCGAACCCGCACGTTTTGAAAAATAAAACTAACACTATTTCTATTTAGATATCGATTGTGTAGGTCTTAAGCAGTAAATGTTACTATGAAACATGATGTCTAAAATGAATAAAATACATTGTTTTCATATATCCTTTAATTTATTTTAGAAAGTTAAAAACACATAAAAATACCTAAACAAAATGTTAAGTTCCCGCCAAAACATTGACACTCCAATGTTTTCTTTTCTTTTTTTTATTGCTAGTCAAACCAAGACTTTCCATTTTCAAATGAGCTTTATCTTGTCTCTGTAAGTGGGCTTTTCAATTGATTGTTAGTGCATGATTAATAGAAGTAAGCAATTACAATCATAGATAGATAATATTATCGCAGATAACAAAACTCCGGAATGGCTGAATGCCATACCAATGCCATATTTAAAGCAGTGTGCAGTGTATGTAAACGAATTGAATGTTGTATTCAAAAAAATGATGGTAATTTCGAAAACTTACTAAAATAAATTAAAGGATATGAAAACAATGCATTTTATTTATTTTAGAGATCATGTTTCATAGTAACATTTACTGCTTAAGACCTACATAATCGATATCTAAATAGAAATAGTGTTGTTTTAGTTTTCAAAACGTACGGGTTCGATTCCCGAGCTGAGTACAAGTTTTTTTTAAATGTATGAATGTTGTTTTTCTTGTTATTAAAATCAATGACATGGTTCCTAAGAAGAGATCTTCGTATGTCTTTTAGTTTCAGACTTTCCATACTGACTGATCTCAATGTACCATCCTGTATAACAGCATATTTTTTTTGGAATTACCTACGAAGAATTTCAACGCAGTGGGGTTCAGAATCATGTACTGAATCAATGGTAACAGTCTTCGCGTCGATGTCCTTGCGGGTGGTGGTATTTATAAGTATTAGCTGTTGATGGGCCTCATTAAAAGGCAATTAGTTACCCAAAGGGCAATAGAGAGGGCTATGCTTGGAGTTTCCCTACGTGGTCGAATCAGAAATGAAGAGATACGTAGAAGAACCAAGATCACCGACATAGCCCGAAGAATTCACAAACTTCAGTGGCAGTGGACAGGCACATTGCTCGCAGAACAGATGGCAGATAGGACCAAAAGGTTCTGGAGTGGCGACCGCGTAACGGACGACGTAGCGTTGAACTGACGACCTAGTGAAAGCCGCAGGTTGCAAGAAGCACAAAACCGGTTTAAGTGGTGGTGCTTGGGGGAGGCCTAAGTCCAGCAGTGGACATCTTTTGGTTGAAATGATGAATGATGACTAGCCTAGCTGTTGCTCGTGACTATGTCTGTGAGTTATTTTTTTGTAAAAATATTCAGAATGGAAAGTAATTTATGTCCTTTCCCAGGTACGTATCTGTCAAATTTCATTAAAATCGGTTCAGTTTCATTACAAACGAATTTTCTCAGATATGAGACCTAGCTAGATCGATTTTTCGCCCCCGTAAACCCCTATATTTTCATCGAAATCGTTACAAGTATTTATATAAATATACAAATATTGCTTATTTAATATAAGATAAGATTTACGTATAAGATTAATAAGGATTGCTACTAGTGGAGTCTATTTGAATGCACTAGTAGGTAGGTAAGTATCCTTTATTCGCTTAATACCAGATTCTCAAAATAGCTAAAATTGTACATTTAACTCGAGAAGGTATGAAATCTTTTGTGCTGTGCAGTCCCGCGGTGTATCAACAATATTGGCATGTAGCCAGTTCCTCTATTTCTGCAAACGACATTCAATTTTCCGAAGTTAACGGTTTGATGAATATCATTTAGTTACCGTAATTCGGTATGGGTGGAAGAAAAGTTGACAT
This sequence comes from Xanthia icteritia, assembly GCA_949128155.2. NCBI lineage: Eukaryota > Metazoa > Arthropoda > Insecta > Lepidoptera > Noctuidae > Xanthia > Xanthia icteritia. The sequence goes on along the minus strand of OX421958.2, from coordinate 12,892,380 downwards.
ATTTATTGTACTTAATAAAATATTTTAAAAAGCACGCCAGTTGCGTTCTTTAAAATATATACTATTTTAAAGAACGCAACTGGCGTGCGTGTATGAACGTAAACGTGGCATAAGGAGTATATAAGGATCGTAGCAGGTGGCTTTCTGTAGTTTCAGCCTAACCCTATGCAATGGGGAGATGGCGTGAGTTTATGTATACATAAAATATTTTTGAAGACAAGTTTTTTCCACCGACTTCTTAAACAGGAGGAAGAAGTCGGTGGAAAAAAAAAATCGAGCAATAAAAGCCACCGACTTCAGAAACTAAAGTTAATTTGCAATTTCAATTTGTAATGTTTATTTTATGTACATTAGTCGTTTGTCTTGTGTTTTGAAGAAGCTGTCAAGTGCACTAAGAAGATAATAATATTATTATTACTTCTATACATATTATAAAACAAAGTTGCTTTTCGTGTTTGTCTTTTAAACCACGCTGTTGGTGGTGGTTTAAAAGATTGATTTTGATGAGGTTTTCACCATTGTTTAGAGAATTTATTCCGGAAGGTTTATGTGTATAATACGTTAATATTAAAGTTACGTTTACCTAAGAAATCTCGATGTTTTGTCAAGTCGTAAAAAGCGTGCGAAGCAGGAGCGGGTCGGGTCTATTAATTGTTAAATAGGCATTTTTATTTTGAAACATTTAATAATATATAAAAATAATAACCCACCGGTATCGGGAACAGGGTCCAAGCTACTAGTGGCCAGGGCTCCTGAGAGAGGAACCTCTTAAAAATATGCACGATGTCCAAAAGTACCGCTTTCCAGATCAAATCAGATCAGCTGCCTGACATATTGGTATTAATCAAAAGAAGAATTGTTTCCTGTTATTTTTTTTTATTTTTTTTTTAATTAGCCCCCAGACTATCTATTTCTCCTGTATTGTGGGTGCGTTTACAAACATTTAAACTCACATACACAAAAAGCCAGACCCGGAACAACTACTTGTAGATCATGCAATATATTTGTTCCGTGCGGTTATCGAACCCGCGTTGGTAGGAAAAACAATTGGTTATTTAAATAGGAGCTGGCCAACTCGGTTCCAATAGCCAGTTTTTTAAACAAAGTCTCGGACTGAAAACCAATAAAAGCCGTTCAAAACACGTATCCGGTCCGGCAGGTGACTTCACAAATGGTGTGGACCACAAACAGCATGGGCAAACTCATAAAATGTTTATTGTGACCTTGCGTGTGTTTAGGACAGGGGGTAGGCAGGTCACACTGAATGTTATATTGCTGTATAAGATTTTGAATGAAAAATTCAAATTCTGTTATTTCTTTTTGTAGTATATATATCGGTAATATATTAAATTTTGCTAAGAACCTAGTACTTGTTGACAGGCCTGTCTTCCCATACCTATTAACACTGTAATTTGAAAATATTGTTAATAAAAGTTAATTATTTTTAAAAGAGTTACCGAGGAGTTTCTCGCCGGCTCTTCTCCATAGGAAACGACCAATTGGCACCGTGCACCTAGCTTCTGATGTTTCATAAGTGCCCTTGTAAGTTTATGTGAGATATACTTATATTTATTTAATGTTAATATGATCGTGTTATCCAATAACTGAATTGTGGAGGTAATCCTTATAATTTATTTATTTCATCAAAAAATAATACAAAGAATTATAATTCTTATAGGCTAGTATTTGAGCATCTGCAGCGGAACTAGGACGAGTCCTGTAACTCGGGTTAGATATGTAGTCACTCCATGTTTAAATACTGGTATTCAGCTGCGTCCGGTTAGACTGGAAGGCGGGTTGCCTTCCAGTCTAACCGGACGCAACAGTTGCAGTTCCGTGCCAACCGTAACCCTATTACTAAGCCTCCGCTGTCCGCCTGTCTGTCAGTGGGCTGCACCTCATGAACCGTAATAGGTAGACAGTTGAAAATTTCACAGATTGTGTATTTCTACTGCCACTATAACAACGAATTATTAAAAAATAAATTAGGTTTATAATTATAAGGGGTCCCCACCCCATACAAGAAACGTGTTCTTTTTGGCGTTTATTGCTCGATCTTAATGCGGTACGGAACCCTTCGTGTGCGTGTCCGACTCGCACTTGGCAAGTTTTTGTTAAATAGGCTCGCTTTTGTCGACTATCTCACCTTATGGTAAGTGATAATGTAGTCAAAGATGGTGCACACTTTTCCACCGAGACCGAGAATTTAATAATAAATTAGTAAAAATATCTGACATTAATTCCATAGTTGATTTTGAACGAACTGTACTTTGTGTGTGTTTGTTTTTTGTTTGTTCGTGTTTGTTTTAAGCACCAAGGAACTCCCACTATTCAAATATAAATTCCGTAATTTTTAAATTGACAAAGCTGACTACACGATCCAAGATTTTTTTAATAATTAGTACCTATTACAATCTGTCACCATACACCTAATTGTTATTTTGTAAGATTTAAATAATTTATATAATAATTTTTTAAACTGCATGATGACATAATTATTGTATGCCTATTAGGCAGAACATAATGGAACTGTAATTTACCTAACATCTATCTGTATAACAATAAAAGATTTGACGTCATCGCATCTGCGTCTATCGTGACAAAGCAATGCGTGCCGAAGCTTCGTATGTTTTACTCACTAAAAAGTTATCGCGCTAATGCAATGGTCACATTAGCGGCTTCGCCACCTTTATTATGTACCGCCACCCGGGCGATAAGTGCTACGCAGCCCGAACTATCGCGACGATAACCGATAATGGTTGGTCACATCTGTGTGTATTGTATCACTGTGCGAAGCTTCGTCACGATAGACAAAGATGCGGCCGCAGCGTTACACGTTGTTCAGTGAACAGTGTATATGTACAGCCCACAGAACAGAGTTATGGAAACAATGGTGTCTGTTCACAATAGACAGGTGGAAATTGAATCCACGATGTTTTACTTCGCGTTGTGAGTTGGTAAAATGTGGAGTTGGGATATTTTAGCTTTAGTTTTTGACAAAAAGGGGACTCAATTTATACCCGTTCGTTAGTTTTATGAAGAAGTACACAATAGAATCTAAGCCTAGTTATTTAAATACCTAATTAAACATGGTTACAAAGAGTTATAAAACATAATCTGAGCAATTCCGAAATATCTCGTATGACACTGATTTAAAATGGCGCTGCGCTACGAAGGTCTACGCCGTAGACGTAGACATCTACGGCGTAGACCTTCGTAGCGCGTAGCACTCACTTAGCTTAATTTATTTCTCCGTCTTTTACCATAACCCATGAAATTTAATAAAAGCTGTCTTTGCCATAAAATATACTTAAATCTTATATTGACATAATTACTATGTTACAACCGAGAAAGGGAAGCGGGAAAGGGGCTCGTGGCTAAATAATAAAAGCCGCACGGGTCAATCGAAGGTTAAGCTACGCTTGCCGCGGTCAGTTCATGGATTGGTGACCATCCATTAGATACCAAGACTCCTTCGTGCCTCGGAAAACACATCAAGCTGTTGGTCCCGGCTGTAACAGTCGTTACTGATAGTCAGAAGCCCAAGTCTGACAACCAGTCTTACCAAGGAGTATCGTTTTATCTAGTAACTGAGTTAAAGATGGTCACCCATCCACGAATCAACCCCGGCAAGCGTAGCTTAACCTGATGGATCGACCCGTACGGCTGTTATTACTTAGCCACACGCTCCTCCTAGTAATTTAATTTAGTACCTAGTGTAAATAGTTAGTTGTAGTTAATTATAGTAAAAAAAACCGTTTACTAAATATTTAATAAATAATATTAATTAAATATTTTTTGCTTAACTCCACAATTTTACCAGTGATCCCAACTCACGCTAACTTTAAAACAATAAGTTAAAATAACTGATTCACTTGGCGGCAAGCTTTGTAAACTATTAACTAAGTATGATCACGCTATTATTAAAAGGAGGTGGGTAGAATTGAATCTGTTGGTGTATTGCATATGGTTTGCAATTGAGTTTAAAGTTTTAGTTAGTGTTTCGAGTATATATTAATTAAGGGATTGATTGCTTGATGTACCTTGTAGATCATGCTCACCAAAAAAAAAGTCCTATGTCCATTAATATCGAAATGGAACAATATTTTTTTCGTATATTTATTTATTCTAGTCCTAGTGGACTGTAGATTTGTTGACCATCATTATTCTGTTAAGTACCTGGTACTTGTTGAAAGACCTACACTGTCCTCCCATACCTAATAACACTGTTATTTGAAAATATTGTAAAAGCCCATTATTTTTAAAAGAGTAACCGTGGAGTTTCTTGCCGGCTCTTCTCCATAGGAAACGACCAATTGGAACCGTGCACCTAGCTTCTGACGTTTCATAAGTGCCCATGTAGGTTTATATGAAATAAAAATATTTTGAATTTTGAATTGAATTTTGGATTAACGAGTGAGTGAATGAGGAAAATGTCGTGAGGAAAGTTTTGTGTATGAATGTGGACGGTTATAAGAGTAGGGGAAGACCGAAGAAACGATGGATGGACTGTGTGGAAGATGATGTGGCTAGAAAGGGGGGACTACCGAGATGACGACTGATAGAGAAGTGTGGAAGAAAGGGACATGTTGCGTCGACCACAAATAAATTGGAATAAGGGCAGGAGAATGACGATTTTCTTATTACCCAGTAACTGTGTTGTGCAGGTCAGATAGGCAGGTCGCTCCATGTAAAATATAATATTCAGTTCATGGGTATAGGCAGAATGCCACACTAACTGCTTCGATCCTTACATAATCCTTATGCTTTATATTGTGGGTAGCCTACACACACTCACTCATATACATGCACACACACACACACACACACAAATACTAACAATACTAACACTAGAATAATTTGCAATTGAATATATTATAGAATAACTTACAATACAAACAATTATTGTTAAACTTACCTTATTTCGGAAATTCTTTAGCGCACTTACAAAATTATTTAAATGTTACCAATATCTAAGGGGCGGAGTCCTGGTGTCCTGAAACACAGACCTTCCGTCTAGCTTAGGCACCAGTCTCCCCACAATATAATGACTAACTTTTGTTTTAATTTTCTAAGCCGTTAATAAAATGTACTGTTATATATGTATTGTGGTGAGAAAATAAATCTTATCTTATCTTAAATTACGTCTTAGTAGCAATGGCTTTAATTTTTGACAGTTCAACAAAATCCATTGCGTTATTTACGTTGTTGAGCAGACAATTTTTTCCAACATATGAAGCAATGGATTAGCAATATCCTTTAAAATCATTCAGATTGTGATTGAAAGTGTGTTACGGAATGAGGGTAGTCATACACGCACGCCGGTTGCGAGTACTACTCACCTGACCTTTCTGAAGAACATCACCAATAAGGTCACAATATGTCCTTCTTGAGTGTCCCCAACCGGCGTTTCCACTCACATCTGCCTTGTAAATACGTTTTGTTAATCGCCTTTCATTCATCCTCTCAACATAATCAAACCATCAAAATTCAAAAGTAATTTATTCATACTAGGCTGAGAATCAGCACTTTTCAAACGTCAACATTACATAAGACAGTCCCCCGGCACGCCCACCCTTCACCACTTCCTAGTGCTTTAGCTGGGAAGAAGAAGTGGCGCAACAAACTGTCCAGCAGCACAGCTGTCTGTTAAATAATTTAAGCATACTCTTTAAAAAAAAAAACTACAACTTCTTTAAAGCCGCACCATTGCCTTATCAACAAGAAGTTATATTATAAATAATTTTAATCACTTTCGTTAATGAAAAAGTCGTTATGAAGTTTACAATAGATAGATAGATAGAATACTATTTATTGTACACCATAACAAATATAGACACAAATTAAAAAAAATTACATAGGTTGACACAATGGGCGGTCTTATCGCTTAAAGCGATCTTTTACAGACAGCCTTTGTATGGATTAAAGGTAACAGGAGAGTACTGCAGGTAGTCAGTGGTGTACCGTTTACATATACAATAAACACAAACATACATAAAGCATAATGATAATGATAATCTGTCTCTGGCATCTGTCAATGTCACTATAAAAAAAATTATGCTCTGCATTTTTTTACATAAAAAAGACAATTTCACAGCCCAAATCCAATTAAATAAATATAAACAATAATACCAAATATAAGAAAATAATTATGATAAACCTTAAACCGAAACCGAAAAAACAACGGACAATAAAAACTTAAAAATGTGAGTACTTATGTCGTTATGAAGTTTACAATAGATAGATAGATAGAATACTATTTATTGTACACCATAACAAATATAGACACAAATTAAAAAAAATTACATAGGTTGACACAATGGGCGGTCTTATCGCTTAAAGCGATCTTTTACAGACAGCCTTTGTATGGATTAAAGGTAACAGGAGAGTACTGCAGGTAGTCAGTGGTGTACCGTTTACATATACAATAAACACAAACATACATAAAGCATAATGATAATGATAATCTGTCTCTGGCATCTGTCAATGTCACTATAAAAAAAATTATGCTCTGCATTTTTTTACATAAAAAAGACAATTTCACAGCCCAAATCCAATTAAATAAATATAAACAATAATACCAAATATAAGAAAATAATTATGATAAACCTTAAACCGAAACCGAAAAAACAACGGACAATAAAAACTTAAAAATGTGAGTACTTATGTGAATGATGCAGACAAGAGCCAGAGCACGACTACAGGCACACCCACCATCTCCGGACTTGTCGCTCAGCTCCGCCTCGCAGCCACCGGTACGCGCCTCAACCGCGAGCGCCGTGTCACCGGTCGCTGCAGTTGCGTCGAGCTCGAGCGACGAGTTTTTCTCCCCACCGTCGTCACCTACACCACCACAACGACGAGGAAGAGGACGGCCACCAGCGGGCTTGGGACCTCGAGGCCAACAGGCCCCGAACAGGGTCCCCGCTGCCGGTGGAAATGTGTCGCGCATGCGATGGACCCAGTCCATGAATGAAAACGTGATGCGCGCATATTATGGGGCTACTGAGGGAGGAATTAACCTTACAGCGTACCGAGGTCGGATGCTCTCTCTGTTTCAGGTGCTTGAACCTACCGTCAATGTCTCCGCTCAACGATTGTCGGATCAGGTGCGCGTCATTCAAAATAATCGTAGATTGGATAAAGCTACACTTGATCGGCTACGCTCGGAAATGCAGAGTAGCTCTGCTAGTAACCCTCCCCCATCCCAGACTGTCGTGCATGCGCCCGCCGAAGTTCCACCGCGGGTAAACCAACATGATGAGGAGGCGGACGCCAGGGCTATATCTGCAGATAACCTATGCAATGTGGAATTAAGGAGCGTACTGGAGGATGCGATCCGTGAGTACCGGTTCACATCACCTGACCTTAGACCACGGCTACCCCGTTTACCCATGAATAAAAGAAACAGATTACTGGTGTGTGCCCTGGATGCGCTGTTACCAAATTTTATCGAAAGCAGCGCAGACCTTTGTGATACACACTCAATCTTGTACTGCACGGCTGTTGCGGCATGTCGTATAGCTCGTGTCAAATTTCCAAACACTGAACGAGCTATACGGCCGAAACCTGTCGCACCAGCCTGGCAGTGCAGGATTGAGCGTCGTATTAATGAGGCCAGGGTACTCATCGGGAAGCTTATCTGCTTCAGGGAGGGCAACACACGCCCAAGGGTGATGCGCTTTGTGAGACGGGCGTTCTCAGGAACTAGTATTAGTCCTCGAGAATATGTTTCCTGTGTCACAGAGCGCATCGACTTCCTGAAGCAGAAAGTTTATGCATGGGCAAACCGTATCCGTCGGTATAGGCGAAGAGTGGATCGGTACACTCAGAACCGCATGTTCCAGAGCGATGAAAGGTGGGTATACAGAGCATGGGAGCGGCCCATTCCCAATCAAGGTGTGACTGACGCGCGCCCGCCAGATAATGATGCCATGAGTGCTTTTTGGCGAAGCATTTGGTCGGTGCCCGTCAGTCACACTGAAGGTGATTGGATGCGTGTTGTTGAGCGTGCGTGTGATTTAATACCAGACATGGAGGCTATTTGCATTAGTCCTCTGGATGTGGCCCGTGCAGTCCGTCCGTTGCCTAACTGGAAATCTCCAGGACCGGACGGACTGCACAATTTCTGGATTAAATGGCTACAAAGGTCACACGCCTGCTTAGCCTCGCAATTCCAGTCATCTGTAGAGACTGGGTCACTACCACTATTCTTCACGACAGGAGTTACCCACCTGCTCCATAAATCGGGTAGTACTGCGGATCCCAAAAACTATAGACCGATAACATGTTTACCGACGGTCTACAAAGTTCTTACATCCATTCTTAGAACAAAAATTGCACAACATATTTATAGCAATTCAATTATGTCTGTGTCTCAGAATGGATGTAAGAATGGGTCCCGCGGTACTAAGGAGCTGCTCCTTATAGACATGACCATAAGCCAACAGGTCCGTAGAACCCGGAAGGATTTGTCGACATGTTGGATAGACTATAAGAAGGCCTATGACTCGGTGCCACATACATGGCTCATTAGGGTGCTAGAATTGTACAAAATAGACGTAACTCTACGCACCTTCTTGATGTCGTGTATGGAGCAGTGGAGGACGGTCCTTCTCTATTCAGGATGTCGACAGATCCGGGAGATCAATGAACCGATCAGGATTGAACGGGGAATATTCCAGGGCGATAGTTTGAGTCCGCTTTGGTTTTGCTTAGCCTTGAATCCTCTAAGCACACTGCTGGAGGATTCAGGTCTAGGCTATCGGTTGAGAAGAGGTGGTCAGGTGATATCTCACCTCCTTTACATGGATGACTTGAAACTCTTTGCTCCCAACAAATTGCGACTGTTGGAGCTACTGAAAGTAACAGAAACGTTCAGTAGCGCCATCAGGATGGAATTTGGTGTAGACAAATGTGCAGTCATGCATGTAAAGCGAGGGGGGATTATGGAATCCGTGGGAACCCAACTCTCGGATTCCATATACCTTAGATCCCTTTCCTCAACCGAAACCTACAAGTATTTGGGTATGTCGGAAGCATTAGGCATCAATGTTGCCGACATGAAACAATCGTTGAGGGAGCGCTTCTTTGGCCGCCTGAATAAAGTGTTAAATAGTCTTTTATCAGGCGGAAACAAGGTGCGTGCCTTCAACGGTTGGGTCATGCCGGTTCTGATGTATTCTTTTGGCATACTCAAATGGACTCAGACGGAACTTGACGCTCTGGATAGGAAGGTCCGTACATTGTTGACGGCAAATCGAATGCATCACCCACGATCATCAGTGATGAGACTGTACATCCCGCGGAAGTGTGGGGGTCGAGGTTTCTTAAATGCTAAAACCCTCCACAACCGCGAGATCTGCAGTCTCAGGGAATATTTCCTTCAAAATGACGTGGGGATGCACCGAGATGTGGTCGCAGTGGACAAAGGCCTCACCCCGCTCTCCTTGGCGAAAGAGAACTGGCGCAAACCTGCAGTACTTGATACTAACGATCGGAAGGAAGTATGGCAAGGCAAAGAGCTTCACGGACGCTTTTTCCGGGCCCTACATGGGCCTGATGTTGACTTTTTAGCGTCTGTATCCTGGCTGCGTTTCGGCGACCTCTTCGGGGAAACCGAAGGTTTTGTCTGTGCGATTATGGATGAAGTTATCATGACGAATAATTATCGGAAATACATTGTCAAGGACGGTACGGTTGACATCTGTCGGGCATGCCACCGTCCCGGTGAATCAATCCGACATATTGTTTCCGGTTGTTCTCGTCTTGCTAACGGCGAGTACTTGCACAGACACAATCTAGTGGCTAGGATTATCCACCAGCAACTTGCCATGCAGTACAACCTTGTGGAGTCCGAAGTACCATACTACAGGTATGTGCCCGACCCAGTTCTCGAGAATGGTCACGCCACATTGTACTGGGATCGATCTATTATCACTGACAGGACTATTGTAGCCAATAAGCCTGATATTGTGGTAATAGATCGACGAGAGCGCCGTGCAATGATTGTTGATATCGCTGTCCCTCATGACGAGAATCTCGTGAAAGCTGAGAACGATAAAAAAATCAAGTATCTTGACTTAGCACACGAGGTTGTCGACATGTGGGACGTGGACTCTGCAATCATTGTACCGATAATCGTTTCGGTTAATGGCCTAATAGCGGAGAGCCTCGATCAACACCTCAGGAGGCTCTCATTGCGCGGCTGGGTCAAGGGCTTGATTCAGAAAGCAGTACTTCTGGACACGGCACGCATAGTGAGGAGGTTCCTTTCTCTAGAGCCCTGACCACCGGCAGCTTGGACCCTGTTCCTGATGCCGATGGGCCACTATTTTTTATATTTTTAAATGTTTTTTTTTTTTTTTTTTTTTTGTGTTATTTATAAAAATATTTAAAAATGTAAACGATATGTATTAAAAATGAAATAAAGAAAAAACATGATAATTCTTTATTTGCCAAAATGTAGGTGTACAAAGTAGTATGATCTTATTATAATATGGCCCATTTACATTCTACCATTACATGTGGTGTGCAAATATTTAATTACAGAATACATTAAATTATTAAAAAATGTCATAATATTCCATCAGCTATCACAATAAACGTTACAGTGTCAGATTAAATAAATTAATTGCAAATATTTAATTTCACAATACATTACATAATTAAAATGTCATAACATTACATCAGTTACCAATATGATTGTTATAAAATGTCAGATTTTATGTATTAATTGAAATGTTAATGTCCATGAATATTGTTATAATGTCAAAATAAAATAATATTAGTAAGTAAATGTCAAATTAGAAAATAAATAAAATATAAACCAAATTTATTGACATTACTTTCTTTCTTCGATATGTGACACAAATTCATTAACAGTGTAAAAACATTTTTCTTTAAGCCACTGAATCAGTTTTCTTTTAAACATAAGCAAAGGTTTTAAAGGCATTTGGTAATTTATTGTATATCTTAATAGCCATTATAAAGGAATTTCTTTTATATAAATCAAGCTTGCATTGTGGCAAGCAGAGCCTATCATGTTTATCTCTAGAGGCAACGTTCCTTTTGGTTACATCTCTATGCTTAGTAAAATGTTCAGAATGTTGTCGTACTAATAGGCACAATTCTTTAATATACATGCATGCTAACGGTAAAATGTTGTACTTTTTAAACAGTGGCTTGCAGCTATCCATGTACCCAGCTCCACAGATTGCACGGACACATTTTTTTTGTATCATAAACGTTTTATTGACATCCACCAAATTACCCCACAACAAGAGCCCGTATGAGAGTACGGAGGAAACGTATCCGTGATATGCACAAAGAGCCGCTTCAGTTGAGACCGTGACTCTTAATCTTCTTAGTGCATAGATAAATCTGTCCAGTTTGTCACAAACATAGTTGACATGCTTTTTCCAGTCGCAATTTTGATCCAATTGTATGCCCAAAAATGCAGCACAAGCTTACTACTTGTTCTATAGAAGTGTCATTATATTTAATATTCAGCGTTAATGGGATTCTCCTGTATGTTTGAAATTGCATCATTTTCGTTTTCACCATATTAATTTGTAGGTTATTGGAGTTCATAAACTTATTCAAATAAATATATATATATATATATAATAGATATACTTATATAAAATTATAAACGTGAAACAAGAGCAAGGAACTATAAATGTAATGATAATCTTTAAGGAGAGAGGAAATGTTTTTTACCAGAATTTTAAAACTGGACAAAGATTGAGCACGCCTTATCAACATGGGCAAGGCATTCCATAAATGTACTGCTTCAACTGAAAAAGACTTGTCATAACTTGAGCTGGTGGAATGCATCTGTAGTCTCAAGTTTTCTGATGACCTAGGATATCTATTATGTGTGTCATGAAGGAACTTGAAACGTTCTTTAAGATAAGAGGGGGTTATTGGATTGAACAATGTAAGTATTTATCATTATAATTTTTATTCTCATTTTCTATGTCTATCTCAGATAATTATCAACTTTACCTAACACAATACCAACGACGTATGACCCACATACGCATCCTTACCTTCAAAACGTTAATTTCAAATATGTCCGCGTATCTAAACAAGATGTAACATGTTATCAACAATACCAGTCTGTAGTTCCGACGTTTGGTCGTCGCGTTACGCTTTGAGAGGAGGTACTAAGGGTTGCGGTCGAGTTTAGGGTGAACAGTGAGTAATGTGTGAGTATTCTGGGTGTATTTTTTTTTTTCAGCTGTTATGTTTGACAACTCAGTCATCCCGCTTAGCTCCGATGTTAAGGATCTTGGTCTGCATGTTGACACATAACTTGACTGGCTTAAGCAGGTCACGACTGTAAGTAAAAAAGTCACCGGAACGCTGTGGTCGCTCTATCGGTTGAAAAACGTTCTCCCATCACACATAAAAGCAATGCTTGTACAGTCCCTAATCATTCCCATAATAGACTATGGTGATGTGTGTTACTATGACCTGAATGCAGATCTCCTCAATAAACTTGACCGCCTTCTAAATAACTGCATTCGATTCGTTTTCAATCTTCGAAAGTATGATCATGTGTCTGCGCATCGTTTACTTTTAAAATGGTTACCCATACGTCAGCGCAGAGAGTTGAGGGCTCTATGTTGTATTCTATCCTCGACAAACCCACTTCTCCTTCTTAACTGACTTCCCATGTTCAATACCTCTGCTCTGCCGATAGTAAAAATCTTCCTTCTACCAACAATCGTCTTCTACAATGTCCTTCTCACCGCTCTGGTTTTATTAACTATTCGTTCTTTGTCCAGGCGGTATTTCTTTGGAATGCGCTTCCTCTGAACATCAGGATTGCAGCCAGTCGGTTATCTTTCAAACTGAAGGCACGTGAACATATTCGTGAAAAGTTAGCAGAATCTTTGCAGCGCTGATTTGCTGGATTTGTTTTCTCCTCTATCTATCGTTATTTCTCCTGACAAAGTTTATTTGGTTTATATGTATGTATGTATTAGTATTCATTTTCAAGTTTATATCACTTATGTTGCACCTGCCATGTTTTGCACCACCCTAAGGTTGACTGGTAGAAAATGCCTCAGGCATTAAGTCCGCCTTTGTACAGTATTTTTTTGTACTTGTGCATAAAATTTTAATAAATAAATTTCGTCATTCGTAATTATGATTTGTAAACTAATACGTCTGTAATTTCATTCGGTTCTTAGCAATGTTAGGATAGTTTTCATTTTTATTTTTAGAAAAGTTTCCACATTTAAGGTTTACCTATTTCTTAAAATTATACTCAGAATTAGTCCATCTAATGCTGGAAGTTATACATATCTAAAACCCCAGCCAGAGATAGATAAAGGAATGGAAAATACTAGTTGTACCTAACCTTATTGTTTTCCAGTTCCATTTTCCACATTTATTTAGGGGTTTCATCTAATTTTTCAATAGAACCGAGTCGAATCTTTTGCAAATGTACAGCACATGTTCTTTATAAGTAAACCTACTGATTTTTACAAAATATGCAATTAAAATTACAAGAAAAACTCGCAATACAAAATATCACACAAATAATTCAAATCTAACTTGGAGTTCCAATAGTAATCTCCCTTCCCGACGATATCATAACGTTTCCTGTGTGCCCTGTTTTGTTTCATCCCTATTTACACCCCCCACATGTTCGAATGTGACCAAGTATTGTTGAACACCCCCTGTATCAGATCCGACAGTGTGGGAAGATGTCGTGATGGCTGTCAAAATTATTATTATTAACATATTATGTTTAGTTAAATTGTTTGATGAGAAAAGTTTAAACTTACAACTGATTTAGATAACGATCTTTTTAGGTAAGTATATCTCTTAACTGAATTTTACTGTGATGTTCATGTTCATCATCATGAAACAAGGGTTTCATTACTCAACAATAAACAGCATCACATCGTGAGGAAACCGGCATGCCTGAGATATTTCTCGACGGCATATGAAGTTAGAGGCCCATGGGCGGCTTTAAACCTCTGATACCCGAGTCACCAACCACACGAAAAGGAACAAGAAAATTACTTTCATGCATTCTTATTTATATGTTCATTAGACAAAGCAAGACATCTTACGACTTACGCAGACTACTGTGATAATAATGATGTGATTAAAGATTCCTGTGTTAGTTTTTTTTACATGAATACGTACGTCTTTAAATTTGCTTCCATAGTGGGAGGCAATACAAAAAAAACTGATAATAACAAAATCGGGGGATACAGTTTGATGCTGCAGCTATACACTAATAATATATCTATGAATAGTATATCTATGAATAGTACCTACAAGTTACCTGTTACTATTCTCACGTTTTCGAGTTGATGATTTTTTTTTAAATTATAAACAAAAACATCTTTATTTTTTTACTCTATGCTTTGAAAGTACTCCTTATGGCAAGTTGTTCTGCCGCGGGAAAGCAACCATTAAGATTTCACGGTGTATATCTATCATCTACATCCAACGTTTAGTCGATAGCTAAAGCATCAAAGAATTCGTCTCAAAGAAAATATTACTCGGAACTTACACGTATTCATATAAAACACACGACCGTGTCCAGGACACAGCCATGTCCAGGACACAGCCATGTCCAGGACACAGCCGTGTCCAGGATACAGCCGTGTCCAGGATACAGCCTTGTCTAGGGCACAGCCGTGTCCAAGATACAGCCGTGTCCATGACACAGCCACACCCCATTTTTGTTATTAATATGACCGTAGTCAACATATTGTTATTTCTAAGTTTTACAACAGAATTGAAATGTCGACTTGAATTTGACGACTTGCTACTTGCATACATATGTACAATGATTTCTTGATCAATTTTACCAGATATTTCAAAAACTTTTGCATACTAGCATTCCTCCAAAATTACTCTCCCAGGCCCATTTATTATCTTCGTTTCATCCATAATCCTCTGGTTATTTTCAAACAAACAAAAATACGTGATAATTTCCGCAGCTCCTGCAGCCGGCGACACGTCCGCCCTCAACAAAAGTCTGCAACGGAATGCCGCTATCAGTTCGAAATTCAAATTTAACGGTTGACCGGAAATGCGGTGTCGGACGCATCCGGCGGCAGCGTTCCGTTGTCGCGTTTAGATTTCGAATTTGCGGTGTGATGTGGGGGTAGTTATATGTTATGTAGATTAATGAAGCTGTTTATATTTAGATTGGTCAAGTAAATGGGTAGGTAGTTTACATTGCAATATATAATTAATAATAGTTAGGGGAAATACGGCTAACGTTAGGACTTTTTGTATTGATGTTCAAGAATGAGCATTCGTGTTACATTTGCTATTCAAAATTTTTTTTTTTTTTTAACATCCCTTTTTCGTAGGTGGTCTAAGGTACATATCTGCCTAACCCTTCAGGATTATAGGCGTGATGTTATGTTATGGTATTTAATAAAAACAGAGAAGGTTTTTTGTAATAAAAACTTTTTTACAAAAAAAAACAAACATCTTCAAAAAAAAAACACAACTAAATAAAAAATAACTCGGAAGTCGATGTCTTTGGTTTTGAATTTTCGTTTTTTGCTACCGATCTTTTTTTCTCGCTTTTTAGTGGGTCAGTTTGTAATTTATCTAAATTACAATAGCCTAATGTCAACTGAATATAATATAAGTATATAATATAATAATATATATATATATAATAATATATAAACATCCGAATTCAAAACCTCCTCCTTTTAGAAGTCGGTTAAAAATACTGATTTACGCTCACATAAACCCACATTAAGTAATTTTCTTCAAGCGGAATTGAAAGAATCAGAGTTTAGAATATATATTAGAAAAAACATTGTATTAAAACTTTTGAAATTGCAGGTTATGCCAGTATTTTTTCCCCTTTTATCCTTAAAATCTTTGAAAAACTACTTTAATAACTTCATTGCCCAAGGTTTTAGGTTTAGGAAACGTGAAAACTTTGCATTGAAAACGATTCAGATAATCTTGTGACATAATCTCATAATGATAGCCAATAACATTTAATTCCTTAAACATTATGGCCTTATAGCAACAATCTATGATAGGGTTATGCGTTCCCGCCAAATCGACCTGTCACTTTTGACAGATGACAGCAGTTTTCGCTCCAAACGGTGTAAGAAGATGGCGGTTGCGTGCTTTATCGCAGAATCGGGACTTATTTTCATTGAATCACGAGATTTTTTACGTACGATTTCTTTGTTTATTTATTATTGTACGTACAGTAAAATATGTACAGATACGACATATAAGTATTGAGTACAAACGTACTGCTTATTTCTTAAGATTTTATTCCAGCAGACCTGCGAAAGGAGAAATGAGATAGAAATGTAGACAATAGTGTGTAAGAACAAGAAGAGAAACATATTATTTTGTGACGTCTTAAACTAAAATATTAAATATATCTCATACACATATAATGCAAAAAATTAAAATATACTCAGGTATTACTTATTTAGCTATATTTCTTAGTACTTGATAGTTAATGAAGATGAGAAGGTTAAGGGCTTGAGGTTGTTGATGTTGTTGAAATGCTTTTTGGTTTTCCATCCGGATTATCTCACTAGCCCGGATTTGTGCCCGGTTAATGATAATAGGCTCGCCCACTATTACATGGGACTTAAACATAACTTGTGAAATGTGGGTGTAACTGCCTTACCCTTCGGGGCTTACAGGCGTGATGTTATGTTTTGTGTGTTGATCTTCAACCTTAATTATCCATAAGAAGGCTTCGTTAGGTACTTTAATACCGTTCTAAAATGTGTGCTAATAATAAAGCTGAAGAGTTTTTTTTTTTTTTTTATTGAACGCGCATCTCTGGAACCACCAGTAGGATTTGAAAAAATATTTTTGCTGGCTATTATTATTTTTATCACACTATAACCCTTAGGAGCTGAAAAAAAAGAAAAAGTCAGTAAGAACGCTAAGCGAAAACGAAGTAATACCGCGGGCGGGCGATGCGACGCGACGCGGTGGGATATGATGCGGGACGCACAGAACCGGACAAAATGGCGGTACTTGGAGGAGGCCTATGTCCAGCAAGAAATTTTACGTGGATGATGTCGCTGGCAGAAGCTAGTACATTTATATTATTTGTTTTCGTAGATAATGCACATAAGACAAACGATTTTCCATACAAAACTCCTTATCTTCCCATATCTTGTTCTTTAGCTTGGTTGGTTGCTTTCCTAGAAATCTCTTCTAAATGCAGCTCTACAATATCTGAGATCCTTCCTTTATAATATCAATTTCAAGTTGTTTAGGCACTTGTCTCACCTCCAACGAGTAAGCGACTAGCTATCAACGATTTTCTCGCTCAAGATTCGTGCAAACGATAGTTGGTCCTGTATATAAGTAAAAGAGATACATACATATAAGTATTAATCGTTGATCGCTGACTGTTCACACCGCTGGCGAGTACTGGCTTGTTGCAGCAACAAGAGCTATTAAAGAGAGTACTCGCTCAGCGACGCACGCTTGGCGGGCAGAGCACTCACAGAGAGACTCACGCGTGGTACATATGTATACCAGCGAGTAATCGATTGTCGCCGTCGCGCACTCGCTGCTCGTTTCTCGCCAACTCGTTTTTAATTGCTAGCTCTACTCATTTCTCGTTAATAGCCGGCGCGGCAATGGTACAGGTACCTTAGTCTGTCAGCCTTCAACCTTTTAAACTTGGATCAAAATTACTAGGTAACATACAATTAATAAACGAAAGAAGATGTTAAAAAATAAACAATATTTTTCAATCGAAAGTTAAAATCCTCGATGCAATGGAAACACGCTTAATAATCCAGACTCAATACGTTAAGATTTCAATTTTAAAATGTGAAAGAAAATTGCTTTTCTAGTAGTTTGTCGCTATTACAGCTAATGATATGTACGTACAAGGTGATTCTCATATGGTTTTAGATATTGCCTCTTCCAGACATCTTAAAATAAAGTAGGTGAAGTTTGCTTCGTTTCTCATTTTATACAGGGTGGATTTTTGAGACGGGGCAGCAAAGACATATACGAGTTGCTAGAGGAAAACCGTCTTAGAAGACTGTCCTTATTTTTTCAGTAATTGCTAACTGCATTCACAGATTTTGGAAAAATTGTACCTACAGTCCGCTACTTCGCTTCGCTCTTGACAGAGCGGTCGTGATCACGATGAACTGTGTCCAATCGTACGTCTAAAATTTACAGTCCGCAAAAAAGAATACACTTCTCACGTTTTATTTTTATGATGCCAGTCGATGCAGTTTCGTAAGACTCGTAGACCAACTAAAGTTTGAGCATAAGAAAAGTCACAATTTTCAAAAACCTATTTCGATACATTTCGATAAAAATCTAACACATCCTCCAAAATCATTCTAAGTTTGAGTCTAGTATATGTAGGTGTATAAATTATGCTAAATTAAACTCAAACTTCTCTCCATTTATTACTTGAATATCGTGGTAAAGTTCCCAAAGAAAGACCTTTTGAGTTCCACAATCATAACAATGTTCTAAAGACCTTTCTAGTTAGTTTCCATTTAGTAGCCAGATTTGGAGGCATTTTGTTCGCTCAAAACCACGTAAAATGAATCTTAAATAGGTTGAGGTTTTTTAAGAAAAGCGTGTAATACATACTGAACACATATATACACGCCTTCTTACCACGGGGGTAAGCAGAAACTACAGAACGCCATCTACTACGATCCTTACATAATGTACTTCCTTTGTTACGATTATGTTCATACATCTGATCATACACGCACGGCGGCACCTCTCGGCGTTTCCACTCACATCTGCCTTGTAAATACATTTTCTTAGTCGCCTTTCATTCATCCTCTCAACATGACCAAACCATATAAGCATACTCTTTAAAAAAATTGTCATATTCTTTCAACTACTCAACCAATAAATTACATAAAACCCAAGAAAAAGGTCACATAAAATCTTCGAAACACAAACAAAAGAAAAAGTGTTTTACAAAAACAAATGCACATCGTATTTCTGAATGAGTAAGTAAGAAACAAAACACAGCTAAAGAGTGTATAATGTAAGTATAAAAATTAATATAAAAGTGTAGGAGAGTTATTAAATATTCCGGTAGCGACAAATAATTGGTATTTTATACAGATCTCCGGGGTACGCCGGGTGCAAGGACCAGTATCGGTTAATGTGGATACGACAACCGTTTTTGACGTGTAACATCTTTCCTCTCACTTTCCGGCAATCAAAATAAAATAATCAAATCGGTGGAAGCCGGGGAAGCGTGCGCTATTTGATTGACCAATAAGCGCGCGTGGTGCTAGATTTGGCCGACAGAAACGACCTTGACGAGATCCCGCCCCTTTAATGTTGCTTATTACCTTAATTTTGCTTATTGCCAAGGTGAGATGTCAGATGTTATTATGATATGCGACTATTTAATTTGTAAAAACGAGTTAATTTCTAGTTTTCTCAAATTTTTTTTGAAGTGAAATTTTCTTTAGGCGCGTTGAGCACTTTTTGGGTGAACAAAAATCATGGAACTCGCGTCATCGTCACCGAACGCTTTCCATGAGCTATATGTATACTGTGTATTATTTGGGTGAACAAAAAGCGTGAAACTCGCGTCATCGTCACCGCGCGCTAGTTTACACTTCTATCGGCAGTCCCCAAAGACTGCCCCGCATGTTTTTTTTTTGCGTTTACTAACTTACATTTGCAGTTGGAGAATTAACCGTGACGTATACTGATGTATGGGAGAACATGTTTTTCAACTACAACGTTAAGTTTGTTTTTTGGATAAATTCATCCCAAGTACGGAAACCTTCTTAGTGCGTGGTCCGACACGCACTTGGCCGGTTTTTTTTAAACGTTTCTCATTTTTCACTAGACGATATCGTGGCAGACCAAGACGAAGCTGGAGGGACAAACTTGACTCCTACCGAAGGGACTCGCTCAGAACGGCAGTGTGTGGAAGAGGGAAAGAGAAGCCTGTGCCCAGCCGTTGGACATTACAAGGTTATTAGATTTTTTCTTGAGTTCTGTGGTCGAATTTTTAATCACTGCTCGTAATTGAGTTGAACTTATAAACACTTGTTTATTGAATTTGCAGTATGTATTGTATGATCTGATGATGAAGATGGAAGGTTTTAAGGTAAATCAGAAGTGTAAAAGTAACGGCTTTGCTTAAGCAGATGCCTTTAGCTCCTTTGTGGCATTTCGAAATTCTTTTAATCAGGGATCTCGTTACGCCACCGTTTATGTACTTTTGGCTTAGTTGATGGTTTTAGTAATTGGATTCACAATGTTACAGTCTTAATCTGACAGAGGTAAAGGCCAAAACTGAAAACGTATTAATTGTAAGAGCACATCGCTCTTGGAACTAAATGCATGTAATTGGAACCTTGAACAGTACAGTATCATTTGAATTATTCAATTCTTTGAGCGATTTGCTTTCTCCCTGTTGTAAAATCACTTTATTATTTTTGGGCTCATCCACCCTAATCTTATCACGCTCATATTTTTAACCCTCGCTTACTCGTGCGCGGCTTACAGTCGACTCTGACAAACAGACACAAGTACAACCGTTTTCTTATTAGTTTAACGTTACTTGTTGCTTTTATGCTTGTTTTTAAACACGGAGATGTTTGTCTGAGAGTATCAGGATTTTGCTCGACTGTGCAGAAAGGAGCAGTTATGAATTTCTTCGGTAACCTAATGAGTGTTTATTTTTGTGTGCTCTGAAATTAAATAAAAGCTAGAAGACATAATGCCTTCCATTTGTTGATCGAAGCCACACAGTTAGGACTCATGGCCTGTATGGAAACTAGGCCTACTTGGTGAAATAATTAAGTAACTTCCATTTTTAAAAAGATCGCGGTGACCACTCGTTTCGACACGGCACCCGCAACTGACAGCACCGCGAGAATCGCTTGGGGTCTCGTCAATGAGCGCGTCTCAGTGTGCCGTTTACTAACGTAGTTTCTGTACTGTCCATATTTATATTGTCACTGCTTCGCTTGAACATACTCGTAGCTTGAAATTATTTATGCAACGTGATGCTTGTTCACAAAATAAATACTTCTTTATGCCAACACTTGTACGGCGTCGTAATTTTAATGAAAATGTTAGTTAATCCGATAAAATAACTCATAAGCTTTTACAAATAATCAACAAAATCCAAATAGAGCCAAAAAATGTAAAGCAAGGTCACAAACGCTACTCAAAAAATAAAAATAAATGAATAACATGAAGAATATTAAAGGGCCCCCTTTTAAAGTTAATTTTCGATCATTTTTCATGAATATTCAGAAAAATACGGGCGGTCACATGCTGCATTGTATACATATGTAGATTCTATTTGTCACGACCCAAATTCTCAATTTTCTTTAATTATATAAACACTACAAACAAAACCATAGCCGAAACTAGTAAAGCCCATAACTATTTGATATTAAACGTATAAAAATGTAATAACTATGAACATAACTGCAATGTCTCGGAAGACGGTTAGCATACAAATTAACTGAAACTTTTATCGGTAGTAAGAGAATTTAAAATTTAAATTATTTTCAAATAGTGTTAAAAAAATTGTAATTTTATTATAGGGGAATGGCGTGGTAGTTGAATTTTAATAGTTTTTGTAGCGAAATACAAGTTACTTTATGACTACCGTCATTCTTATAAGTTTATAAATTTGTGTTCAGTAAAAATGTATCCCGAGGTAATGTTTCTTTTCATTCTGATTGATATTATTGTTGTGGTGCAACGAAATGTATGTCTGGCGCACCAGGGAAGTCAACCAAGCTACCACTACGCTTTACGAACGAAAAGGTAACAAACAAATAGGTATTTATTTCAATAATCAATTTATAACCGACTTCCAAAAAGGTTCTATGTTAGTTTTTTTTTTTAATGTTTGTTCATCGATATTTTCGTCAATTGAGGACCGATTTTGAAAATTATTTTTTGTTTGATAGAGGAAGCTTGCACGGTGATCCTATATATACATTTTATTTTATTAACTTTGCTTGGGTAGTTTTTGAGTTAGCTTCAATAATACGTATTTTTTCAACTTTATGTGGATGATGTAATAAGTTCCTGTCACAGTTATTTACATAGGTAGTGGTATTCAAATTTATGTGTGGTAGGTACCACAACTAAAAAGTGAAAAATAAAAACTTTACACAAAAATAAAACGCGTCGTTTGTTTTTTTTTGAAAAATGTTTATTTTAATAATGCTGTTAATTTGCTATTGTGTTCCACCGCTTACAAAGACACAGGAGAATGATGGTGGTGAAGATGGAGTTTTACTTGTACTAGTAATAATTATTCATTTATTTGGCTCCTGCGTGGCTTTGTCAAGAAAGAAAAAAAGAAAGAAAATACAAAGTCAAGATATCGACACGTATTTTACGTACCAGTTTGTTCGTGGTAGTTCGTAAACTTCCCCCTATCAATAGGTTTCACGACCTCGCATGCATTTTATTGCAGCCAGCCAGCCTGTCGTAAAACAAGGACAACTCTATGCATTTCTTATAATTTTGGATAAAAACTGGCTGCTTGTATAAATTATTTTTACAATTTTTTTTTTTATTGATACTTTACATAAGTAAAGTCAGGCAAAGTAACTGTTTAGTAAATTTTACTAATAGCTTAAAAATTGCCCGTGTATTCAAATCACAACTGTATTTTTTTTTACAGTTGACGACATTTTGAGTAATTTATTTATTTATGCCTACCCAAATGTCCTTTCTTTGGTATTGTTCGTCGAATCGTTGAGCTCCTTAAGTTCCGAGTTGAGCTGCACGATTACTGACAAATGCGAGCACTGACTGGACAGGTCCACTCAATCTGTGTGGTTCTTTCCTCAAAAGACCATTTCAGATACCAATCTACATAGTCTTCACATGATCTGACCAAGATTATGTCTGGACTTTAAAGTCAAAGTCAAAGTCAGAGTCAAATCATTTATTTCAAATAGGCCCTTAAAAGGCACTTTTGAACGTCAAAAATTTACAAAAAAATTGAAATGATTCTAGTCGCCCCTTCCAAAAGGTAGTTTTCGCATGGAGAAGAATGGGCAAGAAACTCCACCGTTACTCTTTTAAAATGTTTTACAATATTTTGTATAAGTACATTAGTTATATCATTATATGTGAGGACGATGCACCTAGAATAAAATTATTATACCACAATAGGTATAAAGAATTAAAAATTAAAAATGAAGCAACAACAGATAAACTAATTATGTGATAGATACATGGTGCTCACATATTTACAAACATTGTAAAAGTAGACGATTTTCCTAAAATTTTACAATTAATAAGTCAGTGTGCGAGGAATTGGTCACAGAATGTAAAATCAGTGTCATTAATAAAAAATAATAATAAAATATACAATTAAATTTGCAACCAGTTTGATTTTGACTTGATTCTAAATTATCCTATGGAGCAGGGCCAGCATGTTTCCAAGCATTCTCTTTATATTATATATAAAAGACTATAATATAGGTACTTTAATATAAAAGAGACTGTGACCGCTGAGTTTGTTTCGGCGTTTCTTCTCAGAGTAGTCAGATAGGAAACGCCGACCTCATCTAGTTTTTAAAATATTATTGCCTGTAAAAGTGTTTGTACAAACCCATTAGAAAATACAAATTCATTTAATCAAATTGACGTAAGGTGTCAATTATTTTTTTTTTCTTTATTTATTGCAGAGGGCTTTAACCTAGACAGATTATGCCACCTTCATCTTTACAAATCAAATTTTACATGCTTCTACACAACTAATAAAAATTATCTTACACTATCTCGATCTACGATTAATCCCAATGTTTACGAGCTTGTACAGCATCCTGGCTGTTTCCGAAGCAAGAGCAGCAAGGACTCTGTTACATACCCCAGTCTCGCACATACATATGATTAAATGCAATTAACAAATCTTTCTGACTCGTTCCGGACACACTCCACGATGATATATGATAAACATCTTCAGTTAACTTGTATTCTACACAATTTGGTGACTCAGCTTTACCCATTAGGAATGCAAATTTATTAAATGGTATGTGTCCGGAGCGAAGTCGAAGGGCTGTTATGATTGCCTGTCTTCTCATATTGGCACTGTCTATCCACGTACTTTTAATAAATATTCCTCAATATCTCGTAATTGCACCTACCACTGTTTGTCTCTGCATCACCCAAAGGTTGACTGGTAGAAAATGCCTATGGCATTAAGTCCGCCTCTGTACATTTCTGTGCTTGAAGTATTAAATAAATAATAAATAAATAAAATAGTTCGGTTGTACAGTGGCATACCTTAAACCTTTACTGCGGCTCCTTTTATTGAAGTATTCTTGCCAGCTGTCATAACAAAGGTGTTTCAATCTACCGTAGTTTGGTAAAATACGGGACACAGGTATAGTTTTCACCGTCCGTTGATGCCTCTTTAGCGAACTGGTCGACCAATGCCAATTTGCTTCACAGTTGAATTCCCTGAATGCACTTAGTCTAGCTGATGTCTTAAAGTTTACAAGGCTAGTAAGTACTGAATACTGATAGCGCAAATACACCTAAAAGGTTTTTGGAATTGAAGGTTCTCACAGTAGATTTTAATTTTATTAGAAAAACGTAATATCTACTTAGTAGGTAGATATTTACTCTAAGTAGATATACGTTTTTATGGATCTAAGTTTACTAACTTAGATGCATAGCTGTCCTGCCTGGTAGAAATGTTACCAGACCCGGGGTAACACTGTAGGTACTTATAAGTTTACGTGTACGTAAGAAGTATATAAGATTTGTGTCTGACATGCACACTTGACCGGCCCCGACTAACCTGTAGGTCGTGGGTTTGAACCCAAAAATGCACATTTTTATCTAAGTACTTTGTGTAATTTATTTCATCACCACTGCTCTCAAAACAGTGAAGGAAAACATCGTGAGGAAACCGGCATGTCCTAGAACCAAAAATTTGAAGACATGTGATATCCATCAACATACACTGGGCGTGCGTGGTCCCAGCAGTGGGAACATTAAAGGCTGATTATGTGTCCCACGACACAAAGGGCATTAAGGGCGTAGGGAGAAAAAAATCTTTAAAAAAAAACAAAATCCTAGAGATTTTAAGACACCTTCAGCCAAAAAAAAAACATTTTCAATCTACCCTCAATTTACGAAAACCCCATAACCGTGCCAATCCAATTCCTACTGTACCGATACCAGAAAAAATATGACACAGCCGTACCCCCTGAGGTGAAGTCGTAATGATAAATCCTGGACGCCCGGGCAATAAAATGTACTACTTGGTAGAATCAAACATTCATGGTACAAGCTAGAGGAATATTGATTTTCGTGCTACATTTTAGCGGCCAATGAGCTGGCTTTGGGACGCCTACTGTACTTGGTTGTGGAGTTATGAAGGGAGTGAGCAGACTTGGGTTTGTAGGGTAACGACTTGTGTTTGATGTTAAGGTTGAGTGAAATTAGTTCTCACTAAATAATGGTGATGTTGGTATTCACTCGGTTTAAATCAACAGCAAAGTTGATCATGTTTAAAAGAGTCATCAAAGCGTAGTTTATTGCTGTGCAAAATTCAAAAGTCATTTGTTCAAACTAGGCTGAGAATCAGCACTTTTCGAACGTCAAAATTATATAAGACAGTCCCCCAAAATCGCCCACCCTTCACCACTTTCTAGTACTTAGCTAGGAAGAAGTGGCGCAACAAACTCCACAGCACTTAAAAAGGTCTAAGTTAACTTAGAAAGCGGTCTTAGGTCTATTCAAATCCTTGTTCCTAATTGATTTTATAATTTTCACATAAACATTTTTTAGATTATCAAATTTTTGCTAGTGTAATCACCAATATCATTGGTAGCCCTGACCCACCCACTGCCGAGGATAGGCCGTCTCCCTTTCGGGTCATACTTCCCTGGTATATGCTAGTGTAAATTAAGTTAATTTTAGAATGACTAGCACCATTGAAAAAGCCATAAAAAAATTGTAGTGCAAACTAAAGCTGACTAGATTTAAAAGCATACCAAAAACTCGTATTTGTTTGGAAACTTAACTAACTATTAGATGCAACGTTTGCCAAGAAGAAGGCCAGAGAAAAACAGGTAAAGCTGTATTAGAAAAAGATTCAACCGTTTTCGACAAAAGACAATTCAAGAAGTAATACATAAAAATCTTTCTAAACTCTATCAAAGAACGTAAACAATAATCAATCAATCAAAATCTCCTATTGGTTCGTGAAAATTACAGGTATTCCTATTTTGAACCTCCTAAAATTTTGGGAGCAAATCCTGTTATCCTGGGTCCTCTCTCACGATACTCCTAAGAGGACTCAGCAGACTTTGATTTTATCTGGTGAAACTCTTCACTGTAGTAGCTATTCCAGGCCAGTGTCTGAACGACAGACTGGACCAGGTCTTCGAATAACCGATCCTGGTGATGGCTGGAGAGAAAGAAAGAAATAAAAGAAAAGAAAAAAAATTGCATCGGGTTAAGGCACACAATATTTACACAAAAAACAAAAAAATAAAAATAACTTAGAATAGTACTGTGTGCCTCACGGCTGTGCCAAATAGGCCCAGTTCAGCATAAATGCCAGACAACTAGTGTCTGACGCTGGTTTTCAACTGGACCTTATGTGACGAGGGCTTCTTACGGATGTAAATCAGTTTTATAGTGTAAGTGTTTTATTTTAAATAAAAATAGATATATATATTTATTTATTTATTAAAACTTTATGCACAAGTAAAAAAAAATACTGTACAAAGGCGGACTTAATGCCTGAGGCATTTTCTATCAGTCATACCTTAGGGTGGAGCAGAGACAAAACATGGCAGGTGCAACATGAGTAATAGATAACTTGAAAATGAATACTTACTAATACATACATACATAGATACATACATATATTATAAACCGAATAAACTTTGTCAGGAGAAATAACGATAGGTAGAGAAGAAAACAAATCCAGCAAATCAGCGCTGCAAAGATTCTGCCAACTTTTCACGAATAGATTCACGTGCCTTCAGTTATATATGAGAGCTATATTGAATTGCATCCAGGAACTCTTTATCTTCTTCATTAGTTTTGTCTTCCACGTGGTGACAATCCATTTTCCTCTTTATGACACTTTTTCCAGATTTGCATTTGTGTCATTCAAGTATTATTTATTTAAATACAACAACTTAAATCTATCATTACAGGTTGCCTTAATGCAATAGTTTAGTTTTAGTCCAAACGTCTGATTGAAGAGTCGATGTAAGGTTTTGATAACCAGTTTTATAGAAGTCAGTTTATCTTAAGAAATTATCGGCTAAGGAATACTGGATTCTAAAAGGCATTTTATGATAGCATACCATAGAAGGTACTGTATTGTCCTTGCGGTTAAGAGGGAACAGGGCCTGCGAGGAATTTGAAAAATAGGTATTTGAAGATACTATTGCCGTTTTCTTACCTCAAGTCTGCTCCCGTAGAGGGCGATGTGGATACCTACAGCTGAGACCAATTATATCACAAAATTATTTATATATAATTTTTTCTCCTCGAAAACTGAGCCGATTCAATTATTTTTTACATTAAAATTTTAAGAAAGAGTATGTCTAGGTTCCTATAATATTCTTTTATGTTAAAAACTTTTCGAATTTGTCTGGTAATCCTCTAATTACGGCGGTAAAAATGGGGCATTTTTGTAATTTTTGGAGGGTCATATTTTCTTTACCGATAAGTAGCTGAAAAAAAAAGAAATAACAGGGACGTGACTACAGCAGACCTTGATTTCATGAAAAAAAAAAATTGCTCTAGAGGCATTATTCAGGAAGAAAAAAGAGTAAACACATTTGTATGGAGAATCGCAGGCTCTGTTCCCTCTTAATACATCGTGTAGTTACTTCAATACGAAATAAATCGGATGTCCTACTCCTTACGAAAAATTCATATCTTCGAAATATTTTTTTCACTTCATACCACAGATAAAATATACCATATCTTCCTTTTCCAAGATCGTGTACACTTCCCACCACGCCCACAAGTCACCCCGCCTACTTTAGGCGTGGTCTAAACACGGTAAAGATAAACTATACATAGGATGAGTACATAGGCTGTCGGACCAGTTTCCTTTGTCTATAAAACAGTCAGTTTTAAAAAGTTTCCCTGCCAGCCATTTTAGTTCTGTGATCGAGTTGGGACCGTCTTTTTTATTGATTTGTTTTACAGGTAGTTGTTCTGTAAAGTAGGAATATCATGAATGTCTTACGGCAGTGGAAAAGCCTCTTCTCCTATAGAGAAGGAACGAGGATTAGTAACCACGCTTGCTTACTCTGTGTTGACGATTTCAGATCTTCAGGTTTTGCTACGATCATAAATATAGTCCTCCAGGCCGTATTTCGGCCATGGCGGCCAATCTCAACAGAGCCAAGCTTTCGCTGCAGGAGATATTAAGTACAGAGTGCACAAGTGTGCGCAGACACAGGCGCACTCTCTCTTCCCTCACTCTCATAGTCCGATGGGACGGCAATCCGACTCGACTGGATATGGTTTGGAAGTTGGCGGTGTGATACCCCCGTGCCTCGGAAAGCACGTTAAGCCGTTGGTCCTGCGCGTGATCATAAGTGAGTATCTTGGACTATGTGTCTTTTAAATCAATGCGTCAAATGCTTCAGTCAAAAAAGCTATGAAAAACCAAACTTGTTTTTGTTTCAGAATTTGTTGTTTTTTTCTGAATTTTAGATGAAGAGTATTTTAAATGACCACGTTACGGGAGCATGCACCAATGATATTATAATACTGATACAGTACAACTATTTTCTTAATGTCCCTCGGGAGTCATCGCATGTCCGAATACGAACAGCTCTCCTCCGATTTTAAAAATAAATTACATTAAGTTAAAAGAGTATACTTCCAAGTCGATTGAGAGCGTCCGGTCTGCACCAATTGCAAAGGGCAACTGATAACTAACGAAACACGAAGTGTACCGAAGGACATTAAAAAATAGTTATACTGTACTTGATTGACTTGCAGCACTTTTAGCATGACCACAATAGAAACGAGTTTTGTCGACGGAAGAATAGACAAAATGACAGATAAACAATCACAATCTGTCATTTTGTCTATTCTTCCGTCGACAAAACTCGTAGAAAACCCGTTTATATGGTTGTCATGCTACGCGTGCAGGTAAAGATAATAACACAAATTAAATATTATGGGACAAACAACGAAAAAAAAAAAACAACAGCATAAAAAAAGTCCTGTACGAGGACAAAAGGTATATCTCATAATCTCAACATGCAATGTGCAATATAAAATATTTTTTGAAAACTAAACTTTTTGTTAGTTCTCCTTTAATATTTTCCAACCCTAACGCGAGCCATCCACCGCAAGCTAAACTAAGTAAGTTAGTTTTCAGTTATAATAGTTTAGCTTGCCAGTTTCCCATATTTATGAAAAACTAACGTAACTTAGTTTAGCTCGCGTTGGATGGCTCGCTTTAACACACCGTACACAGAAAATATGAATGAAAAACTGAACGTAACTTAGTTTAGCTCGCGTTGGATGGCTCGCTTTAACACACCGTACACGGAAAATATGAATGAAATACTGATTTGAAAGACGTAGTAAAAATCAACATGTTTACCTCTAAAAATCTTTTGCATTAATTTCCTTCTTCACATTTCATCCAACCAATTTTGCCATAATTTCATCCAAAAACATCCACTTACATCCCTCTACACAGCTACACCCTGAACATTACTGCACTATGTTTACGACTAGCCACAGAGGGGTGGGCACAGTGGGCAGTCAATGTTAATATTTTATTCGCCTGCCAACGACTTTTATAGTCCAAGACTTGAGGTGAGACAATTGGTACCGCCACCCTAATGTGGTTTTGGCAGGTTAGTTTCTGGTGTTTTTACCCTTGTTTCGTTTTTTAGAGTGACGTAAAACTATTTCTTTGGGATGCAAACATTTTTGTGGACTCCTACTCCATCAGGGACTAACGACTAGCGACATCTCGAGGCAAGAAATGATACCATGTGCTACGTCATAGCTATCGCTCGACTGCGATTGGTTTTTCATTCGAAATATTGTTCACACACCTCTCTCCTTGGATGTTGTAAAATGAAAATGGCTAATACATAATTTGTTCGTTAAAACTAAAGCCACGTTGTCATTGAAACTCCTCAACACAATCTAGAAACCAACTAAATTTTCACCAAACCTCACCGCTGCTGCTACAAACATCCCAAAGAAATAGTTTAAGCCTTTGAATTATAACAGGTTAAAAAACCCTTTCAAATTATGAATAGCAATATTTTTCAGTTATAAACGTAATAGGTATTAAGGTATGAAGGCTCCTGAAAAATAAAATAACTTTCGTACAAAGTCAAAAATGAGCAGACAAACTCCTAACTTAGTTGGCAGAACAAAGCAATTAATTAAACCGTTATCCTATAATTATTGAACTGTTCATCAATAATGCTAATAAAATCCAAATTGTTTCTAATTAATTTAATGTGAACTTGACTCTTATTTTTGTTAATTGATCAGTACTTTTACCTAGATAACGAGAAAAAAGCCTGCTGCATTAGGACATCGATACTCACTTTTATATCTCCTCGAAACTTTAAAAATTACAGCAAAAACACAAGGATTACAGTATCCTACCCCTCAATTGCTTTACAGTAAAAGTTTCAGGCCCCATGTGTTTTCAAGATTCAGTTATAAAAACATAATATAACTTGGAAAACTTTTGTATTGGACTGTATAGGAAGATTACTTGGGTTCCGTCTGTGGGAGCTTTTTTATTTTTATTGGGGTTAATACGCTGCTTTGGTTGTTCAGAGCTTTATGTTAATTAAATATTTGTTGAGATTTTACTACGTTCCTTGGGACTAAACCGTAATTCTACGTTTCTACTGAAATTGGCAAAGCCTGTTAGGATAAAAAACACTTCTTCGTCAACCGGTCCCTCATTACTGAGGATCGTAGTCACTGGATCCCTTTAAGCGGACAATCTGCCTCCATCGACTCCGGTCCGAAGTTGCTATCACCACCTGTTGAAATTTACTTGAGGGCGTAGCTTCTTTTATGTGGTTGGACCATCGTGTTGGCGACCGTCCTCGTGCTCTTTCCTCCGGTATTGCCAACAATGTCCAGCTTTTCAAGGCTGGTATCTCCCCTTCGCATTATGTGGCTGAAATAGGCAAAATACGCTGTACACAAACAGTAGACAATCGAGTCTTGATATCGAGTTGGGAAAGGATAGACACATTTGTGCGTTC
Organism: Xanthia icteritia; assembly: GCA_949128155.2. Taxonomy (NCBI): domain Eukaryota; kingdom Metazoa; phylum Arthropoda; class Insecta; order Lepidoptera; family Noctuidae; genus Xanthia; species Xanthia icteritia. The sequence continues at coordinate 12,861,133 of OX421958.2, read as the reverse complement.
GGCTGTCCATGGAATTTGGAGCATCCGCCTCCAGCACCATATTTCGAACGCGTCTATCGTCTGTCTTTCTCTTGCTACATTGTCCACGTCTCAATGATTGAGTAGAAAAAAAACTAAAATTATTTTTCAGACTGTAGCGTTTTTTTTTAAAGTTGGTTGTTTTTTTTTTGGGCAAATGTTTTTTATTTTACTCTTATTAGTTAAGGTACCTACCCACACCAATTCGTATACCACTACCTGCTATGTTAACAACAGTGATAGGAAGTATTATAACATCATCAAACAAACAGAGTGAATTACACACGGATTGCAGTATAAAACTGATTTACATCCGTCACCTCACACTTCAGGTCCAGTTGAAAACCAGCGTCAGGCACTAGTTGTCTGGCATTTTTGCTGAACTGGGCCTATTTGGCGCAGCCGCGAGGCACACATTCCTGCTAGTATCTTACAACGCACTTTATACTTTTTATTTTGTATTCATTCTTTTTACTTGTGTGCCTTTTAGTCTGTGCTAAATAAATGTATTTTCTTTCTTTCTAAATGTATTATCGTAGCTAACTCAAATCTTCAACTAAGTTAATAAGAATGTTCAAAATTGGTTCACAATTGACGAAAATATCGATGAACATAAAAAAATACATAATGACGAACATAATTTATTATACCGTCCTCCATTTTTGAAGTCGGCTAAAAATGGGTTGAAATCGAATGAAAATAATTGTGAATTATAAATCAGTCTGTAAGTTTTCCACTACAGAAAAGGATTGATCACTAAGCTTGTTACCCCGAACCTAGACTTAATGGTCTGTCATTGTTAGGTCTAGGTTTCCTCATGATTTTTTCCTTCAGTGATATATTTAAAAAAGTGTGCATGCGTAATTAAACACAAACAACAGAGATTCGAAATAATTAAAGAAATTACGCATGGTCTGTTCCTAAAGTATTTGATGTAAATGTAAACAAATGGATCAGAAAACGTAACCGCAGATGCCAATTTGTGGTGCCACTTAAAAATTGACTACGCTTTGTATATTTGGATTTGGATCCAAATATACAAAGCGTAGTCAACTTTTAAAAAATAAATGTTAAGGGGTTTAAAAATTATAATTTTGGAATTATAATTTTTAAACCCCTTGACATTTATTTTATTTTAATAACCTAAATTTTTGTCGTTTTCTATTACATTTTAGCAATGTTATTCAAAAATAGGCAATTGTTAGAAAACGTGGTGAGATACAAGGTTGAAACCTGCTGAATATGGATTAATTTATGTTACTATTTCCCTTTAGTGAGCGTTGGCGTAAGAATTGAACCTGCGGCCCTAGTGTGAGTTTCTTTTAACCATCAAGCATCGACCGCGTTCGGCGCTCCGATTGGCAGCCGGCCAGCCTTCACCAGTGAAGGGCCAATCGGAGCACCGAACGCGGTCGATGCGTAAAGTCGAGATGGTTAAAAGAAACACACTAGATATGCTGAACGGGTTTTGTTTACACTTTCATTAAATACTTTTGGAACTGACAATGACATTATCTATTAAAATACTGGTATAATAATTTGCGAATTGTTCTGTTAGTGTGTAGGTAGGATTCTAACAAATTACAAGATTGGATATAAGTATATAGGTACTCGTAGGTTTTTCTTCAAACCGTGTTTATCCCACGTATAATATTAAATAAAATCTATCCGTTTCAGAGTGACGTATCGGTTTCAGATCTGTATAAAACGATTGGGAATAACGTTGGTTTACATACTGACAATCTGATAATTCAGTAATTACCTATATCACGAAAATATTTAATGATTATTAAGACAAATCGTCTAAGGTTGCTGTATTTGTAAATACATATTCGAGCCATGTATTTATCAACAATTATAATTAATTTATCAGTCAATGCTTAGTTTTTTTTAACGTATAGTAAAAAAGTAATTTTATTCTAGGTACATCGTCTTCATTATAATTAATGTAGGTACCAAAATTATTATATAAAATACTTATACAAAAATATTGTAAAATATTTTAAAAGAGTAACTATGAAGTCGGAAAGGGCGACTAGAATTAACTCAATTTTCTTGTAAATTTTGACGTTCGTAAGTGATTCGAATTTGACTTTGATTACATGAATGTGAAACATTTCGAGTTTAGATTTTTTTTGAGACAGCAGCTGTTTAATCTATTGCAGCTTCTATGGCCAGAAAATCGCGATCGCTAGAGCCATCTTCATGCTATAAAGTAACATTGAAAAGAGTTTCAGAAATTTCTCAATGTTACCTATTAGGTTAGCTAACTATCCTGCTGAAAAGCAGTTAGCTACTGCCATTTATATCCAACTTGCAGGTAGGCTTCAAAGGGGATTGCTAGACGAGAGACTAAAGGGCAAAACCAAATAAAAAATAAACAGGAGTTAGGCCCTAGTCATAATAAGCGCCCGAGGCGCGCGTCTTCGCAGTAGCCGCCGCAGGAGACGCCCTGGGCGTCGGGAATCGCAGGCCGATTCCCGGCCACCGTAGGCGCGGGCTTGCAGACGGTGAGCAATGGGTAGCTCGCCGTCCGATAAGGACCAGGCCCGGGTCGACGGCGCGTTGTGTTCCACGCGCGCCTCAAAGAGATGTCAGCAAGTGAAGGGGTCCGATAGGACCGATGCCTGCCGGGGTTGCGGGAAAGTCCGAAAGGGATACCGTGGCTCCTGGCAACGTACAGGCAACGGAAGGAACACGGGTGGGTTTTAGTCAGTGAGAGTCTGACACACCCTCCCGCTCCACCCAGAGCGGGAGAAGTTATTTGATAATTTCCCACCCAAAAAAAAAAAAAAAAAAAGGCGCGCGTCTTGTACGCTGCGTTTTGGGCGCTCAATAAAATTATTTGAATTTCTAAGTAACGAATTATAGCAAGCTCTGCCGTCATACGCTCGTCGAACGCGCCTATTACGCGCGCCCTCGACGCATGGACGCAAATTACTTTTTTACTATTTTTCCTTGTCGTTTTCTCTGCATCAGTTATAAATTTAAAAGAAACACAGTTATTCTGAGCATGTTGTGGGTTCAAAGTTACAACAAAATGTAGAAATCTTGACAAGCATCCAAATCGCGCCAGGCGCGCGCGCGAAACGCAGCGTACCGTGCGCGCGCTTCGGGCGCTTATTATAACTACTTAGTCCCTTAAGAAAAGCTGGTACCTGTAATCGTTAGCTCTAAGCAACTACAGTGAAACACATATTTGTAGAGATAGGATAATTATTTCTAAATAAAGTATCTTTTTACATCTAGATGGGCGCGCTGTCAGATCTTCGAACTGTCCGCCTTTTTCTTCTTCTAAACATGAAACTGTGTTTATCTCATATTATATTATGGCATTAATTAATTATAAGATTCGATATTTTTTGGTTGGATATGAAAGCCATTCCGACAAAGCACCACTACCTACAGAAGTTATTTTGGCAACAGTAATAACTATTAACACTTTCAATGCTGGGAGCCCACCTGGAAGGCTCACCTAGTCGCATATGGGACGCTGGGAGCCCTCGCAGAGGGCTCATTTTAAATTTAGGTTTTTCTGAGCGAATACGCAATAAACCGTGAAAATAAAATCTGATGTATATTTTAACAAGATTTATTAGTATATGCGTTGGTTTTAAAATCCAAGCATTGTTATTTAAAAAAAAAAATTGTTCAAGGTTACAAATAAACACAAAAAAATTAAAAGATTAGAAACTACCTATGTTTAGCGAAAAGACCCCTGGAAACACAATTTTACTTCGTTTTAGAGTGTTTAATACGGTTTTAAACTTAATGCCGTTGACCGCCCGCAATGGTTAACTTAGCGCAAACGTAATGCCGGTAACCCGCCCAGAGGGTTCACTTCCAATATGTATGGCGGCATGGCGTATGAGCTCTATGAAAAGTGGGTGGAGTCGAAAGTGGTAATGGTATACTTCCAAGCATGGGTTCGTAACAAGCAAATTTGGTTCCATGAATATTTTTTGTAAAAAATACAGCCAGGTAAACCCGCATTTTTAGCTAGATAATCAATAAAAAAATCATTTTAAAAACACATGTAAGCTGTATCTTAGGTCACCTTAGATTCTCGTCACGTACGCCTACCGTTTCCGACCAGACACGGCGAATGTATACATACATATACATTTTATATACATACATGTATATGTACACTTAGCAACGGAGCCGAATGTACGGATCGCATCAAATTTAAATATACATGCTGACTATACGTGCTCGCTCATTATTTGTGTACAGGATGCTGTTAGAATTATTTTACAATTTTGTTTTTTCAAATCAAATAGTTTTTTTTCTGTTAAATGGCTTACATGCAGGTGTTCATTACTTAATTATATTCTAATAATGTTCATTTCATTATCAGCCACTTGGGCATACAAATGATTAAATAACATAATGAAAAGATGAGTCTAAAATTATAATTCCATTTCAGATTAAATACCAATTATATTATTACTAGTAGTCATGCATGACAGACACAAGACAATACAACAGCAATAAATTATCGTCAAGCGGACATGAAACATTTAAAAAGTTCTAGTCGATAAAAAATCATCAACAGAGTAATAACACTTTTCTATAATAAATTGGAACATTTTTAAAGATATTAATACTGCAACATTTTTTTATGTCATTGTCTTTTCAGTTTGATAGTCTGACTTATTTTAAAAGTAAAGCAGTTTGCTTGAAAATTAACAGGTATTGTTTTTTAAAATTAATTTGGCAACAACCTATTACTGTCCCAGTGCAGGGCAAAGGCCTCTTCTCATACAAAGAAGGCACGAGCGTTGATCACGATGATTGCTCAAAACGAGTTGGCAATTTCAGACTTATATTAACTATAAATCCTGGTTGCCTCTCGATATTTCCCTTCACCGATGTCAGGAATGCCAAAGATTTCATTATTTTAAAATATTCATTGCTCTCAAATGACTATCGAACTCCCCGTACCTACCCAAGCCAAAGTTATTAAAAATTGCTTGGAAAAAATAGCTTGGACAAAACTCAAATTACAAACTATGTTAAAAATGAAGGTAAAATGTTAATTTGCATTGAATGGGGTTACAAGTTTTAAACTCATGATCATTATTTAGTGATAACTTATTCAGTTAAAAACTTGCTCAAAAAAGATCTCCATTTTAAAATATTAAAAAGCATCAGCCTGTAGCCAGTAGGGTTGTGAGTTTGTATCGAAAGTAACCAACGCGGTAAGTGCTGTATTTTGTACGAAAATTATAGCATTGGAACTGGGTAGTGATGGGACAAGTCGATGGTTATCTATATCGATGTTTTTGAGATTGCAATTTGGAATGTTGGTAAGCAAACGTGATTTTAACGGTATCACAAACATTTATTTGTAAAATATCTTAGTTTATTCAGAGGTTAATTTATCATTTGAATCAGTTTACCTAACTTATTTGTACCCTCACCCTAACCCTTCTATACACCTCTGCCTAGCCCTTCGGAGAATACAAACGTGATGTTGTGTTATGTTATTTTTAAGATTCAACTTTTCAAATACTTAAAAAAAGAGAAATAATATACAAGATACACATCATAATTATTACATTCATTTCAAAATTAATTCGTATCGTATTGTATAAAAAAAGACTAGGTTCAGTTAGCTGTAGTTTCAAATCGACAACTCTTTCACATCACTAGCCTAATAGTCGCACCAAAGTGCAGTCTCGACGTCATAACGTCGATAATGTACAGCACTAATTATCGTATACAAGTCGTCGCATATCGATAATGTGTTTAAGTTACATCACTATTTAGTCTGGCTACCTTTAGGTGCATTTCGGCACTAATGCATAAATAAATGCTAGACTTTGTTGATTGAAATAACATCACGCCCGTATTCTTGGCACCTGTCTTGGTTCGAACCTACGACAGACGCTTTACTTTGTGTAAATTATTACATCACCACGGCTCTCAAAACGGTGAAGGAAAACATCGTGAGGAAACCGACATGTCCTAGAACCGAACATTCGAAGACATGTGACATCTACCAACCCGCACTGGGCCCGCGTGGTGGATTACGGCCCACTCCCTGTAATCGAGAGGCGTGTGTCCCCGCAGTGGGATTATGTAAGCATGATAATGAATCAATCCGGTTTCAGGCCTGGGCACAGTACCGTTTCAGCTCTCCTTAAAGTGACTGACGATATAAGGCGGGGAATGGAAGACACTAAAGTAACAGTCTTAGTGTTAATTGACTTCTCCAATGCTTTTAATACCGTCAGTCACGAAATCCTTTTATCCATCCTTTCCTATCTTATGGTCTCTCGGGAGGTATTGGAATGGTTCTCCTCTTATCTTCAGGGGCGGCAGCAGTCTGTTCGTGCTGGAGACTCTTCGTCTGGTTGGTGTGAACTTGCAGCTGGCGTCCCTCAGGGCGGTATATTATCTCCTCTTTTGTTCTCAATTTTTATTAATCTCATTACCACTGAACTTCGAACTGCGTATCATCTTTATGCTGACGATTTGCAGCTTTACTGCCAGGCAAGTGTGGAGAACATATCCGATGCGATTGAGGAGCTAAACCGGGATTTAGCTGTGGTTAAAAGCTGGTCTGATCGTTTTGGGTTGGCGGTTAATCCTACCAAGTGTCAGGCTGTCATTGTAGGGAGCACCCACAGTACGAGGAAGCTGAATGGCTTAACTGTGCCTCCTGTAATGTTTGACAACTCAGTCATCCCGTTTAGCTCCGATGTTAAGGATCTTGGTCTGCATGTTGACACATGTCTTGACTGGCGTAAGCAGGTCATGACTGTAAGTAAAAAAGTCACCGGAACGCTGCGGTCGCTCTATCGGTTGAAAAACCTTCTCCCATCACACATAAAGGCAATGCTTGTACAGTCCCTAATCTTTCCCATAATAGACTATGGTGATGTGTGTTACTATGACCTGAATGCAGATCTCCTCAATAAACTTGACCGCCTTCTAAATAACTGCATTCGATTCGTATTCAATCTTCGAAAGTATGATCATATATCTGCGCATCGATTGCTTTTAAAATGGTTACCCATACGTCAGCGTAGAGAGTTGAGGGCTCTGTCTATGTTGTATTCTATACTCGACAAACCCACTTCTCCTTCTTACCTGACTTCCCATGTTCAATACCTATGCTCTGCCCATAGTAAAAATCTTCGTTCTACCAACAATCGTCTTCTACGATGTCCTTCTCACCGCTTTGGTTTTATTCACTCTTCTTTCTTTGTCCAGGCGGTATTTCTTTGGAATGCGCTTCCTCTGAACATCAGGATGGCAACCAGTCGGTTATCTTTCAAACTGAAGGCACGTGAATATATTCGTGAAAAGTTGGCAGAATCTTTGCAGCGCTGATTTGCTGGATTTGTTTTCTTCTCTACCTATCGTTATTTCTCCTGACAAAGTTTATTCGGTTTATAATATATGTATGTATCTATGTATGTATGTAGTAGTAAGTATTCATTTTCAAGTTATCTATTACTCATGTTGCACCTGCCATGTTTTGTCTCTGCTCCACCCTAAGGTTGACTGGTAGAAAATGCCTCAGGCATTAAGTCCGCCTTTGTACAGTATTTTTTTTTTACTTGTGCATAAAGTTTTAATAAATAAATAAATAAATAAATAATGACACTGTCTTGCAATAATCAAATAAATAAATCCTTTTCTGTTATTCAACAAGTTGATATTTTGGATCAGCTTAAAAATATCATCAAATAATCGACAGACATTGTCCTGTCCAAATGTCAATAATTTATACGACATTCCCATAAGTTTTCCCGAATTTTCCATATTTCCGGAAAATGTACAAATTTTTATTTCTGTAAGAACCTGATTCGGAAAAAAATTCCCAAATCATTCCATCCGTTCTGGAGTTATGCGCTAACCAACGAACAGCATTTCATTTTTTCTATTTAAATTATAAAACTATAAAAATATTTTAATTTAACAAGAAACCATTTATCTTATTATCATAAAGAAGAACGCTACAGTATCCACGCCGAACGAATTCCCCGGGACACGGCGTAATGTTTCGGAGATCGCGTGGGAACAAACTATAAACATTTGTCAAGAGCGCTTAGTGTGGTGTGACAGCGTCTTGGGGACCCGAGAGAGACAATCCTGTTTATGATGGCGGGGGACATTTTGTGACTAGATTCGATTCGAAGCTGCGGTTCGATTGATGTAGCAATTGAACGACGGCATTGTGTTGCTGATAATCTTTTGTTGCATCTATAAATAATAAAACTGAAGAGTTTCATTTTTTGTTTGAACGCGCTATCTCTGGAACTGACAGTCGGATTTGAAAAACTATTTTTGCATTTGATAGCCCAATTTTTGAGAAAGGCTATTTAATATCACGCTACGACCCTTAGGAGCAGAGCAAAAATAAAAATTAAACGGCGGGTGAAACCGAGGGCTACAGCTAGTTCTTTATAATGGAAATGTATGGGGAGATGACATACCACTTACATACCTTTATCTAGTGGTGGAACAGTGTAGGTTAAATAAACAATCAAAAAATTTATTTATTTGTACTTGTGATATTTATTCATTACTTAGTTTCCTTTTACATATAGACCGTGTTCGTGTTCGTCGTTCGACGTGTTCTATTTCAAAGCAATTATCGCACGAAGACGTGATCGTCGCGTTCATTTAACACTGTTTAATCGGGTAACCTGAACGCGTCGTCGCGCCGACAGAGGGCACTTTCAGGTTTCCCTAACAAAAAGTGACATTATGGACGCGACAATGGGATATTCGCGCGACAATCGTTTTTAAATTGGACGTGGGGTACGTGCTTGTAATCAGAAAAAGAGTATTTAAAAATCAACAATTCATTGTCTGTCATTCTGTCTTTTATTGTTCGACTCGTAAATACACGGTTTTTGAAGATTTTCTGGTCCCCCAAAACATGGTCACTCTTATTTTATGTGCAATGAAACCGTTCGAAGGGTAGTTAAGAACACAAAATGGCGAGTAACCGCCCGTCAACTGAATTACATCGGCGTTACTGGTTTGAAACATTTTTTATTTTATGTTTTACACACTCGTTCGTTTCAGCTCGTGGCTAAGTAATAACTGCCGCACGGGTCGATCGATCAGGCTATGCATGTTGGGGTTGGTCCGTGGATGAGCGACATCTCTACATACCGAGACTACTTTGTGCCTCGGAAAGCACGTTAAGCCGTTTGTCCCGGCTGTCATTCGTGGATCTTTGACAGTCGTTACGGGTCGTCAGTAGCCCGAAAGGCTGACAACCAGTCGTACCAAGGGGTATCGCATTACTCAGTTACTGGGTTGTGGAGGCCAGATAGGCAGTCGCTCCATGTAAAATACTGGTGTTTTACTTGAAGTATGAGATAAGAAAATCATATTTTTTTGTGTTCCGTACCTACATCCAACCTTGGGCCGGTTTTTTGTTTTATCGTATTTAGATTACCCATCAGTTTCGCTAGCTAATTCTATTTAATTTTGTATACTAAACGATCACCAATACATCATTGGGCAGTGGCGACGCAGTTGGCGGTAGGACGGACCACCACCGACGAAGAACCGATTAGCTATCAACGATTTTATCGCTCAAGAGACGTACGGCCAGCAGGTCAACCTACCCGAAACTGTCAAGTTTTCCCAATCAACTTTAAACCTTATTTTAGTCTTTTTGACAGATTGTAGTAGGTTGATGTGCTTGCGTCTGTAGAAAGGATTGTAGATCCCAAAAGAGATACATCTGTTAATAGTTGATCGCTGACTGTTTACACCGCTTGCGAGTACTCGTTTGTCGCAGTTACAAGCGAGCTATCAAAGAGAGTACTCGCCAAGGGACTCACGCCTGGTACATACGCCGAGTAATCGCTCGTTGCAGTCACCCACTAGACATGGACATTTTTGTATTTTTGTGCAAACGGTTTAAATATTCTAATTTAAGATTTTGAAATAGTTGTCAAAATCACTTTTAGAAATCGAGTTCTGCTGCAGTGGTATTCTGTAACCATCTCACCGTGAGAACTTAGGTGAAGTGAGCTCGGAGTGAGCTGTCAGTCCCTAGCAGCAGGTGGAATGACAGCTCACTTCACGTTCACTTCACCTAAGTTTTCACCGTGAGATTATTACAGAATAGACCGGCTGGAGCGGCTCGCAGTGTCGATCGTCGCTAGTAATATAATTCGGTTGTAAGTGCATCGATCAAAACTATCCAAACAAACAAATAATTGCTTACGCAAATCTACTTTAGCCGTGGTTTTGTGAAATAGGTATGGAGTGTAGGTACTACGTGAGCTCGACAAATGGATGTGCGATTATGCGACAAAACTGTACTGCGACTCACCATAGTTCGAATGCACGCTTGTGCGACACACTGAAGATCGCACATCCATTTGTCGAGCTCACGTAGTACACTCATCGGTATGTCTAGTTCGGATTATCGATTCGATACGATTTGTACGTTTTGATGTATCTGACGCATGTCTATCACTAACTCGTTTCTAGTTACTAGCTCTACTCGCTCATAATCGCCGACGGTGGAACAGGTGCCCTAAACAGCATACTATCACAATTGTATTCTCCCTAGGGATAAGCAGAGTTTTCGGCGCCTAATATTGCCCCAGTCGTGTTTAAATTCCATGCATTATGGGGCGAGCATATGGCCTTCAACCGGGCAAAAGTCTAAACTTCAGGCAGCTAAATCACAGTTTTTCTCTTAACTACCCGCCGTAAACTTTTTAATCTCACTCGCAGACGATACTAGTTAATAATACAGGGTCTGCTTGCATTTTATCACCGAAACATACAGGGTGGTTCGTGAAATATAATATTTAGTTGGAGACGAATGCTTTTATGATATTATACTGCACTTTATTGCAGTTCTGTTGGAAATGTATTAGTTTGTTACTAGACGTTTAAATGTAGCTTTCAGATGTCCCTTGGGTTGTAAGGGAGTTGATACATTTGTTAGGATTGCTTGACAAAACTATGGATTATCCTAATAAAGAAACGCTTACTTTATCTTTGTAAAAATATTGTATGTTGTTTAGTTGTTGTTGTGTTGTGTGTATTGTATTGTATTGTTTGTACTAAATGTATGTATCTACTATACAAAAAGTGACAACAATAAAAAAAAAAAAAAAAAAATTGTTGACTCTTTTTGGATAATTTGTTATCGATATTTCCAACGGAAACAATTCTACATAACTGATCGTTTTTTTGGGGTTCCGTACTTCAAAAGGAAAAAACGGATCCCTTATAGGATCACTTCTTTGTCCGTCCGTCAGTCTGTCAAGATCCTGTTTCTCAGGAACGCGTGGAGATATCTAGTTGAAATTAATATCAAATACGTAGGTTTATGGTCTCTTGGAGCTCTTAAGAAATTAGGCTTCTAAGTCAACGCAATAAAAAATACGGCCATTTATGTGACATATTTTGATACTCGCAAATAAATCAAAAACTGCAGGATACTTCCCGTTGACCTAGAATCATGAAATTTGTCAGGAAGCAAGATCTCACAGCACATGTAAAGGAAAAAGCTCCGAAAACAGTTAATTTGTAGTTTTTTTTTTTTCGATTACGTACTTACTGTTGTTCCATTTGGAGAATTGACTGTGACGTATCGATCTATAATAATAATAATATTAATAATACCATTTATTTCAGGCGACAGTGGCCCATAGAAAAATACCTTAACCTAAACATACATATTTTAATATAAACAAAACCTTGTGTTAATAAATAAGGCTTAGACTATGTTAGTAGCACTTCACTTTGCACTAGCTTGACTTTGTGCTGTCCTGTGGAACTTGTCCACGGAAGCGACGGAACACCACATCCTGCGGCCAAAAGTCTTCTTCCATGACGAGGGGCAGATAACAGTTGGGTACTCGCACGACGAGCGCCTTGAAGTTGCTTTTGGAGAACATGTTTTTCAACTACAATGTTAAGTTTGTTTTTGGGATAAATTCATCCCAACTACGGAACCCTTCATTGTGCGTGGTCCGAACGCACATGGCCGGTTTTTTTTTAAGTACTCTTAAATATTTTTTAAATGATGCGTGATCTTTTTTATTTACAAGCTTTTATTTAGTTTCACCTGGTGTCTGTCTGTCTGTAATTGATTAGCTTAACCAGAAAGTGGATCAATTCTTGCAAAACTTGAATCTTGCAAGTAAATTTTGATCCACTTCCCGGTTTCGGATTCAGCTGAAATTTGAAAGACACATTTAAATCTGATGACAATGCAATATTATTATGAAATGAAGTTGATCTTTTCTCAACATCGTTGGGAACAGGCTAGGCAGATTGGATTGGAGTTGATCTGATGATGGAACCGGAAGATGGCCATGGGAACTCTGTAATAAAACGGAGCAAACCCCATCGAGTTTGGGCTCATGTGATTCGTCTTGACAAGGACTCTGGTCCTAGATGATATCCAGGCTCTGATGATGGAGCCAGACGGTGGCACCGTGGAAGGCACCTATGGGAACTCTGTAAAAAAACGACTCATGGTCGACTATTATATAAAATAGGTATGTAATAACCATATAAAATTTCAGCATTTTAAAATTAAGTAAATATAGTTAGCTAAAATATAGGGATGCGGTTAAAGGGTTAATTTCTTCGAGCAATTGAACAAGCATCTATGGAGTACGTCTCCTGTTTTTACAAAATAAATTTTATATATTTAATAAATAGATATTACTGATATTTTATGCCTTAGTATAGCTACAAGAATTCTGTAGCTATACGAAAGCTGGACATGGGCCTCCCCCGAGCACCACTATTCGATCGGTTCTGTACTTCCCACATCCAGCGGATTCCTGCGGCCTTCACAAGGTCATTGGTCCACCTTGTGAGAGGCCTTCCAACTCTACGTCTTCCGGTACGCGGTCGCCACTCCAGAACCATTCGGCTCCATCGGCCATCTGTTCTGCGAGAAATATGCCCAGCCCACTGCCACTTAGGTTTGGCAATTATTTGGGCTATGTTTGCCTACTATAATAATTGTGATGAATTGGGTTTGACAAAGTATTTCCGATCATTGGCATTGATAAATTTAGAAATTTTACATAGGGTGGCACAATGGGCGGTCTTATCGCTTAAGGCGATCTTTTACAGACAATCTTTGGATGGATTAAAGGTAACAAGAGAGACAATACTGCAGGTAGTCAGTGGTGCACCATACGAAATTCAGGTTTCTTGTGTCCTGGCATTTTATAAGCTCGCAACTTTCTGTCAAGCCAAGCGTATAAATGTGTGTTGTCCCTAAGATGCAAGGTATAAGTAATGGATGCCATTTTTCAGGATTGGTTCCACTGCGTTTATATCTGTCTATCAAGTGATCGTTATAATATAAAGTAGCAAATGTTCTTTAGACTTTTAAAACGAGGTTGGGAACTTTGGGACTTAAAAAGGTTTTAAGACCTCTATATAGTCTGGTCCAAAAGTATGTGATGCAAATGTAAAAATGGATCAGAAAACGTGGGTGCCAATTCGTAGTGGATGCCAAAACGTGGGTGCCAATTCGTAGTGGATGCGAAAACGTGGGTGCCAATTCGTAGCGCATGCCAAAACGTGGGTGCCAATTCGTAGCGTATGCCAAAACTTGGGTGCCAATTCTTAGTGCCACTTACACATTTGAGTGCAGTTTTTTATTTGAATAATAATTATGGCTAAAATGGGTCTAGAAATCGTTATTGTGTAGTATGTGTTTCTTACAAAGATCAAAAAACTTTCATACTGCTTACGTGAAATAGATGCGGAAACAAAAACAACTATAAATTCATAATTTATTTTCTTTTTCTCATTGGTCTCGTAAATCCTACAAATAAATTCTACTATAAATAATGTCACTATAAACGAATATTTTAAAACATAATTACAAATTCACGATTAGTACCTAGGGTTAAGGACATAAGAATCTGGTAGTGATGGAAGCCCCTTTTTTATTTTAAGTCGGTAAAAGATATGACACATTATGACTAAATCTACATATAGAAAATCTGAGGAGCTTTGAAACAAATTGACAACGTTTATAAAGCGTCAATGTAAATTAACTAGAGAAACTCCAGACACGATATGGGTATCGATATCAAAACACGATAAAACAAAAAACCCAAAAAACAATGAAAATGAAATGAAATGATTAAATGTTTATTTCTGAGTTCTCGACGTGCCTCGGAGTATGTTAAGCCGTCGGGCCCGGCTGTCATTCGTGGATTTTTGACAGTCGTTACGGGTCGACAGAAACCCGAAAGTCTGACAACGTGATAACAAGGGGTATCGTATTACCCAGTAACTGAGTTATGGAGGTCAGATAGGCAGTCGCTCTATGTAAAATAATGCTATCCAACTGCATCCGGTTAGATTGGAAGCCGACCCCAACATAGTTGTGAATGGGTTAGGCAGATTTTTCTCTGACTTCTGTAAGCAGATCTTTTAAGACACATGTAAATTTTGTTGGTGAATATTTGAAAAATAGATGGCACCGGTATTTTCTAGCTGACCTCGGTCGTTGAACCTCAAAGAAAGGTCAAATCTTTTTCTTTGTTTTATCATGTTTAGTTAAGGATACCCCTTACTTCTTTGGAGTTTTACTAGCTAATTTAACTTGACCTTGTATTAATAACTTTGACAAAAGTAAAAATCATTTACTTTTCATCGACTAACTATCCGCAGTAACAGGGCTAGATCGACGTCGGGTAGATCCCCAATAAAATAGATCGATTTTGTAAATTTACAAACGATCGACGTTGATCGACCGATGTCGATCTAAGGTGCAATGCATAACCTCGTATGCTAACTAAAACGATCGTATTTCACTAATTTCTTCAGAAAACTAGAAGGCCGCGTCTTAAGCAAAATCGCCACGCAAGCACGCAATCGTCGCGTTGCGTGCTTTGGTTAAGAGGGAACAGGGGCTGCGAGGAATTTGAAAAATAGGTATTTTAAGAAACTATTGCCGTCGTCTTACATCAAGTCTGTCTCCATAGAGTGTGATAGGGACAGCTGCAGCTCAAACCGATTATATCACAAAAAAAATTGACGAGATCGACGTTTCGTATTCCCCTTTTTTCTCCTTGAAAACAGCGCCAATTCAATTATTTTTTACATATTTTTTTTAAGAAGGAGTATGTCTAGGTTACTATAGTTTTCTTTTATGTTAAAAACTTTTTGAATTTGTTTGGTAGCCTCTAATCACGGCGGTAAAAATGGGGCATTTTTTGTAATTTTTGGAGGGTCACATTTTCTTTATCAATAAGTTGCTGAAAAAAAGAAAATAACAGGGACTACGTCTATGTCTACAGCAGACCTTGACTTTAGGAAAAAAAAATGAATGCTCTAGAGGCGGCATTATTCAGGAAGAAAAAAGGGGAATACATTTGTATGGAGATTCGCAGGCCCTGTTCCCTCGTTAAGACGCGGCCTAAAGCAATCACTTATGTCCCTTCACTGTACTACTCTCAAAACGACTACTATCATCTTTTTTGTGAATAATGTTAACCGAAGACATCTTTTTAGCGTCTGCAACAGCTTTATAATATACATCTTTAAGATTTCTCTTCGCCAATTTCTGCTTAACGTTTTTATTCCAAGCTGAGTGCATGATATCTGCATTTTCCATTGTTTTTCTGTTCATTACTATATCCGTAAAATTGACCTCATCATGCTGTCCTGCTGTAGTTCTTGTGTGCTTTCTACCAAAAATTTTAATAAATTTATGTGGTTTGCTTCGGGGTCTCTGCTTAGTTGAATGCTGTTTCAATATGTAAATATCTCTTTTTTTCCTGTTTTCGTCATGTTCGAAAAACTGTACAAAAAAGATCAATATTGAAGCTGAAGTAACTAAAGAAATACAATGTGCCAGTAAGTGCTCATATACACTAGCGACACGTTGTAGTCGATGCGTCCGCGCCTACAGTTGCTTCAGCTTTTGGCAATGTGCCGTTCGTATCTAAGAGCACTAATCTCGCGAAAATCTAAGAAGCCCGATTTGACGTTTCTCATTACACATGCCGCGATAACTGTATGAACGTCTACGTAAGAAATCGAAAAATCAAATTCATAATTCTAATAAATTAATTATTAATTTATCCATACACTATAACAATGGGTTTCATTCGTAAGCACAAGTTTCACCTTATATTGGAAAATTTCACTCAAAAACACGAATTAATCGTTGATTAATATTCCGACAGGACGCCATTGCAACGTCATGTCTTTGGGTTTGTTACCGTAGTGTGTGTTGTGACCGTTTTAAGCCATTTTCTGACCAAATCTATACTTTTACAAACATTACATTTAGAAAAGAGAGAAACGTATAATTACTGTATTATTAAATGTTAAGACATATAAAAACAAAATCTGATCACATATAGCTTTAGCTTTATTTTGATATTTAATAGGTCAATATAATAGCTTGTCCACTCTGAAATGACGCGCCCCACCTCAGATCAATCAAGCGACTCATTTCAGAGTGGACAAGCTTTAGCAGCTGACTGAGAGTTGCCGAGAATCGAGCTGAAAGGCGTGCAATTGGAGAGGCCTAGTCCAGGAGTGGACTGCTGTAGGCTGATGATGATGACGTGTGATAAAACGATATGCCTCGAGAATCCGTTTCAAGCAATGTAAATAAATTGTCGATTACAAACTCTAAGTATGATAAATCGATATGTCTCGGGAATCGATTTTGAAAGCAACCGATTTTTTTTCCCGTCACTACACAAAGTATTTTGATAGGTGTCAAATCGGGCTTCTTAGTTTGTCGCGAGATTAACTTGCACAAATTTATTTAAATACAGTCGCCGGCACATAACTTGGCAGGGCAACCTCTACAACGCCACACGTGAACTACGCAATCAAAGACCTGACGTCACACGAATCCTGCATCGCGCAAGCAGAGCTTACCGCGCGACGAGTATATGTACAACGCCCCGACACCAATCGTCGGGCAGTTGCCCACCAGACACGATACCCGTCTAGTCGGAGGATCCTCCCTTTTCTATGTTCCTCATACCTCTATAGGCTTAAAACAACTGTCTGGCCTGATCTGAATTTTGACATCTAAGAGTGACATTTCAATCCATTTTACGGGTGAAGGTTATCCATAGATTGAGTTTGCCCTCCAAATCTTTCGAGTAAGTACTCGAAAAACAAAAAAAAATCTTAGTACAATATTTTTATTTCATCTTCATAATTCCTTATCCCAATGTATTTGGGAATGGCGCTACATGTGTTTTTCTTCCATACTTATCTATTCGTTATCATCTGGGTAGTGTGACTACCAAGATGATAATCTTTCTAGCATATCATCTTTCACACAGTCTATCCATCGTTCCTTTAGTCTCTTATAGCCATCCACTTGGTTGATAATTTATGTACTTACTTTGTGAAGATCGTAAGCAGAAAGCTGCTGGGTAAGGTACTCCAGCTGTTTCTCCAGATAATCTCTGACGCCTGACAGTTTACTCTGAAACCAAAGATAATTCACTTTAAAGCTTAAAAAGTTAGTATCATCTGCTAAGGTTTTCTCCAACGAAGTCGGGGTCGGCTTCCAGTCTAACCGGATGCAGCTGAATACCAGTGTTTTACATGAAACGAATACCTATCTGACCGACACAACACAGTTACTAAGTAACATGATACCCCTTGTAAAGACTAGTTGGCTACTAAAAATAATTTATAAATAAATATCAATACCAGCTTAGAGTTTGGATATGTGCCTTATTGTTGGAAATAGTCTATCTATTGCCGTACGTCATTTATAAAATCTATAAGAGTGTATGGTAACCAGTAACTGTGTTGTGGATGTCACATAGGCAGTCGCTCCATGTAAAATACTGGCATTTAACTGCATCCTGTTAGACTGGAAGCCGACCCCAACATAGTTGGGAAAAATGCTAGGCAGATGGAGACTGCATGGTAACTTGACTGGTCGTTGCGTACCTTCTCATCATCTGTCATATCGTCATATTGTTCCAGTAGGTTTTGGACGGAGTAGCGACTTTCCTGGTAGCGACTAATTTCGACAGCTGGATAATGCTTGGCTTTTAGTTTTTCATTCGGAAATTCTGGTTAAAATTGAAATTATATTAATTCATCTCTAGTAAGCCGCAAATAAAGTCATGTCAGTAACTTGTACACAAGTTTGTAAGTAGCTTGAGGCATCTGACCCACCCAACGAAGAAGCGACTAGGTAGGTAGGTTCCGTTTCAGTAAAAGAGATACATATTTTAATTATAGTTGATCGCTGATTGTTCACACTGCCGCCGGTGAGAATTCTCTCCCCACTAGTTTGTCACTATCAAAGAAAATACTCGATCAGCGATGCTCGTTTGGCAACCAGAACACTCGCTGAGAGACTCTCGCTTGATGCATAAGCATACCAGCAAGTGACTGGGCAGTTGTTCTTCTCGTCGCACTTGCGCACTCGCTCATAGCTCAGCGACAAAACTATCAAAACTACACACTTGCTGGTCGTTGTTCGCCGACTCGTTTCTAGTTGCTAACTGTACTAGCTTTTCGCTAATCGTCAGCGGTGGGTCAGGTTCCTGATTGCCATTGTGGCATTAACATATCACATGCATTGCATATAATATGTATATGTTCAAGTTGCAGGTAGTGTAATACATGTTATATACATATATACTAAAGCAATTCGTGAAGAACCTATCTCGGGAGGTACTAGCAACATACTTATTTATGTGTGTGAATGCCTAGTGACAGCCACGTGAGAAATGCAACGCCTTTGTTTGTTTTATTGCAGACGGTTTAAATTGGTCTACCATCTGATGGATACCAACCAACTACCAGCCACCAATCCAACCAATCAGTAAACCAACAAAACATCAACAGTAAATAAATGATTATATTATTATTTATTTTTTAATTTTATTTGGCAGTCTTAGCTCGACACCGCAAATAATATGAACAGTCTTATAATGTTGAGGGAGTGGGCCGCAATCCACCAAGCGGGTCCAGTGCGGGTTGGTGGATGTAACTTGCATTCAATGACATGACAATTTTTGTTTTTAGGACATACTGGTTTCCTCTTAAGTTTTGGCTTCCCCATAAATTTGCTTGCCCATTCTGCTCCGCCTCGATCGCTTTGAAATGGACAGCTAGCTTCATCTTTCTGACTAACCAACTCCTTGACTATTCAAAGGTCCTTACAATCGGTTTAATTGAAATAAAATAATGCTTTTGTTTTGTTTACCTTCCTGTGTGTCTTGTAAATCATCAATGACCACTTCATCTTCTTGGTTTGGCCCCTTCAATAGAAGAAGGTCAGATTGATTGTCGGATTGATTGTCAAATTCTTCTGTCTCGTCTTTGGTGTAAGTCAGCCATTCCAGAAAGGTTTGGAGTTCTACTGGCAGTTCTGTAAGATGGACAGACAAAAAGTCAGATGTTTGCAAATGGATCAACGTTATATTTTGTTTAGAGTTAAACCAAGTTATGTGTAACGGCCACACGGGTCGTTAAATTAAATTAAGCTTCCAGAGGTCGGTCCGTAGATGAGTGACCATTCATTATATACCGAGACACCTCCGTGTCTCCAAAACCACGTTAGCTATCGCGTTTGCTATCATTAGGACTAGGCGACTAGAATCAATTCTATTTTTTTTGTAAATTTTGACGTTCAAAAGGGCCTTTTATGTGCCTAATAATTGAAATAATTTTTTTGACTTTGACATTCAAAAACACTTGCTACAGGTAGGCAGAAACCCAACAATTCTTAGTACAAGGTGGGGCAAAACCAATACCATAATGTGAATTGGCTGTCATTTTGTTGAAAATAAAAAGTTGCTCTCTGTTTTTTACGGAAAGTTTATTTAAAAGTGTAAAATTGTCGAAACAATTATATCGTTCAAATGACCACCTCCTGGGTTGATGCACATTTGTGCTCATTTCACGTCGTTTTAAATTGTTGCACGCAAAACATCAGCTGGCTCCAAATTGGTGATTTCTTCTTCAATGTTGGCTTTTAAGACTTGCAAGGTCTGTCCTTTGGTTGGTAACTGCAAGATTTCAAAAAGCTCCAAAGGAAGAAGTCTGGCGTCGGCGTCGTCAGTTCTGGCAGTCTGGCCGACCAGTTGAAATCGCCAAAAAGAGATATCTCTCAGCCCGAAAATTGGTGTTTTCAAATTTCCTTCGTTGCCTGAGCTGTGTGTATCGCTCCATTGCATTGTCAACTAATTCTCTGTATTCAACATAAGTTTCAAATCACAATGACATCTTGACGCCATTTGCAAAAATGATGGCTCATTCACACTATGACATTACTTTTGCCCTACCTTGTATTAACAAGGTGTATTGCGTTACCCACTAATTGGGTTATGGAGGACAGATAGATAGATAGATAGATAAATCGTTTATTTAGTGCACACAAAAAACAGCACAACATACAAAATGACGATTAAATTATTACTAATTAGCTATTAGGAAATAGCTGCAAGGTGCCAATATAAAAACAATTAAAAAAGGAAGAAAACAAGACATTGTGATGACACTATTGGCTATGACACACTTTAAAATTATGGAATGACAACGAACATAAAAAAGTGCGGTGTGCGTCTCAAGGTTGCACCAAATGGGAGTCCAGCTCAGCATGTGCCAGGCAAATACACCTGACGCTGATATTCTGCTGAATCCCTGCAGTGACATACGGACGTCGAGTAGATGACATAATATATATATACGAGTTATTGGTGTTGTGAAAAAGTGAAATGTGCGGAGTGAAATGTAAGTATACCCGCAATTTAAATATTGTATTCTACAGTAAAATTTTAGCATTTGGACATTTTCCTGTTAGAAGATTATTGTGTATTTGATTACTTTACTTTGATTACAGATAGGCACATACACACAGTCACATAGTCACTCAGTGTAAAAAAATACTGTTATTCAGTTGCATCCGCTTAGAACGGAAGCCAATCCCAACACAGTTGAAAAGAATAGGGATGATGAGATCAAAAACATAAAAAAACAATCGATTCTCGGGTCGGTCAAAGTGTTTTTGGGTTTTTCCATCTGGAATTGCTCAGAAGCAGCCCGGAGTTTGAATTTGTGCCCGGTTGATGGCAATAGGCTCGCCCCCTGTTACATGGGACTTAAACATAACTGACGAAATCTGCCTAACCCTTCTGGGAATACAGGCGAGATGTTATGTGTGTATGTAATACAAATTATTCATTGATATTTTAATGATTTAATAACTTTATACAAGGTATTATCGCCGAGATTCACAGTTGACCTTGAATGATAGTATGTATGGCTGATCGCTGCACGCTCTCTGCCCTCTATCTCAAAAACGTGAAGCATGAAAAAATGTTTGATACAAAATTTGCCGGAAATTTTATGTTCTAGAATTTTATAATAGAAGTTAACATGATTGGAGCTACAGAAACCTAGATCGCGAAACACTTTTGGGACCTTTGACCTTGAATAACTCACGACGCTGACACGAAATTTTTATGTGACTGAGAAAATGTTTCGAACGACAAAATTAAGGTGTATACGAGTTTCCAGCTTATTATCTCTCATTACAAGGTTTACCCTCTTTTGACGCTAATTTGACTGGCCTATGTGTCCCAGCTGTGAAAACATTATAGGCTGATTATACTATGCTTACGCTATATGTAATAATTACACGTTATTGTAATAAATTCTAAATGTATGTCTGTAATTCGTATGGTGTACAATAAAGGGTATTTCTATCTATCTATCTACACGTTCGCAAAGTAATGTCATATTATCCGGGTCATATTATAAACAATGTAAATGAATTATAATTATGAGGAATTATTTTCGGTAGTGCGCACCGAGTTCAATAATACTTTAAAAAAGAAAACTAAAACCATTTGCCCAATTTTTTTGTTCAGTGACTGGGCAACTAAGGGTATTAGGAAAAGCAGGGAAAAATTGTTTGAGCTGTATGGCCTTAAGCATTATATTAACTGAATCTTTTAATAAATACGTTGCTACTTACTCTAAAACTTTTAAAAATACTTGCAAGGTAACTAAAGCTTTGTACATTAGCAACAAGATCAAATCAGCCGATAATAAAATAAAGACGGTTTGGAAAATTATCAATGACGAAACAAACAGGAATAAAAGCATAATAATGATTTCACACTAGAAACTTCACGTGGTCTCATAAGCACTAACAAAGAATTTTCTTGCCCGTTCTTCTCCATAGGTACCTACTACGATTTGGAATGGGCGACTAGCTTCATATTTCTGACTGACCGACCCCTTGACAATTCAAAAGTGCCTGTAAATGGTTTATTTGAAATAAATGCTTTGAGTTTGAGTTTTGAGTTTAATAAATTATTTGATTTTGCTTTGATTTTAGATAGTATAAGGGCCGAAAAAGGCATACGTTTTTTTTGAATACGAAAATTGCACGACTCCTGTGGGATAGAGACCAGCGGAGCGTAGTCGCAGATAAAAGCTATTACAAATAAACTTACTAGTGCAGGTTTTCTGCTGAACCTGGTAATCTACTAGATCTGTTAGAAGACGCGCCAGCTGCTGCATCAGAGCATTCGCAATGGAACCTTGTTTGGATTCGTATCTTGAGTCTGAAAAACAAAAAGAATGAATGCGCTTAGCAGACCCGGTATAGATCGCTTGTATAGTTTATGTAACACTCGTATTCATTATCAGAATGTAGCCTGACAATATATTTTTGAAAAAATATAGATAGAATAACTTTTTATTGTACACAAAAGTAAAATTACTGGCTGGTAGATAAAAAAGGCGGATAAGCGGCAATTCGATCTTCAGTTGTGTTGTCGAGTGCTATTATAATTAGGTTTTTATTTACTTTCTCATAATTGAAATGAAAAGCTGAGTGTGTTTACCTCGGGTGAAAGACCTACATACTTAGGCACTCGAAAGGTCCCTTTCAGCCTTTGTATAACAATCTACTATTTTGGCGCAGCCGTGAGGCACACACTGTTATTGTAAAACATTTCACTTTTTAGAGTTCCGTACCCAAAGGGACGGAACAGCCTCCGTTGTCCCCCAGCCCATCCGTCTGTGTGTCAGCGGGCTGTGTCTCAGAACCGTAATAGGTACACATTTGGAATTTTCAAATTTTGGCGATTTTTGCTCGATCTTACCATGGTACGGACCTTTCGTGTGCGAGCCCGTCTCGCACTTGGCTGGTTTTCTTATACGTTATTTTTATTTCTTATCAGAGCAAGTATCTAATCTATTAGTGGGGTCAACGGCGTCACGCAGACTTGCAAGTATACTACCACTACCCGTGGGTTGCGGAAGGTGGTGCCACAGTATAAACACACTACCCGTGGGTTGCGGAAGGTGGTGCCACAGTATAAATATGAACATGGACATTACAGAAACTACGTAGTAAACGTTGGAAACGGCACACTTACACAGACGCGCTCATTGACGAGATTCTAAGCGATTGTCGCGGTGCTGTCAGTTGCGAGTGACGTATCGAAATGAGTGGTCGCCGCGATATTTTTGAAAATGGAGCGTTATTTCAAGAAATAGGCCCAGTTTCCACTGTTTTTATTTATATTGTGGTGGTGCCAAGTAGAAAGTTGTTAGCAGAAGCCTTTTTTAGTTGACTGTCCGTTGGCTAGTGGTTGCGAGCACTAATGCTGAGCATGTGGTCTTGGGTTTGATACCCGGGCTGAGCAAAGTGTTATTAGGTATTTCCATCCGGAATTTCTCAGTAGCAGCCCGGAGTCTGGGTTTGTGCCAGGTTGATGGCAATAGGCTCGCTCCCCGTTACATGGGACTTAAACATAACTGGCGAAATGTGGGTGTACTATAGGTACACCTCTGCCTAACTCTTCGAAGAATACGGGCGTGATGCTATGTTATTTTACCGCTTGTCTCCAGGTTTTCTTGCAAAAAGTCCGTGTTTCTCGTCTGCTGCACTGCATTAGCTGCTTTCTTGCATACCTCCCTCATGTTAACAGTCAGTGCTGCGAATAAAGACTTGTGGTCTACGTCGGGGTAATCTTCCTAGAAATATAATTTATTGTTTTTATATAATTTATTGCCGCGGTCAGTTCGTGGATCATATATTACTTATCGAAACCCTTCCGTGCCTCGGAAAGCACGTTAAGCCGTTGGTCCTGGCTGTCATTCGTAGATCTTTGACAGTCGTTACGGGTCGTCAGAAGCCCAAAAGTCTAACAGCCAGTCTTATCAAAGGATATCGGATATCCAGTAACTGGATTGTGGAGGTCAGATAAGCAGTCACTCCATGTAAAATACTGGTATTCAGCTGCATCTGATTAAACTGGAAGCTGACCCCAACATAGGGAAAAGCTTGGGAAAAGGTTAGGCAGATTGACAATGGTCAGCGCTGAATGGTCGAGAAATTTTTCATTAATAAAATAATTGATTATGAGCAAAATAACTTCTAAAATAGAGTTCAAAATAGTCTGCAAGAGATGATTTCCTATGGCGTGTGTTCGCGCATACTCGCGTGTATTTTCAAATTGACAAATAACGCTCTTACTTTTTAGTGTTTCATTCAACTTGTCATTCTTCAAACACAATAACAATCTCACCTCTATTTCATCTCTATCGTTTTTCTTTTTCCTACCAACTTGGTCATCATTTCTATCATATGTTTGTGGGTTTGCTACCAATCTGAAAAAAGAAACCTTTATTTTCAAAATATGTCTAAATTCTATATAACTTAAGCTCATCTGGACACGGTGCGTATTCTTAAGAGGTTCCTCTCTCTGTAGTTCTGACCGCCGGGAGCTTGGATCCTGTGTCCGGCACCGGTGGACTCCAATTTATTACTAAATGAGTAGCTTCTGCTCGCGTCTTTGTCCGCGAGCCTATAACCTTCTTCAAGAATTAAGATAACGAATGCAAAAAAAAAAACAATCCGATTGGTAGTTCCGGAGATTACCCCTACATACAAACTTACAAACAAACAAATTTTACCTCTTTATAATATTATTATTAGTATATTCATCATGGTTCATCATCATTATGTCCAGCAGTGGAGGTCTTTCGGCTGAAATGATGATGATTACAGCCGAAAAACGTCCACTGCTGGACATAGGCCTCCCCACCGGCACTTCGACCGATTCTGTGCTTCCCGCATCCAGTATTATATTATTATATTAGTCTTAGTATAGACTAAAGATATCCAACCAATGTTACCAAGAGCTATCGAGTTGCCCAGTTAGTAGATTTTGGGGGTCAGATAGTCAGTCTCTCCATATAAAATACTGGTACTCAACTGCATCGAGTTAGACTGGTAACCGACCCCAACATAGTCGGGGAAGGCTACGCAGATGATAACGGTGACAATGATGATTAATAATAATAAAAGCCTTTACCCTTGATTCTTATTATGTGCAATGGATCTCGAAACCCGTTTCTTGGTGTCCATGCTATCGGAATGAACACTACGCACGACATTTGAATGTGGGTTGATCTTCAAGTTCTTAGCAAACTTCCTTATTTTGTTTTGTACCCATCTTCCTGAAAGCGAGCTACTTTTATCATGTATCTCTTTTCAAACAATGATTGAATACGAATGGTCACACCAGTCACCTTAAATCGTCAGCTGTCATTCGTAGATCTGTAACGGTCGTTACGGGTAGTCAGAAGCCCCAAAATCTGACAAGCACTCTTACCAAAAGGTATCGTATTACCAGTAACTGGGTTATGGAGGTCAGATAGGCAGTCGCTCCATGTAAAATACTGGTATTCAGCTGCATCCGGTTAGATTGGAAGTCGAGCCTAATATACTTGAAATCGGAAGAGGCCTGGCAGATGGTGGTGACCAGCCATATTAAATATGTGCTTAAAGGTAAAAAGTAGCTGCCATTATAGGCAGCCAAAGATATTAGTTTTTTTTTTCAGATGACAATACATATGCGCTGCCTCTGGTACTGCAGATACCAGGTTGGCCGTCGTCTTGTTTGTCATCCAATATCATAAAGAAGAACCTACCTGATTTTTTTATAAAATCTTTTTCTTTCACAGAATGCTTGTCCCTTACAGCATCATCCAATTTATCCTTCATGTAATTATCCATTTTATCCGTTTGTATTCCATATTCGTCATCATAAATGTCATTCCAGAAGATCAAATTGCTATCGTCTGCATTTCTTTTAACAATTGATTTAGATTTGGGTTTAATGCCTTTTTTTGGCGTAGGAAATGTTTTTTTGGTCTGGCGCTTTTTTGTAGTGGTTACATTGCTTCTGAGGCCGATTAAAGGTATTGTTGAGGTGGTTCTGCTAAAAACTACAAACATTTTTGGGTAAAATTAGCCTGGCTGAGTTAAACAACAAGAACTTATGTTTATGGCATTAAAAGCATGGCTTAAAGTTTTAAATAAATAAATAAGAACAATGTGAACTTCTTTGGAGGAAGATACAAAATTATGCTATCCAAAAAATAACTGGAGACACAATTCCGACATAACTCCCCAAGAAGAGCCGTCTGACGAACCTAGGCCTTCCAAAAAAAACATGACTGTCCACTAAGTGCATAAAGGCTACGCTTGCCGAGGTTGATCCGTGGATGGGGGACCATCTTTACATACCGAGACTTCTCCGTGCCTCGGAAATTACGTTAAACCGTTGGTCCCGGCTATCAATCGTGAATCTTTGACAGTTGTTACGGGTCGTCAGAAGCCCGAAAGTCTGATAACCAGTCTTACCAAAGGTTATCGTATTACCCAGTAACTGGGTTGTGGAGGTCAGATAGGCAGCCGCTCCATGTAAAATACTGGTATTCAGCTGCATCCGATTAGACTGGGGGCCGACCCCAACAACGTTGGGAAAAGGCTAGGCAGATTGATTGAAATAAAAGTCAGCAAATACAGTCGCAGGAGTCAGCTGAGGTCCCACCATCACGCGTTCTACATTTTTATCTCCCAAGACTTTCCTGATAGGCAAAAATACTCATGTATTTTTGCCGATACCTAAAACTATAATTTTGAACTTTTTGTGAAAAATGGCCAATGTTTGAAGTGCCGTATATTTTTTTGACTTTCAGAGCTACGGTTCCGCCAAATTTCGTATGCTTTAAAAATAGTATTAGTAGGATACGAAACGTAAGATTTTATAAGTTATGAGCCAAAAACTGAAAGAAGTCCGAGAAGGTTTTCGAGCATCATGCAGTTAGCACAGGTCTTTCAAAGCTGCCAACTTGGTTTTACACTATTGATATCTATCCTAAAAACATCCCAAAAAATCAGTGTAATGCGTTTTTGCGATCTACGATGTTGTAAATGATTGGCCAAGTGGGCTGGCCATGTTTGTCGGCACATTTGGGGACTGATGACCGCAGGACCAGACATAAGTCCCAGAGTGGGGATGCGTATTGGCAAGCGTAGCATGGGATGGGACAACGACCTAAAAAGATGTTAAGGCAGAGAGTCGGCTAATTCCGCGCAATTCGGGAGAGACCTATATCCAGCAATGAACTGCTACAGGCAGTAGTTAATTAAATGTAAAGTCATAATCCTCAATCTAAGGAACAGGAGGAAAAATAAATTATAAAATGAAAGGCTAACATACCTACCATCACCTTTGTCGGCAGTTGAAGCAGTAGCTACTTTGGTAGCATTGGTACTGTTAACTACTTTATTCTCCTTAGTAACGTTGGTGACATTATCTTCAACAGAGAAAAGGACTCTGGATCTATGACCAATGTTCTCGATCATGTCCGAATCGTACATGGGGTAGGCAGCCGCGTCAGTGGTGCTAAAGTTAAACTCATTGGTAGTGTTGCTGTTAATCGTTAGTAGCATATCGGTAAGACCAGAGCTGAAAAGAAATTGGTCATGGCATCATTTCAGCTGAAAAATTTCCACTGCTGAATTTAAGCCGAAGAGAAACACCAGACCGGCTAATGTGGCGACGCTTGGGGACGCTGCCACATTGATCGGTCTTGTGTTTCTTGCTTCCAGCGGATTCCCGGTACGTTTACTAGGTCATCGGTCCATCTTATGGGAAGCCTACCCACAAGATATCGAATACCCAGATACCCACGGATATTAGGTTAGATATTTAATACCAATTCCACTAATTTGGCTTTGGAGACTTTATTTCCACCGATTGACTGACTGAATTCATATGATATAACTGATATTACTAGGTTCTTTTTATGATGTTGAAACAATGGGTGGGAGCAGCCGTGCGATTCGAGTAGCCTATGTCCAGCAATGGACGGTTAAAGGCTGATGATAATACTGTGATAAATGTATTTACTAGAGGCACCACGCCATTATGAGAGAGGCTAATTTGCCCACATACAGGCGTGGTATATGAGAGTTTGTTTGGAAATATTCGAAATAATCGTACCTATTTAGATTTTCAGCAAAATTACAATAGTTAAAAACACTTACCTAGGAATGTTTCTTAGTTTCTGTTCTTTCCCGTATTCAAGAGTTCTAAACCAATTAGAGATGACGGCGAAAAAATCACTGAGTGTCATATTATCGCCTATAGACACAGAACAGTTCGTACAATGATTAGTTTTTAAAGTAGGGTTTGGACTAACAAATCTATTGTTGTTTAATACTCTTAGAGTTACAGCAGGAGCAGCAGAAACAGAAGAGTTGTTGTCACTAGAACCATTAATAGGTATAACAATATTTATTACAGTAGCATCAGTTGTATGCTCAGATGAATTTTCAGGTACTATAAAATCGTTTTTTGTATATTCTTTAGTTTCGGTACCATCAGACCAAGTAGCGGTTACATTAATCTCCCTCTTGAGCCTTTTCACAATAGTTTCATTTTGAACATCCTGTTCAGAACCATGATCGGGATAAGAATCCTTATCTGAGACTTGTGGATCGACTGTTGAATTAAAATTGATTGTATTTTCAAATTGATTGTAAACGTTAGGGTAGTTAATGTTATCAGGCATCATCATGAGCTCTTCCTTGAAGTTCATTACTAAAGGAACGTCAAAAATCAGATTAAAATTTTGCACTCCAAATTCACGGTCTTTTACAGTTAAAATTATGTTTCCAAAGAAAATTTCTCCTGTGTCAATTTTGACTAAGCTTTTGTTGATTGTAACTTCAGAGTCTGGTACTTTGGCATCAACCTTTGAAATCTCAGTGTAATCCGTGATTGGTATACTCTCGTCGCTAACCATATTACGTGATTTACTGATAAACCTATTCGAATCATAAGAAGGACCTGGAGTGCTAAATATTTTAATATTCATCTGTTTAACCCCTTCTATGTAGTTCTTTAACGCTTTCTCATTCACCGAATCTAAGCTTTTATTCAAGTGAAGTTTCTGAACAAATATGTCAATATTGCTTCTATTGCGTTCTGTATTACCTGTACGATATCCAAAAGAATCTTTGTATTCACGAAAGTCACTAGAATTTTCGAAACCAGTCGATAGTAATCGTCTGTTTCCTCTAATAATAGAATTGAGTAATTGTCTTTCTCTTTCTAACTCTTCAAGACTCTTAAGATCTGTCGTGGCCTCTGTAACAAGTTCTTCTGATTTTGTACTATAAATTAGTCCCACTTTGGGGCATGTTGAAATAAGAGTAGAATGAATGTAATTTGGATAAACAGTTTTATATTTTCCAGTATGTATAATTTTAGGTTTTAACTTAAGGTGTTTTGACACGATTTTTATAATAGGATCCAAGTTAGTCACAATCTGATCGTCTCTGGCTTTCGTTGTGGGCATCATTTGGATTCTTATGCCTTCTGATGACTTGGGGTGTAATTCTGAACGTGCGAGTTTTAAATAATTACACTCGACTCCGGTTCGTGCTGGTGGCAATAATTATTATGAACGTTACAAAGGTATTTATACGGTTAAACTTTGGAAATACGATATTTTTTAAGCAAATTTCGATAATGTAGAGTGAAAGAAAAAAGAAAGAAAATAAATTTATTTGATTCTGGTTAAGGCACACAATATTCACACAAAAACAAAAAAAAACAGAAAAAAATAAAATAGTATTGTGTGCCTCACGGCTGCGCCTAATAGGGGCAGTTCAGCATAAATGCCAGACAACTAGTGCCTGACGCTGGTTTCAACTGAACCTTATGTTACGAGGCCGTCTTACGGATGTAAATCAGTTTTATAGTGTGTAAGTGTTTAATATTTAAATAAAAATAGACAGATGTGTAGCAAACAATATTAAACTCAATTAGATATTACGATGGGAAGAGACCAGGCGGAATGACCATAATGCCTTGGAAGGTAGGTAGGCCTTTGGTGTGGGATGCAACGTGTGTCGAAACCCTTGCGCCATCCCATCTTCCTAGCACGGCGGACTGTGCTGGGGCTGCTGCTGCAGGTGCGAAAAAACCTCAAACGGCGCAAATACTCCAATCTTATTGGGACTGATATGTTTGACCCGTTTGGGGTTGAAACACTAGGGCCATGGGGTCCGAGTGCCCACTTAGTTTTTCAAGACATCGCCAAGCGGCTGGTCGACTCTTCACGTGAACAGAGGGCTGGCCTATTCATTGGCCAAAGAATCAGCATTGCCATTCAACGTGGCAATGCTGCCAGCCTGTTGGGCACTTTTCCTGTTGACAGCGATGCGGACGAATTGTTTGATGCCCTATAATTATCCCCCCCCCCCTTTTATATACTTGTACATATTATTATTATTTTAAGTCTGTTAGTTTTTAAATCATTAGATATTTGTTTAAAAATAATTATTAGATAATTATATAGTGCTGTATAAAGAAATAAATAAAATGGTATGGTTGCACAAAAAACAATGGACGGTCGTCAATAAATAATAAATAACTACATCAAGGATTCATAGGAATAAAACATTCTAATTAATCATGTCTAGCTTTTGTTGCGCATCCATGAGGTACTGTCGCAAGCGTCTAAAAGCGTCTATAGTGTTAATTACCCTAATTGGTGGTGGCAGGTTATTGCATACTTTTGAAGCCGCATAACGAAAGCTTCCTCTAAAAGCGGCTGTACCCCGAGAATGAGTCGAGAGTTGTTTTGAGCATTGCCTTCTCCCGCAATCCCGTCTACTCGTAACCCAACTTAACTATCTAACGACTTTTTCTAATACTTTGGATAGACATGTTAATATACGGGGGAACGCTTTTCCTAAGCCCATCCTTTTGTTGCTCCTTGCAGGTCGCATCTTGGAAATCTTCTTAAATCCCCTCCCCAAACAACCGACTTCTACTTCTACAGTGAAGGCACTGTGCACGCGGTTAGGTTGTGGAATTCACTTCCGCCTAACATTAGGGACTGCCAAACTGTTTTTAAAAGAAGAGTGAAAGAACACTATCTTTCCACTTCGTCATAGTTGCATATTTTGTATTTATTATTATATTATATACCTACTAAATTATAATTATTAGTTGTATATATTTTAGTAATATTTATTTTAGAAGTATGTATGTAATTATATTCTCATATTAATAGTTAAATGTTTTTATTTTATGTATTTTGTTTCCTCTTCTACTCTTATCTCTTTAGAAATTAGCATCACCTTTGTACGTATTTTTCTGTTCCTTTTTATTGTCTCTTTATATGTGTGTACATAAATTGTTAAATAAATAAATACTTATAGGGCGTAGGTCTTTTAAAGTAGATGGATTTGAAGTTTTTGGAAAGGGCCTAGCGGAGGTAATTTTCTAAAGGTCGGGGGTCGTAGACGTGTCACTATCGAGCGGTTTATTATATCCGTGACAACATTTAACGTGTCTGGCAAAGTTATGTTAATTTTATCCAGGTTAATGTTGTCGTAACCTTCAACATTACTTTTAAGGTTAGAGATAATGCGAGAGATGTCGTTTTCTTCCACTGGAGTGATTGTAAAAAATTCTTCACCATGTCTATGATTCTCATAAAATTGCATAAGTGATAATTATGCTTGCCACGGGATTACCGGGAACAATTAAGAAGTTGTTATTAATTCGGTCAGGATCTGTAAAGTGCGATGGTAGGTCTTGTCTGGGCTTATAGGGCGATAAGGTGGATTTTAGATTTTTCCATAATAATTTAGGGCTTTTTATTTTATTATTTATGTTGTGCTTAAAATACGCAACCTTTTCACTGTACAATGAACTAATCACTAAGGGCCGGTTGTTTCAAACGGTTGGTTAACGTAACATACGTACGTCAAATAATAACGATTACGTAAGATGTTTAGCGTTCGTTAAATACAAAGCGTTGTTTCACTGCGTATAAAACCGATCGTCAAAGTTATTCGGGCTACCAGTAAAAAGCAGTACTTTTTCCCAATAAAAATGGTTGGGAGATTTTTATATTATGGCAACATTTCGTCGTTCACGTCAAATTTTCAAATGACAACCTCAGACAAAATAAAAAACCAAGACATAGCGCTGTCAACAGTGATATGAGGCCGGTTTTGTAAGCATGTGTGCACGTAGTGAGGTGTAGTTTGGTTGTAGATTGATTGTAAATGGTAGTAATGTTTGCGTGTGAGCGTGTATGCACAGAGCGGAGGTGTAGTTTCGGCATGTTTCACTGTATTGTTCACAGCGCTGTCTTATTTTTTTAAATTCGTCTGAGGTGATAACTAACTAATTTGGATATGAGTACAATCAATTGCACCCAATAATTTCGGAAATCTAAATATTTTATAAAAGTCAGTTGCAACAACCAATCTCTCCTCATCGTTAGCTGTCAATAAAAGTAATTGTAATTGTAAATGTAAACGTAATTTAGCAATAGCCCTACTTGTCACTCGATTAATACGATATCGTTGATTTATGTAAGCCTGACATGTCACCAACACATCTCATGAAAGATCTTGATGCATAGTATTGCAGAGTTGCAAGTACCTGGTCTATGGGTTTTACTGCCAAATAAAAAAAATGTGAACGAATTTTAGAATCAAATTATGTATTAGGTATATACCTAAGTACCTACATGGTAAATGAATTCACACTTAATTCCTGTAGCAAATTTTATTTCATCTTCGTTTTGACGTGTTAACAATAGAGGTACTTCTTTCGAAACACGGTATCTTGCAATAAATGCCTGCTTGTCCCATAGGTTTAGGTTATTAATGCGAGTTTTAAATACTTTTATCTTTCTTTCACTATTTGTTTCATCATCAGAAAAACTATCGTCGAACAAAGACGAATACAACAAAAGAGCGTCCATAATGTCCAGATGTTTGAGAGTAAAATGACGTTAACCAGTGGGTCTGTCACCGGTTACTGTAATCGTTATTTTTTAACGGACGTTAAGGCCATAATTTTGTGAAACAACGCTTTTTTTGGTTTGACGATAGTTTGCGCCATTTTTGACGTATACGCGTGCGTTAAGTGAACGTGAAACAACCCGCCCTAAGTGTTTTTGCTCTTTGTAATATACTTTTTTTGAATCGGCTTTTGTTTTCCTATATTTATCTACCACGTAAACGCATCATAACTTTGATTGTATCTGTAATCCACGGATACGACTTTTCCTTTACAGTACACGTCTTGATTGGTACGTGAACATCAAACAGGGAAATTATATGGGAGCTAAAGACATGCACCATATCATTAACGTTTGCAAGCGACGAAATAGTTCCAAGACTTAGAACTCAAATTCAAACTCAAGGCATTTATTTCAATTAAACCATTTACAGGCACTTTTGAACAGAAAGTTACAAGAACAGAAGAAGAGTTAGTCAGAAAGTTGAAGCTAGTTGCCCATTCCAAAACGTAGATCTCTATGGAGAAGAACGGGCAAGGAACTCTAAGGACACTATTTTAAATATAGATAATTATTACAAAATCCTGGGTACAATATTCTTGTTGCTTCTATATGTGAGAAAAATGTAAAATAATAATCAAAAACGATTAAAAATATAAGATTAAACATAAGCAATGGCAGATAAGAGATGACACAGTCTCAACCGACGGCGCCCGTTCACGAACATGACGCGTGGATCAGCACCATTCAGCTCAACTATTTTGTAGGGACCAAATACGTTGAGGTGGGCTTCCAGTGCAACCTGATGCAGGTGAATACAGTATTTTACATGGAGCAACTGCTATGGAGACGAACAGGCAAGAAACTCACTTTTAAATATAGAAATTCCAAAATCCACAAGAGTAATGTACCCACATTACTCTTGTTGCTTCTATATGTGAGCCAATGTGAAAAAAAAAACGTTTAAAAATAAGCCCTGGCAGATAAGAGATGACCAGTCTCAAATGACGGCGCCCGTTCACGAACATGACGCGTGGATCAGCACCATCCAGCTCAACCATTTTGAAGGGAACCGAATGATCCAACACAATTGCCATCATCAGTGAGACATTTTAGTGAGCATGACATACTCTCAACTGGTACTCACATTTACAAAAATTGAAAAAAAAATGTTTCTAAATTAAATAAAACTATAGTTTCCAATATATTTGTGAGATTAAAAGAATTTTACTGCCAATAAGAAAGTAAATCATTATTATCTATTGGAGTATTCAATAATTAAAATTGGTTAAATAAAAAAAAAAAAAAAACATTAATTTCGTAAAGTCAGAAAAATAAAATTGGGGAAACAACTCTTCCAAAAAGTGTTTTTTATCTAGTGATCCCAAGTGGCTGTGGAGCAGGACCAGCACTAAGCCAAGCATTTTTATCTACGATATAATCATGCAACTTACACATGATAAGTCTAAATTACAAGCTTTCCGGGCATACATTTTTAAGAGGCCAAGTATGGTTTGAACCTGTCCCGCTTAATGTGAAATTCACGGAGCGCGCCCCTCCTTGTCCGGTCGCAGTCAAGTCTCTTTTAGGGCCATGACGTCAAAACAATGCCTGTCGAGTGCACCAATCAAGTTAGTTATCATGACCTGCTTATTGTGTAAGCCCGCATTAAGAAAACCAACTTTAAGGAACTTTTCCTTTTTTTGGGAACGGTTGTAAAATGAAGTAGTAGTTTTGTAATAAATACGTGTAGTGTTATAAAACTGGTTTACGTATAGTTTACTGAGGTGCGCCGCGAGACACACACCTACGAACACAAAAGATATCACATAGTAGAAACACAAACTTAATACTTGTGAAATGCTAGCATTTCACAAGTATTAAGTTTGTGTTTCTCTAACAATAAATAAACTTACTTTAAATAACAGCGTGACAGTACAAGAACAAACAAAGACAAACGAAAAGGTAATTTTAAAAAGCGCTATTTCCGCCGTTACCCGGTGCCGGTCCGAAAATGCGCTGCAAGTCAACCTCACTGCGGATGTGGCAAGTGGCGTCTTCGAATTTGTACCGGACGATAATACGGCCTCTTGGCAATTAAGCCAATGGCTGATACGACTATCGGCACAATGATAGCTGAGTGTACATCCGCACGTCGGCTTCTAGGAAATATTCCCTGAGAATGCGCGATTCTGGAGGGTCTTAGCGTTTAAAAAGCCTCGACCTCCACACTTTCGCGGGATACAGTCTCAACACCGATTACCGTGGGTGATGCATTCGATAAGCAGTTAGCAGCGTGCGGAACCTCCTATCCAAGGCGTCAAGTTCGGTCTGAGTCCATTTGCGTATGCCGAAAGAGTACATCAAAATCGGCATGACCGAACCGTTAAAGGCCTTGTTTCCGCCTGATAGTTAGTTAGTAGTAGATAGTTCGCCCTTCCAAATGATAGAAATCTAGGACCCAACATCGTCTTAGATAAAGAGTTGCTTGAAACTGTAAACTCGGCAGTTTTTCTGGGCATAACAGTAGATGCCAAACTTCAGTGGGGCCAACATATATCGAGCCTAGCGGGAAGGCTCAGTTCGGCCGCCTACGCCGTCAGGAAAGTAAGACAATACACTGACGTTGATACAGCTTGGTTAGTCTATATTAGTTATTTTCATAGCGTTATGTCCTACGGTATTCTGCTGTGGGGCAAAGCTGCTGATATTCAAAATATATTTGTACTTCAAAAACGAGCTGTTCGAGCAATTTACCAGCTAGGTGCCAGAGTTTCTCTGAGAGATCTTTTCAAAGATATGGTATCCTCACAGTGGCATCACAATTCATTTTCGCCAACATATTATATATTAGGCATAATATACACTTATATACTAAAAACAGTGATATTCACAATGTTAACACTAGAAATAAGGACAAACTACGTACTCCCTTTCACCGGCTTCATAAGGTTCATAACTCATTTGTTGGGCTTGGTATAACCTTTTATAACAAGCTACCTTCTTCTTTGCTATATTTGCCTTTTAATGCGTTCAAAACTAAAGTAAAATCCAACCTCTGTTCAAAGGCATACTATGTATTCTATCAACGACTACTTAAATGATAGGAATAGTTGGTCGCTGTGATTAACTCAAGACAATGTTTAAATGTTCTTTCTCCAGAATTAGCTTACTTACTGACAGGTTACATGAGTTTATATAATTGTTTATAATTTTACTTTATAAGTCAATTTATTTTATTTTAATTTATTGTTGACATAATCTCCTCATTACAATGTCTTTTTTTATGAGTTGTATTGCAATATGTGGGTTAGCTAGCGACCTCGATATTTTTTTAATTTACCTCGATGGTCCTAGTTTATCAATTATAACTTCTAGTTACAGCTATTTGTAAGCGGGCACGCCCTTTATGCCTGGAGGCTTTTATTTAGATATTGTTTTCGTTAAGTTATTTTTATTTCTGCTTGAGTATAGTTCTCGATGTTTTTGGTTGGTATATTGGCGTGTGCTAGCTGTCATATGGCTATTAATTCTATAATTTAAATTATGTTTTGTGTTCGTAATGTAAATATCATTTTGCATACTATTTTATAGATTCATTTTTTTCTAACTGAACAGACAGCTGTGCTGCTGGGGAGTTTGTTGCGCCACTTCTTCTTCCCAGCTAAAGCACTAGGAAGTGGTGAAGGGTGGGCGTTTTGGGGGCCTGTCTTATGTAATTTTGACGTTCAAAAAGTGCAGATTCTCAGCCTAGTTTGAATAAATTATTCTTGAATTTTGAATAGAAAACTATTAAATACTTTATTCAGGCGGCCAAAGAAGCGGTCCTTTAACGATTGATTCATGTCAGTAACATTGATGCCCAACGCTTCCGACAAACCCAAATACTTATAAGTTTCGGATGCGGAGAGGGCTCTAAGGTTTATGGAATCCGAGAGTTGGGTTCCCACGGATCCCACAATTTCCCCTGGCTTTACATGCATGACCGCACATTTGTCCACACCAAATTCCATCCTGATGGCGCTACTAAAAGTTTCAGTTACTTTCAGTAGCTCCATCAGTTGCAAATTGTTGGGAGCAAAGAGATTTAGGTCATCCATGTAGAGGAGGTGAGAAGCTCTGAATCCTCCAGCAGTGTGCTAAGAGGATTCAGGGCTAAGCAGAACCAAAGCGGACTCAAACTATCGCCCTGAAATATGCCTCGCTCGATCTTTATCGGCTCGCTATTCCTCTGGATATTTCAACATCCTGGATAGTGAAGGACCGTCCTCCATTGCCCCATACACGACATCAAGAAGGTGCGCAGAGTTGCATCTACTTTAAACAGCTCCAACACCCTCATGAGCCATGAATGTGGCACCGAATCATAGGCCTTCTTAATCTATCCAGCATGTCGATAGATCTTATCGGGGACGGCGAACCTGTTAGCTAATGGCCATGTCAATGAGGGGAAGCTCCTTAGTACCGCGGGACCCGCTCCTACATCCATTTTGAGAGGCAGACATGATGGAATTGGTGTCTATATGTTTGTTAATTTTAGCTCTCAAAATGGATGTAAGGACTTTATAGACCTTTGGTAAACACGTGATTGGCCTATAATTTTTGGGGTCCGCGGTGCTACCAGATTTATGGAGCAGGTGGGTAATTCCGTTAGGAACTGGAGTAGCGACCCAGACTCCAAAGCAGTCTGGTACTGAGCCGCCGAGCGAGTGTGCGACCTTATGAACCATTTGATCCAGAAATCGTGCAGCCCGTCCGGCCCTGGAGACTTCCAGTTGGGCAACGGACGAACTACACGAGCTACATCGTGGGAGCAAATGGTAATAGCCCCCATTTCTGCCAAACTGGTACGGCTGGTTTTGGTCGTGTAGCTCTAGAGTCATTTGCAAATTTGACTTGAACTACACGACATACCGCTACAGCCGCGCAGTACAGAATCCAATGAGTATCGGTGAGGTTTTCGCAAATAGTTTGATAACTGCGAATCCAGAACCGCTACCAGCGCTCTATTTTTGTTATGCATGGGCAAACGAGGTAAGCGTGGTCTAAATTCGGGCGACATGAACCGATATTCCCGAATCGCACCCTCCAAAGCACTCCTTAATGGCTCATTGCATTGGGTACTTACGTTTGTAGCCCTGTCAATCCCCTCGTCAGCTTGACTTGTGACCTGTGGTGATACTACTCGTATAACACTCTGCGACGGGGGAGCGATGACATGGCTACTCCGCATTTCACTTTGTAGGCGATCAGATACAGTGTAATCCAACATATGATTACGCTGGATGACCCGCAACTGATCTGATAGTCGTTGTGCCGAAACGTTGATAGCTGGCTCAAGCACCTGAAAAAGAGAGAGCATCCGAACACATCCGGTACGCGGTCAGGTTATTTCCCCCCTCTGTAGTCCCATAGTATGAGCGCATGACGTTCTCGTTGATGGATTGTGTCCATCACACTTCCACCGGGAGCTGGGACCCTATCAGAGGCCGGTGGGCCTCGAGGTCCTAAGCCGTCCGGCGTCCAGCGTCCTCCCCGTCGACGAGCAGGTGGTGGCGTCGTGGGCGGAGAGAAATACTCGTCGCTCACGCTCGACACAACTGCCGCGGTTGGTGTCGTCCCAGTGCTCACAGTGGGGCTGGGTACCGGCGGCGGCTAGGCGGAGCTGAGCGACGAGTCCGAAGGTAGCAGGCATGCTCGACGTGTGGCCGACCTTGTCAACATGTCTTCGTTTTTCTATTTTTTTCTGTTGTGTTCAGTTCTTTTATCGGAGGTGACATCTGTCATGTCACCTCCAATCCAATTCGGTAGTTTTTATTGAAATTCTATTACATTTTGGTTTATTTTTTATTCTCTTTATTGAATTGTTGGTGGTGTTTTAGTTTGGTTTGAATTTAACAGTCTTGTAAGAACTATGGAAAGACTATGGCCCCTGCCTGACCAATATTTTATATGAAATACACAGGTAAAATGGCAGGGAGTGACTTGACGCACTCAATAATAGGCCCCCGAAAACGGTCGCTAGAATAAAGTGTCGTAGCGACAAGGAGGCAACATGTCCTCCCTAAATAACACAATTTACAGGTGAATTATAATAATGTACGTTATCTACCAATTTAAGCTTAATTTTGTGCAAATCACATTCTACTACAATTGGGGTCGGACCAACACACGTCATACAATACTCTTACGGTAACGACTGCTCGCTGCGCCGACTCCGTGACGATGCAGTGGTCCAACCATCTATTAGAGCCATGTGATTCACTAGTAAAAGTGTACGTATTACTGTCACACATATTCACATCTACACAGGACCAGCTTTGATTTGAGCAAAAGTTTATCATTTCATTATACGAGTAGAATAACTCCTTTGGTTGTGCATTAAAGTCTCCTATGACGTAAAAAGCCTCAACTCCCTTATTCTCTTCCATCTCTATTATTGAGCGAATAGTACTTAGACAGGCTGTAAATTCTGGAAGATTGTCGCTCGTATTCGTAGGCATATAGATACTGAAATAGATCTATTATTCACAGTTATGTTGATCGCGCATACCCGCACAGTATCACACTCTATTGGCAACACTGACTCGAACGCACTTTTACGCCACAATAAAGCCACGCCACCGTACGGTCTCCCGCTCAGTAGGCCCGCGCCGCTGTCCACAGCCGATGTCCCTGTGCACCCGAAGTTGTCATCTATCGCGCCGAGTAGCGGTAACTCGTGCGGCAGCAACCACGTCTCTTGAAGGGCCACCACGTCCGCCAACTCACATAACGCTCTGACTCTTTCCATTGACCTCTTGAGTGATTTACAGTTGAAACTGACTATATTACTAAGATTGTTCATTGTTTCTATTTAAATTGTCTTCTCCTTTATTGTGTCGTCTCACAGGGAGATGCACAAAACGCCTGAACGATACTCCAGATGGCCATAACTTATCCAGTTTATGTTTGTGTATGTTACAAAGAGTTCGTATGCATTATAGTCTTTTTCAATGTAATTTTCACCAGTATGACTCGTTCTTGAGTCTTCTCGTACACGTAGTTGACAATATCCTGTTTTGACACCTCCGTATGTACATTTGATGTAAACAATGGCACTAAATATTTTTATAAAATCAAAAAAAAAAAAAACATTTAAAAATATTTCGTAGAAGTAGCGGTTTTCTTAGTCCAAGTGCTGCGACTGACACGTTCGTTTACCTATACAAAGCAACCAGAGCAATGTGGAAACACTACATAATCTACACTCTCTTGCCCTTATGATATTTGGTGTTGGAACAGCTTGTCTTCAGCCATATTTTCCTATTAGTCGTCATCTCGGTAGTTACCCCCTTTCTAGCCATATCATCTTTTACACAGTACATCCATAAAGAAAGAAAACGTTTATTTGGACACTGGTGCCGATTCTCTTGTAAACTGAACTAAACTAACTAAACTATCACTAAAATTCCTTACTTTTTACTATGAGAATCTTAACGCTATTCTGCAATAAAAAGTCTCTAAACTTAAAAATTATTTTGACACAACTAAATCGAATTTGACAATCGCGACTCCACGTGGTACACACTTGTTTGCCCTACACCGTGAATTTTTTTAGAGCCGGAGGTGCGCAGAGGGGGCAGCCTCGACGTATTTTATATGGAATTTTTCACGTTTTGCATAGAAAATAAAAATAAAAATTACCTACGTGTTGATAATTAGGGGTATAGGGGGTGCAAAGGGGGTCGAAATTTTCATTATTTTTGCGATAGGACACACCATTTTCGAGTTATAAGCAAAAGAAAAGAAAAAAATATATTTACAGTACCGTTTTTGAATCTGAAGCCGAGGTGTTCGTGTGAATTTTAGTTCATGACAACTAATATTATTCCACACCATATTTTATCGCGATTAAAAATGGTAAGATTTAGATAGAAAATTAAAATTTTAGGTGAAAAACGTCAAATTCAGAATAGCAAAATTGTCATTTTCACTAAATTAAAATCTCAGAGCCATCTTAGTGCTGTCAAACTAAAATATAGTTAAGTTGTGTCACTTTAGTCTATTTCAGAATGGGAATTCATCGTTTGACAGGAATAAACTAAATTTTAGTGATTTTTAGTCTAGTTTAGAGGCATTTGTGACAAGAGAATCGGCACCAATGTTCGTGAAACACAAAATAGAAACAAAGTTAAAAAGCGAAAATATACTTTTGACAATAATGTATTTCATCGTTTCTTTGGACTTCCCTTACTCGTATAATAGCCATCGACATTCATACTCAAAACTCAACAATACATTCTACTTAAAAAAAATAAACGAACCAGGCGTAGTTACTTCAAGCTCACTTATGAATGCATCTTGTTTTCCCCTTTCACCAGCGTTACTTGCCATGACTCTTGAGATTATACCTTTACCGAAAAAAAACATATTTTAATTCTGCATGTAAATAACAGGTGTAAAATGAAGCCGGAAGTCACTTATACTCCCCATCATTGCGATCACTTTCTTGTACTGGACCATATTTTCGAGCCTTTCGGTACGGCGATATTGAAAGTCAATATGCTCCAATATTTTTTTTTCTTCACTTTCAGTACCCCTACAACTCCTGTACCGTTGCATGCAATAACCACAATGTGATGTGGGCGTTAAATTGCGGGCTACGGCTGCCCGCAATGTAACGTACACAAAACATTGTTTTCACGAAGTCGTTTCCCAGCAATCATTTTTGCTCAATGTTACTAGGTACCTACTTAGATTGATGTACGGAATGCGTACTCGTAGATAACGGCTATGTGACACCCTGTATACAAGATTTCATTGAAATATTATGACCACGCAATAGAAGTGAAAACTTAGAACTGAAGCCGCGATTCAGCGTTACCGACCGTCTGAGTAAATATGTGCAATATTCAAAAATCTTACAGAAATGTATTTACACATCAAAAAAGAACGCAAATATTAAGTTTATTATAAGTATATGGAGGTAATAAGGGATGAAATCATGAACAATAACTTCAAGGAAAATACATAAAATATGCAAATTGATAACACAGTAGTCAAGGATCCTATAGAAATAGCTGTCTTCAATAACCACTACATTAATATGGCGCATACTTCTAGTACGGATATAAAAACAAGCAGGAAAAAATCAGCAGCTCACTCGATGTTCCTCAAACCTGTGTCTGAAAATGAAGTTATAGCGGAGATATTATCATTAAAAAACTCAAACTCTGAAGGATACGGTGAAATCAATACGAAAATTAAAAGCATGCACCATTGAGATAAGTGCAAATTTATCTTTCTCACTTGGTACTTTTCCTGAAGCATTAAAAGTATCAATTGTTAAACCAATTTTTTTTAAAGTAGACAAATTTGATGTTAATAACTATCGCCCAATAACATTAATACCTATTTTGTCGAAGGTATTTGAAAAGTGCATGCACGAGGACCTTCAACCAGTGCGTCCTGCCCGTCATTACAAACGATTGATCGAATTTTGTAATAAATTTAATATAAAAAAAATCTAAGCAACATGTACGGTTTTGAACTTTTTAACGATTCTTACTATTGTAATATATTTATATTTCTTTTATAAATAATAACTAAGCATTTTTTGATGCATTGGTGACAGAAGCAAAAAAATCGTTCATTGAATTGTTCATTTAATTACAATAATTAACAATTTGTGTACCGTAACCTACGAAGTAGGTAGTAACGACTTTTTTTAAATTATTTGGTATTTCACTGTAAAGTGTGACCTTTGTTATTTAAAATTTTTCGGCAATGATTTTTCATTGAATTTATAAGATTGTTTATCTGATCCTGCGGCAATCGCTCCCAATGGAGTTTTAACAAGTCTTTCAGTTGTTGCGCTGTTGAAACTCTGTCCAAGTTCTCTAGAACACGTCTGTTGAACATGTCCCATGCGTGCTCCATCGTATTGAGGTCTGGCGATTGTGCAGGCCACGGCAATAACCGGATGTTTTCCATTGCCAAGTACTCTCTGGTCCTCCGATCTGTGTGCGAACGCGCATTGTCATGCATCAGCGTAAAATCTGAGCCAAGACTTTGTCCAAATGGGTGAACATAAGGCCCGAGGACATCTTCAACGTAATTTTCAGCGTTCATATTGCCATCTACAAAAACGAGCTCAGTTCGTCTGTTCTTTATAATACCCGCCCATACCACCACTGTGTGATACAGCCACTGTAAGGGTGCACTTCCTGGACGCATCTCAGCCGTTCAGCATTTCGGGGATGATGATACACTCTTACCGTTCTTGTATCAGGCCAAAATCCAAACCGGGATTCATCGCAAAATTAAATTTTATCCCATTGCTCCTGGGTCTTTGTCAAGTGTTCCCTACACCATTCGTTTCGACGGGCGCGATACCCATGGTGTATACGTGGGCACCTAATTGGGCGTCGTGGTCGTAGGCCGTATTCATGCAACCTATTTCTCACGATTTGGTGGCTTACAACAACACCGCTTGAGAATTGTAGCTTTAAACCTATCTCCCTGGCGGTTAACATTGGCTGACGTCTTGCAGTCAATTGTATGTATCGGTCCTGTCGAGCAGTTGTACTCCTTCCACGTCCTGGGTGCTGCTCAACAGGATCCCCTATATTAACGTAACGCTGCCAAAGACGACAAATCACGCTCTTATTGACACCAAAATGCCGAGATACCTGGGACTGATTTCTTCCCGCTTGTAGCATTCCTACAGCTCTCTAGATTTCACCAGCAGTCAAAATATGGCGTCGCTCCATTACATAAAAATTGACTCGCCACTAAATTTTTTCAAAAACTGTACTGTAATTTTATCAAGCAATGAAAACACAGCTTTTATTTTAATGAAAACAAAACAACGAAAAGTTTCTATTTTTAAAATCAGCCAGTTTATGGTTCCGAGAACAAACAGATTGTATACCAATCTACTCTAGCTAAAAAAAAAAAATATCAATTAATAAAACATGCAGTTTCTGTAAATGTTACGTGTTGCTTAGACTTTTTTGATGTGTGTAATTAAGAAATAACATTTCGGGTTAAAAAAAACAAATCCACAACACTAGCTATCTTCACTATTATAATATTAACGAATATTAATCAAAACCGTCTTACAACAGGTTTATTCTTTGATTTATCTAAAGCCTTAGACGTAGTGCCCCACGACCTGTTACTACAGAAACAAGTGGCAATTGGAATTAGAGGCATAGTACTTCAATGGATATCGACATACCTAAATAATAACAGACGACAACGGGTTAACATTACCAAAGTGGATAGAAATAGTGACATGATACCACATTCATCCAAACTCAAGTACAACAGATATGGCGTCCCACAAGGAAGTGTATTAGGCCCGATTTTATTCCTTTTGTACATAAATTCCATAATTAATATAACCAACTATAAAAATATATTATTTGCTGATGATATTTCTATTATTGTAACAA
The DNA here is from genome assembly GCA_949128155.2 of Xanthia icteritia. Taxonomy (NCBI): domain Eukaryota; kingdom Metazoa; phylum Arthropoda; class Insecta; order Lepidoptera; family Noctuidae; genus Xanthia; species Xanthia icteritia. The sequence continues at coordinate 12,816,530 of OX421958.2, read as the reverse complement.
CTGATAAGAAAAATAACATGATTGACGATCATGAGACTGATATTAATAAAATTATTGAAAGTCTAATTGAATATCTAAATATAAATAATTTATCAATAATTCTTAAAAAATCATTTAATTTAATAAATAAAGTAATGCTAAATACAATGTTAAAATGAATATACATAATATGATTAAGTAACGCAAACAAATTTTTTGGGCGTAACTTTAGATCAAGACATAAACTGGAAAGCACATATTGATACCAAACGAATAAATAAGTTCGTATATGCACTTAAAAAGTTAGATAAAAAAACGTTAAAACGGCAATAACGTCCTACCATGTATACGTTGAATCGATGCTCCGCTATAGCTTGATAATGTGGGGTAATAGCACAGATCAAAATAGGGAATTTATCGCACAAAAAAAATGCATCAGAGCAATACACGGGCTTCGACCTGACGAATCCTGTAGGCCGATATTTAAAAAGCTCGGCTTGGTGCCGCTAACGTCTCTTTACATAATTATATGAAACATGTATGTTTGTGAAGAAGCACTAGCTAAATAAAAGAAAAGTTGTATATCTATATAATAAGATACCAAGTAATCTCAAGATATTAAAATATGAGATTATTCAAAAATAAATCGCATGAATGATTGTGTAGTCTTAGTTTTTATAGCGTCAAGGACAAGGAGAAAATAAATTTTAACAATGCTTGTGAAAATTTGTACGCTTATAAACTGTTAAGCAAAAACATGTATTGTAAATTTTTGTACTGTACCATGTTTTGAAGCAAATAAAAATTTCTATTCTATTCTGAAGCCGAGTATACCCAATTCAGGGTCACCGACCGAGTTTGAAGGTTCAGCTTCATTCTCTGTTCAAAAAGCGCAAAGTGCGCTTAAAGAAGTTTTCACTTAAAATATCAGCGGTTCCATACATTTTGTCAAGTTACGCGAACATAGATGTATGGAGCAGCCAGTTTTGTTTTGCGTAAATTTCCATTGGTCCCATTGTGCCGGAATGTGACGGAATGCAATGAATCACTGTGATGGAATGATGGCAGCGAGGTTTGACTTCACAGTGTCAAAAAACGCTCTCTAGAAAACCACACCAACTTTAACAAATAACGTTTCAGTGACGTCATTCACCCGTAAACTTTCGCAGTTTACGGGTGAATGACGTCACTGAAACGCTATGTGGTGGCCACCGCTCTTCTAGGAAACCGTAGATTAAGCGCCTGGCCTGAAAAAAGTAATTAGCTAGAAAAGCAACAAGATTACCTCTTTTAAGCCTCCCAAGTATTCCACCTTTATTATTTTCATCTGCCATAAATTTAATCTTATGATGATTAGCAGTATCTGCTGTTGGAGAGTCCTTTTCATTCCTGGATTCTTTCTTTCCATCCAACACTCCATAGTCACTGTAGGCTTGGGCCTGTTGAACCAGTCTGTTATATTTATTTGATATATAATCTTCCACGTATTCTATGTCGGATAGGTCCCTGCCTTTTCTATGGGCATCTAAAATTTCTTCGATTTCGTGTGTTGGATTTGGGTCCTCCGCCTGTGTGTTAAAAAAATAATCAGTCTGCCTATTCTTATTACAACAATGATAGGGTTAGCTGAAGTTTTTTATATACATATTTACTAGCTGTTGTCCTAACCCAGGTCATGTTCTACTATGTGTCAAATTTCATCCAAATCCATTCAGCCGTTTTAGCGTGAAAGTGTAACAAACAAACCAACTCACTTTCGCATTTATAATTTACTAACTGTGCCCCACAGTTTCACCCGCGTAAGTTTTGATTCCGTGAGAATATCAGAATAAAAAGTATTTTATGTCAAAATTCAGGTCATGGTCTACCCAAGTGCCAAATTTCATCCAAATCCGTTTAGCCGTTTTATCGTGAAAGCGTAACAAACAAACAAATAAACTCACTTTTGCATTTATAATATTAGTTAGGATTTATGTATTTATTTATATGTCGGAAATACGTCAGTGATTCGACTAATCCGGACACCAGCGTCGCCTGGCGGCGACAGAGTCTACAATATAGGGCTCGGACAGGGCGGAGCTAAGCAGGATTCATCGGCGGCGATCAAGCAGTAAACACACTTAGAAACTGTCGCATATTCCGAATGGTTTTATCGTGTACCTACGCATTATCCATCACTACCCACAGTACGCCCGCAGTAGTTAAAATATACCTGATAATAACGAAAGAGACACATACCTTCCTCCGTCATATACATATATACTTTCTTATATTATGCCGTCTGTAGATGAAAGAGCTCCGGTATGTACGATATATATACTGATATGACGAAAGAGTTTGACTACGTGAATTATGAGATTTTGCTAAACAAACTATATGGCTATGGAATCAGAGGTAATATTTTAGAACTTACGGAGATAACAGATCCCAGTGCACAGAAATATCACAATTATGCCAAAAAAGCAATTTAGTAACTATTTAAACATCTCAATCAAGAGCTACAAAATACGGGGTGCCTCAAGGTAGCATGCTAGGGCCGTTACTTTTTTTTTAAATATATTAATGATCACCCAATACTCATTTTTCAAAATATGGTTATTTTTGCCAATGACAGTACAGCTGTTGTAAAGTGTAATAACCCTGTCTATTACGAGAATGATATAAATGATTGTCTCAATAAAATAATTAACTGGCTTAATAGCAATAATAATAACCTAGTGATTAATTTAAACAAAACAAAAGGAATGCACTTTCATCAAAGGTGTGAAAAACCTATAGTTCATGTTACTTATGATAATGCCAAATAGAAGATACAAACAATGTGACAGTTTTTAATTCAATTAAATTTCAATAAATTGAATCAGTAACAATAAACAGATATTTATACAGTGTGTCTGGTCACCGGTGTCCGACCCGTTAAGGCGAAGCAATATAACCAATTTTATCGACTAATCAGTAACCATAATAAGGCATTTTGCCCCTACTGTTTTGAAATGGCGGCCATTTAATTTTTTTTTTTTACTTAGCACTGATGGGTTCATTTATCTAGCAATGTCTACCGATGTAGAGATCCTACAGGCATAAAAGTGTTCGACAGCTACAAAAGTAGGCAATAAGTTGACACTAAAAGGTTTATAAAAAACTACCATTAAAACCTTATAAAAATATTTAAAACGTAATAAGTGGGTTTTTTTTTTACTTTTCTATTGTTTTCAAAAAAAATTGACTGTAATTTTTTATTTTTTTTTTGATGCACTAAGATATTGCCTAAAAACTGATATCAAGACCTTGTAAGTCAAATAGTTTAAGAGTGGTGAGTGACTATTTGAATTTGACCCTTTTGTTACACGTAGAAGGAAAATAACAATTTAATGGCGTTTAATTTAAAATAAACTTAAATTTAAAATGAACGAATGAATTTTTGAATGAATATCGATTGGTCGATAAAATTGATCATATTGCTTCGCCTGAGAATGAGATCCTGGGTTCGATTCCCAGGTCGGGCAAAGCGGTATTGGGATGTTCCATCTGGAATTTCTCAGTAGTAGCCCGGAGTCTGGATTTAGGCCCGGTTGATGGCAATACGCTCGGCCTCTTTTATTACTTGGGACTAAAAAATAACTGGCAAATTGTGGGTGTACACCTGCCTAACCCTACAGAATACAGGCGTGATGTCATCTAGTATCATTCTTGACGATCAAGTATCGATTTCCTGGGAATTGGTGTCAAACTTTAATTTTTAATATTATAAATGCGAAAATAAGTTTATTTGTTTTTTTTTTTTTTGTTCGTTTGTTACGCTTTCACGACTTAACGGCTGAACAGATTTCAAAGAAACTTGGCTGACAGGTAGACCATGACCTGGATTAGGATAGGACACTTTTTTTATCTCGGTAGGACGTTCTCGTGGGATATTAAAGCTAAAACATAATAAAGAGTATTCGTTCTATCTACTCAAAAGTCATTTATTCAAACTAGGGTGAGAATCAGCACTTAACGAACGTCAAAATTACATAAGACAGTCCCCCAAAACGCCCACCGTTCACCACTTCCTAGTGCTTTAGCTGGGAAGAAGAAGTGGTGCAACAAACTCCCCAGCAGCACAGCTGTCTGTTCAGTAAAAAAGATTCTATATAATAGTATGTAAAATGATATCTCAGGATGGCGACCAACCGGTTATCTTTTCGAGTTAAAGTTCGCGAGCATATTCGCAAGAAGCTGGCAGTATCATCACAACGGTAATTTTTTCCCATTGTTTGTCTTATTTGTACTTATATTTATGTATAATTAGGTGTATTTATTATATTTATAGTTTTTAATAGGTATATATGTATATCTTTATATTTAAATATTTAAATCTTCAAATCTCTCTGTTGCACCTACCACTGTTTGTCTCTGCATCACCCGAAGGTTGACTGGTAGAAAATGCCCATGGCATTAAGTCCGCCTCTGTACATTTGTGTGCTTAAAGTATTAAATAAATAAATAAATAAATATCTACATTACACAACACAGAACATAATTTTAATTACAAAATTAATAGCCATATGACAGCTAGCACACGCCAATAGAACAACCAAAAACATCGAGAACTATACTCAAGCAGAAATAAAAATAACTTAACGAAAACAATATCTAAATAAAAGCCTCGAGACATAAAGGGCGTGCCCGTTTACATATAGCTGTAACTAGAAGTTATAATTGATAAACTAGGACCATTGAGGTAAATTAAAAAAATATCGAGGTCGCTAGCTAACCACATATTGCAATACAACTCATAACACTACACTACACAAGGCATACGGTCTCTGCCCAGCAGTAGGTGAGGTCGAGCTGAGGATGGTCATCAAGATAAATACTTAGTATTCAAACCTTATTTGTTATCATAGAGTTTATCTCGTCTGGGTATAGTGGCATAGCACCCTTCCAATTTGGATTGAGAATGGATTGAGGTCGGTTGAACTTTGGAGTTTTCAGTGGTGGTTCAGGTAGGGCCTGGAAAATCAAAATTATTAATCTTACATTAGAGCGACAAGTCCATTCGCACCTAAAAGCGAAAATGATACAAGTCAAAAATGATACAATTTTTGGATTATTGGAAACTAAGAATGATTTTCGAAGTAGTACGAGCTATTAGAATTTTTGCCAACAATAATATAAGCGTTTTTTTCCAATCATAATATCCAAAAGGTACCTATAAGTATAATACACCAAAAGAAAAATCACATACATCATCCCTCTTGTTCCTTTCTCCAGACTTTTCTATTTCATCATGATCTTCCATGTCATCACTCAGCACTTCCTTGAATTCTTCGTAACTCAGGTTCTCCTCATCTTCACCTGCTTCAACCTGCATCAGCCTCCTTAGGTTAGGAACTTTGTCTATAATTGAGAGTTCTGTTTTTTCAAACCCAACTGCTGGTCTCTTGCTAACTTTCTCTAGGTCTGGACTCCTGGAAAGATAGATAGTTTTAATAAATAACACGATCATACCTATAATCATGGAAATTATAAGTATGCCCTATTTACCTCTGCCCGAATTTATGGAAGTTTGGGCAGAGGTGAATAGAAGTACGACCACGTTTAAGGATCATGTAATAATGGGCGACCCTATTACCATTAGCGGTGCACCAGTGATATTAGCCTAGTGGTGTAACCGTTGGACTGCCAGGCATAGGTCTCAAACCCGAGGAACCAACCTCTGACTTTTCCGATTCATATGCGCATTGTATAATTATCACTTGCTTTGCATGGTGAGGGAAAAACGTCACGAGGAAACCGGTATGCCTGAGAGATATTTCTTGACAGCATGTGACATGTCAAGTCAGAGGCCCATGGGCGACATAAAAACTCTGATGCCCAGGGGTCTACTCTCTAAGCGTCATCCGTAGTTTCGGCCGAAGTTACGGGTACTTCGGTCTCCGTCTCTCTTACCGTATGTCTGTAATAAAGACGGAGAACTTCGGATGTCGCTTATAGTGTAGACCCCCAGGTAAGTCACTAACCACACGAAAAAGAAAGAACTGTGCACAAGTCCAGACTCCGAGCTGATACAGAGAAATTCCTGTAAAAACCCATTAACACTTAACCCGATCTAGGAATCTAATCCAGTACCCTAAGAAAATATCACACTTTCAATCTGAATCCGAAAGATTTACAAGGAAAATGCAAATCCATTGCTTCATATGTTTGAAAAATGTATCTGCACAGTAATGTAAATAACGCAATGAAATGAAATGAAATTGTTTATTCTGTAAATAGGATATTGGAATTACTTTTACACGTCATCTTAAAAAAATAATTAAAAATTAGCTAGATGAGTTCGGCGTTTCCTATCTGACTACTCTGAGAAGAAAGGCCGAAACAAACTCAGAGGTCATAGTCTCTTTTAAAGTCCAGACATAATCTTGGTCAGGCCATATGAGGACCATGTAGATTCACTAATCTACATGGTCCTCATATGGCCTGGCTCTGAAATGGTCTTTTGAGAAAAGAACCACACAGATTTGAGTGGACCTGTCCTGTCAGTGCAAGCATTTGTCAGTAATCGTGGAGCTCAACCCAGAACTTAAGGAGCTCAACTCGACGAACAATACCAAAGAAAGGACATTTGGGTAGGCCTCATAAACTACTCAAACTGCCAGACCATCATTAAAACTAAATAAGAAAGAAAAAATAATAATAATTAAAAAATCCACATAGTCCTCACATTCACAAAAATTAAAAAAAAAAAAAAATACTTTACAAATGAATGTTGTTTAACTGTCAAAATGAAAGATATTGCCTTTATAGGTAGGTATGTTACGCATTTAACCCGCAGGACTTCATGGTCAGCAATCGCGGTTGCAACGCTTAGACCGACTGGTCAGTCATTCCATCACTCAAAAACTAAAACCCAAATACGACAATAACACCAATAACAGACAGACAAATTAAAAATCCTGAGTCACAAGTCGTGTTAGGGAATTGTTCCCCGTAGTTGACGACAAAAACGCCAACTCGAGGAATAATTCCGGTTATAGTTTTTATAACTATAAATATGACAGAGGAGGGTTATTTGTCTCTTTCGCTATTATCAGCCATATTTTAACTACTGTGGGCGTACTGTCAAATTATAATTTACGATCAAATTAATCAACTAGTAATTCAATATTATAAGGATCGCGGTACGCCGGTGTATGCCTGTTTCCTTGATCTCTCCAAGGCGTTTGATCTTGTCTCATACGATGTGCTCTGGAGAAAGATGGGAGACAGGGGTATACCCGCGGAAATATGTAGGCTATTCCAGTATTGGTATGGTAACCAAGTCAATCGGGTGAAATGGGATGATACAGTCTCTGAGCCGTATAGTTTGGAGTGCGAGGTGAGACAGGGTGGTCTGACGTCTCCCAGGCTCTTCAACCTCTACGTGGATGACCTGATAGTCGCACTCAGCAGCATGCGTGTCGGATGCAGTGTTGATGGGGTTAGAATTAACAACATCAGCTATGCAGATGACATGGTGCTGCTGGGTCCGTCGGCGGGAGCAATCATAGAGATGCTGAAAACGTGTGAGACCTACGCTGCCGCACATGGACTGAAGTATAATGTGAATAAATGTGAGTACATGGTCTTTGAGGTCAGCGGTAAACGCCGTGGAGAAGGACCCGAGTTGCTTCTGAACGGGTCTTCAATTAATAGGGTGTCAACTTTTAAATACCTAGGGCATTGTCTTGCCGCTGACCTCAGAGACGATGTAGACATTGAGAGGGAACGCAGGGCTTTAGCGGTCCGGAGCAATATGTTGTCCCGTAGATTTGCGCGGTGTACAAACCAAGTAAAAGTAACACTTTTCAAGGCTTATTGCCAAAGTTTGTACACGGGCAGTCTATGGGTCAACTGTGCTAAGAGATCGCTGGATGTCCTGCGCGTCCAATATAACAATGCTTTCAGGATGTTGTTGAGGCTGCCTCGTTACTGTAGCGCGTCAGAAATGTTTGCGCAAGCCCGCACCGACGGCTTCCATGCAATTATACGCAAAAAAACTGCGTCACTACTGAGGAGAGTGAGGGGCAGTCGGAACAGCATCCTGAAAACTGTAGCCGAGAGCTTCGGCTCTCCGATTATAAAGCAGTTTGTGCGGAGGTTGATTTTTACTAACACTAGGCAATAAGTTATTTTTTGTATGTTACTAACACTATATGGATATTGTCCGAAATAAAGAAATTCAATTCAATTCAATTCAATTCACACGCTGTAGGTACACGACAGAACTATTCGGAACGCGCGACAGTTTCTAAACGTGTTCACTGCTTGACCGCTACCGATAAAGTAAGCCTAGCTTCAGCCGGTAAGATAAGATCATTTATTTGTCCAAAACATAAGTATACACACACATGGCATGCAAGTTGTTACATTAAATTATATCACAGTCATGTTTTGCTTTAACGGCGTACAAATATAAACAGGTAGGTTATTTTTATTAACTAGTAGGACATAATCATCAAATAATTATAAATTTATCCATTAATTCATTATTCAAAGCAATTAACATATCAAATTAAAATTTAATCAATCAAATTATAATAAATGTACTACAGAATAGTGACATGAACTCGTCGTAGAAATTTATAATAAAATTAGCCAGTTAAAAGTCAAAGGAATAAAAATCACACGTAAAGGAATAAATATTTCACACGTAATGAAATTAGGAATAAAAATCTACATATTTCACACAAGTCAGATTAATTTATCAGTCATAAATTCAACAGTGCTGTAATAGGCTTTCTCTAACAGAAGGCTTTTAACCTACTTCTTAATTTTTCTGTTGTATATTCCCTCCAATATTTTGGTAACGTATTACAAAAGATTGGTGCCATACAGATAATGCTTTTACGCAATAGAGCTGTCCTGGATGCAAAGTTTGCTATTGTCGCGTTTATTCCGAATTACTTTATCTGATAATAGGGGGAATAGGTGTGGGTTCGATTTGACAAATATAATAGTCTCTAAAATGTACACAGATGAAAGGGTTAATATTTAATATTTTTTGAAAAAGGGTTTGCAGGTCTCAGTAACATGAAGTCCAAACATAGCTCTAAAGCACCCCTTTTGGGTTTTAAAAATGGCATCCTTATTAGTTGAATTACCCCAAAAAATTACTCCGTCCGAGGACACTAAGCCGTGATAGGCAGTTAGTGGCGTATCAATAATTAACATCGGTGCTAATTTATATAGTGCATAATGTGGACTTTTTTTTGCTTTAGGCTTCCGTATGTGCTTTCTAATCTAATTTTGTGTCTATAGTAACTCCAAGAAATTTGGTTGTGTCAACTTTACCTATTCTATGATCACAATAGTGCACATTAACATTTGGAATGGTTGATCTTTGGGCAAAATATATAATATAAGTTTCTTCAAGATTTAGCTTCAGATTGTTGTTTTCTAACCATTTTACCATGGATTCTATAGAATGTTAATGTCAGCTTCGTATGTGTCTCTATTTTTACTAGCGATTGTAATACTACTATCATCGGCAAAAAGTGTCATTGGATGGTCGATACTTTTGGGTAGGTCATTAATTTACAGTATAAAAAATAGTGGACCTACGACAGTACCTTGCGGTACGCCAAATTTAACTACACGCTCTTTTGATTTATAGATTACTTCACGTTTGTTTATTTTATTTACTGCCGAAATTTCTGTAAATTGTCTTCTGTTGCTCAAATAAGATTGAATGAGGCTAGGGACATTACCTCTAATGCCATATGCTTTTAATTTTTCAATCAATATGTCGTGACGGACATAGTCGAAGGCCTGTGTCATGTCACAGAAGATGGTACATACAGGTATATTCGCATATACTTATGGCATAACATTATGTAAAAGATCATATTTCGCCAAATTGTTTTGCCATTTCTGTTCATTAGCTAGTATATTTTATTTTTCGAGATAAGTATATAACTGTTTATATATAAAATGCTTTTCCTGAATTAATGAATGAATGAATGACGGATCAACTACTTAGCGAATATTTGCGATTGCTGAATAATTAGTTTCGAAGTTCATTTTCACTATTTCATTAGAATATTTTGAGTTTAGTTATTAATTTCTTTTTCATTTGTTGTTACAATAATTAAATAACATTCTTTGAGTTTGATTTGTTAGTGTATAATATAGGTTTTTAGTTTTAATTGTAAAAATATCTTTGTTTGATTTGTTGTGTATAATAATATAGTTTTCTTTTTGTTTTAATATATATATTTAAGTAGGTATCCGTTTTTCTTAGAAGTTTAATTTAGTGTGTATTGGTTTTCACAATTTTCTTATATTTATAATTTGACTGTGTTTATTTTTTTTAATGGGAGTAGAGTTGGTTAACATCAATCGGAAATTAATAAACCTTACTACTGTACCAATAGTGGTTCGAAAACTTCACTATATTTTCGTCCATAGTTTTTGCCGTGTCATAGTACTCAATGTGCAAAGTTTTCTTTATCTTGTTGAACTAATTTTTGATTCAGGTTATCATCATCCTTTTATGTACATGTACAAGTCATCATGTTTCTTTCTATTTAGTCTGCGTTTGACATTAGTCAAATAAAAGAGCGTTTAGATCTTCCAAAATAGTTCGCATGCCAGTGTTATTGAGCTTACCGCTACGTCTACAGAACATTTTATGATCATAGGACAGGTTCTTGTTAGAATCGAGAAAATAAACGTGCTCATGAGTCAATACTATCATGGTACAATAAACCATTGAAATGTTCTACCCTCCCATTAAATATGTTCATATAATTGCCGCATATGAAAGTCGGTGCGCAGATAATATTTTTGTGTGATTTTATTTATCGATGCTCGTATACTAATATCAAATTAGGGTAGTCATTTGAGTTGATGTCTTCTTCGCCTATAAATATTCTATGTGATGCGATTTTATGCTTGACCGGACTACTCGTTACCTTTTTTAAACAAGCTTTTCTTCTTTAATCATTCTTCATTGGTTTGTTTCAGTTTATAATTTTCTGATGATAACAACTCAATCTTATCTTATCTTATCTTAAAAATTTTAAAATTGAGAATTTTAATTGTTCATCTTCCTCGTTGGACAAGTTGGGCATACTATTTGCTGTACTATCTAATGTTTGTGAGATAATGTCACTGATATCTTTATTTGTTACGGATCGTGTTCGAATGCGACGAAATGTTATATTTTCTAGAGAGTTCATAGTGATACTCAAATTCTCTTTCTGTGTATTATTAAATTAATACCCACTGATGTTTTTCGTCTTATGAGTAGTATATTGCCAGAAACATTCACAAAACGACTTCTCTAAACTCAGATTCGAACTCAAGACACCTCGGGTCAAGGTTTGATGTGATGCCCTTATCCACAACGCCAACTGGTAATTACAATATTGAGTAAAATTGTTGTTCTTGTATCTCGGTAATATTATTAGTGTTATGTAATAAAAGACATGTCTGGATGACAACTGCTTTAATCATCGACATAAACATAGACAATACACAACACCTTTCCCTTAAATAAGATAAAATAAGAATAAAAATCAAACTAATAATCCGTTAATTCCACAAAAACAAACTTAAAATAAATAATTAGTTCTTCCTACATTAGGTATTAAAATACTTATACAAATGGTTAAATCTTACTACGGGTATGAGGTGGTGAGTAAGATGACGATACATTTATTTTGGAGTTTGGCACATAATCATTATCTCTATCATCCCCCGAAAAATACTCATCATCAATATCAGACAAAATATTGTCTTCAGAATCCTTTACAGATCTTATCAAATGTCGACGATTACGGCGATAAATACCTTTTCTGTTTCTAACAAGGTATGAACGTGGAGTCGACGCTTTTCCCATAATTTTGCCACGACTTCTTTTATTTGTGTTTCCTAACATTATTACTTCGTCGCCCACATTCAACTCAGGTAGCAGTTTACAATGCTGATCATAGAAGCTTTTAATTTTTATTTGTTTTTCCAATATTTTTTTATGTTGTAAGTTACCATAATTTGTTTGTTTTAATAAATCTGGATGGACTGGTAGTCTACAATTTAAACGCCGGCCCATCATTAACTGTGCAGGAGAATTCAAATTTTCTCGCGGTGTATTCCTGTAACTTAGCAAATTTAAATAAAAATCAGATTTACTGTCTACTGATTTTTTTAATATATTCTTAATGATTTGAACTGCCCTTTCGCTCTTACCATTTGATTGAGCATAATACGGAGATGAAGTGACGTGTTTAAAACCCCATTCTAAAGCAAACTTAATAAAATTACGACAAGAATATTGTGGACCATTGTCACTGATGACCGTATCCGGTATACCATACCGTGCAAAATTTTCTTTCATAATACATATTACTGAGTTTGACGAAGTATCTCTCAAATATGCGACCTCAATAAAACCAGAATAATAATCAATTAATATTAAATAACTTTGCTTTCCATACTGAAATATATCTGTTCCAATTTTATTCCATGGCAATTCTGGTACAGCTACTGGAATCATAGGTTCTCTACACGGTTTGTTTGCTGTTTCCTGACATATTTTACATCTTCTCACATAATCCTCAATATCTCTTGTTATACCCGGCCAAAATATTACCTCACGAGCACGTCTCTTACAACGATCAATCCCTAAATGCCCTTCGTGAATAAGCTTTAACATGTCCCTTTGCATAGAATGTGATATCAAAACCTGTTTGTCTTTAAATATAACACCATCTACACTGTACAATTCATCTCTTATAGACCAATAGTATCTTAAATCATTGTGTATGTTAAACTTATTAGGCCACCCTTGAGTGATATATTTTAGCAACAATTTTAAACACTCATCCTTATTAGTTTCCCACTTGACGAGAGTAAACTTATTCTGCGACATGGGTACATTATCGATTACCATTTTTATTTGGCATAGTATAGCCCTGCTAATTTTATCGTCATACAAATCCGGAAGAGATGCCCGTGACAATGTATCAGGTAGATACATGAACTTCCCAGGCTTATAAGTAACCACCAACTCATAAGCTTGAACCTTCAACATCATACGCTGCAAGCGAGCTGGGACTGAGTCTAGAGATTTTCTAAAAATGCTTTCCAATGGCTTATGGTCTGATTCCACGACCACACTACTTTTTCCATAAATATACTGATGAAATTTTTCACAAGCGAATACTATTGCCAACATTTCCTTTTCTATTTGTGCGTATCTTTGTTGTGTATCAGTGAGCGTGCGTGACGCATACTCTACTGGACGCCCCTCCTGCATGAGTACAGCGCCCATTGCCACACTGCTCGCGTCCACTGACAACACCACCGGACTACAAACATTGTATAAAGACAGAACTGGTGCATTACACATCAATTCTTTAAGCTTTTTGAATGCGTCTTTATGACCAGTTTCCCAACACCAAGTCATATCTTTTTTTAATAATCTGGTCAGTTGAAAAGTATGCTCTGAATAATTAGGTATAAATTTTGAAAGATAGTTTACAGCACCTAAAAACCTTTCTAAGCTTTTCCGATCCGATGGTTCCGGCATATTATATATCGCTCTTACTTTTTCAGAATCCATTTTCATTCCATCTTTGTTAAAAATATGACCCAAATAAGTTACTTCGTCTACACATATACGACATTTATCTTTGTTGAATTTTAAATTAATTTCCCGTGCCCTGTTTAACAATTCTTTCAAACGTAGATCGTGTTCATCTTTATTCCTTCCCCAACAAATTATATCATCGATAAACGAATCTACCCCCTCTAGGCCTTCAAGTAATTGCTTGATTTTTGCATGAAACACTTCAGGTGCACAATTGAGACCAAATGGCAATCGCAAATATTGATATCGTCCAAACGGTGTACTGAATGTACATAAGTCTGCACTTGCTTTATCTAGTTTTACTGACCAAAACCCTGAAAATGCGTCTAAAACTGAGAAATACTTAGCACCATGCAACTTAGAAGCCAATTCATTTATTGTTGGCAGTTGAAAATGTGCACGCAATATCGCCTTATTAAGCGGCCTCGGGTCTAAACATATACGCAATTGCCCATTTTTCTTAGCAACAATCACTAATGAGTTCACCCATGGAGTTGGATGACTCACTTTCCTAATGACACCTAACTCAATCATTCTATTTAACTCATCTTGTAACTTATCGCGAACTCCTAATGGTACCTTACGGGTTGCACAAATCACCGGCATCACAGTTTTGTCTACAACAATGTGATATTCGCCTGGCAAACAGCCTAGCCCATTAAACAAGTCTTCATAATCTGTAAGGTTTATATTATGAATTCTGTTAACTAATCCTAGAGTTAAACAAGCTTGCAGCCCCAGCACACTCTGACAATCACTAATCGCAATTGCAAATTTTAATTCATGCGAAACACCCTTATACCACCATTTTAAGTTGCAAATACCTTTTATAGGAATAAAATCACCACTATAAGATTGTAATCTGACACCATGCTCACCACTAATTAGCTTACTGTCATAGCCTAACAATAAAAAACGCTTATACGATAAAACATTAATGTCTGCTCCCGTATCTAATTTAAATTTTTCAGAACCGAATTCCCCTTGGAGTGTTTCATACCAATCCTCAGACGAAGAGTTAATCTCTGAGACATTACACAAAGCTGATATAAAAAATGACTCACAATCATCTTCTTCATTGCCTTTTGCTTCAGTTAAACCTATGTCATACATTTTCTTAACTCCTTTTTTCAACTTGCACATTCTAGCAAAATGTCCATGATTTTCGCATAAATAACACTGCACAGAAATAGCCGGACATAAACTGGGTTCATTGCATTGGCCTCCGCACCTGAGACAATTTCCAGTCTCACTTGAATGAACGGATCTTCGCGCTGTGTGGGAACCAGCAGCAACACTGGCCACACCAGGCCCTTGTCGACGTCCGCTACCGCGCCAGCCGCCACGCCCACCGCGGCCGCCTCCGCGCACGTGAACCGTATCGACCTGTACAAATCCTGAAGTACCAGCACCACACTTCTCCAATAAACGTCGATTATCTATTGAAATTTGGTCAACCTGGACAATTTTGATAGCTTTTTCCAACGTCAAATCCTCTGCTCTCAATAAACGGTCTCTTGCTCCAGTACTGTGTATCCCACAAACAATACGGTCGCGAATCAACTCCTCTTCCAAATTTTTGAAGATACAATTTTTGCTCAGTAAACGCAATGCTGTAACATACTGATCTATTGATTCTCCTACTTCCTGACCCCTTGTAAAAAAGTTGTACCTTGCTAATGTTATATTCAGTTTGACTCCAAAATATTCATCAAATTTCATAAGCAATAGATTGACATCATCCTTATCGCTCTCCTTGTCAAAAGAAAATGTTTCAAAGACTTCAAACCCCTCAGGTCCGATTAAATTTATCAATAAACTGGCTTGAACACTAGCGTCTTCCTTTTGCACCCCAGATGCTTTTAAAAATACCTTAAATTGCGACTTCCAACGCCGCCATGCGTCAGCCCGGCTGACGGAGCTGCCCTCCAAACTCAATTCTGTTGGTGGTCGCGCGTGTTCCATAGCGCTCTTGAACCGTCCCTGACGATTTTAAAGTCCACAACGTGCCTTTATTACCGAACTATACTATTTATATAGAATAAAATCCCACCGCTGCCACCATGTTATGTAATAAAAGACATGTCTGGATGACAACTGCTTTAATCATCGACATAAACATAGACAATACACAACAATTAGAAACAATAGAATGCGGTAGATTGAATTTTTTTAAATAATGTTACGGCCAACATTTGTTCTGAAATAACTTAACTTGAATATTTAAAATTGTTTATAGATGTTGTATGAACTACACTGTTGGTTTATTATTATTGTAAAAGTTAATATAATTGTTCTATAATTAAAACAAAACTTTACTAGACTGTACATTTAGTTTTGAAGTAATTTATACACTTTTCTTGAGAGTTCCGAGGAGATACCACTGTCACTTAGTATTTGGACTATTATTGTGATCTTGTAACTGTTTGTTTTGCGATAGTCTGTTTATTAACTATTTTGAAGCAATTTAATTATATGGATCCGATGTTAATCGTGGTTTTTATTTGCCAGGGCTTATTTTTAATCTTATATTTTAAAACGTTTTTTTTTTTTTACTTTTTTCTCACGTATAGAAGCAACAAGAATAATGTACCCAGGATTTTGTAATATCTATATTTAAAAGAATGTCCTTGAAAAGAGTGTCCTTGGAGTTTCTTGCCCGTTCTTCTCCATAGAGATCTTCGTTTTGGAATGGGCAACTAGCTTCAACTTTCTGACTAACTGACAGACTCTTTCCTCGGAGCAGACGTGATCCTTATGGACTGGTGTTAAATGCATTACCAAAGCTAACCAAATATAATAAAAGCTGTCTAGCAATGTGTGTGCATACTTATAATAACATACCAAACAATCTCAAACGATTAAATGTAAGATTATTTAAAAACAAATTATACAAATGGCTAAAAAAATTAGCTTTTATAGTTTGAAATAATTTATGGATAAAAAATATTGAAATTATATTCTAACATTAATGTACTTAATTATAATTACCCTGTAACATTAAATTATTGTATGCTATGTTTTAGCTCAGCTAAACACGTTTGTGCCACTCTGACCTATGCTTAACACCATTGTATACCATGTTTTACGCAAATAAATTATGTTATTATTTATTTATTACTATTTGACAATTTAAAAGTGCCTGTAAATGGTTTAATTGAAATAAATGCTTTGAGTTTGAGTTTGCAGTAGCGCTATCTGTTCCGGTCAGAGCGTTATATTGTAGACTCTGTCGAGCACCGCGAGGCGGCGCTGCCGTCCCGATTAGTCAACTCAGTCACGTATACATATACGACAAATATATATTTTTGAAATGTGCTAATTAAGCCCTTTTATTTGACAACATGGCATTTTTTTTTAGTTCATGACTTTATATCCTCTATAGGGCGCCAAAGTCAATTTAATGTCACATAGCCTATAACCAGCGGACGATCAAGACGCTTCCAACGATGCGGTCATTTGTTAAATTATGATAAATAGTTTAGAATTTATGATCGAACAGATGAACATATGTATATATCCACATACATACATACATACCATTCAAAATTATAACGCGCCGTAGTCGGGTAAAAAATGAACAGTCTAACACTTACATTATAGTCGAAACACTTAAAAGAACTTCAAAATCACTGGGACTGCCGGTCACAATCTTTTTTTTCTGTTTCCCAATCATTGTTAATTCATGATTAAAGAAATCCCTCTCATACTGCGTCGAGGACTCCGGCCTGAAAATCTTGAAAAGATCCGGCGTGCTGGTAACACCGTCATTTTGAATCTTTTTGAACTTAAATTTCGGTTTGGGTATTTGATCAACTAGTTTATCGTCACCGATAATATTAACATTTTTGTGCGGTTTCGGATGCTTGCATGGTTTATTAGACTTTTCATTTATGAACAACTCATCTATTCCGAATGGATCTGATATAATTTCTGGTAAGTTTTTATTCAGAAATTTGTCCAATAACAAGTCCAATCTTTGTGTGTTTTTGTAAAATGGATGCATCATTTGTTTTTCGTGGGTATGTGTACCTGCCGGAGCATGTTGACACTTTTTGACTGGTAACCTTCTTTTGCCTCCTGGTTTGTATTGTACTAGTAATTTCTTCTTTTCTATTACAAAGCCGGTTGGTTCTTCACTTTCAATATTGTATTTTTTCAGTCTAGTTCTGTTATCAAACTTTGTTCTAATTTCACTGGTTTCATTGGACTTCTGTTGTTTTCCGAAAAAGGACCTTCGTTGTCTGAGAACACGGTATTTTTTTGGATAGTGGTAAAGTTTCAATGATCTTTTAGATCTCTCTGGTGACTTTAGTACGTCTTCTTCTATGTAAGGTGACTCTTCTTGGTTTATCTTTTTCAGTGCTTTTATTTTCGCATCTGTTTGTACTAATTTCTTGTAGAAATCTGGAAATTATAATGATTTTAAAACAGTCAAACAAAAAATTGTTTTGTAATTTTTAAGGTTCCGTACCAGAAGGGTGCCCAACGGAACCCTACGAATCTGCTGTCTGTCCGTCTATCCATCTGTCTGCTAGCGGGCTGTATCTCATGAATAGGTATACAGTTGAAATCGGTTCACAGATTATGTATTTCTATTGCCGCTATAACAACAAATATATTAATAAAAAAACACTTAAAGTTAAAAATTAAAGAGGGTCCCGAAACGTGTTTTTTACTAAATATTGTAGGGTCGTACGGAACCCTTCGTGTGCGAGTCCAACTCGCACTTGGCCGGTTTTTTTGGGAATTATTTGATTGCCATTTTAGTTAATTACTGTTGTGAAGACAGGTACAATACGCGCCACGAAAGATGAGACTTGGCCGCGCCTCCCGCGCTCTTCCGCCGCCCCGATGACGCCCCGGCGCAGACCTCATGCCGCTAAAGAGACCTACAAATTGTCTACTGCGCAAGTCAAACCACGTGGTGTATCGAATCTCATCTTTAGTGGTACGCATTGTTTACTCATGCCATAACTTATACGAGTACATAAAGTATTGTCTCTCCTGTTACCTTTAATCCATCCAAAGGTTGTCTGTAAAAGATCTCCTTAATCTATAAGACCGCCCATTGTGTCACACTATGTAAAATTTCTAAATTTATGTCTGTAATTTTTATGGTGTACAATAAAAAGCATTCTATATAAGTGAAGGGGTCCGATCGGACCGATGCCTGCCGGGGTTGCGGGAAAGTCCGAAAGGGATACCGTGGCCCCTGGCAGCGTACAGGCAACTGAAGGAACACGGGTGGGTTTTAGTCAGTAAGAGTCTGACACGCCCTCCCGCTCCGCCCAGAGCGGGAGAAGTTATTTGATAGAGTATTCTATCTATCTATAAAAGTATTTTGTTTGTATTTAAGTTTGTATGTAGGGGATAATCTCCGGAACGGAACTAACGGTCGGATTTGAAAAATTCTTTTTGCCTTGGATAGCCCAACTCTTAGGAAAGGATGCACGTTTTTTAACATCACGCTACGACTGTTAGGAGTCGAGCAAAATGACAAAAGTCAGAAAGAACACTAAGCGAATACCTACGAAGTAATCGCTGGCGGGCGAATTGATACGACGGGGTGGGACGAGCACAATAAAGCAAGTTTTATATTATTGCTTTTGTCCGTGGCTTCGCACGCGTGGAGATCGGAATGTATCCCACTCGATTGTACTACCGGGAGTACCAGCTGTTTTAGAACCCAATGGCTTGGCACGCGACGATGGGAAGAGACCAGACGGAATGACCATAATGCCTTGGAAGGTAGGTAGGCCTTTGGTGTGGGATGCAACGTGTGCCATCCCATCTTCCTAGCACGGCGGGCTGTGCTGCGGCTGCTGCTGCAGGTGCGGAAAACCTCAAACGGCGCAAATACTCCAATCTTATTGGGACTTATATGTTTGAGCCGTTTGGGGTTGAAACACTAGGGCCATGGGGTCCGAGTGCCCACTGAGTTTTTCAAGACATCGCCAAGCGGCTGGTCTACTCTTCACGTGACCAGAGGGCCGGCCTATTCTTTGCCCAAAGAATCAGCATTGCCATTCAACGTGGCAATGCTGCCAGCCTTTTGGGCACTATTCCTGTTGACAACGATGCGGACGAATTTTTTGATGCCCTATAATTATTTCCCCCCTTTATTATATACTTGTACATATTATTATTATTATAAGTCTGTTAGTTTTTACTACAGGGATAAAAAGTATTCTGTGTCCTAACCCAGGTCAGGAAAAAGTAACGGGGAGACAGATAGTTACTTTCGCGTTTATATATTATTAAGGACTAGCTGTGCCCCGCGGTTTCATCTGCATAAGTCTCGATCCCGTGGGCATATCGGAATGAAAATTATCCTATGTCCTAACCCAGGTTATGGTCTACGTAAGTGCCAAAATTCATCCAAATCCGTTCAGCCGTTTTAGCGTGAAAGCGTAAAAAACAAACAAACTCACTTTCGCATTTATAATATTACTAGCTTTGCCTGCGGTTTCGCCCGCGTAAAGGTCGGAAAATATCCCACGGAGACGTACTACCAGGATTCAAAGTATCCTATGTCCTAACACAGGTCATGGCCTATACGTATGCCTTTCAACTAAATCCATTCAGCCGTTACGGCATGAAAAAGTCATATTTTTTTATTGCGTTGACTGACAAGCTTGATATTTTTAGAGCTCCAAGGAACCGTACACCTACTTATTTTATATTAATTTCAACTTGATACCTCCACGCGTTCCTGAGATAAAGGGTCTTGACAGACTGACAGACTGACATACGGATTACGAAGAGATCATTATAAAGATTCCGCCTTTACCTTTGAGGTACAGAACCAAAGACCAGAGAGCATTCGGTAATAACATACCTCGTAGTTTTTCATTGTTCTGTATATCCATATTGTCAGGATCTAGAACGTTCGACAAATCCATGTCTTTCGAGTACCTGTGCTCGAGTTCTTCCACAGAGTTCTGTAAACATATAAAATTAAGATCATTATTATGAAAGCCTTAATTTTTTTCCGAAATACTTAAACTTAAAGGAGAGGCCTGTCCAGGTAAATGAAACTTAAGGTAGAAATAGGTAATCTGACAACCAGTCTTACCAAAGGGTATCGTGCTACCCAGTAACAAATTAATTTTAAATAAATACCGAAGTGTGAACCTGTGTCAATCTTTTCCAAACTATGTTGGGGTCAGCTTCCAGTCTTACCGGATGCAGCTGAATACCAGTATTTTACATGGAGCAACTGCCTATCTGACCTCCACAACCCAGTTTCTGGGTAACATGATACCAATTGGTAAGACTGGTTGTCAGACTTTCGGGCTTCTGACGACCCGTAACGACTGTCAAAGATCCACGAATGACAGCCGGGACCAACGGGCTAACGTGGTTTCCAAGGCACGGAGGAGTCTCGTTATGTAAAGATGATCACCCATCCACGGACCAACCCGGCAAGCGTAGCTTAACCTGATGGATCGACCCGTGCGGCTGTTATTACTTAGCCACAAACTCCTCCCCTCTTGAGTTTTATCAATGATGCGGTGGCTAAATGATGCACACTTGCAGTTCAGTCTTCACTTGAAAACCGTTCTGAACAATTATTTACATAAAATAATACTGACAAGTCAAGCTCAGCATATTTGGAAGCGCACACTTTTATTTGTTCCTGTTTTTATGAACATACATGTAATTGTGTAGCCTCTGTTGGAGATCCAATAAATAAATAAATTATTTACATAAGTAACTAACTACCTAAAATATAGCCATGTAACAGCGAATCGATTTATATGCCTCCCCCTTGAGAACTAAGCCAAATTTTTCGTATAGCTCATAACCTAAGGAGGTGCTATAAAGAACAAGAATTAAAAATTTAAAAAACCGCGAAATTTCGCGGGTAATCTAGTTCAAAACATCATAACAGTTAAAAGAAACTCGCCACAAATTCACTACACTAATTTATAAGTCGGTCAATTAACCCTTAGAACGCGTCCGCCGTTAGCACTCTAAAAGGGGTACTTTGCGATATTAACCCTTAACAATAAATATGTCAGGGTATATTTAAAAGTGCCCAGGTGGTACCCGAGACAGTTTGAGTTACGGTACCGTTTATAGGCGGTTGCGGGGTTAACTAACGGAGCGTGGCGTGGAGTATTGAAGGAATGGAGAGCTCATAAACAGATGGTCACAAATTCAAAATACAAATTCAAAATTTTATTGCACATCACACATGTGTTTACAAGGTCTTATCGGGCACAACAATTTCATAAAATATGAGTAGTAGCAATATCATTAAAAAATCTAATAAAATTACAGACTTTGGCAGCATTATTATGCATCCGTACAAGGAAATTTGGAGAAGAGCGGCAATGATAGATCACTGGCTATGAACCCTGCTTTCATCACGATGTTTTTCTTAATTAGCCAAGAAAAATGTACTCTTTTTAACCTTTTTTTCATGCTAGAAGAAGCTAATAAACCGAAAAACATGATAAATATCTATCTCTAACTCAAAATTGCTCTAACATTTTGTAACGAACCAATATATGTATCTAAACAGGGCGCACCGGGCCGGCTCCCTTTCGCACAGAGACCTGCGGGGTAATTGCGTAAAACATTAAAAATTGCAATGCCTTTCATTTTGACAATTCGACAACATTAATTTTCTTACTTACGTAGTCGAGCAGGCGAATTTTCCAGACATATGAAGCAATAGATTAGGAGTATCCTTCAAATCCTTCAGATTGTGAAAGAAAGTATGTTACGCAATTGGAGTGCTGAGTGGTAGAGGAAAAATTATAGACTGATTGTTGCTACAGAGAAAACGAGCCTTTTAAGATATTTTATTGAATTACTTACATTCCATTTTTATTTACTCTGTGTTTTGTTAGTGACTTACTTTTAAAAGGCAATTTGCGTTGCGACAGTCAGGAGTAATTTTAAAATAAGAATAGTATTGTGGTTTTGTTTATTTCTATACCTTTGTTATTTTTAACAAACAAAAACCTCTGTATAATAATATTATATAGCGGTATTTGTGAATTTGTATGTAACCGGGGCAATCTTCGGAACTACTGATCCGATACCAGAAAACAGGAAAACAGGATATATCGACGAAGAAACGGGTTTTGTCGACGGAAGAATAGACAAAATGACAGATTGTGATTGTTTATCTGTCACTTTTTTCTATTCTTCCGTCGACAAAACCCGTTTCTATAGCTGTCATGCTACGCACGCAGGAGACAATATTTGTTGGTTTAAATATCGTCCTACTGTTTTTAAATAAAACACTATAAGTATTAAAGTAGACGTTTTAAACATATTTTTTTACGTTCTTCAAAAGCAGCGCTGCTACTGAGCATGAGGTCCTGCGTTTCGATTCCCGGGTCGAGCAGTGTTATTGGATTTTTCATCTGGATTTCTCAGTAGCAGCATGGAGTCTGGATTTGTGCCCGGTTGATGGCAATAGACTCGCCCCCTGTTACATGGGACTTACACATAACTGGTGAAATGGGTGTGGTGGTGAAACTGGTGCACCCTTCAGGAATATTGGCGTGATGTTGTTATATTTATGTGTAATTTGAAGTTATAAGTCAATAATATTGAAGTTTTGAAAACGTAAAAAAACATTTAAAATGGTTTTGAAATCTAACACACAGACTTTAAACACACCTAAAAGCTTATAAACAACTAGATTCCGCACGCGGCTTTGCCCGCTATGTTATGTCGATAAAAATTAGCTTGTGTCCTTCCCCAGGGTTCAAAGTATTTCCATACAATATTTCACGAAAATCGGTTCAGCCATTTAGCCGTGAAAGCGTAATTCAAATTGTTCTCTTTATATATGATTCTATCTAGCTCCAGTGGGAATATCGGTATGAATTATCCTATGTCATAACCCAGGCTATATAATGTCTACCCATGTGCAAAATTTCATCCAAATCTGATCGTCCAAAACGTAACAAATAAATAAACAAACTCACTTTCGCATTTATAATATTAATTAGAATAGTGTAGAAAAACAATTTTAATTAAAATAAACTACCTAAATACAAAATCCCAATAAACAAAGTAGGGGGTTTCCGGGCTTCTTTGGAAGAGTAATAATCTCTTCCAAAGAACCCCGGAAGCCCGCTACGTTGTCGAGTTACTCGCTCAATTATAATTTGTAATCAATGAAGTAAGTAATTGATGAACATTATGGAGGCTGACCCGAAACTTTGATAAGTTAAAACTTAAAACACTTGAAATTAACTTGGATATTAACTTGTGTGGATTTTGTTAAGGGGGAGCTTGCGCTTATGGTTAAAGTCACATATGCATGGGGGTTTAACGAAGTTCTGCTAGCGTAGTTTACTCAGTAAGACTAAATAGAGTGTGGCGGCATCTACATCGCCACATGTGAACTACGCATCAAAGATTTGACGTCATATACAATCACACGACACATATAAGACTATCCGACATCAATCGTTGGGCAGTTACCCGCCAGACACCCGTCTGGTCGGAGGATCCGCCCTTTTCTATAGAGTGTGAGTGAACTTTACACCCTGTTCCTCATACCTCTAAAAGATTGTTAGAGAGAGTATGAGAGAGAGAGAGAGAGTATTAGAGAGAGAGAATGAGAGAGGTAGTGTGAGAGAGACAGAGAGAGAGAGTATTAAAGAGAGAGAGAAAGAGAGAGAGAGAGAGAGAGATAGAGAGATAGAGATAGAGATAGAGATAGAGATAGAGATAGAGATAGAGATAGAGATAGAAATAGAGATAGAGATAGAGATAGAGATAGAGAGAGAGAGAGAGAGGGAGAGAGAGAAAGAGTATTAGAGAGAGAGAGAGAGTGGGGGTAGGGGTAAAGAGTGAGTATTCTATTCTAAAAACGTAGGGCTAAGGGCTCATCCTGGTCAGTCAGTCGCATTATCAACTTAATGACAGACCTACTTTTCTACCACGGCCTTATTTAGTTTTCATTCACCTACTGCTCGTGCCGAAATAACCGAGTTATACTAAATCGAAAAATTCGGCAAGAGTGGCGTGTAGCTAACTAACTCATGCAAACGTAGCGGAGGAAATGCATGGACCATTTCAAGGATCTGCAACGTCGGAAAAGTCACGTGTTCGAGCCATAACAGACTGCCACCTTTCATCTCATGCTGTTTAGGTACCAAGTTCAAATAAAATACTACAGGCAGAGAGAGTTTCATAAAATAATTATTTACAGGTCTCCGGCTTCTGAGAGATTTATCTGTTTTGCTCATGTCATGTGATTTAATTAGTTGTTTCTTTTTTTTTACCGTATAAAATACAAATAATATTAAATTTTTAGGCAGATTTACTCACCATCATCATCATAATTCTCTTGCCTTTATCCTAATTTATTTTTCTTCTAAGAAAAAGATTTACTTAAAAACCTTAAAAAAACTGGCGTAAAACTTCGAAACCGGCAAACAATCTCAACAACAATCTCCCCCTTAACAAATCTCCTATATTAACCGGTCATTAGGAACATGTGACGGGCGCCGAGCTAAATCATGCTCTATCTCGCTCTCTCACTGAAGAACAGACCGAGAGGGAAGCTAACGAAGTAACATATTGAGTGAGTTAATGTTTTGTCGCTTTTCTTGCGACTGTGTGGGGTGGGGTGGAAGTGTCGGCGGGAAAAATTCAAAATGGAGTTTGTCTTATATTTTCCTCTTAGCAAAATCGTGAGGTTTGATAGTACTACAATAGTCTAAGGACTTGGCAAATATTTTCTTCCGGGCGATGGCAATCTTTACCTAGAAAGATAAAAGGTTCAGACACTGAATTTGACCGTGCCATTTTCAAAAAGGCAGCAAAGAAAAGAAAAATATTTTTCGTAAAAAAGCTAAGCTAAAAAAGATATCGCAGAAAGGCCAATTAACCTGCCCCGACTTACGAGTTGTAGGTCGTGGGTTTGAACCCAGGCAGGCATTTAACTTTGTGTATATCATTTCACCACCACTGTTCCAAAACGGTGAAGGAAAATATCGTGAGGAAACCGGCATGTCCTAGAACCAAAAATTCGAAGACATGTGACATCTACATCTGGGACCGCGTGGTGGATTACGGCCCACTCCCTCTTACACAGAGGAGGCCTATGTCCCAGCAGTGGGACATTAAAGGCTGATTATGCTTAAGCTGTGGACAAAAGTTAGTACCTACTACTAGTTTTTTTAAATAATATATATTGAATTGTTTTTATCTTTTTATTACGGACGCTTTTTACGTGCACGTCTTTCTACATTATTCTCAGATGTATAATTTCAACTTGAACGATGTAAACAATATTATGATTTAAAAGAGTGTCCGTGGAGTTTCTTGCCCGTTCTTCTCCATAGGAACCTACGCTTTGGAATGGGCAACTAGCTTCATATTTCTGACTGACTGACCCCTTGACAATTCAAAAGTGTCTGTAAATGGTTTAATAGAAATAAATGCTTTGAGTTGTGAGATTGAGTTCAAAATTCCTAAAAAAAATCTAAAGTAATATATTGAAAAAAACGGATAAAAGTTTCAAAATTTCTTCAATGAAACGTGTTTTTTTCTTGATGACTGTTTTTAAAGGGTTTCTTTGTATTTGTCATGCAACATCAATTATGAGCCATCATTTATTGTTTAAAGTTATTATGTTTTCAATACTAAAACGGGAATTTAATAGGCAGTATAAAAGTTATAATACCTAGAGTCATTATTACGACTTTTTAGTCTTTTTTTCGATGAATAATGGCCTAGTTTAACCCATTCTCGTTAGTGAACTTTATCCAGGAACACACTGAATAAGAAAACAAATTTTAAAGACATTTTTAAGAGGAAAATCTCTTTACAAACAAACAATGGAACCACACCCTCACAATAACATTCCTAATCCTTCCACCATACGACTGTTCTTAACTTTGTTTGTATTTAAACAAAAACAAACAAATGATCAAAATAAACACTTCATATTTACTTTATGTTAATCAATACTTACCCTACTTATTAAATTAATAAGTTCAACGAACTTTCTATTGTTCTTTTGATAAGATAAAAATAATCCTATAATTATTAGTACCGATTTATTTTTTGTATAGCAACTGCCTAGAATGTGCGTCATCTAATTCGACACCACGATCATTTTATTCATGTTATGCCAAGCCTTTTCCCAACCATCTTTGGGTCGGCTTGCGGTCTAACCGAATGCAGCTGAATACCAGTATTTCAAATGGAACGACTGCGGATCTGACCTCCACAACCCAGTAACTGAGTAACACGATACCCCTTAAAACACCACTTCATTACACTTAATTGAAATCTCTATAAGCATAGACAATATACTTAAAGGTACGCACACACAATCCCACCTGGCAGTTATAAAGGTGTAATTACACCGTCGCCTTATGAATGGCATATCTATCAGCCCTATTTAATTATATAAGGGCCATAAATAGAGGCTTAGTAACAAGGGGGAATCAATTTATTTTGTTTAATTATGTTGAAGGGGTGCAAGTTATAGGTGTGTATTTTTTTAAAGTTATGGTTGTCATGTAAGTCGTGCGGGTAGCGAAATGAAAATGGTTTCCTATTGCTAAAGATTGAGGTACTTACAAGTCTTCCGAATAAATGGTTTGAGAAAACTGTTACTATACTATATCTAGGTACTATCGGTTTGATGTCTAGCGTGTTTGTACACAGGAAGTAAACAAAAAAAAACAACGGGTTGCACTCCGGGAGTGCCGGCAGAACTGAAAACTTGAATATTAACGTTGCGGTCTACTCTCCCTCCGTCTTACGAATTTTCGACCAGGTCACGTGTCCTGACGCGAGTTTAACATTTTTTACCCATCACAAAAAAAGTGCACAACGCCGCTAAAGAAGTTTTCACTTCAAAATAGTAACTTACTCGAATTAAAAGCTCTGCTGAGAACTTATCTAAGGATCTCAGAAACCTTGTCGGTATTTACCAGTTAAAAATATATATATATATATATATAAAAACTGCCAGTAAGTATCACTGATTTTTTTTCGAAAATTGCAGGCGTTTTTGTTTTTATTATTTTCCCACCGCAAATCAAATTAACATTGTGTAGAATAGAATAAATGGGGGTAGAATA
Organism: Xanthia icteritia; assembly: GCA_949128155.2. Lineage (NCBI taxonomy): Eukaryota > Metazoa > Arthropoda > Insecta > Lepidoptera > Noctuidae > Xanthia > Xanthia icteritia. The sequence goes on along the minus strand of OX421958.2, from coordinate 12,788,852 downwards.
GATATAGAACAGATATTATATTTCTTAAAAAAAAAAACTTATAAATAAAATAAAATAAATAAATTATTAATGTATATTCTACCTAATAAAGCATGCAAGTACAGCTTAACAAATTACGTATAATAAGTTTTGTACACATTCACAAAAAATACCAAAAAATCTACTATTTTAATTCACGAACACCCGACGAAAGTATAATACCGAAACTATCTACCTAGGAACATAGCTGTACCTACGTTTTTCTCATCATGATAACAACAAGAAAATTTTTAATCTACGAGGTGCCTCAGGGATGCTATTGTCCACAACAGACAGACGGACGGTAGCCCTTTGTTGCTTTTTATTATATATATGTGTGTTGGTAGGTACAGTTACAAGCTGCGTGGGTTTATTTGGCTGGCAGTGTAAGTGTTTTGTGTGACTAAGTTATCTAGGAAGGTGAAGGACGTGTAAATTACAAATGGCAGCCGAAATGCTTGATTTAATGAGTGCATGACATTTTAATTCGGTGTCAAATATTTACCTGTTTTTATTAATTTGCCAATATTACTAATGGAAATATGAAATATCGCTAACTAGTGAACTAGAATATTAATAATGAATTGCAATTATTATAACACTGAATTTGATGTTGTAAGCGTTTTAGGTGTAAAAAAGGCATTTGGAAAGTTTCCAAAATTATAAATTTTTGAAGTGAAAACTTCTTTAGCGGCGTTGTGCACTTTTTTGTGATGGGTAAAAATTTTTATACTCGCGTTAGGACACGTGACCTGATCGAAATTCGTAAGAAGGAGGGAGAGTAGTACCAAAATATCAAAAATATTCAAGTTTTCACTTCCCGGAGTGCAACCCTTTGTTTTTTTAGATCTAAAACTAAATATTCGGTGTTACGATTTTAATTATTGCATTTCATAATTAATATTTTAGTTCACTAGTTAGACGTATTTCATAATAGTAATATTGCAAAATTAATCCAATCACGACAGCGAAATATTTGATATCTATTTGCGACGTTGCCCACTTTCAGAATACGCGCTCTTAATTATTATTATGTCACTAAAAATCCGAGCAAGTACCAATGTGACTTTTTCAATTCATATGTACTTTCTGAGTTTATCTAGAACATTACTGACATCAGTGAAGGAAAACATCGTGTGGAAACGTGCAGTTAAAAGTCTGAAATCGCCAACTCGTTTTGAGCAAGCGTGGTTATCTGATCACCACGCTTGCTCAAGACGAGGCCGTGGACGTGGCCTCGTGCCTTCTCTGTATGAGAAGTTGCCCTTGCCCTGAAGTAGGATAATAATAGGCTGGTATTATTTATTATTTATATATGTGCCTGAGAAGCATAAAAGCGTAGGCACCAAAGACTTAGGAGAAAGTTTTTTCTCAAAAATAACTGACAATCCTGACTTTAAGGAGCTTGTGAAATAAATGTGTTATAATTTTGAAGAAAGTGTTTAATTTGCTAATAACTACACTATTAAACTTTAATTCGGTAACCGTTTAAACCGGTACAATATTGAGATCGATTTGACGGTATATTGGTGGTTTATTAAAGAAATAAAAAAAATAAAAAAACTGTATCACATATTAGTGTTATGCTTTTACACAATTTTAAATTATATTAATTTAATGTCGCACTGTAACTCTTGCGCACTATTTATAAGATCGCTGCCGTGCGTCATCGAAAGTGTACCGACAAAACAATGTAACTACGCACACACGGCTACATATCAAGCTGTACATTTCCAATATAAGCTGACCTCTCATTGTGCGGAAATTCTGTACAATGCGAGATCAGCAAGAACTGGAAGTGTATAGCTTAAATTGTAGCTGTGTGTAAGAACATACAGTAAAATGTAAATTATACTTCAACTGTACGAGACGAAATTCAAATCTTGGATAAAACGCACACTAAGTAGGCAGGCATATTTTTTTTTTTTTTTTTTTTATATTATAAGTTGGGGGATTACATCACTGATAGTTTTCGCCCCTGGCTGGAGGCTTTGAGTTTAGTAGCTTAAGGCAGCCGCAGGAAAGCCCGGTTAAGTAGTCATGGCCTCAGAGGTCATCTACGAGATGCCATACAAAAAAAAAAAAAAAAAACTTCACTGATAAAAATGCTATGCTTGGCTCATTGCTGGTCCTGCTCCACAACCACAACTAATTGATTAACATTTTGAAAATACTGTTGGAGCTGCTGAAGATTGTAAGACAATCTTTGTATTGTATAAACTCAATCTCGTTGGTATTATATAATTGCGTAGCACAGGTGTGAGTACTATGTACTAAAGAGCTACCATTTACCGGGTAATATGTATTTCTTTGACTTGAATGTGCCCTGGTGGCTGTGAGTATGTCATGCTCACTCAGATGTCTCGCTGATGGTGGCGCGAGTGTTGGATCATTTAGCTCCCTTCAAAATGGTTGAGCTGAATGGTACTGATCCATGCGCTATGTCCGTGAACGGGCGCCGTCAGTTGAGACTGGTCATCGCTTAGCTGCCATGGCTTATTTTAATTAATTTAAAAATTTTGAATGGTTCTTTGTTTTTTTTCTTTTTATTACCTACGGACGCTTTTACAAACGTGCACGTCTTTCTACATTGTTCTCACATGCATAATTTCAACATGAATGATGTAACCAATATTTTGTATCAAATTTTTGATTTAAAAGAGTGTCCGTGGAGTTTCTTGCCCGTTCTTCTCCATAGGTACCTAGGCTTTGGAATGGGCGACTAGCTTCATTTTTCTGACTGACCGGATTCTTGACAATTCAAAAGTGCCTGTAAATGGTTTAATTGAAATAAATGCTTTGAGTTTGAGTTTTGAGTTTACAGTATCGTAGTATTTTAATGTATAATCACTTAAAATATTATGCTTTAGATTAGACTATTTCCCAGAAATACATATACAATTTAGAAACTCTGACGTAAAGTTGACTTTATACAATAGGATAGTGTAAAAAACTCTAAATCGTAAAAAACGGAGTTACAGTGTCATGCTTGTCAGGTTCAGATTTATGTCAGTACAAGCACTCAAAAGTATGCGAGAATAATTAAAATGACTAATCAGCAATTTCATGTTATTATGAAAATTGAGCAGGAAATTCCGCTGCTTAATTTTTTTTAAAGTGAAAACTTCTTTAGGCGCGTTGAGCACTTTTTGGGTAAACAGAAATCATGGAACTCGCGTCATCGTGACCGAACGCTTTCCATGAGCTATATGTATACTGTGTATATATGTGTACTTTTTGGGTGAACAAAAAGCGTGAAACTCGCGTCATCGTCACCGCACGCTGTTTTCACTTATATCGGCAGTCCCCAAAGACTGACCCGCATCTTTTTTTTTTCCAAAAATCTAAAAAATCATTCAGAGTTATACTCTGCTCATTTGGCGAATGACAGATTGACAGCTAGACTGAAAAAAGTGTAATATTTTGTCTGCAAAGACACCTTTGCTAAAGTATATTTGTATGTTTACAAGCAATATGTCTATTTTCAGGTAATTGCCAAGTCATAGATTTCGAGTTCGAACACAAGGCACCTTTGATTTTTCAAATTCATGTGCGTATTGTATAATTATCACTTGCTTCAAAAACAGTGAAGGAAACCAGCCTGCCTGAGAGGTATTTCTCGATGGCATGTGAAGCCAAGTCTGAAAACTGACACTTAGTTAGTCACTAACCTTACTAAAAAAGAAAGAACTGTAGAAATGATTAATTAATTACAAATTTGTTACCATTCCTTTTTTTATATTTTTTGTTTATAATACACTGCGCGAGTCAGATTTCCGCACCAAAAAATATTTAGAAGAACTTTTGAGTTGACGTATTAGTACAAGTGTGTGCGTAATTTAACGTTTGTTTTAATAAGAAGATACAATATGCCAGTAATTTTCCTGAAAAATCTTACGCAATTACAATAAAAAAACACAGCAACTAACTTCATATTTTCGACTGACCGACTCCTTGACAATTCAAAAGAGCCTGTAAATTGAAATAAATGGTTTGAGTTTGGGAAAAAGTTTCAACTGTTTTCGTGTCATCAGGACCAATCTGAAAGTCTATAATATTTCTAGTATAGGTACTCAAGTACTTACAGACCACAGGAGCAACAATGGCAAACATCAGACTATCATTACGTCCCTCACAAAGGGACTGGCGAGGTATAAAAAATGTCAGTCGAACTCGGTTCAACTTGCATTCGCGACAATATACTGTAGGCTAGGAGGTAGGGGGAGCTTTTCTACATTCATCGTTCGATTTGGCTGAATTTAATAACGTATGATTCGTTATTAAATTAAGTTTCTGGATTTAATTTTAATATTATTGTACCTACTTTAACTATAAAATTTGTACGCCGCTCGCAAAAGACAGACCGCTGAGAGACAACTGATTTGTTATTTGTGTGTGAAGACCAAATATATGTACTTAACAAATAAATATTCATTCAGAATAAGAAGAAGAAAAAGAAAAAAATACATTCCCAATTTTAAGAGAAACGTGTTTTTTAAATAAAAAATTATGTATTGTCCCAAACATTAAAAAAACATGATTTAAAAGCAGGAACTACCGTTATAATGCCAATTCATTTTATCAAAACTAATTATTTACTCTTTTGATTAACATAAAAAAACAGAGTGAGTACGAAATAACATTCGACGCCTGTAATTCCCCGAAGCATTAGGCAGAGGTGTGCCAATAGTACACCCACATTTCGCCAGTTATGTTAAGTCCCATGTAATAGGGGGCGAACCTATTGCCATCAACAGGGCACAAATCTAGACTCCGGGCTGTTACTGAGAAATTCCTTTTCTTTTGTTTAAATTTTTACAGACACAAGTGCCATTAGCAGGTATGAAAAGACCAAAATTCAAACGGTCATAGTTCACTGGGCTTGAGTTCAGCCAGCTGGATGTACAGCTATGTAGCTGCAGTTTTTCGCAAAGCAGCCAATCAGTATAACATCATATCTTTCATAATCCAGTAGGTTCTAGATATTTATAATTTAAATAGAAAGGGTTCCGTACCAACGTGCAATTTTTAGCAAAAAAAACGCCTAAAAACACGTTTCTTGTATGCTCATTTTAATCCTTTAATTTTTAACTTTAATTCGTTTTTATTATTTGTTGTTAAAGCGGCAAAAGAAATACACAATCTGTGAAAATTTCTACTGTCTACCTATTACGGTTCATGAGATGCAGCTCACTGACAGACAGACGGACACAAGAGGCTTAGTAATAGGGTTCCGTTTAGAACCCTTCTGGTACGGAACTCTAACAACCAAAACTTCCATATCTCAACAAAAAAATCTCATAATAATATGACAAAATAAACAAAACTCCCTAGCTCCCAAACCGCGACATTACGACGAAATCAAAAAAATAAACAGAACCAGTCGTTTCGGTTGCACCAGACGCTTACATTTATTATTTGCTGTGTAGGACATTTTAAACGTTTGTATTACTACTAAATGTTTGTTACAAAGGAGGGTAGTCGGAAATGTCCAAGGTACTTTGATAAGGATTCTGGGGCTAATGATGTAGGTGTGTGAGATGTGTCGTGATAGTATTACAATAGGTGTCTATTTTGTATCTTAGGATATTTTTCAATACTCAATACTCAATACTTTATTGCGTGCCATAATGTGTACATAAAAACAGTTGGTATGTTAAACATAGAATCAATTATGGACCCTGTCGGGCACAGCAAAGTGAATTTTTAAAATTATTTACAAACATTTCATTAGGAGAGAGGATGAAGGCGCTTACTTGTTTAGAAAAATAATAAATGAAATAGTACCTACCTTAAATAGTTTTTTGTGCTATTTATATGAGTCGTTGGTTTAATGTTATTGCATTATTAAAATAAGTATTAAATTAAAATTACAAATATAATACATAGGTGTACGGTGCACGTACAACATGTAGATCATGTAGATCTGTACTGTTTTGAATTGTTTATCGATAAATTCCGAGCTTCGTTTTATCATATTATTTTCTGCTTCTACAATCAGTGTTTGATTTTTCATTAATTGCAGTAAATAGTTTATTGCTTGCTGTAGAATTCTGATTCCTATTTCTTCGTTTCTTGATAATGAAGTAGATGCCAAATACAGCAAGTCCTCCCAACAACAAAGAAGTCGCGGAATAAAAATACACATCGTGCGGTGAAATACTTGAAGCCGCAGGTAGCACTTCATGTTGTTTTTGGTAAGAGATTTGACGATCAAGTTTTGACAAATCTCCTGCATTGGTCAATTCAGTGATGTTTAACTGTACGTTCCTCCAGCTGATATCAAACATGTTGTTTATCGTCGTATTTATGATAGGTACTTCGATATCCAATCCCGTGTTTACCCTACTTCCTAAGTGATTATAAGTAAATATCGTGGCATCTTTTTTCTGTAGTAAGCACTTAGGTTTCAAGGCAATGACTCCTGTTCCGTCAATGACCGCCGGCGTCACCTGATCGCTGCATATTACACGCATCAGCTGTTTGTCGCACAATGTAAATAACCAAACATTGGGTTTATGCAATTTTATCCAACTCTCCTTACAAGTTATGTCATTAATAACGCACGATATTGAAGTTTGTTGGCTAAACACCTTAGTCTCACACGGCGCATCTTTATCATGTAAACTGTATACGGGTTGTCGCGAGATGCACGAGAATTCATCTTCTCCGTACGAGGTGCAATGGTGCATATCTTGCTCTTCCAAAGTTATGTATGAGTTTTTTATCAAGTTGATAGCGATAAAGTCCGAAAAAGGTTTAACAAGTTTGAAGTGTCCTTGTCTCATGAATGGAATCGGAATTACACGATATATTTTGTAGTCTTCGTCGCTCAATAACGGAATGTGTAACTCAAATAGTAAATAGTTACGTGTAATTCTAGCTTTCACGTGAATCAGTTCATAAATGACTTGAAAATCCCTTTGCATATCCTTAATCGGCAAAGAAAGTCCTTGTGGTAGCTTTCCTGATATGATATTCAGTTGCTCAATCAGTTGACATGCCGAAAAAAGGTGTGTGTCTAAATGGCCTCTATAAATGTTGGCTAGGGCATTCATCAGCATTTCTTGAATTCTATTTAAATCACTCAGAATTAAAGTTGAAGTTACAGCGGCAGAATGGATGTCATTTATAGTATATAATATATGCGCTCTGTTTTCTATTTTTGTGATTGCTCTGCTAGTTTGATTCATGTAGATCTGTACTGTTTTGAATTGTTTATCGATAAATTCCGAGCTTCGTTTTATCATATTATTTTCTGCTTCTACAATCAGTGTTTGATTTTTCATTAATTGCAGTAAATAGTTATCGCTTGCTTGTAAATATTGGATATCCTGTTCATATTTTTGGGCAAAATCCACATCGAGAACGCCGAATAGTGTTCCTGCTAATTTTCCGACCCCATCGAAGTAACCTCGTTTTTGCCTTGAGCGTTGAGCTAGTAACATAGAATTGTATTCAGTGAGATGGTTCAATTCATAACGTAGGTGATCGACGACGGCTTCGCAGGGTGGGTACTCGTGCACTATTCGTTGACAAAGTGTATCCACTTGATCGAGGTAGAATTTTATCTTATCCGTGGCTTGCCAGTATGAAGTCAAGTTGTAATAAATCAACAGCGTCCATTCATCGTGTATAAGTTGCAGTTTCCCGGCTTCATCAAAGTATATTGGTTGATTGTTAAGTATTGATGTCACCTTGTAGTTGCTTGAAGTAACAGGCGTCGCTTGTGTGATTCCCATCATCGTCATCATGCACATTAGAACTAGAGAGAGTAAACTAGTTTTATTTATCGTACGACCTCTTTGCCTTTTTTGTTTTTCAGGTTCGGACTGCTGTTGTTGTTTGTTTATTACGTCTTCGGTTACTTCCGTAGTTTGTATGTTCTTGCGTAGCGGTAACGGCGACAGTTTCACGATTGGTCGTTTTAGTTGTCCCTTTTTAGTTTTAAGAGTAACGACTCGGATATTTCCGTCAGTCCCCGGATGAAGTTTCACCACCCTTCCGAGAGCCCACCTTCCCGGAGGTAAATTTTCTTCCTTCACTAACACCAAGTCACCAACTGCTAGGTTCTCCTTTGTTTGTTGCCATTTACTGCGTACTTGTAATTGCTGCAGGTATTCGTTTGACCAGCGCTTCCAGATGTGTAAGTTAGTTTGTTCAACCAGCCTCCATCTATTTCTCAAGTCGTACTGGTTGAAGTCTTCTTCCTCCTTCGACATAGACAATAAGGGACCTCCAACAAGGAAGTGACCAGGTGTTAAGTAGTCTAGGTCTTCAACGTCTTCAGATAGTGGACAAAGTGGACGGGAATTCAAGCATGCTTCGATCTGAGTTAATAATGTTGTGAACTGTTCGTAAGTTAACTTTTGTTCTCCCAGAACTCGCTTTAAATGATACTTCATGGACTTAACGGCGGCTTCCCAAAGTCCACCCGCTGATGGCCAGAGAGGGGCGTTAAAATGCCAGTTTATCTTCAAACTATTCATCTCGTCGTAAAACTCAGACGATTGAAAAGTTTTATTTCGTTCAAAGTCCTCTTGCAGTAGTCTTGCGGCACCGACAAAATTAGTTCCGTTGTCTGAAAACATATGCTTCGGAGTACCTCTGCGCGCACACATTCGTTTAAAAGCGGCAAGAAAAGTTTGAGTTGTCAGGTCAGACACCAACTCAAGATGTACGGCTTTTGTAACCATACAAATGAAGATGGCTATATAAGCCTTGCATGTTTTCACGCCTCTCCCCTTGTTGATTTTTATATCAACATGTCCGGTAAAGTCCACACCGGTATTTGTAAATGGCCTCGATGGTGTAACTCGTTCTTTTGGCAAGTCAGCCATAATTTGCATGTTTCGTTGAGACTTAAAACGGTGACATCGTATGCACTGCCTAAGTTCCTTTTTCACTGTTCTGTTCCCACCAATGATCCAGTACTTGAGACGTAAGTATGCTAGCGTGAGTCGTGCCCCACCATGGAGAACTTCATGATGGGCTTCTTGGATGATCAACTCTGTTAATCTTCCAGTAGCAGGGAGAATAATTGGATGTTTCGATTCAGGAGGCAGCACGGAGTTGATAAGTCGCCCCTTGACTCGCAGTATCCCATTCTTATCGAGAAATGGGGTCAACTTCAGAATATTGCTTTTAGTTGATATTGAGTTGTTTTTCTTCAAACATTCGATTTCGTCCCCGAAGTACATTCTCTGCACATTTTTGATCACCATTTCCGTTGCTTCAGTAATTTCTTCAGAAGATAACGACACAATCTCGTTATCAACGCCTGTTATGTTATTCTTTTGGACCAAAGTATTTCTAAATCGTAAAATCCACACAAGTACTCGGATTATACGTTTGAAACTGCTATATTTATTCAACAGCTCGGTAATTACTTCACTGTTTTTATAAGTTGCAACGCAGCATTTATTGTTTGCTGTTAGTGTGTCACATAGTTCATTGTCTTGTAAATAGAGCATATTATTGTCATTTTGTTGGCTGTTTTTAAAGTTATAAGTTTTCAACCAAATTGGGCCCTCCCACCAAAGTTTAAAAGTTAGAAGTTGAGAGGGAGAGAGACCTCGTGTTGCACAGTCAGCCGAGTTTTCTTCCGACTTGACGTAGTTCCATTGTTTTGATGGAATTATGCTGTTTATTTGTGAGACTCTGTTGGCGACATATTTCTCCCATCTGTTTATGTCTCCTTGTAGCCATGCCAATACCACTTTAGAGTCACTCCAACATTGTATTTGGAGATGTTTAGTAGAAAGTGTACTCTTAATTTTCTCTATAAGTTTGGCAAGTAACAATGCTCCACAGAGTTCCATTCTAGGTAGAGATATCTTCTTACTAAGCGGCGCGACCTTTGTTTTCGCAGTTATTATTGTAGTTGTGAAATTCCCGTTCTTGCTTTTCACTCGACTGTAAATGACGCACGCATATGCCTTTTCGCTTGCGTCGCAAAACCCGTGAATCTCAATATTATCGTCTGTACATTGCAGCCATCGTGGAATTGAGATTTTGTTGATTGAAGGGAAATCTTTTCTCAGCTTTTCCCATTCAGCCGTTACGTCGACGGGCAGACAATCATCCCAGTCGATTTTGCTGATCCAAACTTTTTGAAAAAGTAGTTTCGCTTTTATTGTTGCAGGCGATAGAAAACCAAGAGGATCGTATAGTTTACTTATTTCACTCAGCAATACTCGCTTCGTCAGAGTTTTCTTTTCCGGTAGTCTCCATTGATAAGTAAATGTATCCTGCTTCTGGTTCCAGCTCATCCCCAACATTTTTGTGTTTGATGTTTCAGGGCTGAATTCTATGTTGGCCTTAGTGCTCTTCTGGTCGTCTCGCAAGTCCTCTAATATAGCCGCTTCGTTACTTGTCCACTTTCTCAAGTTGAAACCTCCTTTACTCAATAGTTGAATGAGTTCTGCGACCATTCTCTTCGAATCTTCAATGCTGTTTTGACCATGGACTAAATCGTCCATGTAAAAATAGTTTAGTAGAGCACTGACGCTCTCAGGATAGTTATCCTTTTCATCTTGCGCAAGTTGTCGCAAGGTGCGCATTGCAAGATAGGGCGCGCTTTTCATACCGTAGGTCACAGTGCATAGCTGCCATTCCAGCAGTGGTTCGTTGGAAGATGATCTCCAAACAATAGTTTGTAAGTGCTGTTGTTGCTCGTTCAGCCATATATGCCGATACATCTTCTCAATGTCTGCTGTAAAGACGTATCTGTACACTCGCCAGTTAATAAGTAGCGTGAACATGTCCTTTTGCAAGTTTGGGCCAGAGTACATAAGGTCATTGAGACTGTTGTTATTATTTGCCTTATAAGATGCATTAAACACAACTCTCAGTTTCGTCGTAGTCGACTCAGCTCTTAATACTCCGTGATGTGGTAGATATACCTGGTTCTTTCTCCGAGTATCAGCAGTTATAGGTTTCATGTGGCCCAGGGAAATGTACTCCTCCATAAAGCGTTTGTATTCTCTATTGAGGTCGTTGTTCCTCAACATTCTCCTCTCAAGTTGTAGGAACTGAGCTTGTGCTTGAGACTTCGTGGCTCCTAAGTTTGAGTTGTAGTTTGACTTCATGGGCATCTGCACCACATATTTCCCGTCATCTAACCTCGTAGTAGTCGAGTTGTAGTACTCCTCACAATGTTGGTTGTCATTAGTTGAAGTTGTTGTTTCTGAGATTTCTTCAGTTTCCCAGAATCGTGTCATATTTTCTAGGTCATTAAGAATTACATAACAGTTAAATGTCTTGACATTCCCGCAGAGTATCCAGCCAACTCTTGTTTGTTGGGCTACGGGGAAATTGTCGCTTTTTATGACCCCATTCAGTATTAGTTCTGAATAGATTTCGGCACCCAGAAGTAAGTCAATCGGGCCCGACTTATTAAAATGTGGGTCTGCCAGTTTCAAGTTATTTATGTAATCCCAGTTTTGTATGGAGAAGGATGCTGTAGGCAAGTTATTTACAAGTTTCTTCATCACCAAGGTTTCTAATTTGAATTCATAATCCGAATGTATAGATTTGCATTCCAAGTTAATTGACCCCTTACAATTGCCGGACAGTGAACCGACACCTGACACAATAGCGCTGACTTTGCGTCGCGGTAATCTGAGTCGTTGCGCGGCGTGTTCTGTCACGAGACTCACTTGCGACCCTTGGTCAAGCAAACCTCTTAAGGTGATATAATCTCCATCAATGGTCTTTACTTTTAGAAGTACAGTCGTCAGCAAAACTTCCTTCGCCTCGTTAGTTAAGTTATTCACGGCATGTGATGTCGATGGCGTGCTGGTACTCATAGCTGCGGGACGATTGTTCTGCTCATTACCATCCTCATGTAAAAGCGTATGGTGTGGCCTGTTGCATAATTTACAAGTTTTTCTCGAAGTGCATTTTTGTTCTCCATGACTGTACAAACAATTCGAACAAATACGTAAATTGCGAACTGTGTCATTTCGTTCCTTTGCATTCATAGCCAAGAATTTGCAACATTTCATTAAAACATGTTCAGTTTTGCAAATCGGGTAATTCTTCGTTGTTGTGAAGAAGGCTTTGGACGATTTATACGGTCTGTTATAGTTTGATGACCTCTGGCTATTATATTTATAATTATTGTTTCGAGCGGATGACGCGTTGTTTTGCTGTCTATCTGCTGTCTGATTTTTATTCGACGAGTATGACCTTTGTTGATTATTTCCTTGTAAGGCTTCCAACGCCATGAATTCGTTCTCCAAAAATTTGATGAATTCATCCAAGTCGGGAATTTCTCTCGGTTCTTTGAGATCCTTGATGTACTCGTTGTAAGTCACCTTGTCCAGTTTCTGAACCAACAGATGAACAATGATCGGATCCCAGTTGGTTATTTCTAGTCCAATGTTACTGAGTCCGTTCAGACACTCGAGAGTAACGTCATGCAGTTTCCTTATGCTTGCGGCGCTAGCTTCTGATATGAGAGGTTGATTTAGAAGCGTGTTCATATAAGAAGTGAACAACAGGCGCTTGTTATCATACCGATGCGTGATTATCTCCCAGCAGGAAGTATAGTTTTCCGCGCTTATACCGAGATGCTGTACAATCTTCTCGGCTTCACCCTTTAGTTTAGTTTTGAGGTGTTGCATTTTTTGCGCTTTTGACAGTAGTGGGTTATTATGTACACTTTCCAAGTACAGATCTTTAAAAGTTAACCATTGATGGTAGTTTCCATTGAAGTCCGGTATCACAATTTTTGGTGTTGTCTTCTCATAGTGAGCGTTGTTCCAAATATGATGTTGTAGTTTCTTTCGGAAGTTATCATAAACGTTTTCTATAGCATCATATTTTTGTTTGTAAGTTGAATCTTCATCTTGAGAAATATAGTCAAGTTCCCAGTTAGTTTTCTCAATGATATCCCATTTGCCTTTCAAGATATTAAGACTATCTTCTAGCTCCCATTTTTCAGATGACGAGTCGAAGTTTATCTTCTCCACAGTACGTTCAAAAGCTCGAAAGTTGCAGAATTGCTGTCGTAAAAGCTCCTGCTGTTTTTCATTGGTCTTGTCCGTTTCGCGAGGAGGTACATGAAAGTTGATATCATCGAAGCTAAAGGTTGCTTTTGGTTTACCTTGTTTAGGCGTAGAGGGTGATAATTCGACTTTACTCTTCGAAACAGAAGGTAACTCAGCTTTACGTTTCAGGATATCTTGCAGAACGTCCTCGTACATCTTCTTAGTGTTGTTGAAAACGTCGTCGACGAAGTATTGGATGTCAGTTATTCCAGATTGCTCCAGTTGTTGATGATTGAATACAAACTTCTCCCAGTTCGTGTTCAGCCGGGAAAGTCGCTCCTCCAGGTATTCCAAAGTTTTTCTGCTAGGACCGTCTTTCTTGTAGTTGATGCTGATTTGCTTCAAGTTGTTGAATATAGTTTCTTGGCGACTGATGATCTCGCTGATGTTCTGAGCCATCGTTGATTGTTGTTGAAGTTAAGTTGCACAGTTTAAGTTTAGTTGTTCGATAGTGCCGCAGGGTTGTTTCACCGCAGGCACTAGTTCAGTAAACTTGCGAAGTTTTCGCAGTTACGTTGGTTGATACTAAGCGTATTCTTTCTCTACTAGAGATATGTGCGCCTTCTCAATCTTACTGGGGCGACCCGCTTCTGGGAGACCAGCAAGACCGATTCGCTATCACTAATAGAGACACTTCACACACTTAATATCGGGCTCGAAGGACCAAATTTATGTATGGCTCAGAGTTAGTTAGAGTTTGGTGAGTTGACGGTAAACCACGGTTGATCACAAGAAATAGTTTATTTCTTAAAGTTACAAAATAGTTATAAGTTGGATGCCAATCCGTGCCGATCGCGATAATTGCAATATGTCAACTAACGGTAATATTCCGTGAATATTATTATATATAAATTAAGGTCGCATTGTCAGCAACCAAATCGTTGTACGTGCACCGTACATAGGTATAGGCTAAAATATAATACATACAATACAATAGTGTACCTAATCATTTTAATAGTATTTTTGCAATTTATTTTTGTAGGCCGTTAGCGATCTCGCGCACTAGACGGCCACGACTCCGGCCAGTCGTAGCCGTCTAGAGATATTGTCTGCGGCTAGGTGGCCGTTGCAATCAAGTGCGTGAGTCGTATCGGTTTCTATAACTTACCTGGTCGCTGCGACCACTGGTCGTGGCCGTGGCCGTCTAGAAAGGAAGCTCCCTAAATTGAATGGGGAAATTGGGGCTTTCGTGGAAATTGTCTTTAGAATGCCTGGTCTTAAGCACCATGTACCTAATAGGTCGCGGGTCTACTGCCATCAATCGGGCACAAACGATTTTGAAAGTTATTGCTTATCCATTGCTTCATAAATTCGAAAAAATTGTCTGCTCTACAACGTAAACAACGTAATGAATGTTGTTGAACTGTCAAATTGAAAGCCATTGCAACTGTACTTGTGAAGCTGGTTACGTAATTACCCCGTAGACTCCGGGCTGCTAATGAGAATTCCCTGACGGATGAACCCAATAACACTTTACCCGACCTGGGAATTTTACCCAGGACCTCATGCTCAGCGGTAGCGCTTGCGACCACTATACCAATGAGGTAGTATATATCTAAACTTAACTTCTCTGTAATACCTTTTCAATTCCATTCCCTAAGGAAAATAAATCTAAACAAAAAAAAAAAGGAGTTACTATCGTCTAGCGACTACAAATCATTTAAGGCCTCCTCCACACGGGACGGCAAGTCTTAAGGTGTCGCGGCCGAGCATGATTTGTAGACGCCCTTAGAGATACAGGGTGTTACAAGTTGAGAAGTTTTGTTATTACATTTGAGGACGTGATTTAGTATACTTCTGTGTGTTGCAAGCTGAGGCCATCGGATGCATCGATCGATATACAGAGTCAATTTATGTGATGATCGATAACTATATGTACACACGGCTATACATTTCCAGTATAAGCTGACCTCGCATTGTACGAAAATCCTATACAACGCGAGATCAGTATAAACTGGAAATGTGTAGCCGTGTGTACGAATAAATATGATAAAACAAAAATAATATTTTTTGTGAGTTATTAATAACAGCGGTACGGGTGGATCTATCACGTTATGCTACGTTTACCGGGGTTGGTCCGTGGATGGGTCACCATCTTTACATACAGAGACTCCTCTGTGCCTCGGAAACGACGTTAAGCCGTTGGTCCCAGCAGTATTTCGTGGATCTTTGACATTCATTACGGGTCGTCCCCGAATCCCGAAAGTCTGACAACCAGTCTTACCAAGGTGTATCGTATTACACAGTTACTGGATTGTGGAGGTCAGTTAAGCAGTTGCTCCATGTAAAATACTGTATTCACCTGCATCAGGTTGCACTGGAAGCCCACCTCAACGTATTTGGTCCCTACAAAATAGTTGAGCTGGATGGTGCTGATCCACGCGTCATGTTCGTGAACGGGCGCCGTCAGTTGAGACTGGGTCATCTCTTATCTGCCATTGCTTATTTTTAATTTTATATTTTTAATCGTTTTTGATTATTATTTTACATTTTTCTCACATATAGAAGCAACAAGAATATTGTACCCAGGATTTTGTAATATCTATATTTAAAAGAGTGTCCGTAGAGTTTCTTGCCCGTTCTTCTCCATAGAGATCTACGTTTTGGAATGGGCTTGAACTAGCTTCAACTTTCGGACTAACTGACCCCTTGACAGTTCAAAAGTGCCTGTAAATGGTTTAATTGAAATAAATGCTTTGAGTTTTGAATTGTAAAAAAAAAAACATTATGATATTGGCATAACTAGGTACCTATGTCAACACATCTGCAATGCTACTGGTTTTGCAGATGTCATTTGGCGATGAATACTAACCGCGAGGTGGGTCGGTATCACGATTCGCCTTGGTAAGACTGAATGTTTATGCAAATCGATTAAAAAACAACCTGTATACACTTAAGACGTCTACCAATTGACTCTCTCCGGCCTCGAAGCATAATGTACCGATATTTATCGCATATAAGAGGGGTAGCTTTCGATTCTACCAACTTATGCAATACTACCCACAAGTTTTACCCCAACCTTATTTCTAACAATATAAGGTTCAATTTCACGTGACAAAAATGAACAAACCTGTCCACATTATTATCAACTTTATGATTCAAGATTTAAGGTAGATTTTTGAATATAGTTTTTAGTGTGAAGTGAAAATTTAAGTTTGTAATATTATATCAATGGGACTGTAAAGTGAATTTTGCATAGATTCTTATAAGCATAAAATGTGTTTCCCATGGTGTGGTGCGCTATGACACTTTATGGTATTATAAGTGTTTTTAGAGGCACAAGTGAGTTATGGGATTTAAAAGTTTTTTTTTTTCTGTATGGGGTGAATCCATTGTGTTTTTCGTAAAATAAGGATTACATAGATTACTTAATCATGTCTCGTGGGTGTCGTAAAGGCGATTACGAGATATTTTTATATGAAAATAATAATAATAGTAATTTATTTATTTATGCAAACAAAGTCCATAAAGGTACCATTCCGTAGCCGACCGCTGGCGGCAGCTGCAGGCGACCTGTCGCCGAGACACGACTGGTTTATAATATGAAATTCAAAAATTCAAAAGTCATTTATTCAAACTAGACTGAGTATCAGCACGTGTCAAACGTCAAAATTACATAATTTACATTACGCAGTACAAAACATAATTAAATTTAATTTATTAGCCATAAAATTAAAATTAAATTATAAATTAATAGCCATAATATATGACAACTAGCACAAGCCAATATACCAACCAAAAACATCGAGAACTATACTCAGGCAGAAATAAAAATAACTAAACCATAACAATATCTAAATAAAAGCCTCCAGGCATAAAGGGCGTGCCCGCTTACATATATAGCTGTAACTAGAAGTTATAATTGATAAACTAGGACCATCGAGGTAAAATAAATAATTGTCGAGGTCGCTAGCTAACCACATATTGCAATACAACTCATAAAAAAAAAACATTGTAATGAGTAGATTATGTCAACAATAAATTAAAATAAGATAAATTGACTTATAAAGTAAAATTATAAACAATTATATAAACTCATATAACCTGTCAGTAAGTAAGCTAATTCTGGAGAAAGAACATTTAACATTGTCTTGAGTTAATCACAGCGACCAACTATTTTTATCATTTAAGTAGTCGTTGATAGAATAGTATGCCTTTGAACAAAGGTTGGATTTTACTTTAGTTGAATGAATGAATGAATTTCTATGAAATACCTTCTGAAACTAGCGACAGGTCGCGTCGCCTTCACAGAAATACATAAGAATACATAGAAACCAATCGTGTCTTGGCGACACGTCGCTTCCAGTTGTCGCCAGCGGTCGTACTTGTTTAGTCACAAAAAAAATTCTTACAAACTATGTTAATACAGACATATTATTACAAAAACATAGGTACATAATAGATGTGTAGTCATGAAACCTCTCGCTCGAGTTCGGTATAGATTGCCATGTTATCTGACCAGAATCTGAACGACAACCTTCATGACTGCCGAGTCATACTTCTCAGCAATTACTTGAAGGATACTGTTAGTGCTGCCCCGCACTCTGCTGAAGGGGAAAAAGTATTGAGCCCTGAACTCCTGACTGCTATACCTAATCTAATTTCCGGTCAAACTAAAACAATATACTTGAGTCAAATCCTTAAAGATTCTATAAATTATCACACGGGCGTAAAACTTCAGAATGCAACTCAAACTCAAAGCATTTATTGCAATTAAACCATTTACAGGCACTTTTGAATTGTCAAGGGGTCAGTCAGTCAGAAATATGAAGCTAGTTGCCCATTCCAAAGCGTAGGTTACTATGGAGAAGAACGGGCAAGAAACTCCACGGACACTCTTTTAAATCATAATATTGTTACAAAATATTGGTTACATCATTCATGTTGAAATTATACATTGTGTGTGTGATAAAAAGATAAAAACAATCCAATAATTAAAGTTAATGTGCAATGTGCTGTTATCTCTGTATTACCACAGATTAAAACAGATGGGACAGTCCGCAGTTTAGGTATGAAGTCATACACAAGTACGCGGTGGGCCCGTCTTGCTGGGCCAATTCAGTGAGTGTAACGTAGTCAGACGATCTAAGAGTCACGCGATAGAAAGAGAGGCAACTTCTAGGTGAATATAGCAGCAGGTGATTAGCGCTGTGCGACCTGAATTGCTCTTTGTTGTGTCGTAGCAAGAGTCGCTTTTTATTTAAATGATTTTGCGGAGTGTCCCATCTGTATTAATCTGTGGTATTACACTAATTATTTTTTATTCAGTATTTATACACTACTTTAGTCAAAACATAACATCACGCCTTGTTTCTTCGAAGGGTTGGGCAGAGGTGTACTTGTAGGTACACCCACATTTCGCCAATTATGTTTTTAAGTCCCATGTAATAGGGGGCGAGCCTATTGCCATCAACCGTGCACAAATCCAGATACCGGGCTGCTACTGAGAAACGCCAGATAGAAAAACCCAATAACACTTTGCCCGACCCAGGAATCGAACCCAGGACCTCATGTTCAGCAGTAGCGCTTGCGACCACTAGGCCAACGTCACACATTATTGCGATACCCTACAAATTGTAAAATGTTTTTTGTTCCAATAAATAATATTAATAATAAAATAAAAATAAATAAAAATGTTTATTTCATCAACTTATACGTTTTACATAATATGTGTGTGGAAGCACCTTTTAAGCAACAATATGCTTGTGTTAGGTGGTTCCGCTCTTCCAGTTTGCAATAACTAAGTATAAATGCTGTGAGATAAACAAAGGTAATCTAAAATAATCCAAAATAAGCATGCAGTGGACGATGGGCGAAATAACAACGCACGCGGTGTAATAAGTGTGAGGTGTGTCTGCGTGTGTGTGTGTGATTGTGTATATGTGCGTGAGTGTGTGTGAGGATGTCAGGGATGTGTGTGAGTCATTTGTGCTTTGTCTGTTTTGGGGTCAGCCCTACGACTATGTCTTGGGGTCGGAAGACACTGTAACCAGTATCTTCCACTGACTGTAGAAGTCCCTAGTGATCAGTCACGTAGCAGTTTGTAATATTGACTCGACTTCTGCGTAGCTTTTGGTTGCTAACCACTGTGTGAGGGTCTTTCGACAGTCACGGTAACTCATTGGGTAAATGCCTAATTCTTTGTTTAGAAAGTTATAAATGTGGGTCGACTGTCTATTATATTGTCTAGCAGCAAATTTGGTGTTAACAGGTGTAGGTGGAGCTACTCTATTTTTCCTCCTAGCCACTGTCTTGGAAGGGACGAAGGAAAGTGACTTAGTGCTTTTTCAGGGCTATCTGAAGGATGGATGGAAGGATTAAATATTACATTTTAGTCATACACGCGCGCGTTTGCGGGTATTTAGATATTTTTGATGGACATAATCAGATTGTAAGTATCGTCTATCCACTGACAAAATTATTTCTTAAAGAAGCTCCAATTCTCTGCCACTCTAGGACCCAAACAGACAGACAAAAATGATTGGTTTCAAGATTTTTGTCTGTTATGTCAGAAAAACATAATTATCGGCGTTCAAGCAAAAAGAGTCCAGTAATGGGGGTTATTGAGTTAAGTCTAGATTCGGTATCTAGAATAGTCAGTAGTAGTGTCTTGATAGTAAGGATTGAAAAAAATATTCAAAAACTGGCACATATTTTTTATCAGACTTAAAAAGCTTGATATTGTCATTTACTATATGCAATTGTAGATAATTGAGCATTTATTAATAATCAATATTAAAATCGCGAAATGCAAATTTTCACCCAACTTTACAAAACTTCTTATATCTCGGAAAATAAATGCCGAGAACTGGACCCTTTTTGCTTGGACACCACAATTGTTTATCAAATTGAGACTCTACGTCAATTTGTCACACTATTGCCACTATCCATAGGTATCTGTCATTGAATGTCAGTTGTGATTTTGATATACGAACAATAATTAGCCACATAAACAAAAGAAGACTATAGCAGATCATAAAGGCGTGTACGCACGAACGAACAAGAATATGGTGAACATGAACATCGAACACTTTGTTCGCATGTGCGTACCGCTAACGAACATCGAGCACTGTGTTCGACAAAAGCGATCGTGACGATCCAATTTCGTTGTTCCGTGTGGACGGTGGTCGGAAAAATGATGCAACATTGCGAACATTGGCGAATCCATGGCTACTAAAGAGAGCGAGGCGGTTGAGCGTGAACACAAGTCGAACTGTGTTCTAATTTACGTCCACACGTACGAATCAAAAGTTCCGTGTCCGATGTTCGTGTTCACCATGTTTTGTTCGTTCGTGCGTACACGCCTTAAGAGGGAACAGGGCATGTGATTCTCCATACAAATGTATTCCCCTTTTTTCTTCCTGAATAATGCTTCTGGAGCAATTTTTTTTTCATAACGTCAAGGTCTGCTGTAGCCACGTCCCTGTTATTTCCTTTTTTTTCAGCAACTTATCGGTAAAGAAAATATGACCCTCCGAAAATGACAGAAATACTCAATTTTTACCGCCGTGATTAGAGGAGTACTAAATAAATTCGAAAAGTTTTAACGTAAAAGAAAATGATAGGAACCTAGATATACTCTTTTTTTAAATTTTAATGTAAAAAATATTTGAATCGGTTCAGTTTTCGAGAAGAAAAAAGGGGAATATGAAACGTTGACTTCGTCAATTTTTTTTGTGATTTACTCGTAGTGAGTCTGAGCTGTAGCTATCCCTATCGCACTCTACGGAGGCAGACTTGAGGTAAGACGACGGCTATAGTTTCATCAAATACCTATTTTTCAAATTTTTCGCAGGGCCTTTTCCCTCTTAATGTAGACACCAACATCAAAACGTTGTCGTCCGGTGAAACAGCACAAAGACTGCGCTAGGTAATATTTTAAAGGCTTCAAATGAGTCTGGCGACTAATACATCACGCAGACAAAGGGGAGGGGGACAGCAGATATAATACAGGCTACAATCAAATGATTGTAGTGATGAGGGAAAACAATGAGTTTGTGACGTAGTCCGGGTAGAAAGGATTGGCGTTAAGCATTTATTTTGCGTGACGAACGAAACACGATATAAAATCTGATGAAATTATATATTCTGTAAAAAGGATACTTACCGGAATCACTTATATGACACATAAAAAAAGGAGTCGACAATTCCTATCTGACTACCCCTGAAAAGAACTGGCGAAACAGAATCAAAGTCAAAGTTTCTTTTAAAGTCAAGACAATGTGAGGACCATGTAGATTAGTGTTTGAAATGGTATTTTGAGGAAAGAATCAATCTGCAGATTTGAGTGGACCTGTCCAGGCAGTACATGTAATTGTGTGGCACAATATTGGTATTCAGTTGCATTTATTTAATTTCAGAGGTAGTGTTCTGGTTTGAAAATAAAATTCGTATGAAACATTTTCTCTCTTTTACAGGCACAAACGGAACGTTATTTTCAAGAATGGAAAATTCATTAGTTATTGTGCTTCTGTGTCAATAGCAACTGTCCATCAGATGGGCTGTTGGTAAATAATACAGATCTTTCATTCAATGCTAACATTACTTCGAAATCAACATACAAATATTTATTTTTGCATTCAGTAGCAAGAATTAAAATCCAAAATAGTTAAATCGATATCTGCAACAATAGGAAATTATCGAAAAACACGTAAAAACAGTTCCAACATCATGAAAATTAAAAGCACTATCACACACTTTCCCTTTGCCAGATCTCGCATAATCATCACCCACACCACGATTTCACCCACTGCTGGGAATAGCCCTCTCTTTTCTTGTGCAAATCCCCACGCTCCTGTACCAGCCACATCCAAGTTTGGCCCACGATGCCGGACGATTCTAAGTCCCTAAAATTTCCAAATCTCGCATAGCAGTCGCATAACAACGGCCAACACAAAACATACCAGTCCTGGTCGCCACCCTTAGTCAAGGGATGATATTACAACGACTGTTCGTCGAAGGGAGAGCTGCCAGCGATTTGTAGGTCAAACTTATAATAATAGTAGTCACATGATAATTATGTATATTTATATCCAGGGGTAAAAACTACCCTAAATTGACCTCATTTTGATAATATTTGATTCAGGGTTCTATTGAAGGAATTCAGAATATTTTTTATAACTATAAAATAAGTAACTTAGCAGGAAGTTACTTGGCATAACTGATTTTTCCACCAGCCTAATAGGGATGATGGCTAAAAATATTTTTTTTGTCCGTCAGTTGTATTATTAAAAAATATTGGCCACGTATTTTTTTATTTTATCACAAGATTACGGCGAGACATTGCGTTAAAATGTTCCATGACGTCACGAGTATATAGATTTTATACTTACTTGTGACGTAGCAACCCCCACTCCCCAACTTTAATGCGTTTTATCTAAGTAAGTTTTTATTAATATGATAAAGCAAAAAATACATGTCTAATGGTTTTTGATTATCTGACTGACGGACTAAATAGTTTTTTTTTTTTGACCCAGTCATCATCCCTATTGCGTTCAATCCGTAAGATTTCAAAGGAAATTGCTTATTATTTGCTTCATGATCTTTGAACAATTTTGGAGTAGTGGTAGCCCAGTAGTAACGACCGCGACTTACGAGTCGTAGGTTTGAACCCACGCAGGTGCTTCTCTGTGTAAATTATTTCACTACCACTGCTCTCAAAACGGTGAAAAAAAACATCGTGAGAAAACCGGTTATGTCCTAAGACTAAACATTTTAGGGCATATATCAACACGCATTGGGCCCGCCTGGTGGATTACGGCTTGTGTCCCAGGAGTAGGAACATCATATAAAGCTTCTTATGAATTATACCTCTAATTCCCTCTAATCTCAATTCGCAAACTCGCAAAACACGGTTAATTTTTCTATCTCATTATAAACTTCGGATTACCAGTAGGTAGTCTTATATAACCATAAACACTTCAACCTTTCAAAATACCTTCCAGGGTACATCTCACCGTTGACCAAAAAAGTTACAACACTAAAAAACACACTGATTGAGAGAAATGCTTCCCAAAACTGCCATGAAATGCGTGTTATTTATTTACTGGCAACACTGTGGGGAATTCTGAAGGTGTTGCTATTGAAAATAATGGCTGGCTTCAAGGGTTTTAGACGCTTTTCGTTGGTGACGGATTAGTTTGTTTTCTTTTTGCTGTTTTCGCGACATCTTGAGTTTTGATTAGGTCAGATAATATTATTATTTTGTGAAAAAAATAAGAATAAAATTTGTCGGCCGATAGTAGATTTGTGATTTTTTTTTTGCATTCTTAATCTCTTTTCCTGTTTATTTATACTTGTATGTTTTCGTCAAGTACTTACATACAACAGTACTTATGTAATAAATTTAACAATACAGTAAGGACTCAAATTGTTTAAAATTAGACATTTCAAATTGTTTAAAATTCTCAAGGACTCCGAGACGAGACAGGTTCGACCTAGTGTGGAGTCACACGTTAGAATAATAATATTAAAATGATGTTTCCCTTGTAACAATTTTAGACGTAGTTTATTTGTATTAGTTTTAAGGAAATGTAAGAATACTTTATTTGGTTAACTAACTATTTTTTTCACAAGGTTAAATTGCTGTTTTTTTTTTAAATAAAATGTAATTAGAAAAAGACAAAAATATGACTCACCAGCTCACGAAAACGGGTGCCAAAATCTGTTTAAAAATAAAAGTTTAAATTAATAAGACAGAAATTAAACCATAAAATATAACTGGAAAGAATAATAGTAAATGTCAGTTATATTATACAAAACAAATATATTAGCATAAGTCAACGTTATAGCTAGGTACAGTTTCTTAGAAGAGCGTTGATATCTATATCTATTGATAGCATGAATATCTGTTATTTACACCAGTATTTGACAGGAAAACCTTACAGGATAACCTATAAGAAGTCTATGGTCTTAAAATAACATGATAAATCTCTCAATATTGTGCCTACTAACTTACATTTGCAGTTAGAATGTATGGGAGAACATGTTTTTTGACTGTAATGATAAGTTTGTTCTTGGGATAAATTCATCGCAACTACGGAACTCTTCATTGTGCGTGATCCGACATGCACTTGGCCGGTTTTTAATTTTCTTATTTGTATCCCAAATGTGTCCCCAAATTCAAAATTCATTTATTTAATTAACACGTTTGTATTTGGGTCACAGAAATTTGATACGTGTAAATTTGTCGGAGCAAATTGGCTGTGACAGACGGATAGACAGACAGACACATGAGTGATCCTACAAGGGTTCCGTTTTTTCATTCGGACATACGGAACCCTAAAAACAAGATGGCGGCGTTAATTCCGATTTTGACCACGCGCCAAATCATCCTGAGAGTGAGCAATGGTGGCCCGGTGGTAATTAATTTCCCTAATTTTCTTTTCGATGTTCGTGGGTTCGAACCTAAGCAGGCAGTTAACAGTAGAAATTATGTCATCACCACTGCTCTCAAAACGGTGACGGAAAACATCGTGAAGAAACCGGCATGTCCTAGAACCAAAAAAATCGAAGACATGTCTACCGACCCGCACCGGCTCCGCGTGGTAGATTACAGCCCACTCCCTCTCGAAACGAGGAGGCCTGTGTCCCAGCAGTAATAACATTATAGGCTGGTTCTGCTTACACCGATTTTTTCTATCAAAAACAATTTTAAAAAGTATACACACCTATTCCAGCCCCTCCAGGGATATCAATGTGTCCAGACAGCACATCATCAAAGCCTTTACTGTAAACAGTAGAATATTTTAGTCGACAGAACCTGATAGCTTAAGAAAAAAAAAACTTCATCATCATTTCAGCAGAAAGTCATCCACTGCTGGACATAGGCCGTCTCCCAAGCACCACCACTTCAACCGATTCTGTGCCTCCCGCATAGAGAACCGACATAGCCCGAAGAATTGCCAAACTTAAGTGGCAATGGGCAGGGCACATTGCTCGCAGAACAGAAGGCCGATGGGGCTGACAGATTCTGGAGTGGCGACCGTGTACCGGAAGACGTAGCGTTGGAAGGCCTCCCACAAGATGGAGCGGTGACCTTGCAAAGACCGCAGGAATCCGCTGGATTATACTTGATTGCAGCAATAAAATAATAGTTATTTATATAACGGCACAGCAATGTTTGTCGAAGGAGCGATGCGCGATGGCCGGTGGAGCAGACGAGCCCTGCCAGTGAAGCCCGCGTAACGGCAAGAGTAGTGTGGGACGCCCCCCAGCTAAATGGACCGATAACCTTAAAAAGGTAGCTGGGATAGACTGGATGCGAAAAGCACAGGACAGAGTATTGTGGCGCAGCCTGGGAGAGGACTATGTCCACCAGTGAACTGCGATAGGTTGAGTTAATTGACCGCAAGTGGCGGAGTCTAGTTTTGTTACAAAGTTACCAAAGCTAAGTTTCTTAGAAGAGCGATGACCGCCACATAACGGCCGCAGTAATGGCAGCTGGGTTTGACTTTACGGTGTCAAAAACTAGAAAAACACAGCAACTTACTTTCATAGATTTTTATCTCGGTAACACGATCCCGTGGGATAATTTCCGTCCACAGTGGCAAAGCCGCGGGCGAAAGGTTAGGAACATAAAGCATACTTACTTATTATTCTTCTGATACTCAGTGACCCCGATGAAGCCTTTCTTTAACCTCTTATTGCTGAGCATGTCAATCTTCCTCTTAAGTCTCTCACTATCCGCAACTCCTTTGGACTCCTTAGATTTTGGAGTGGTAGGACCAGCTCCAGTTGTTGATTCCTGGCAGTCTTTGCATTCCACACTTTTGCAGTCTCCACCAATGTTTGGCACGTTCTTGAAGACCACGAGAAAGGCGACAATGATGGAGATGGTGAAGATTAGAAGCAGGCAGCCGATACAGGCGTATTCTGAGCTGATGATTTTTTTTAAGCTGCGAAAAATGTTTTATTAGTGTCGTGTGCCGCCTTGACCCATTCAAGGCGGCTCAAAAATCACCCTTATTACACAAGACTTAAAGGACTAACGCCGATAGGCGTCAGATGCATCTCATACTGAAACACTGACGCCGATCGGCGTTTTCCGCTCATGAAAATTATTTCTAGCATTTCTTTCTATAGTGACAGAATTTTATTGAAGCTCAGTATTATTGAAATTTGACCAGGGGTCGCAAACCCTTTGAATTTTTTTTTTAAGTTAAATTCTTTTAAAATTAGTTTTTCGTCTACTATTTTAATTGTACTAACTATATTAAGTAGTATTTTGAATTAATAGTTGAAGGGAAGAGAGGACATCAAGAAGGGTTTTCAGTTATATACAATTTCAAGTGCAACGTAATTTGGAACGTGAGGCACGACCATCGTCACCGAGTTTATTGAGTGAGACAATTTGGTTCGCGAAAAAGAAAGCAACAAATTTATCATCTTTATCATCATATATGATGATAAAGATGATAAATTTGTTGCGAAAAAAACCACTGCTAGACAAAATAAAGAGACACAGGTATCGTCACAGAACATTCAGGATGCAAATTTACATAAACGACGTCCTTTTGGTGAGGAAAATACGTCACCAAAAGAATTTGGACGATCTACGTATACCTATATATAAGGTCCTATTAAAATAGGTGGACAACATTTTAGAAATCATTCAGACCACCAAAATAAGAGAAAAATAAATCAACTAACGAAAATACACTAAAAATTTTGGTTACCCAATGTCATTTATTATTTTAGGTCAAAATAAAATCACTTTAATCAGTGTTTTTTTTTTTGCTTGGATATCTTTTGTTAGACGTACCTACTGCACGCTGTGTTAAAATTTGTCCATCTATTTTAATGGGACCTTGTATATAACGTGTAATCGATTTTAAGTTTTTTTTTAATTTTAATTCATATACACCTACGTACGTACACCTCGTAACACCAATCTGCGGCGACAATCACTGATGGACTACTGATTACAAATAATAATCATATTAACGCAGCAAAATGGTTAACAATCAACTATAACATCAAGATTGTATATACCTATAACTCTTTTTTAATTCCATAAAATATTTAAATAGCGAAAATAAATAATATTGAATCAAAATGTTTTCAATGTTGATAGCCTCTGGAAGACGCCGTTCGGCGTTGTCCGCGCCCGTATAGAGTTTTGTTATTTTTTCTAAAATCATGATTTACAGAAACGGTGACCATAATGCTGTTGTATGTATATAAAACATGCCCATATAAAAAATATATCCCTTTGAAATAGAATTTGGCCAAGTTATGGCTAAAATATCATTTACGCCAGTCAGCGTCATCCGCCTAAGAATGACAACTTAAATTACGCCGTCGTGCGTGCACCGCAACGAATGGGTTTACTGACGTACAAAAACTGAAGAGAGATGAAGATCTACAAACCTAAACGACCCGGATGTCCGCATGCGGCCAATTACATGAAACTTGGCAATACTAATGTTGTATGTGAGCTGGCTAGGCTTATACAATTTTAACATATCTCCAAGTAAAAGTATGCGCTTCGGCAATCATCTATCTTTCGAAATACGAACTCGCGATAATGAGATCTATTATAGAGATGTTACAACCATGGAATTACTTGCCAATTATTATTATTTTTTTTTTTTAAAACATGCACTAGTAAAAAAAAAAGATACCGTACAAAGGCGGACTTAATGCCTGACGCATTTTCTACCAGTCGAACAGTAGGCGCGGGACAAACAAAAATGCGAGGATGTTCTCTGCGCCACGTCGTTCCTATATATTTTGTCTGAAATATGAAACGGGCGTGGCCACACCCGCACCACAACGTGGATACGCCCGCGCCCCTCGCCACTTGTGTATGTCCTGCGCTTTATGGTGAAGCAGAGACAAACCATGGCAGGTGCAACTATGGAATTGATAACACGAAAATAACTATAAAATAAATACATATATATATATACATACATACATATAAACAGAATAAACTTTATCAGGAGAAATAACAATCGGTAGAGGAGAACATACACAAGCGCAGGACATACACAAGTGGCGAGCCACTTGTGTATGTCCTGCGCTTTATGGTGAAGCAGAGACAAACCATGGCAGGTGCAACATATGGAATTGATAACACGAAAATAACTATAAAATAAATACATAGATATATACACAGTCTGGCCATAAATACTGTTACAATTAAAAATAAGACAGATATTACATTTGAATTTGGAATCCGTCATTTTTATACGATTGTTCATTGAGTTTTCTAATTTTGGCGCCAATACATTGTATAATATTTTGCGATATTAAAATGGAGTGGGGTGATAAAGAGAACCGAATCGCTGTGATTGCATTACACAATGTTGGTATGGAGCCAAATGCAATTTTTAAAACTCTCCATACGCTTGGTATTAGTCAAATGTTTGTGTACCGGGCTATTAATAGGTACAATGAGACCTCCTCTGTTTGTGACAGAAAAAGATCTGGCCGTCCACGTAGTGTTCGTACGAAAAAGGTGGTCAAAGCAGTAAGGGAAAGAATTCGAAGAAATCCTGTCCGAAAACAGAAGATTTTATCTCGGGAGATGAAGATAGCACCCAGAACCATGTCGCGAATTTTAAAAGATGACTTAGGACTTGCAGCCTATAAGAGACGCACTGGTCATTTTTTAACTGATAATTTAAAAAAGAATAGGGTGGTAAAATCGAAACAACTACTGAAGCGGTACGCAAAGGGAGGTCACAGAAAAAAATTGTTTACGGATGAGAAAATCTTTACAATTGAGCAACATTTTAACAAACAAAATGACCGTATTTATGCTCAAAGCTCTAAGGAAGCTTCCCAATTAGTCGACAGAGTGCAACGTGGGCATTATCCGACTTCAGTGATGGTTTGGTGGGGTGTTAGCTATGAAGGAGTGACTGAGCCATATTTTTGTGAAAAAGGTATCAAAACATCGGCACAAGTGTATCAAGATACCATTCTTGAGAAGGTAGTTAAGCTCCTTAACAACATCATGTTCAATAACCAAGTATGGTCCTTCCAACAAGACTCGGCGCCGGGTCATAAAGCTCGGTCCACGCAGTCTTGGTTGGAAGCGAACGTTTCGGACTTCATCAGAGCTGAAGACTGGCCGTCGTCTAGTCCCGATCTTAATCCGCTGGATTATGATTTATGGTCAGTTTTAGAGAGTACGGCTTGCTCTAAACGCCATGATAATTTGGAGTCCCTAAAACAATCCATACGATTGGCAGTGAAGAATTTTCCCATGGAAAGAGTGCGTGCTTCTATTGATAACTGGCCTCAACGTTTAAAGGACTGTATTACAGCCAATGGAGACCACTTTGAATAAGCTTTTTATATTTTAAATTGTTTTATATTTATGTATTAAACTAACACACTGTAAAAGTAATAAATATTATTTGCAATAAAAAATTTTTTTTTGCTTTTTCTCAATTTTTATGGCTAGACTAGGTACATACATACATATAAACAGAATAAACTTTATCAGGAGATATAACAATCGGTAGAGGAGAACATACACAAGCGCAGGACATACACAAGTGGCGAGCCACTTGTGTATGTCCTGCGCTTTATGGTGAAGCAGAGACAAACCATGGCAGGTGCAACATATGGAATTGATAACACGAAAATAACTATAAAATAAATACATATATATATATATACATACATACATATAAACAGAATAAACTTTATCAGGAGAAATAACAATCGGTAGAGGAGAAATAACGATTAATAGAGGAGAAAACCAACTTCTTACGTATATGCTCACGTGCCTTCACTTTAAAAGACAACCAACTGGTTGCCGTCCTGATGTTCAGAAGTAGCGCATTCCAAAGAAAGACAGCCTGGACAAAGAAACCAGAGTGGTGAGAAGGACATCGTGGAAGACGATTGTTGGTGGTTGAAATGGGTGTATGGGAAGTCAGGTAAGAAGGAGAAGTGGGTTTGTCGAGAATAGAGAACAACATAGACAGAGCCCTCACCTCTCTGCGCTGACGAATGGGTAACCACTTTAAAAGCACTCATAGCAAGCATTACCATAGTTCGAAAATTATAGATTATTTTATTCAGTGGCACGACGTTCCTGCTAATTCAGAAACACGAAGATAGCTGAAGCGCATACCTTTTCTGGTTAAACCGTAAGTTGCTATTGCTATGCGGGGTCGCGGAAAAGTCCGAAAGGGACACCGTGGCCCCTGGCAACGTACAGGCAACTGAAGGACACGGGTGGGTTTTAGTCAATAAGAGTCTGACATGCCCTCCCGCTCCGCCCAGAGCGGGAGTAGGTATGTGATAATTTCCCACAAAAAAAAAAAGTTGCTATTGCTAGAACAATAAAAATTACTCACGCGCAAGAGACACATGAACAGGTATCTTCTGTCTGCTTTGGTGGGTCGTTTTGCTGGGAATTAAACGTCTGTATATCTTTACTAGTGATAGTTATAAAACATGACTAGAGTTAAGTGTGGAGCAGTGCCTCAACTATTAAAAAAAACCTTTAGCTGCGACCTAGCTGTGTTATAGTTTGACCAGAACCGCTGTGCAGACCGCTCGTTCGTCAGAGCTCACGGCGCGCGGCGTTCCGCCAGCCGCTCATCGGTCAATACTGCCCCGCGCCTCGCCGCGCATTTCTAAGGCGCGGAACAGCGGTCCCGGTCAAACTATAGTTCTACCTTTTTAATTATATGTATTAACATTTCCTGGTGGTTTCACTTATCTAGCAGTTGACGCAGCAGGCTACTTAGAAAGCCCCAACCATTATAATGGAATCGTGAAGGGAGCAGAACCGCCACCATTAGAGCGAAAGCAAGCTGTTATTGCTAAAGTTCGGCTTCAAAGAAATGAGCGTACCACTTACCCAAAACCACCAGCTGTCTTTCTTTTCACTACGGTATGGCTGAAACAATGATAAAGTACAAAATATTATCATCATCGTTTTGCCCGAAAATTTTCCCGGGTACCCTGCAACGCAGATGTTTTTTAAAGGCTCCTCTTAACCTCTGACCCTGTCCTGACGGGCATGAGGAAGAGGAAGAATAAAAATCTCCTGCTTTCGGCTGAAGTTCTAAATTTGTTACTAGAAAGTGACATTTTAAATGTAAGATTTGAAGATGACGAATAAATGCTTGTATGTAGGTATATATAAAACTGAAATAAAACATTGTAAGGCAGCCATTAGGCGTACCAAATATTTTTGGCCAACTTTTAGGACCAAATACCAGTCTGTGCACAGTCCATCCACCGCTTTTTTGGTCATAAATGTCAAAATATAAAATTATTGCTGACTATGCCCAGTTTAAACGACAGGAACGCTAACTAAAAAGGTATTTAATAAACAAGACATCGATAATTTTCCGTGTCTCTGGAGTCACACGAATAATTTTCATTTTCGATGTCTATCGTGTGTATCATAATCTATACCATTATCCATATATAACCTAGCATAGCCTAGCCTAGCCTAGCCTAGCATTCGTGATTTAAAAACTGTTTCACAATTCAAATATCGAGTAAAAGAGCATTACCTTTCCTCTCAACTGTGAGTATTTATATACCTTTAGTTTGTATGTTTATATATTTAAGCTCGTTGTATTTATTTAAGTATAATATGTTAATTTATTACGTTATACGTGAAAGTTTATTTCAATATTTTAGTTTAAGACCTCGCATAAGAGATTTATATTTTTCTCTTCTTGTTCTCACACACTATTGTCTATTATTTCTTTCTCATTTCTCCTATCGCAGGTCTGCTGGAAGAAATTTCTTAAGAAATAAGCAGTATCTTTGTACTCATAATTATGATTAAGTCTTATCTGTATCTATTTTTCTGTGATAAATAATAAAATAAATAAATAAATTATCGATGTCTTCTATCGTGTTTTTTATTTTTTGTTTATTATCGTGTCATTACGTCATAAATCGTACAGATTACGTTCCTTTTGGCTTCACCGTGGTATTCGGGTAAAAAATGGAGAAAATTGAATTGTGTATAATAGATTTCTTTAGGAAAAAGTGAATCGAGGAGCAGCGGCAAATATGAAATAATAGCACAAAAAATATTATATTTTATTAATGAGGCTAAAACCGCCATGATAGTTTTTAGAAAATCCATATAGAAAGTACTACTTGTGGTGTCATTCTTCGATGATAACGTCCTCAATAGTTAAAATCTGTTGTGTGGAAATCAGTTATCCTGGTATGGGCATGTGATGCGGAAGAATCAGGGAAAATGACGTGAAGAAAGTTTTAGTATTCGATGGCAATAAAAGTAGAGGAAGACCAAAGAAACGATGGATGTACTGTGTGGAAGATGATATGGCTAGAAAGGGGGTGACTACCGAGATGACGTAATCTACTCATTACAATGTTTTTTTTATGAGTTGTATTGCAATATGTGGTTAGCTAGCGACCTCGATATTTTTTTAATTTACCTCGATGGTCCTAGTTTATCAATTATAACTTCTAGTTACAGCTATATGTAAGCGGGCACGCCCTTTATGCCTGGAGGCTTTTATTTAGATATTGTTTTCGTTATTTTTATTTCTGCTTGAGTATAGTTCTCGATGTTTTTGGTTGGTATATTGACGTGTGCTAGCTGTCATATGGCTATTAATTTTATAATTTAAATTACGTTTTGTGTTGCGTAATGTAAATATCATTTTGCATACTATTATATAGAGTCATTTTTTTCTAACTGAACAGACAGCTGTGCTGCTGGGGAGTTTGTTGCGCCACTTCTTCTTCCCAGCTAAAGTACTAGGTAGTGGTGAAGGGTGGGCATTTTGGGGGACTGTCTTATGTAATTTTGACGTTCGAAAAGTGCTGATTCTCAGCCTAGTTTGAATAAATGACTTTTGAATTTTGAATTTTGACGACTAATAGAGAAGTATGGAAGAAAAAGACAAGTTGCGCCGACCACTAATACATTGGGGTAAGGGCAGGAGAATGATGTTGAGCTAAAATCCGTTGAGGGCACAAAGAACGGATGTTGTGCCCCAAACTTAAGCACGGGGGCTGAAAGTAGAACAACGAAAACTCGTTTTGGCTTCGCTGCAGACGGGTAAAAAGGACATTAATCAACTCAACTGCTTGTGTGGTCTACTGGTTAGACCACCTGTTTCAGACCCAGAGGTCCCGGGTTCGATTCTCGGTTTGGTTGGTGGTAGGGCTTGTTCTAAGTCTACCTGGCTAGCTACCACGATCCTAAGTCTGTCGCCATAACAACAATGTTAACAGCATTGTTGTGTTTCGGCAGTTAGAGGTAAGATAGCCAGTTCCTCTGTGGCTGAGGATTCCGGGTGAAGCTCGCTTCCACCTTTGGCCTGATCATCACTTACCATCAGGTGAGATGCAGGTGCAAGGTGCAGGCCAAGAGCTTCCCTATACTGGTTAAAAAAAATGCCCTACCGCAGTCCATTGCTGGATATAGGCCTCTCCCAGACTGCACCATAACATCCTATCCATCGCCTTCCGCATCCAGTCTATCCCAGCCACCTTTTCAAGGTCGTCGGTTCATCTAGCTGGGGGGCTTCTCACACTACGCCTGCCGATACGCGGTATCCACTCCACTAGTCTGCTTCAGCCATCAGTCCTTCGACAAACATGGCCAGCCCACTGCCACTTCAGGTTGCTTATTCCTAAAGCTATGTCGTTAACCCTGATTACGAAAGAAACTGCTATAAAGAAAATAACTTACCATACTCTGACTCGTGGCATTAGTAGGAAAGTCCGCCTTCTGCTCCGTGGAGGATTTCTTATAAGAAGTAGCTCTCTTTCGACGTTCTGAACTGCTGGATTCACAGGGCCTCTGTAAATATGAATTAAGACGCAGATAAAAAAGACATTAAGATATTTGAATTTTAGAACATTTACTTCATTATACACAAAACGAGAAAACAGAAAATGGGTACGATCAGTTTTCTAACTGAACAGACAGCTGTGCTGCTGGGGAGTTTGTTGCGCCACTTCTTGCCAGCTAAAGCACTAGGAAGTGGTGAAGGGTGGGTGTTTTGGGGGGCTCTCTTATGTAATTTTGATGTTCGAAAAGTGCTGATTCTCAGCTTACTTTGAATAAATGACTTTTGAATTTGAATTTTGTAAAAGTTAACTCTTATTTATTGGCTCTCCTAATTACCTGAGATTCGTCCCTTATGTTACTTTATATTTCCACTATCGACATATCAAAGTTGAGGGGCTGAGTCATCATAGTGAGGGGCTCGTGATTGAAATAATAACAGTCGCACGGCTCGATCGATGGTTAAACTACGCCGAGGTCGGCCTGTGGATGGGTGACCATCCATTACATATCGAGACCCCTCCGTACCTCGGAAAGCACGTTAAGCCGTTGGTCCCGGCTGTCATTTGTAGATCTTTGACAATCGTTTCGGGTTCAGAAGCCCGAATGTCTAACAACCAATCTTACCAAGGGGTATCGTATTAAACAGTAACTGGGTTGTGGAGGTCAGTTAGCAGTCGCTCCATGTAAAATTTTGGTATTCCGCTGCATCCGGTTGGACTGGAAGCCAACCTCGACATAGTTGGGAAAAGGCTCGGCAGGTGATGATGACATAGTCATGAGAATGGTCATAGTCAAAAGTAGACCTAGATAATTTTCCTTTCAATCCAGGTACAAGAAGTATGCAGTTTCCTTTCAGTCACAGAGTCGGTCTTGAAAAACGAACAGTGCAATTAAAACTACAGCTAAATAAGTGTTCGCAAAAAGCCTGTTTGGGTATGAGAATAGTTCCAATCACCAATGTTCTCACACATTTTCTGCTGAGTTGACACAGATTGACGTTACTGGTCAGCGACCTGACGTTGACGTGACTGGTCGGCAACCTGACGTTGACGTGACTGGTCGGCGACCTGACGTTGACGTGACTGGTCGGCAACCTGACGTTGACGTGACTGGTCGGCGACCTGACGTTGACGTGACTGGTCGGCGACCTGACGTTGACATGACTGACGTGTGTCCATGAACCTTTATAGGCATTTGCAATACCAGAGGCATCCCGAGTGTGTGTGAAACCTGTAAGACCTATACATAAGCCAGTAACTTGCACACTTGGGAGTCGGTAATTCCAGAACATTTTTTTTTTAAATCGGTTAATAATGATGATTACGTTTATACTCACACGATCAGGTTTGTTTTTAGATCCGGAATACTGTCGTCTCTTCTTTTCTTCCCTTTGTTCGTTTAGGAGATTCCTTTTTTCTGGATCGCTGCAAAATGAATAACCTTATACGAAAAGAAATCACAAGTGATTTAAATGTTTTAGACAACGACCGACGAGCCTAAGAGTCGGTAACCACCGCCTCTTAGGAGTGAGGCAGTGTGATAATCGCCTATATATATTTTTTTTCATTTTTGTCGCCTCGGGACAAGCTCACGAACCGCGGTGGGTGCGTGGTCAACTTGCAGTTCCCGCGCTTATGGCTCGTCGTTCCCACGCTTATGTCTCTTCGGCCTGCCTGCAGCAGCGCGACGTCGCCTAGCCGTAGCCGAGTCGACGTATCGGAGCTGCCGATCCGCTTTGGGTACGTGCTTACGTTAGGCTGACTCTTGTTTGACGGCGAGGCGAAAAGCGATACGATTACGATCCCTTTCCGAGTTGATATGTGTGCTTTACTTTTTGGATTATTCTGTTAGGTGAGTGAAGATGGCGAGTGCCGAAATCCAACATTGTGGACTAATCAATTAATTTTGTGTTCCGACGTTTCACTTTGAGTGGATGATGCTGAATGAAAGGTAAAAATGAACGAACGTTCATGTACCCACGTCAGTCACGTTAACGTCAAGTCGCCGATCAGTCACGTCAAAAAATATTAATACGTAGAATTTGTAGGACGTTGGCTACACACATCAGTCACATCACTACCGGTACGTCTCAGTTGACGTCGCGTCACCGGCAAGTCAAAACTTGTATTGCTACGAACGAAACATGGATATAGTAAAATTAATTTAGTGAGTATGCCTGACTGACTAACTATCTGTTCACAAACGTCCCTAAATTGACGCGACTGGTCGGCGACTTGACGTTGACGCAACTGGTTGGTGACTTGACGTTGACGTGACTGACTTGTGTGCATGAACCATTAACACATCTGCATGACATCTGCCATACCAGAGGCATCCTGGATGTGTTGTCATTCCAGAGACAAAGCTGTAATGCCCATTTGTCACTCTGCCTGTCAATATACCAGAATGGCAGTCTTTTTCTAAAACTTGATCTGCCGTATTTACGACAGTACTGGAAAATGCTGGTAAATAGTACACAGCACAGTGCTACAGTAGTAGGTAGAAGCCCAAAAGTCTGACGATGAGTCTTACCAAGGGGTATATAATATCGTGTTACCCAGTAACTGGTTTGTAAAGATAAGATAGGCAGTCGCTTCATGTAAAATACTGGTATTCAGCTGCAGATGCAAGGCTAAGCAGATTATGATGAATGCAGCAACACTGGTGTGGCTTCATACTGATATTTTGTTCGATCTGAGGCTAAAGGCTCCTGCAAACAGACGTGACGCGACGATGCGACGCGACACCGATACAATTTCCGAGGAGTTTTCATATAAATTGTTCCACCAGAGACGCGTCGCGCTGTCGCGTCGCGCCTGTCTGCAGGACCCTTAAGTAGTTTCACCTGCAGTGGTCGACCAGTTGTTTGAAGTTCGAAGATTGCAAACAGACATTTCTCGAAAAAATATGGTTTTTACAGAACTTTGAAGAAAACAATAACTTACTCTTTTTCCCTTGTCATAATTTCTTTAAATATATTCAATAGCGGTGACTGTGTTTCTTTATCGATCTTTTCATGGCTGAAACAAACCTAAATCTGTTGAAAATTCTTGATATTTGTAAAAAAAAAAAAAAACCTAAAGATGACACATGGTTTTAATTATTATCAACCACGGTTTGAAAGAAAGAGGTACATAAAAAATCGTCGGGCGTCATCGAAAACAACAAAATATGGCGCGAGCAAAATGTTGTTCAACATCGCTCGACGTCATGCGATATCGGGGAACCCGATATTAGTCCTCAAGTGAATTCATGGCTTAAATCATGGATCCGCAACCGACTTGGAACATGAAAATATGACTTGACACGACCGTGTTGTTCGTTGAAATATACTGATAACTGTCAAAATACTGACTTGCCGCTGCCGTATTTCTGTCATGTTTTTTAGTTCAAGTTATTTGCAGATGTAAACTTGCACAATTAAGCTTGCTAGTGGACACTCTGCTTCAATAATCAAATAAACTAGATGATTGAAACAGGCATTATATAGGGTGCCAAAATTTACAGGCATCATCGCCAAGGAACTCCTCTATAAAATATTTTCATCCACTTTCACTAAGTCAAAATTCGCTATACCACGGAAATTATTAGGGGCTGGTTTATTTCTAAAAATATTACACCACCTACCTTTTTTTTTCTTGATTTAGATTGAAGAAAAAATGCTTACCTAATATCGACTATTCCCATATTCGTTATGACATTTGAACGTTACTTTTTTTAAGGTGTTAAATGGCGTTTTGATGGCAAAGAGTTTTGGTGTTGTTGTCTAAGAAGTTCATAAATCGAAGTAGTAGAACAGTAGTGCTATTCTGTAACCATCTCACCGTGAAAACTTAGGTGAAGTGAGCTCGGAGTGAGCTGTCAGTCCCTAGCAGCATAAGTTTCGCTACGCAGCGAAAACCGTTAAAGTCTAGAGACTACCTACTCTCCAATCATACGCTGATTCATCTCGTACGGGACGATCAATCAGGTTAAGCTACGCTTGCCGCGGTTGGTCCGTGGATGGTTGACCATCTTGAGGTACCGAGACTCCTCCGTGCCTCGGAAAGCATGTTAAGCCATTGGCCCCGGCTGTCATTCGTAGACCTTTGACAGTCGTCACAAGTGCAAAAGTCTGACAACCAGTCTTACCAAAGGGTATCGTGTTAACCAGTTATTGGATTGTGGAGGTTAGATTGGCAGTCGCTCCATGTAAATTACTAGTATTCAGCTGCATCCGTTTGGACTGGAAGCTGACCCCAATGTTGTTGGAAAAAGTCTACGCAGATGACTTTCGGGAACTCTCATCCAGCTGCTACCAGCCACTTTGCGAAGATCGTCGCTTCACCTAGCCTGAGAGCGCCCTACCTTAAGTTTGCCGATTCGGAGTCTCCAATCGTTGAAATTATGAAGATCATAAATGTTAGACATTTAGAATTTCAATACTAAAATCTCACTTGCAAATTGCCACCCTACTGAAAAATGTTACAGTAAATAAAAGTGCCTGTAAAGTCCTTAGCAATTGAAATAACGAAATTTCAAGAACGAAGTTTCAACTTATGTCTTACTTTTTAGTACAACTTCAGTCTTTAAGGTTGCGGCCTGTGACAGAGCGGAAGCGGGGCGGGAAGCCGTCAGTATGGCCTTAATATCCACTTAAAATATGCGGTGGTCATCATCAACTGACCAGCCTTTTTCCAACTATACCAGTATTTTACACGGAGCGACTGCCTAACTGACCACCACTACCCAGTTACTTGGTAACACGATATCCCTTGGTAAGACTGGTTCGCCAAGAAGCAATTAGCAAGCGTGATGATCAAAGCTCGTTCCTTCTCTGCATAAGAGGAGGCTTTCACCTTGTAGCCCTGTAGTAGAACAGTGGAAACACTTTCACATATTGTAAATTCCACCCCCGGATGTCATTAATCCACGGCTCTCCAAACATTTATGAGGAAACCGGCATGCCCTAGAACCCAAAATTCGAAGTCATGGACATTCACCAACCCGTACTTGGTCCGCGAAGTGTATTACGACCCGGTCCCTTTCGCAGAGAGGAGGCTTAAATCCCAGCAGTACAAACATTATAGGCTAATTATGCTATTCACGATGATGTGGGTTCAAATCTGAGCAAGTACCAATGTGACTTTTTAATGCATTAGTTTCTGATTTATTTTGGACATGGCTGACATCGGTGAAGGAAAACATTGTGAGGAAACCCGGAGTTATATTAATATAAGTCTGAAATCGCCAGCCTGTCTTGAGCAAGCGTGGTGATCAATACTCGTGCCTTCTCTAAATGAAAAGAGGCCTTTGCGTTGCAGTGGGACAATAATAGGCTGGTATTATGTTGTGTCCTCGTTATGGGCTCGTAGCTAAATGATAACATCCGCATGGGTCGATCGAAGGTTAAGCTACGGTTGCCGCGGTCGGTTCGTGGATGGGTGACCATCCATTACAATACATATCGAGACCCCCTCCGTGCCTCAAAAAACACGTTAAGCCATCCCGACCGTCATTCGTAGATCTTTGACAGTCGTTACGGGTAGTCAGAAGCCCAAAAGTCTGACAACCAGTCTTACGAAGGGGTATCGTTCGTAACCGGTAAGACTGGATGCCGATTGATTACCTATTTGTTATGTCCCTATTTCCCGCTTTCGCCATATCTAAGGCCACAACCGAAGCACACCATCCCCTTCAATTTGTACATGTTTACCGCTCATACATCAAAAACTAAGTGCACAAGTTATAAAAACACGTTTTTTAAGATCACTCAAGAATATTGCCCGGTACCTACACTTTATGTAGGTAGGGCAATAAAAGTATATTTGATATGTTGCGTTTGCCGGCAAAATAATTGCTCCACGGCTGTATTAGTGGGCACTAGGGAGATGTAATGTCAATTTGAAGAGTTTGAGAGGAATTTATTGGTACAAAGATCCTTAGCTTTTAGTAGAAGGTAAGGGCGAATTCCTCCACTGAAAATGAACGCGGTTAGCACATCTACATTGCGTTCAAGAGCTGTCAGTATCAAGATTACATTGCAATGATGACAGACAGCTCTTGATCGCGATTTAAATGTTCTGATTGTGTTTAATTCATTCTCAGTAGCAGCCCGGAGTCTGGATTTGTGCCCGGTTGATGGCAATAGGCTCGCCCCTATTACATAGAACTTAAACATATGGAATGTGGATGTAATATAGCCAACTCTGCTTATCTCTTCGGGGAATCGGTACAAGCGTGATGTTATGATAACAAAGTGACAAGAATTGTTTTAGGTTTTAAATCCAAGGGCTGAAGAAAGTGGAAGGCGACATCAATGCGGACAAAAAAACAGGGTAGAAACCACCAATTCTCATTCCGGCTTTCGTAATACCTGTCTACTTCAATTTTTTTTTCTCTAGAATTTCGGAGATCCGCATCGTGAAGGGTGTGCGACTAGGGGTGGCCCCCGCAGAATGTAAATGTGACCCGTTGATAAATAAAGAAAGAGGTTAAACTGTTAGAGGTGGGCTACGTAAACATCGTCTTGTTGAGGGCTGGCACGAAAGAGAAAATAGAGATGAGAATGTTTTGTTTTTGTATATAAATGTTCTTCTTATTTTTTTGCCGGCTGAGAACTTTTGCTTTAATTTATTGAGTGTAGATAGGACGATTTTGAATCGATATCTACTTCGTGAGTCGTATCGTAGGTATTACATACATAAACATTATAGACATAAAAATTTTTAGTGTTAAAAATATAAATTATAAAGTGAAGTAGGTACCTACACTTAATTAACATTTGATTTAATTTTCAAATATTTTGATTTACCAAGATTTAAGCTGCATTAACCCTTATAATTGAACCTCTTTATGAGGCTAGCTATTCGCCTTTCAAAGCCTTAAGCCTTAAATCAAGGAAGATTATTTTTTATGGACGAATCATTTATCTAACAATGAGAAGCTGCCTTTGTTTGGATCTTATTAATAATAAATATCTCCTGGCTTGAGCATTAAGGTAGTTAACAGTATTTCTTGTCC
The DNA here is from genome assembly GCA_949128155.2 of Xanthia icteritia. Classification (NCBI taxonomy): domain Eukaryota; kingdom Metazoa; phylum Arthropoda; class Insecta; order Lepidoptera; family Noctuidae; genus Xanthia; species Xanthia icteritia. The sequence continues at coordinate 12,748,010 of OX421958.2, read as the reverse complement.
TTATAAAACTAAAAAATAAATAAGTACCTACATTTAATTACATTTAAAAACTAACGTACGCTATTCAATATAGTAACAACAGCCAACACTGGAAAAAAACATAGGGAAAATAAAATATTCCACAACTTTTCCGCTCAGTGCCAACCCTGTCAGCTAATATGTGAGTGACAGATGGTCATAAATTACACACGTCACTAGATGTGTCCCGGGCGACGGGATCAAATGTTACAACTGTAGGGGGACGGTTCCGTATTTTTATTTTTTTTATTTTAGTACTGAATGTAAATTCTAAACTTCTAACAGGGTTTGTAAGTAGTTTATGTTATAATTTTCGTTATCAAGTTCTGTAATTAACTATCAAAGCTAACTCAAAAACTACCAAAGCAAAGTAAATAAAATTTATATAGAGCCACTGCGCAAGCATTTCTACCAAACCAAAAAACAATTTTCAAAATCGGTCCACAATTGACGAAAATAAGTTTTTTTTTTTAAACTGATGAACATATAACCTTTTTTAAGTCGGTTAATTTTTTTATAGAAATTATCTTTACTTTTACAACTTACTCCTCATCATCATTTCAGCCTGGAATCATCCATTGACAAGCCTCCTTTATTATCAAAATTCAAAATACAAATGTCATTTGAAACTTAAAATGCTTCAAACATCAAACTATGATAACCATTTTATTTACAACACTCCATCATTATGTATATTTATTGTTGCCCACTACTTCGTCTGCGATCCAGGATGTAAAGAAGCCTATGTATGTCCTAACCCAGGTCATGGGCTACTCATGTTCCAATTTTCATCCAAATCCGATCAGCCGTTTTTTGTGAAAGCGTTACAAACAAACACATTTATATATAATATTAGTTAGGATTTCTTTCTATTATGTATCAGTTAAGTTTTTGTAAAAAAAAAACAATGGTTTTCATAAAACAACTTTTCGTACGGAACCCAGCATCTCAACGCGACACGAAGTAAGGTAAACAGGTTTATGAAGGTCTCGTCCCGCGGGCCACATTTAAGGGCGCCGTGCCCCGTGCCCATAACTGGTGCGCTCACCCTACGTTAATGATGTTCGATGTTCGATACATGTGTAATTTGTATTACTGATTCGTGGCTTTAGCGTGCACTGACCTTAAGGTGAAAGCTAGTTTTTTTCGAAAATAATATCAAGCTAAGTAAAATAATTACCGTATCTAATGACCTTGAGGTAAGAAAAAATCTACATCTTCTTAACAAAATAAGTGATAGACATAATTTTAATACTAGAAATAAAGATAAAATAGATCAACCATTTTTCAGATTATCTAAAGTACATACATCTTTTATGGGGTACTGTGTTAAATGTTACAACAAACTACCTTGTGATATGTTACAATTAAATGAAAGAAAATTTAAAACTCATATTAAAAGTTCACTTTGTAAACAAGGATTATATCCGAAATAAGAATGCTTGAAAACATGCTGGTCCTGCTCCATAGGACGATTTAGAGTCTAGACAAAATCAAACTGGTTGCTCATTTAATTGTATAATTTATAATTTTTATGACATTGATTTTACATTCTGTAATTACTTCCTCACACAGTGATTTATTAATTGTAAATTTTTTGGAAAATCGTGTACTTTCACAATGTTTGTAAATATGTGAGCACTGTGTATCTATCACATAATTGATTTATCCGTTCTTGCATCATTTTTAATTCTTTTTACCTATGTGGTATAGTAATTTTATTCTAGATGTATCGTCTTCACATTATAATAATTATACTCGTATAACTAATTTACCGAAACAAAATATTGTAAAACATTTTAAAAGAGTAACGGTGGAGTTTCTTGCCCATTCTTCTCCATGCGAAAACTACCTTTTGGAAGGGGCGACTAGAATCAATTCAATATTTTTGTAAATTTTGACGTTTAAAATAAGGGCCTATTTTAAATAAATGATTTGACTTTAACTTTGAACGAAAAAAATGATACATTATTGACTTACTGCAGAGCCCAGCGGGATATATGTGAAACACACATGAAATTACAATCGATAGAATGAAGAGTTGAAAAGAGACAGGCGGCAGACGTGTCCGGACCATGTGTAAAATGCAGGTCTACCAATTTGCCATAAACGCAAATTAATTGACATTACGCATAGTCCCTATCCTCACATACGGCGCTCAAACCTGGTCTTTGACGCTTCAGCAGAAGTTCAAGCTTGAGATTTGCCAGCGAGCCATGGAGCGCAGCATTGTTGGAGTCAGATTAACGAATCGAGTTAGGGACCAAAACACAAATCACTGACGTCACCCATAAAGCAGCCACACTTAAGTGGGACTGGGCCGACTCGTCTGCCGTATGTCGAATGAGTCATGGGCCAAATCTACCACCATTTGTGGGTCCCAGATAACGTCCGTTGACATTGAGGTAGACCCAGGAGAAGACGACGAGACGAGCTTGACGCCTACAGACGGGATTGGTCCACACGATCTCAAGACAGAGAGGAGTGGACCACTCATGGGATAACACAGGCTAAAAATAAATAAATAAAATAATCAAGTTAAAAAAGTCTTTGTTTTTGACAGGTCAGCCACGTTCATTGCGTTATTGAGCAGACAAATTCTTCAAACCCATGAAGAAAGAAAATTTTCTGTTCTTCATGCGAGACCTGCTACTTAATTGCACTTTCAAACGAGGATTTTGAGTGAAATTTCTATTCCATTTAATAGAAAACAAACGAGGATTTTGAGTGAAATTTCTATTCCATTTAATAGAAATTTCATTCAAAATCCTCGTTTGAAAGTGCAATTAAGTAGCAGGTCTCGCATGAAGAACAGCAAATTTTCTTTTAGTGTATGATTAATGAGCTTTCTTTCTTTCTCGTGTGGTTAGTGACTAACCTGGTGTCACAGTTTTATGCCGCCCATGGGCCTCTGACTTGGCGTCACATGCCGTCGAGAAATATCTCTCAGGCAGGCTGGTTTCCTCACGATGTTTTCATTCACCGTTTTTGAAGCAAGTGATAATTATAGAATACGCACATGAATTCGAAAAGTCAGAAGTGCGTGCCTTGGGTTCGAACTCGAGACGTATGTGACTTGGCAGCACACAACATAGGCTGACACAACTAGGCTATCACTGCTAGGTACAATACTTCTTATTGTTTTCACGTCGATGAAATCTGCTGGTACTCTGCTTTTATATTGTTTGAGCCCAGTAGACAAGACAAGTAACTAATGTTACGTTGGTTGCAGACACGCGGACTACATTATTATATATATTTTTTTAATGTATTTCACAAATCAGTTTTTTTTTATTATTATTTATTTCTGTATAAAACGTGTAATGTTAAATGCGCAAACCTCAGACACCCCAACAGATTTTTAATTCAATTGACCTATTTCAGATAGAAAAAGAAATTATAAAGGTTTTATGTGCTTCAAAATTTCAAAAGTCATTTATTTAAACTAGGCTGAGAATCAGCACTTTTTGAACGTCAAAGTTACATAAGACAGTCCCCCAAAACGCCCACCCTTCACCACTTCCTAGTGCTTTAGCTGGGAAGAAGAATTGGCGCAACAAACTCCCCAGCAGCTGTCTGTTCAGTTAGAAAAAAATGATTCTATATAATAGTATGCAAAATGATATTTAGATTACGCAACACAAAACATAATTTAAATTATAAAATTAATAGCCATATGACAGCTAGCACACGGCAATATACCAACCAAAAACATCGAGAACTATACTCAAGCAGAAATAAAAATAACTTAACGAAAACAATATCTAAATAAAAGCCTCCAGGTATAAAGGGCGTGCCCGCTTACATACATTCAGCTGTAACTAGAAGTTATAATTGATAAACTAGGACCATCGAGGTAAAATAAAAAAATATCGAGGTCGCTAACTAACCACATATTGTAAGTTTAATTGGGAATTCTAATCGTTTCTTGCGTCTGTGACGACGTTCTTGTCTTATTCATGGTACTGTATGAAATATTCGTATTTGCATTGAAATAAAAGCTATTATTACAATTTAACAATTTGTGTTTGTTTACCTATTTTGGCGGGTTTGCGCATGTGATGGCTTGACCTATTAATAAATAGACACGGCAAAGTTTTTAATGAAGATTTTTGAAAAATGTGTCCTATATTAAAAAGTGGTTTAATTGATTCTGCTCGTTATTCTGATCAAACTATTAGATAGATTTCAAGTTTTGTGCATTTAACGTTACACGTTGTATATCTATCTGTGACCTCACAGCCGGGCCCTATCAGACTACGATATTGCGAAATTTATTTTTAAATGTTGCAGCATCATGCTGAGATGGGAGCCTTTTCGCCTCGCACTGGACTTTCTGCTTTTATATTAATTTTACTTTGTTTTTTATTGTTAATTATGTTTTTATTATTTTATTTATTTATTTATTTTATTATTTATGTACACACAGAAAAATAGATACAGATAAGACATAATCATAATTATGAGTACAAAGGTACTGCTTATATCTTAAGAAATTTCTTCCAGCAGACCTGCGATAGGAGAAATGAGAAAGAAAATGAGTGTTTTTAATTTGTGATTTCCTGTGCGAGTCTCAATAAATACTTTTTCTTTCTTTCAGTAGGTGACCACGTTGATTAGGTGAAAATTATTACCAAGCTTACTCATTAATATAATACCAGCCTATTATAATCCGACTGCAGGGCAAGGGCCTCTTCTCATACAGAGAAGGCGCGCTCATTGCTCACCACGCTTGCTCAAGACGGGTTGGTGATTTCAGACTTATATTAATTATAACTTCAGGTTTCCTCACGATGTAGTTTATGTTTATGTAATGATGTTTATGTGATGTTGTTTATGTTCACGATGATGTTTGTAATGTGATTATTTAGAAATATTATACCTTGCCTCGTCTGAAACACAGGATGATCTAGTTCAGGCACATAACACAATTGATTTTTTCCTAGATTTAAGTAAATTTATATTGAGTGTTTTACCTTTTTACCTGAATAAACGTTTTATTATTTATTATTATAGTAATGCCCAAGATAAACTCAGAAAGTCGATTTCTCCTCCTTTACATTTGTTTGTGAGATGATTTTAAATTTACGATGAGTTTTCGTAGTGGTGCTAAAAAAGAAAATAAAAAGTCACATTGGTTGTATAAGCATAATAATTTATTATGAATCCAAAACACACTTTGAACATTACAATAACTATCCTATATATTACGTAGACATGAGAAGAGAAAAATAGACTTTCTGTGCCGAATTCTGCTAAACATCCGGGTAATGCAACGTTCAAATTACATCTACAGCACTTCCAACGAAACAGCGTGAAACAGAAATGTTCAACGCCATTCAATTACCTTACAACATGTGATACAAATAAGCCTGGATATTCCAGTGTATACCAGGGTATCCCAGGGTATGGCAGGGTACAGCTCGCCAATCCCACAGTTACGGGACACTCGTAAAGTCACCCAGAGCGGGATACAACATGCTATTAGCTGGCCTGTGGTCTGATGCATAGGTGGAAGCGAGGTGGGATAAATCTGTACATATAAACTCGTGTCTGTCTGTGTGACCGCGTTATTCTTCTAAACTACTCAACGGATTTTGATGCAGTTTACACCATCACTTATAGAATTCATACCAGAAGGTTTATGTGTATAATACATTAGAAACTGCACAATAAAAATGAAATATTGATGTTTTGTTAAGCCGTAAAAACCGTGCGGAACAGGGGCAGGTCGCTAGTATAAGTAGAATACTTGGAAATGAGTGGCGTTTTTGTAGACATAATTATTTTAAAGTTACAATTTCGTAAAGAATTGTGGTTATGTTTAGCAAAACAATAAAATAATTTAATAATGGTGTAATTTAATACCTCTGAGCGTAGTGTCACAACGCTACGCATTATGCTAAGGGTAAAAGATTTCAAAGATATAGTAATTTATGGTCCTAAATACAATCCTATTTTATTGAATTATTATTATGTATTCATTCAAGTCAGACATTAAGAGGTCCAATGGAAACACTTGTTGCCGTAGTGATCGCACCGTGTACTTAGTCCTGTCCGCTATCGAGATTTAACAAAAATATAGGAAAATGTTACCAGGTTTTTTGTTTTCTGCTGTCTAGGCCAAATCACCTCGTGTATTTTTACATTTAGACGGAGCCATGTATATTATTTAAAATAATTATCATAATAAATGTTTCATAGGTACTATGCAGTCTATCCAACAATTTTGTGTAATACTGATATCGCTACCGCTCGTGGTTGATACCGCCGCACCCTATAGAGGTATCGATGGATACCGCGAGGCGTCGTGGTATTTTTACGGTTGTTAGCTTTTTATGGTGTCATCCATAGTAGCACTGCGGTGTGTTGGCCACTGAAATAATACGATAGAATAAAGTTTTTTTGAAGAAAATAAAACATTTTCCTATTTTCACTTTATTGGGAGAGATTTTTAAGTATAATTTTAAAACATTCAATGCATACCTATACAAATATAAATAGAAAACATTAATTCTATAGGGACAAATACACCACAATTCAAATTCAAACTCAAAGCATTTATTTCAATTAAACCATTTGCAGTAACTTTTGAATCGTCAAAGAGTCAGTCAGTTAGTCAGAAAGTTGAAGTTAGTTGCCCAATCATATGCCTAGCCTTTTCCCACTATGTTAGACCGAAAAATGTGGAGGTGGAAATAGTCACTCCATGTAAAACGCTGGTACTCAGCTAAATCCGGTTAGACTGGAAGCCGACCCCAACATAGTTGGGAGAACCATAGATAACTTAACAAAACTTAGGACTATTCTCTGCTCGATACCAGAAAAGGAGAAAAACAAAATTATTAAAAATCGAACGACATGTCAATCACTGAAGTACGACTCCGTTTCATAGTTGCGACAAACAAATACGCGACAAATGTAAGGGCGACAGTACGATATGTCAACCATCTGTGGAGCGACAGCACATCCAGCTCGATCACAATGCTACAAGGGAATAAAAAATCCTAAATATTTTACCAAATACGCGCATTGAAGTCGTATAATTAAAATCAAAATCAAAAGTCATTTAAATATTCAAATTAGACTGAGAAGCAGCACTTTTTGAATACATAAGATAGAATTACATTTTCAAAATTACATAAGACATTCCCCCAAAACGCCCGCCTCATACAACCTTCTAGTGTTTTATTTAACTGGGAAAAAGAAATGGCGCAACAAACTCGCCAGCAGCACAGCTGTCTTCTCAGTTAGAAGAACTTGAAACTTTACAATAGTATGACATCTTTCTTCTATATAATAAAAATGATTTGCTGTTCGTTAGTCTCGCTAAAACTCGAGAACGGCTGGACCCATTTGACTAATTTTGGTTTCGAAATATTTGTGGTAGTCCAGGGTTTGTTTAAACGGTGACTAAATATGGAAAAACTGCGAGGAAAATAGTAAAAACAACCATTTTATTTTCTCATACAAACTGTTCCTAGCTGTCGTGGCCATAAATCTTAACAAAAAGTTGGCTTGCATGAATTCACGATGGTACCTATTTCATAGGTAGGTTTGGAGGTAGGTAGGTAGGTTTGTAGGTAGGTAGGTATGTTTGTAGGTAGGTAGGTAGGTTTGTAGGTAGGTAAAATAGGTAGGTAGGGTAGGTAGGGTAGTTAGGTAGGATAGGTAGGTAGAGTAGGTAGGTGTACCGTCGATAAGGACTTAGTGCTATCCGTGCGAAGCCGGGCCGGGTAAAGCTAGTTTATAATAAAAATCAACGACCAATTCTCAACACAGACTATACCAGAACATCTTCTAATACAATGTGACATGACAACATGTAACTCAGTATTGTTTACAGCGCTGCTTACACGCTTATTACATAGGATTTGTTATACCTTATGTTATTACTCGGCGCGAGAGTTCGAGAGGCTATATCATTGAAAGAGGTAAATGTAAAAAGGCTTGAGTATCATTGGAAGTAATAATATTATAAGTCTGTGTTCCCTAAAGGGGTGGGCAGAGATCTAATGTAAATTTTGGGATATAAATAGTTAAGTAAGGTAACTACCAACTTAATTTTGTCCGTTTATTTAAATCACAACTGACATTCTTACGGCAACGGAACCTTAAAGATCATGAAGATATCGAACGCGAGCGCCGGCTCTTGCTGTGAGAAGCAATATGCTGGTTCGCAGGTTTGCTTGTTGTAGTAAGGAGGTTAAGATAGCATTGTTCAAGACTTACTGCATGACCTTCTACACGAGCAGCCTGTGGGCCATCTACACGCGGAAAAAATGGACGCCTTGAAGGTCCAATACAATAACCTGATGGATCGACCGAATAACAGCTTCAGAACGCTTTTGGGCCTGCCGCGCTTTTGTAGTGCCTCTGGCATGTTCGCGCAGGCGCATGTTCATGAATACCACGCAATGGTGAGGACAAAGATGGCCCTAATATCATTCTGAAGATGTTGGACAAAGACTCGCCGATAATGAATCAGTTCATGCAAGTGTTGGTTAGGCAGAAGTGATGCATTACAACCGGTGAAATGTGATACATAAAAGGTAAATATTGTTTCTTCTGTGAGCTTAGTACCTACTTATAATAACACACTTACGTAGCTTTTAAGTTTTTTGTAACTAACTAACATATATATAATAGATTTGTTACAGCTGTAGTGGCAATCATGTCATTTGGTTTAAGTAGATCTTTATTTTTATTATTTTATTTTGCTTTTATATAGATTCTTTTCTTTTAGATTTTGTGAATAAGAGAACGTTGTAGGCTTGTCACTGCAGACTGTAGATCTGTCGACCATTTTCTATCTTGCTAAGTACCTGATACTTGTTGATAGGCCTACACTGTCCTCTCATACCTATTAACACTGTAATTTGAAAACATTGTAAATACCATTTACTTTTAAAAGAGTAACTGTGGTGTTTCTTGCCGGTTCTTCTCCATAGGAAACGACCAATTGGAACCGTGCACCTAGCTTCTGACGTTTCATAGGTGCCCTTGTAGGTTTATGTGTTTTTTTTTTTTTTTGACGGTCATTGTTGTTTCTGAAAATAAATAATTTAATTTAATTTAGTCAGTTTTTTGAAATACGGCAAACTACGTCAGGTTTTCATTTGTTTTCTTAAGGCGAAAGTGTCAGAGCCTAGCCGCGGAGCCAGCAGTAGCCTGCGAAATTCAAATTTTCTTATGTTTTTTGCAATTAATTTGCAGACCAGTATCAGATGGTATGTTGATCTAAATATGATTCGCGGCCTTTTCAAATATTTATTTATAGAATTATAATCGGTCGATCCATCAGGTTAAGCTACGCTTGCCGGGGTCGGTCTGTGGATGGGTGACCTTGGTGTCCATGGTGACCATGGTGTCTTAACATACCGAAACTCCTCGGCGCCTCGGAAAGCACATTGACCTTGGTCCCGGCTGTCATTCGTGAATCTTTGACAGTCGTTACGGGTCGTCAGAAGCCTGAAAGTCTGACAACCAGTCTTACCAAGGGGTATCGTATTACCCAGTTACAGGGTTGTGGAGGTCAGATAGGCAGTCGCTCCATGTCAAATACTGTATTGAGCTGCATCCGGTCAGACTGGAAGCCGACCCCAACATAGTTAGGAAAAGGCTAGGCAGATTGAATCATAAAAATCATCAATACAACTCTCAAAGTTACTTAAGGAGTTGTATTGCTGATTCTAATGATTTTATTTCTTTATAAAAGTCATATTTGCTACGGTCACGAATCATATTTTAATCAACATACAATTAATTTTACGGGCTACGTTAGCGCATCCCCCTTAAAAATCAATTTCGCTGGCTGTACACCCATTTTTCAATAGTTCTGTTTTAAGTCTAAAGTAATAGAGCTAATTTTACTAGCATTAATTACCAGCCTAAAAAGTGGACTCGTAGGATGTGCTCGGATTGGTTTGGCAGTCAGGCATCCATGCGAAGCGTGGCCTTGGGTCGAAGTGGCCGAATCCGCGTACATTTTCATACAAAGCTAAGCTAAGTACAGCTTAGCCGTGGGCTGCCGTAAAGCGGGGCTTTAACTTTCCCACTGCAAGGCAATGGCCTCTTCTCATAATAGAGAAGGAACTAACATCGATCACCGCTCTTGCTCACCGTTTGTAGACGATTTCCCAATGTTAAGTCTACGTTTCTTTACAATGTTTTTCCTTACAGTAAAGTCACTGTAAAAGACAAACTCAAAACTCAAACTCAAACTCAAAGCATTTATTTCAATTAAACCATTTACAGGCACTTTTGAATTGTCAAAGAGTCGGTCAGTTAGTCAGAAAGTTGAAGCTATTTGCCCATTCCAAAACGTAGATCTCTATGGAGAAAAACGGGCAAGAAACTCCAAGGACACTCTTTTAAATATAGAAATTACAAAATCCTGGGTACATTACTTTTGTTGCTTCTATATGTGAGAACAATGTAAAATAAAATAATAATCAAAAACGATTAAAAATATAATATTAAAAATAAGCAATGGCAGATAAGAGATGACCAGTCTCAACCGACGGCGCCCGTTCACGAACATGACGCGTGGATCGGCACCATCCAGCTCAACCATTTTGTAGGGAACCGAATGATCCAACACACTCGCCACCATCAGCGAGACATTTAAGTGAGCATGACATACTCTCAACTGCCATGCTCTTTCAAGTCAACATACAACAAAACAACATAGTAAACGGCTCCATGGTACTCACATTTACAAAAATTGAAAAAAAAATGCTTCTAAATTATACAAAACTATAGTTTGCAATGAATTTGTGAAATTAAAAGAATTTTACTACCAAAAAGAAAAATAAAAACATTATTAACTTTTGGAGTATTCAACAATTAAACCTTGGTTAAGTAAAAATAAAAAGTAAACATTAAGTTCGTAAAGTCAGAAAAAATAAAAAAGGGGAAGCAACTCTTCCAAAAATAAACATGTTAACTAGTGAGCCCAAGTGGCTGTGGAGCAGGACCAGCATTAAGCCAAGCATTTTTATCTATGATATAATCATCCAACTTATAATTTATGCTTGTCTACATAGTGTGCGTTTAATGCAAGTTTTAAATTTCTTCTCATTTAGTTGAAGAATATCGAGTGAAAAATTATCGGCCATACTGTTGTAGCACATTTATCGAATCTATGTCAAAAATGTTGCCGTGTGGTCGTGTTCATATAGTAATTGGCTCTCTGGTGGCTGTGGTAACCTTTTTTGTTTGTCTTTATTAGCTGTAAGTCCTCCATGTACCTACTAAATAAACAAATATTGACAGCAACAAATTGCAGTAAAAGTATGCAATGTTTAAAAGCGCCTTAAAATATAGCAATAAATAAATATATATTAATATATATTATACAAAAAAAATTGTTGTTCCTTTCGTTTCGTCGAATTATGGAGTGGCAAACTTTTTTTTCGTGATTTTAAATTATAATTTTTATTAAAATATTTACATGGTAGAAAATTATTAAAATAATGAGAAAAAGTCCGTTTAACAATTTTTATCAAAAGAATAAACCAGTCATTACAAAGCGGGTCTTTCAGACAGAAAAAAATATAATTCAGTAATAATTAAACGGCAGATCGTCTACAACGAACCATCTCAAAAACAGCTAAACCACTTGAGATTCGGTTTGAATTCATTACTAACGTTATTTTAAACTTCATCCCGGGGGATGGCTCGTGAGGATATTATCGCCATCCTCCTTTCATCCCCGTCATCCGAGCAGTCACGGTCTGATTGTGTTGGGGCGGGAGGATGGTGGTGGACGAGAGAGACGCAAGAAAATAAATATGTTTTAATTACTTATTATATAAATTCTAATATACATATATTCGGGGTTGTGGCTAAGTAATAACAGCTACACGATCGATCGATCAGGTTAAGCTACGCTTGCCGCGGTTGGTTCATGGATGAGTGGAATTTTTACAAACCAAGACCCCTCCGTTGGTCCCGGCTGTCATTCGTGGATCTTTGACAGTCGTGACGGGTCGTCAGAAGCCCGAAAGTCTGACAGCCAGTCTTACCAAGGGGTAACGTATTACCTAGCAACTGGGTTGTGAAGCTCAGATATGTAGTCGCTCCATGTAAAATACTGGTAATCAGCTGCATCCGGTTAGACTGGAAACCGACCCCATAATAAATTCAAAATAACAAAAACCCGACTATGGAAGAAAACAAGCAATAGTATGAAACTAAGCAACATGATGTCTATCGCTAAAGTCCTACCGTGTCCATTGTGTACTTATTATGCTATTGAGATTTTTCATTTAAAATTCTCATTATCCGGTATCTGGATTTGCCCTACTCCTAGGACTAAAACCACGAGCGAAAAGGGGGTGTAATACCTACCCGTACCATCCACCACTACGAGGAATGACAAATATGACGTTATTTTGTGTGTAACATCAACTTTACTGACAAATGTGGTTGTGCTATGTGGTTCTTTCCTCAAAAGACCACTTGACTACATGGTGTTCACATGATTTGAGCAAGGTTACGTCTGGACTTTAAAAGAGACTGTGACCTCTGAGTTTGTTTCGGCCTTTCTTCTCAGAGTAGTCAGATAGTAACGCTACCTCATCTAGTTTTTAAATATTATTGACGTTTAAAAGTGTTTGTACAAACCTAATTACAGAAATGAAATCGTTTCTCAAAAAACGAATGCCTATCAAATGTGACATCAAAAAATCTGCTCAACAACGTTAATAACGCAATGCATGTTGTTGAACTGTCAAAATGAAACAGATTTGTCGTAATCGTTTACGAAAATGTGTTGCGTAATTAGATAGCAGGTTTACTCTTGATGTTTTCCTTCACCGATGTCAGTAATTTCCAAGATAAACCCAGAAAGTATACGAAAAAAACTTTATAAAAGACGCCGAAGACCTCTCTGCAGGCAGCAACCCCGGCAGGCGTCGGTCCTATTGGACCCCTTCATATAACTCTCTGCCTACCAGATAGATAATGATAAAATAATATATTCTTAGAGAAACAGGCACTTTGAACCACTTAGTAAGTAGCTGGAATCACAAATATAAAAGATAAAACCTACAAGATTATTCAACAGATAACCGTCCACCGTCATACGTAAACAACAGGAAATAAGATATATCTATAAACGTGATATCCATTAAAAATTGCATGTTTTTTTTATCATTTCTAATTACATTAACGGTCTTCTGTTTTTTTTTAATGATTTTGTTGTAAATAATTAAGCCTCTGATTAATTGTTTCATTGATGAAAAGATGGGACTAATAGTCTGATAAAATGGCCTCTACGAGTGGCAATCTAACATTCTATATCCTCCTCATATGGCCTGACCAAGATTATGTCTGAACTTTAAAAGAGAATGTGACGTCTGAGTTTATTTCGTTCTTTCTTTTCAGAGTAGTCGGATAGGAAACACCGAACTCATCTAGTTTTTAAACATAAGATATTTTTGAAAGAGTGTTTTTTTTTTACAGAAATGTTAATATAATTTATTATTAAGTGACCGCTAATAACAAGATCTCTCCGTGCCTTGGAAAGGACGTTAAGCAGTTGGTCCCGGCTGTCATTCATAGATCGTTGATAGTTATTACGACTTCAAGCTTCTGACTACTCAGTCAGAAGCCCAAAAGTCCGACAACGAGTCGTACCAAAGAGTATCGTGCTACCCAGTAACTAAGTTGAAGAGATCAGACAGGCAGTCGCTCCATATAAAATACTGGTATTCAGCTGCATTTGGTTAGACGGGAAGCTAGCCCCAACATAGTAAGGAACAAGCTAGGCAGATGATAATGATGAGCGGCAATTCTTAAACAGGTGTGTATGGTACAACCTTATTTCGCCAGTTATGCTTAAGTCCAGTTTAAGGGGCAAGCCTATTGCCGCCATCAACTGGAGACAACTCTTGACTTTTTGTTTTTTACCCACAACATGGAAGCTCTTGGCCTGCGTCTCACCTGATGGTATGTGTGAATCAGGCCGAAGGTGGAACCGAGCTTCACCCGGAATCCGAAACCACAGAGGAACTGGCTATCTTACCTCTAACTGCCGAAACCAAAAATGCTGTTAACATTGTTGCTAAGGCGACAGCCTTAGATAAGATGCTGGCAGCTAGCAAGGCGGACTTTCAACCAGACCTTCCATCAACCTAACAGAGCAGAAAATTTTGCCCCCACTGGGAATCGAACCCGGGACCTCTGGGGCTGAGACAGGTGGTCTAACCACTGGACCACAGAAGTGGTAATCAATCATAATACCTCTAATTTTCACATCAACAATAATATTCATTCCGTTATTTAAGTTGTAGAGCAAAGGGGTTAAAAAAAAAACAAGCTTGTCGTGAATTAGGTACGCAATTATTGCAGATGTGTGGATACTGCTGAGAAATTCCTGAAGAAAAAGCTAAAGCTGATGATGGCTGTTTGTGTATGTGAGTTTAAATGTTTGTAAACGCACCCACAATACAGGAGAAATTCCTAGTGCGGGGCAACGTTATTAAAATAAAAAGAAAAAAAAAGGCTTGAGAATTGAAAATATAGCACTTTATCCTCATCGTATCGGATGTGACCAAATATGATGTGTTTAACAAAAAAAACTATTAGAACACTTTTTTATTTAAATAAATAGGAACTTATTGCAAGGACTTCAACCAAAAAATGCTTGCATTAAAATCACTTACTGCATACCACCATCCAAACAATAGCGGTGAGAAATCCAAAGCTTTTAAATTCCATTTAGCGCATTACGACGTGATGTTACACTGTAAATATTTGTAAACACCTCGTCACTGCACCTGGGCGCGTCTGTTATAGAAAATACATAGAAATAGTGAAAAACAAATTTAAAAAAAACAGCCTCGTGCGTGTACACGCACAATAAAGGGTTCCGTAGTTGGGATGAATTTATCCCAAAAACAAACTTATCATTATAGTTGGAAAACATGTTCTCCCATACATCGATATACGACACGGTAAATAGGGATGATGACTGGGTCAAAAAAAAACAATTCTATTTAGTGCGTCAGTCAGATAATAAAAAAATATTAGACACGTATTTTTTGCTTTATCATATTAATAAAAAAATACTTAGATAAAACCATTAAAAGTTGGGGAGTGGGGGTTGCTACGTTACAAGTAAGTATAAAATCTACATACTCGTGCCGTCATGGCACATTTTAACGCAATGTATCGCTGTAATCTGTTGAGAAAGTAAAAAAAAGAAAAAATACGTGTCCAATATTTTTTAATAATACAAATGACGGACAAAAAAAAATGTCGTCATCATCCCTAATTCTCCAACTGCGAATAAATAAGTGTGTACATTAAAAAAAAAAAATGTGATGAAACTACAAATTAGCGATTTCGGACTTCTTCCTGTATTTGTGCTGTGAGAACTTCCTTCTTGCCAAATTCATAATTCTAGGTCACTGGGAAGACCCCTTTAGGTTTTGATTTATTTACGAATAACAAAATATGTTGCATAGGTGGCCGTATTTTTTATTGCGTAACCTTAGAAGCTTGATATTTTTAGAGCTCTAAGGGACTGTAGAGCTACGTATTTGATATTAATTTCCACTAGATACCTAAACGCGTTAATGAGAAAAAGGGTCTTGACTAGCTGATAGACAGACAGACGAACAACTAAGTGATCCTATAGGGGTTTTTTCCTTTTGAGGTACGGAACCCTAAAAAACGATAAAATCGAAACATCACGACCAATTTTTCCGTAGGATTGGGCAGACTCTCAGACTATATTTCGCTAGTTATATCCCATCTACTTAATAGAAGACGAGCCTTCTGTCACTAATAGGACACACATCCAGAGTCTGGACGGCTACCGTGAAATCTTATACAAAAACCAATGATATACAGTTTAATTCTATCGTTGGGGTAAACATTGTAACACTGCTCGACGCATCAGTGTGTTTTTATGCTGCAAAACGTTTGTATGAGTGGCAGTAACTAAGACGGTGGTGGGTCGCTAACAAATCAATAAAACTTATACATAATTAGAATTACACAAGGCGAGAAAACATTTTGGTACTGTACTGTAAGTCATAAATACAAATTTATGACTTACAGTACAGTACCAAAATGTTTTCTCGAATAGATTTGCCCACACCATATACGATTCAATCAATCTGCCTAGCCTTTTCCCTACTTGTTAGGGTCGGCTTCCAGTCTAACCTGATGCAGTTGAATACCAATATTTTACATGAAGCGACTATAATAGCTCCCATCTGACCTTACCAGACCTAACCCAGTTACACGGTACCCCTTGGTAAGACTGGTTGTCAGACTTATGGGCTTCTGACTACCGTAACGACTGTCAAAGATCTACGAATGACAGTCGGGACTAACGGCTTAACGTACTTTCCGAGGAAGGCATCATATACGATTAGACATGAATAATTTTGTAATAAAGCATAGTAGTGTAAAATAATTGGGTCAGACATTATTGAGTTATACAGCAAGCGAACTATTTTAGGAGTCGCTCGTCTTGGAATATGCGAACAATTTCTTTAGCATCGTTTCTCGATGCATTTTAGAATGCATTTTTCAGAAACCTTTTATTGCTCTAAAAAAGACATGTACATATAATAAACCACCAGCTTTTGTAACTGGTAACACCTATGTTTTCGGAAAATAAATGATTCTTATTTCATAAGGAAGCAACAAAAAAATTGGACAAGAAAATTTGAACGTGCCAGTCATATTTTGGTTTTTAATCAACTCTTTGTATACAACTGTGATAAAAACTGCACACACAACTGGCCGACTATACATTAGATAACAGACACCTGTACCAACCTCTAAATTATCGTTTCTCTGCAGACATACATAGAGAGGAAAAGTCAATATTGATCACCACGCTTAATTGCTCTCTACGTGTTGTTCATTTCACACCATCATAAGTTCTGTTTTCCTTACGATGTTTGATGTAATTTTATTTCAACACGAAAGATCACGTTTGCCTAGGGGTCGTGCTACTGCTGTGCATGAGGTCTTGATTCATTGGTCAGGTGCTTTTCCATCAGAATTCACAGATACCAATCTGTAAAAATCTTACCATGAGTCGTCCGAGATGTCGATCTATATTTATAATACTGAAGTCTCGTAAAACGCAATCTGATAATTGGTTATGTTAGTATATTTTGGAAACTCTTCACTTTTTATAATTTATTTTAGAAGCTATGCTTTCGTTTATGATTTTATTTTTATTTCAGTTTATATTGTTATTTTATGTACTCGTAAGTGGGCAACATTTTAAGATTGTTCGTCTTGTAATTTTATTTTCCTTTAATATGTTATGAATCTTAAGTTTAACTAGTCTTTTGTCATAGTTTCTTAATTCTTAATTCTTGAGCCCTTAGTTTTAGTACTATTACGTGCTATCACCTATTTCTGAGATTGCTGGTTATCCTGTAATTGGTGACTGTGTAAGTCCGAGACTATTGTTACCATAGTACTTAATATTATATACAGAAGCTGTTGGAGTACACACGGCTAGAAACCGCGCCTTTGGTCTATTTTAGCTACCTCCACAGTATTATGTCGTATGGCATTTTACTGTGGGGTCGGGCTGCTGACATTAAATTCATCTCTATTTTACAAAAGAGAGCTGTCAGAGCCATTCATAATCTACGTCGTCGCGAATCTCTCAGGGAACTATTTAAAAGGATTAATATTATGACGGTACCTTGCCAATTAATGAAAATGTTATGTATGTGAGAAACAATCTACATATTTTTAATAAAATAAGTGAAAGACATAATTTTAATACTAGAAATAAAAATAAAATGAGGAAAAAAAGTAAATACATCTTTTATGGGGTACTGTGTTAATATTACAACAGAATACCTTGTGATAATATTAGAATTAAATGAAAGAAAATTAAACTCGTATAAAAAGTACACTTTGTAAACAAGCATATTACAAATTAGAGGATTATATCCAAGATAAAAATGCTTGGAAACATGCTGGTCCTGCTCCATAGGACAATTTAGAATCTACACAAAATCTGACTAGTTGCTAATTTAATGGTATAATATTATTTTTATAACATTGATTTTACATTCTGTGATTACTTGAACTCACACACTGACTTATTACTATTACTTGTTAAGATGTTAGGAATATCGTATAATTTTACAATGTTTGTAAATATATGAGCACCATGCATCTATCACATAATTAATTGATATGTCATTCCTTCATTTATTCATTATTTTTACCTATCGTGCTACAGTAATTTTATTCTAGGTGCATCGTCTTCACATATAATAATATAATTAATGTGTACAAGATATTGTGAAAACATTTTAAAAGAACGGTAGTTTCTTGCCCATTCTTCTCCATACGAAAACTACCTTTTGGAAGGGGCGACTAGAATCATTTTTTTTTTGTCCATTTTGACGTTCAAAAGTGCCTTTTTTGTGCCAAATTGAAATAAATTATTTGACTTTGACTTTTCTACACATGAAACTGACCTCGCATTGTACGGAAATCCTATACAATGCGAGATCAGCATAAGCTGGAAATGTATAGCTTGATGTGTAGCCGTGGGTACCTTCATATTATAAAACAAAGTCGCTTTTCGCGTTAGTTTGTATATCCGTGTTGTTCTTCTAAACCACCCAATAGATTTTGATGAGGTTTTCACCATCGTTTAGAGAATTTATTCTGGAAGGTTTATGTGTATAATACGTTAATATTAAAGCTACGTTTACCTACGAAATCTCGATGTTTTGTCAAGTCGTAAAAACCGTGCGAAGCAGGAGCGGGTCGCTGGTTATAAATAAATAAATATGTAGGTGTAGTGAGCTTGAAGTAAACTGCCGATAGTACCTATCAATCGGTGAAATGACAGTTCACTTGACTGTATATCTGTAAGTTTTCACATTGAGTTCTTTACAGAATACACCAGCAGGTATTTTCAAAGCGAGTGCTTGTAAGATTACCTGCCTAGAGATTAGGTCAAGTTAGCCGGAATAGGTTATGTAACAATAAGATTAAGGAAACAGCTCGACTCTGATTGTACATCTAACTGACTACTGAAGTTAAACTAGCCAGTTTACGTAATAACGGGGCTATTTCATAGCTTGGTATTTTGATAATGTTCGTTTTCTTTTTGGTGTGGTTATTGACTGGTGTCAGAGTTTTTATGCCAACCATGGGCCTCTGACTTGGCTTCACATGCCGTCGAAAAATATCTCTCATGCATGCCGGTTTCCTCACGATGTTTTCGTATACCGCTTTTGAAGCAAGTCACAATTATACAATACGCACATGAATCCAAAAAGTCAGAGGTGTGTGCCTTGGGTTCGAACTCAAGACCTATGACTTGACAGTCCGACGGTCACACCACTAGGCTGTTACTGCTTTACTCCGTGGTCACTGCTAATACTGCTATCTATAACTGTTCTGCTGCTGTTCGTTTGAATTATGTTGGAATATTTAATCATGAGTAATTATTTTATTACTCACGAATATTCTTTTATGCCCCAGAAACAGAACAAACCCAATAGTTAATTACTCTGCAAGTAAATTGGTTACACTTTTGAATTCTGAAGAAGTTTTCAAGCAAAAAGTTTTTAGTCACGAATTAAGTTACGAAGAAAAAAACGGGTAAGAAAAAACTACATTACGCACCCCGCAGTTTCTGCCGCATAAGTCTCGATCCCGTGTGTATATCGGGATGAAAAGTACCCTATGTCCTAGCCCCCGTTCATGGTCTACCGATGTGCCAAATTCCATCCAAATCCATAATACCCGTTTTAAAAGCGTAAAAAACAAACAAAAAAACAAACAGACAAACTCACTTTCGCATTTATAATATTATTTAGGATTGGGATGATAGTTTACAATACTCAAATAGATTTTACATTCTGTGATTACTTGAGATAAGATAAGATGTCTTTATTTGCCTTAAACATTGTATAAAGTTGTTACAGTCTGATTTTGATATGATGTCCACATGTTTAGCTATACTTACAGAATATTGTATGAATTGCATGCATAATAATTAGTAGGTTACGAGTTAAAGGTAAAAAATAAAATGTCACAGATTAATATGTTATACAATAATAGTCATTTAGATTATACATCACAAACATTTTCATTAAAACCTTTACATACAAATGTTATATTTTCATGTTAAAGAAATTATTAATGTCATAAAAATGAATTTGAACTTGAACTCACACACTGACTTATTAGTACCTATTACTTGTTAAAATGTTAGGAATATCGTATAATTTTACAATGTTTATATTATAAGTCAAAGTACCATTGCATCTATCACATGATTAATTTATCCGTCATTCCTTAATCTTTCATTATTTTTACCTATCGTGGTATAGTAATCTCTTTCTAGGTGCATCGTCTTCACATATAATTACATAATTGATATATACAAGATATTGTGAAAACATTTTAAAAGAGTAACGGTGGAGTTTCTTGCCCATTCATCTCCATACGAAAACTACCTTTGGGAAGGGGCTATTAGAATCAATTATTATTATTTTTGTAAATTTTGACGTTCAAAAGTGCCATTTTTGTCCCTAATTGAAATAAATTATTTGACTTTTTACTTTTTTTTTTGGCAATTTTGTCGTCAGAACCTTCGAGGGGTGAAAACTTCAAATTAATTGAATAGGTAACATTAATGTGAGTGAAAAATAGATCACATGTTTCCACTAAGTATTATTCAAACTGATGAAAATTAAATCCAAACCTACTTACTTTAAAATAATTTTAAAATATTAAAAGTTGTAAGGGTCTCCAAGGAGTTTGAAACAGTATTTTTTTGTTTTAGGTGCAACATACCGATACAAAAACATAAATATTAATAATATTATGTTAAATCCGTCACGATGAGGGGTAGCCAGCGAGTGAGGTAGTGAGACAAATCTTATTCTTATTGTATCGCGAGTAGGGTGGAGGGGACTGTTGTTGTCCGTGTGGTTAAAAGATTTGTTTTGATATAATTGTTTTTGAAACTTTAACTTTTTTCACCGACAACTAAGTGGCACTTCAATTAATCCGTAAATAAAAGTGCCCTGTTGGATTTTCAACTCTCAGCGCTGAGCCTAGCGTTAAAAATTCAACAGTGCACTTTTATTTAGGGGTTCATTTAAGTGTCAAATTAGTGAAGGTGAAAATGAGCATGACTGTTTTAAACTGTATTTTTTGTTTGTTTCATAATTTTACTTCCCTCAAGCCTGTACGAACTTTTAATAGGTCATGCAGAGGAAAAGAAGTTTTCTTTTCCAGACGAGTCTAAAATAATTCATTAGCACCGCGCTTTGATTTTGTGCTTACAGGTTATCAGCAAGGAACTTGTGCTACTTTCGGAGTTCAGTATAATAATGCTTTCAGAAAATTGTTGCGGCTTCCACGTTACTGCAGCGCATCAGGATTGTTTGCCGAAGCAAATACTGATGGTTTCAATACCATCCTACGAAAAAGGATTGCGTCCATGATGCGCAGAGTGCGTGGGAGCGTCAACATTTTGAAGGTCACTAGTGATAAGCCGTGTTGCGCCATTATGGTGCGTCAGGTGAGTGCAACCGATATATTCATTAAAATTCAGAATTACATTTTTGTCACTAACATCCTAAATAATATTAAAAATGCGGAAGTGAGTTTGTGTTGTTACGCTTTCACGCTAAAACAGCTGAACGGATTTGAATGAAATTTGACACATGGGTCGATCATGATCTGAATTAGGACATAGGGTAGTTTTCATCCCGATATACACACGGGATCGAGACTTTGCGGGTGAAACTGCGGGACGCGTAATGTAGTTTTTTTTTCTTCGTAACTAAATTGGTGACTAAATACTTTTTGCTTGAAAACTTTTTCACAATTGAAAAGTGTATTTTTTATCCCAATATTCTTACGGAATCGAGACTTATGCGTGTGAAACTGTGGAGCGCAGCTAGTAGTTTATAAGTAGTATATATTACTAACATGATATGGATGTCTGAATTAATTTTTGACGTGACAACGTCTTATAAATTGGTTTGCCGGGTGACACTTCAAGAAACTGCGTTACGCTCCGCTCACGTTATGCGCTCACAATGAGAGCGAGTGAGAGGCACGCGTCCCTTCCACTCGGGCATGGTTAGCCCGCCTAAGAGCGAGAGAGACAGACATAAAAAGTGAAAGGCACGCAAAGTCGTTGTCACGTAAAACTTTCGCCCGTATACCGACTTTACAGGCAACCAATTTTTTTTTTTTATTCACTATAAAAGTATTTTCTCGCTTTCTGGAGAACTCACAATGAATATAACTTTCTACAAAGTAAATGTCTTCTGTTCAGTGTAAAATAGACCGACGGCGGCAGTGACGCCAACGCAAGCAAGAAGAACTAAAAAGCGTCGGAAGCACGACGTTTGTGTTAAAATCAGTGACACAGTTACCACTTAATTGACTTACAACACAAAATCATTTTATCTAACGAAAAAGACAAATTAATAGCAAACTGTTAAAAATAAGTCATTGTCAGCCAGCTCTTTAAAAATGTATTTATTATTTTGTCACAGGTCCACCAACCGTTCCTCCTACCCCACAATAATGAGATTCGCGTGTAAACATCTGCTCGAGATAGGATTAAAATATTATTCCGCTTGGTCCACCGCGCCTCTTGAGAATTACTAATTTGTCTTTTGTTTGATTTCGAGTCTTTATAGCCGGTTATTCGAAAGAGGGTAAGCAGGAGTGCAAGAAATCCCTCTTAGATTTGTGAGAAACATACAAAAAAACTAGCTTCTACCTGCGACTCTGTTCGCGTGGACGTCGTAAGTGGTTGGTATATTGGCGTGTGCTAACATGTCAGCTAGCTGGCATGGCTATTCATTTATAACTTAAATTAATATGTTTTGTGTTGTATAATGAACTATTATATAGAGTATTTTTTTTCTAACTGAACAGACAGCTGTGCTGCTGGGAAGTTTGTTGCGCCACTTCTTCTTCCCAGCTAAAGCGCTAGGAAGTGGTGAAGGGCGGGCGTTTTGGGGGACTGTCTTATGTAATTTTGATGTTCGAAAAGTGCTGATTCTCAGCCTAGTTTCAATAAATGACTTTTGAATTTTAATTTTGATTTAATTACATAATTATCCAAAAAATAACAACTACATTACTCGGCCCCCGACAAACCGCGTCGCGTCGGGCTGTTACTTCGTTTTCGCTTAACATTCCTAAGCTTAGCGTTTTTTTTCCTCCTAAAGGTTTGTAATGTGAGCCTATAACCTTCCTCAAGAATTGAACTATCAAATTCAAACCTATTTTTTTTAAATCCTTCTTAAATCTCTGGAAATACCAATTTTCCAGAGATTTAAGAAAGATTTAAGAATTTAGAAAAAACAAACTCTTCAGCTTTGTTATAATAGTATTTATGGATGCGCTCGCGGCTTCATCTCCTTCAATAATAGTATGACGTAGCAGAACTAACAATATGAGAAGCTCCTGCCATGGTAACAATATTGGATAAAGGATTTTTAGAAATCTGACAAAAGTAACGTAGGTCGACGTTACTTTTGTCAGATTTCTAAAAATCCTTTTAGTAGGTAAATATAGTTTAGCCATAAAAGTATTATGAAAATGATAAGCAGAGACTATATCGTTCATATTGATTCCAAGCTGCGCCTACGGCTCAGTATGTGTGGTAAGCTATAAATACACCGGTTTTTCACTAAAATCAGTTTTTTCGTTCAGAAGTTCAACCGTATCAAACAGATTTACACATCTTTTCCCTCATTTATAATATTAAAGAAAATTGTTGGCTGTTCAGTTCAGCTCTAAAGTTCAGCTGCTTGCTGTGTTTGATTCTTGGATGGAAGACAGCTTCTTTTCAGCGAAATCTCTCGAAGCTTCACAAAGCGTGAACAGCTATTACCTTTCGTTTCTTTACTGATACCACTAATTTATATATAGGTACATTAAGTGGTTCCCTCATTATATATATAGTGGATTGCACTAATCATCATCTGCCTAGCCTTTTCCCAACTATGTTAAGGTCAGCTTCCCGTCTAACCGAAAGCAGCAGAATTCTAGTATTTTACATGGACCGACTACCTATCAGACCTCCACAACCCAATAACTGGGTAACACGATACCCCTTGGTATGACTGGTTGTCAGACTTTTGGGCTTCTAACTACCCGTAACGGCTGTCAAAGATCTAAAAATGACCAACGCGTGGCACGGAGGGGTCTCGATATATATTAGATGGCCACCCATCCATGGACCGACCTTGGCAAGCGTAGCTTAACCTTCGATCGACCAGACGGCTGATTATTACAATAATATGTCCAGGGAGCTTAATGTTCCTAATGGCCTTACGCAGGGAGCGAGCGTCGTGATGAGTGATTGTTACTTCTCTCTATAAGAAGAGGCGTAAGTATCTTTTCATTGGGCAGCTTCACCTACATCATCGATGGATTTATAGCCACAGGCTTCTCCAAGATTATGTTATATAACAATAAAATATAATTTAAAAAATCAAGTATGTATCTTGACTTAGCACACGAGGTTGTCGACATGTGGGACGTGGACTCTGCAATGATTGTACCGATAATCGTTTCGGTTAATGGCCTAATAGCGAAAAGCCTCGATCAACACCTCAGGAGGCTCTCATTGCGTGGCTGGGTCAAGGGCTTGATTCAGAAAGCAGTACTTCTGGACACGGCACGCATAGTGAGGAGGTTCCTCTCTCTGGAGCCCTGACCACCGGCAGCTTGGACCCTGTTCCTGATACCGGTGGGCTACCATTTTTTATATATTTTTTTTGTTTTTTATAAAAATATTTAATAATGTAAATGATAATCTTCGGTTTAAATAATGGAGGGGTTGCCAGCATCACGTTTTCACTAAAGTTAACCATCGCGGACGGTCAACGGCATTAGGTTTGAAACCGTGTTATAAAACACTGTAAAAAGAAGTAAAATAGTGTTTTCAAAAAAAAAAAAAAAAAAAAAAAAAAAAAAAAAAAAAAAAAAAAAAAAAAAAAAAAAAAAAAGGGGGTCTTGTCACTATACGTAGTTTCCAACCTTTTAAATTTGTAGTGAATATTAGTTCAACAAAAAAACCTTGAGCAAAAAATTTGAGAAAAACAATAATGCTTGGATTATAAAACCAATGCATATACTAATAAATATTGTTAAAATATACGTCGTATTTAATTTTAACGGTTTATAATGTATTCGCTAAGAAAAACCTACATTTAATTTGAGCCCCCCACGAGGGCTCCCGGCATCCCATATGCGAGTAGGTGAACTCCCGGCACTGAAAGTGTTAATATTGTTGTTGTTGTTAATGTTAGTAATGTAGATGTTTGTTGTTTTATCTGTTGAATTATAATTTCAACGTCAAATACATTAGGGATTGTTGTTGTTTCGGCTAACTAATCACAAATTGAGAAGCTAACGTAAGACGTTAGATCGGTAAATCTTCTGTCTACGGATTTGACTTGATCTTTTCAGAAACCTATAGGTACATCCGTAGAGACCAAAAATCAAGACAACCTGCATTTTAAAATCTCAAACAACGAAGAAGTAGCTCCATCTAGTAGCGAGTAGCAAAGTTAATTTCTGAAAATATTTTATGGTTTAAGAAAATCTTATTTTTGGCTTTGTAAATACCATCAAAATTACAAATAAAGCCTGAAAAAAATATTAGCTATGATTAAAGAATTAATTATTACCCATAATGATACACTTCTTATCTTTACAGTCACGTTCATTTTAACTTTTAGGCAGCCAGCGACATCTGGTGGAGATTTGTGTCCCTAAGCAATCAACCCTCTTTTCATAAAGTGATGAACTGTATTCTACTTTACATATAATCATTGCTTACAAACAATAGAACAACTAATTCCTACCTATTTGATGGACAGTCAGGAAAATTATTTGATCATATGCAAATTGACACCGTCAGTCAATTTGCCGTGTTATAACCACTTTATACAATTTATTCAAATGAATATAATTAAGGACAATTATTTAAGAGCAGGAAAAAGCCAAAGAAACGATGGATGGACTGTGTGAAAGATGATATGGCTAGAAAGGGGGTGACTACCGAGATGACGACTAATTAAAGAAGAAAAAGATGTTGCGCTGATCCTGAATAAATTGAAATAAGGCAAGAAAATGATTATCAGGACAATTGAAGTTTGAAGGCACTTTGCTTAACTATTAATTTCCCCGACTTAACGCAACTATAGCAAAGCTGCTTGTAGGTAAATAGGTAAGAAAGTGGTAGTTGTTGCCCAGACGAATTCTTTCATCACAAGAAACTCTACTACCGATAATATTTATAGTACCCACCTATTTCTGATATCACAATCAATGAATTTGCCTAGCCTTTTCCCAACTCCGTTGGGGTCGGCTTCCAGTCTTACAGGATGCAGCTATCAATATTTTACATAAAGCGACTGCCTATATGAACTCCACAGCCCAGTTACTGGGTAACACGATACCCCTTGGTAAGACTGGTCGTCAGACTTTCGGGCTTCTGACGACCCGTAACGACTGTCAAAGATCTACGAATGACAGCCTGGGATCAAGAGCGTTTATTCTGAAAGTGGGTAACGTCGCAAATAGATGTCAAATATTTCGCTGTTTTGATTAATTTAGCAATTATTACTGTATGGAAATATGAAATGTGGCTAACTAGCGAACTAGAATATTAATAATGCATTTCAATTATAACACTGAACTTAATGTTGTAACCGTTTTAGGTGTAAAACAGGCACTTGGAAAGTTTTCAAATACTATTTATGTACATCTAAAACTAAATATTCGGTGTTATATTAATTATTGCATTTCATAATCAATATTTTAGTTCACTAGTTAGCCATATTTCATACGTAATATTAACAAATTTATCAAAACAGTTAAATATTTGACAGCTATTTGCGAAGTTGCCAACTTTTAGGATAAACGCTAATAACGAGGTTTTATCATCATCATAACATTGATAATCAGCTGTAGGATTTTAGAGTTACGATGATAAGTTATGATAATAATTGATTCTTATCAATAATTATCAGTACCTATTGTCGTAAAAATAATTGATTCTTATCAATTATGATCAGTACCTATCGTCGTAAAATACATTCACGATCATTGATTGGTGGTCTACTACCAATCAATGATTGCGAAATCGTTTGCTAAACATGGTGGCAATTTACATCAGAAATGTAGTACCTACCTTTATATTCAATATTAAACATACATAACATCACGCCAGTATTCTCCAAAGAGTTAGGCAGAGGCGTAGGTACCTATAGTTGCCTCCACATTTCGCCAGTTATGTTTAATTCCCGAGCAAAAGGGGGCGAGCCTATTACCACCAACCGGGCACAAATCCAGGCTCCAGGCTGCTACTAAGAAATTCCAGAATAAAAAACGTAATAACACTTTGCCCGACCTGGGAATGGAACCAAGGACCTTATGGTCAGCAGAAGCACTTGTGACCCACGAGGCCGTCCTGCGTGAATTTTCAATTTTATATTATAATTGTGAAGAAACTATGACCTTACAATAATGATTATTATAAGTAGTTTAGCTGCATCCGGTTAGACTGGAAGCCGACCCGAACATAGTTGCGAAAAGGCTAAGTAGATCTTCGTCTTAGCGGGTCGATGGCAATTTATACATATAGAGTCAGCCCAGAATTTGGCACCTTCAGTAGCGTCCATGAGCTCCTGTATCGTGCAGGCAACAGGACACACCAGCCACAATATTAAGTGCCCCATTATTTGTGGGACAGCGTCACATTTACACTCCAGGGCGGAATCATCTGTGAATCTCTACCTTAGCAGGGTTTCCTTACTTCGACCAACATGGATCCGGAGTCTATTAAAGACCTCCAGGGAAGCCAAGGCAACTCATGTCCAGGAGTGGAGATTTTCAGCAGGTGGAACGAATGGGTTGGGTAGGGAAGCACTGTCTCGCCACAATTTTAACCTTTCTTAAACCGTTCACCAGTCAATGGGAGGACACACTTCAAGAAGTTGTTGCGGCTTTAAAGCTGCGGTATGTAGGATACTGATGATGAATATTATAAGTAGTTGACCTCACCAAAACTCTGAGTTTTGGCAATGACAAAATAAACTCACCTCTATTCCGCGGGAACGTAGACAGAAACTTTAAAACGAAACCGCTGATCCCTCCCATTGCTTTGTCCAAGTTTATACAGCTAACGCCATCTATGTACAAAAACAAAACAAAAGTCTACCCATTTTCAGCCGAGCTTTAACCAAAAGTTCACATCAATTCCTGCGTAATTCGGACACCCCTCAAGAGATGGCGCTGATAGCAACATCGGAAAGACATTTGAGTATGGTGATTAATGTTCGTGAGGTACCGGTCCCACTACCGGTGATTAACGAGAAGCGAGTAGACATAGAAACTAAAAACGGGTTGGCGAGCAACGAGCAGCGAGTGAGCGACGGCGACGAGCGATTACTTGCTGGTATGCCTATTTATGTATCAAGCCATACTCCAAGTCCTATAGAAAAGAGATCGTCGCGCGAATACATGATCGTTCGATCTTTTTGTTCGGTGAACCTGAACGCGTGGCCGCGCTGACATAGGACGCTTGCCGGATTTCCTAACAAAAAGTGCCCGCGACCAATCACGTATTCGCGCGACGATCATTTTTAAATAGGATGCAGCCTCAGTCCCTTACCGAGTTTTCTTCCCGCCAAACGAGCGTGACTGAGCGAGTACTCTCTTTTATAGCTCTTCTCGCTACGACAAACGAGTACTCGTCGGCAGTGTGAACAGTCAGCGCTTAACTATAATCTCTTTTACTTACACGGAACCTACAATCTTTTGTATGTTTCGAGAAAACCATTGATACCTGTCGCTTCCTCGTCAGCAGTGGGACAGTTGGCTCTTGCTTTCCCCACCTTTCATACATCTAACGCCATCTCTGTACAAAAAAAAAAACAAAAGACTACACCAAGTCATTTGAAGTTCCAGCCAAGCTTTTAGGAAAAGTTAGTGACTGCAATAGTCTACCCAACTTCCTGCGTAGTTCTGACACCTCTCCAGAGATGGCGCTGATAACAAAGTGTTATAGGGATAAAAATGTTCATAGAGTCTTTATCTCTGCATAAATCAGTGTTATTGCATAGAGAGCGCGACAAGAGAAGAGTCATCTTTTCAAATGCAGCTCCAGAATTGTATTGTGGCTCATTGAAGTACCCCAACCTGACAAAGTAGTACCTGCGCCGGCCCGCCTGGCTTCGTAATCGGTTTAGATATTTCCAGGTGAGCCGTGGTGAGATGGTGGCCCGCTGGGAAGTTTTCTGCAAGCTCAACATTTTCAGCCTCGGGAGATTTCTGAGGAGCCACAGTTTTTTTTCTTGCTTCACTAGGGCTGTTGCCGTTAATAGAATAAGTCAAACTTAGAATGCTGTTCCGACTCTTCGGTCAGAGTGAGAGTGTTGTTTGTATGCGTCATGTTTGTTAAAAATTGATGATGTGGAGGAATGAGGAAAATGTCGTGAGGAAAGTTTTGAGTATGAATGTCGATGGCTATAAGAGTAGGGGAAGACCAGAGAAACGATGGATGGACTGTGTGGAAGATAATATGGCTAGAAAGGGGGGACTACCGAGATGACGACTGATAGAGAAGTATGGAAGAAAAAGACATGTTGCGACGACCACAAAAAAATTGGAATAAGGGCAGAAGAATGATGTTTGTTGAAAATTGTGATAAAAAATCATAATATCAGTATTGTATTGTAACCAGTTCAATCTAGTTTTATTGCTGATAAATCACGTATCGTTTCAAATCCAAAGTTATATATCCCTTATTCCGGCTATCAATACTTCTACAACAGTCCAAAATATACAAAACAAGGAAAACAATAAACTTAATACTGTCTATAAAAGTCTAATTTCGTGAAATACTTCACTATCTTGAAATACATTACACTATCTAATTATCATAGTGTTCATTGTATCGTCTCTCGGAATTTTCTGATAACTCCATGATGACCTTTCTTGTTGTCATTCCGAGGGGCTTGTGATCATGAATGAGCCCCCTCGATCGATCAAGGTTAGGCTACGCTTGCCGAGGTCGGTCTGTGGATGGTTGACCATGCTTTACATACTGTGACCCGTGCTATCATTCTTAGATCTTTGACAGTCGTTACGGGGGAGTCAGAAACCCGAAAATCTGTCAAACTGTTTTACGGTATTACCCAGTGGGTGCAGTTTTGTGTGGAGGTCAGAATAGTGGCTCTATGTGAAATACTGGCATTCAGCTGCATCCAGTTAAACTGGAAAATGACCTGTTGGAAAAGGCAAAATCGACATCTCCCGATGCGATTTTGCATCACACTTTTCGACACAAAAAATGTCGCAAGGATTTTTTGGGCGGACCTAGATAGCGCTTCTGCTTTTTTTTTTTTTCACAAACGTATTTACATGATTTAAAAACTAACAGACTTAAAATAATAATATTAATATGTACAAGTATTTATAGGGTATCAAAAAATTCGTCCGCATCGCTGTCAACAGGAAAAGTGCCCAAAATGCTGGCAGCATTACCACGTTGAATGGCAATGCTGATTCTTTGGCCAAAGAATAGGCCAGCGCTCTGGTCACGTGAAGAGTCGACCAGCCACTTGGCGATGTCTTGAAAAACTAAGTGGGCACTCGGACCCCATGGTCCTAGTGTTTCAACCCCAAACGGCTCAAACATATAAGTCCCAATAAGATTGGAGTATTTGCGCCGTTTGAGGTTTTCCGCATCTGCAGCAGCAGCCCCAGCACAGCCCGCCGTGCTAGGAAGATGGGATATATTGCAATAAAATATTGCAATCACTTTTAGACGTCATATTAATTATTGGATTAATTATTAAGGATTTGTAAAGTATTACTTTACAAATCCTGTCATTTTGTGTATAATTTTCAACAATGTCAATATGTGTATAAAACTGGTATATTTTAATAATTTTACATAAGAATTAAGATGTCAAATATTATGGTTTTATCACAAGGCTTAGCAGAGCGAGCAGCTCAATCCCACGCTTTTTTGTCATCTAAATAATCTGAAATTTTATAGTACCCTTTTTTACAAAGTTTGGATTTATGTCAATGGGAAGTTTGTTGTAAAAGCGTATACATTGACCCATGAACGAGTTGCCTACTCTGTGGAGACGTGTGCGATGTACAGCAAGGTTGTGTTTATTCCTGTGAAATTGTATTGAAAAAAAACCGGCCAAGTGCGTGTCGGACTCGTACACGAAGGGTACTGCAGCTAGTAACTTACAACGCACTTAACACTTTTTATTTGTATTCTTTCTTTTTTATTTTATTTATTTTTTCTTTTTTACTTGTGTGCCTTTGAGTCTGTGGCAAATAAATGTATTTTGTATTTTCTTTCTTTTTCATTAAAATAAATAAAAAAAAAAAATGTTTAACTTACTTTTATTTTTATTTTTATTTGTTATAGCGGCAATAGAAACACAGTCTGTGAAAATTTAAGTTGTCTACTATTACGGTTCATGAGATACAGCCCGCTGACAGTCTGACGGACGGACGGTCAGCGAAGGCTTACCTTTGGGTACGGTACACAAGATGGCGGCGTTATTTCTAAATCCAGTCTTTATTCGTGCCCGGTTAGTGGGTAGTTAGCTTGTGGGTGTAAAACCTACCATTTTACCTAGCTCTTCGGGAAAATAATATTCCTTTTTTTTAAATTAAAAGTGATGACTCAATATTTTTTGGAACAAAGTTCCTTATTTCACGTTCTTCTCTGCACACTTGGCGAATGAGAGCTACACCGAAAAAAGTATATCGTCACGACACTTTTATTACGTAACAAAAGCTGCAACAAAAAAGCGATACCTGTAATTTTTTTCTTAATTTTTCGATAAATTTGAATAGGATTTTCAGATACCGGAACTACTTAACAATTAATTAAAAACAAAGAATACAGCTGAATAAATGCCTGTACCTATATTAAGCTGACAACAGAAACTTCACAAGTGAGTCAATGTTAATTTATTAATTTCTGTTTTATTCCACGTTCACACGACACCGACAAAACTTCATAAGAATGAACGTTCATCCGTTCTTTTCATTTCATTTTTCGATCATTCGAAACGCGAGTGAAAGATGCCTGATGCCGATATCCAACATCATTGTATCAGGTCGCTAATAAATTTTTTTCTGACGTTTCGCTTCGGGTAAATATGTTTAATGAAAGACGAAAATGAACAAAGAGTGAAGCGTATGATATCTGCTTTACGATGACTAATGAGTTCGAAATAAACGTAATTAGCCGATCATTAGGTGATAAAATTTATCGGTGTTTAACCGTTCCTGAAATCGGTGTGTCCAATGGGATTCCCCATCTGCAACTTCTGTTTTTTATGAGCATAAAGCCGCGTCCTATTTAAAAGCATCGTCGCAAGTATACGCGATCGCTCGCGTGCATATGTCAATTTTTGTTGGCAAATCCGGCAAGCGCCCTCTGTCGGCGCGACCACGCGTTCAGGTTCATCGAACAAAAAGTTCGAATGAGCGTGTATTCGCGTGACGATCGCCTCTAAATCGGACGCGGGATCATAATCCACACGTACCACAACCACACCGTATATCTTATCAACAAAATGTGGGCAAGCAGTGGTAAACGTGTGAATAGTGTCGGTGCTGCTTCTTGCAGTTGCGCTGGTACAAAATTTCGATGTGGTTACGTTGTCGCTAGTAGTTGCGATGTGGTTACGTTGTGGTTAGTATTTGCAGACAGACATATCGTTCTGCCGCTAGTGCGCGATCTCGCTGGTGGTTGCGTAGTGGTTGCGACGGCGACGCGACGTGGCCTTGATGTGGTCTGTATCGCCCATGCGGTTGATTTTCAAACTCACAAATTTTACCTCTTTATAATAAACTAGCGGTTGCCCGTGACTTCGTCTGCGATCCAGGATGAAAGTACCCTATATCCTTCTCCAGGTCATGGTCTACCCCTGGTGTGCCAAATTTCATCCAAATCCGTTCAGTCGTTTTAGCTTGAAAGCGTAACAAACAAACTCACTTTCGCATTTATAATATTACTAGCTGCGTCCCGCGGTTTCACCCGCATAAGTCTCGATCTCGTAGGAATATCGGGATAAAAAGTATTCCATGTCCTAAACTGTTCCATGTCTAATATCATGTCATGGTCTACCCATGTGCTAAATTTCATCAAAATCCGTTCAGCCGTTTTAGCGTGATGCGTAACAAAAGTAAGTTACTTTCGCATTTATAATATTAAATACGAGGGCGACACTGAAAGTTTTGAGAACTGGCCACTTGTAAACTATATAATAAAAAAATAAGTTCAAATTTTGAAAATGGAGTTCTGCTAATATTATTTTGTATGTATTTTACTAATATGTCATTTGTTTACGATTTAGCGGCAAATTGAAAATTGTCTGTGTCACGTCAGCATGAATTTAACGCGAGAAAATTTTCGCACAATGATTTTTTATGACTTTCGATGTAATTTAAGTCAACAAGAAAGTTATGATAAACTTCGATTGGCTTTTCACGATGAAGCCCCATCTCGTGCCACTGTTTACAACTGGTTTAATGAGTTTAAACGTGGTCGCACTAATCTCACCGATGATCTGCGTGAGGGATGGCCTTCTACGGCGACGACTGAAAATAACATCAGTGTTGTGCGCGATATGATAGAGACTGACAAAATAGTGACTTATCAGCAGATTCGGACAAGCTTAGGCATCGGTATGAGTCAAGTGCACAAAATCCTCCATGAACATTTAGCGGTCAGGAAGTTTTGTGCCCGGTGGATTCCTCATAATTTGACAGAGGCCCAAAAACTCCGTCGTGTTGATTGGCGTCGTTAAATGGTTCAAAGATTTAACGGAGGTGAGTCAAAATGCTGTGTTCCTGAAACTAAAAGACAGTCTGCTGTCTGGGTGTTTCCTTCCGAGGAGTTGCCAACTAAAGTGAAGAGAGGTCGAAGCGTGGGAAAAAAGATAGTGGCCTCGTTCTTCTGAAGGACAGTTCATTACGCGACAATTGTTTTAGAGGATCGAAAACAGTAACGGCAGAGTGGTACACTAACAATTCTTTGCCACTTGTCTTGGAAAAAGTTCGGGAGAAACGACCTCGCAGTAGGATCCTTGTTGGATATTTTTTATGATAAGTTGAGTGATATTTTAGATAGATGTGTACCACGGAAAAAGCTTAAACGTGAAAACTCTCGATACGTTTATCCTGAATGGTACACAGCAGACATTATAAAAGATATAAAGAATAAAGCGATATTCCATAAAACATTCAAAAAAACAAGGCTGCATAGCGATTACTCCGAATTTTCTAAGTACAGAGCTCGTATTAAAAAATCCATAGAAATGGCACACAAAGAACACAAGTTTAAAATACAAAATCAATTTAAAAAAGATCCCAAATCATTCTGGCAGTATATTAGGTCTAAACGAAGTAGGTTAAACAAGCAAATTATCATAAAGAATGGTCAACATCTTTCTGATGAGGAGTGTGCTCGACAATTTGCGTCATTTTTTGAATCGGTGTATAATAAAGAGCGGCCGCGGCTGGAGGCGCGGGCGGCGGGACGGATGCGGAGGCGAATAGTGCGCGAGTGCACATCGAAACCCTCAGTCTCCAAGACGTAAGGGAAGCGCTCATAAGGCTCAAGCCCAAGCGCTCATCTGGCCCCGATGGTATTCCGGCTTTTCTGTTCCGAGACTGTGGCAGGGTGCTGGCTGAGCCACTGCTTCATATCTTTAATACTTGTTTAAAACAAACAACGTTTCCGTCGAGGTGGAAAATCACGCGAGTGATTCCGGTTCCCAAGGGTAAGTCAGGTCCGGATGTCAGTGGCTACAGACCGGTGGCAGTGTTGTCGACACCTGCAAAAGTGTTCGAGTCTGCCATCCAACGCTGCGTGCAGGCTCAAGTGAGCGCACAGCTATCGGACGCGCAGCACGGGTTCCGGCCGGCACGCAGCACTGCCACTAATCTGCTTAATTTCATGGCGAGGGTGGTGCCGGCGGTCAATGCTGGTGTGCAGGTAGAGGTGGCATATTTTGATTTTAAGAAGGCGTTTGATACCGTCGACAATGATGTACTGCTAATGAAGCTGGCAAAAATTGGCTGCACTCCGACCCTCTTACAGTTCTTCGCCAGTTACTTGAAAGACCGACAGCAGTACGTTGACTACAACGGGATCGAATCCGATTCATACTACACCAGGTCAGGCGTGAGCCAGGGCAGCAATTTGGGTCCTCTCGAATTTATTTTAATGATAAATGACTTACCAGACGTAGTCAAACATAGTTTATGTTTATTGTTTGCAGATGACCTCAAATTGCTGCTCGAGGTCAGGGGTGAGTCGGATTGTGAGAAATTGCAGGAAGACATAGATAGAGTGGTAAAATGGAGCCATGAAAATAAACTCTATTTCAATACAGCGAAATGCTCAGTGATGACATTTACGCGAGCGAAGACTGCCTTAGCCTACGAATATGAAGTAGAGGAAGTGCCGATGCAGCGAGTGTCTCAGGTACGAGATCTAGGAGTACTGCTTACCCCGGA
This sequence comes from Xanthia icteritia, assembly GCA_949128155.2. Lineage (NCBI taxonomy): Eukaryota > Metazoa > Arthropoda > Insecta > Lepidoptera > Noctuidae > Xanthia > Xanthia icteritia. The sequence continues at coordinate 12,712,412 of OX421958.2, read as the reverse complement.
TCTAACTTTCCGGGATCATATAGTCAAAACTTGCAAGAAGGCGTACAGGAACCTGGGTTTCGTGCTGAGACAGTCGCAGGGATTCACCAACATTACCACGCTCAGAGTGCTGTATGACGCTTTGGTAAGGAGTCACTTGGAACACAGTGCGGTGATTTGGGCTCCCCATGAAGCGAAATACAATGTCATGCTGGAGCGAGTGCAGAATAAATTTACAAGACACTTGTACTTCAAAATTTATGGGGTTTACCCATTTTACCCGCTGATGTATCCTACACTGTTTGTACTGGGTATGGTGGGGTACAACGAACTCAGAGTGCGCAGAGAATTTACTCTCGCGGCGTATGCGCTAAAGCTCCTGCGTGGAGTAGCACATAACCCGGGTGTACTGCGTCATCTGAAGCTGTGCGTGCCAGACCAGTACGTGTGGAGTCTGCTGGCTGTACCTGCAGCCAAAACCAACCTGCTGGCTAAAACACCTCTCACCCGGACAATACGGGTTCTAAACGAAGTGCATGAGAGGACTGACATATTTTCGTGCAATCGGAGTGAATTCGCAAGAATTTTGTTGAATTTTGTTAGTTATATTTAAATAGGTTAGGTTTATTATTTTAATTTTTTTATTGTGTGTACATAAATAGTAAAGTAAATAAAAAGGTATTATTAATATTTGTATTTTAGGTTAAGATGTAACACGCAAAAAAAAAAAAAAAAGAGTTTATTTTATTAATACATTGTGTTTAGTGTTGCTTTATATATTATTTTGAAAGTTTAGTTCGCAAACCACTATTGTATTGGGTCTTCCTGTAATGATAGTGTGTAAGTTTAATAAATAAATAAATAAATAAATCCTCCTTCACCACGACAACGCTTTGTCGCACACCGCCAAGCAAACAATCGACTACTTGGCGACTTCAGACGTGGAATTACTGGGTCACCCGCCCTATAGCCCCGTCCTCGCACCTTGCGATTTTTATATATTTCCGAAAATAAAAGAAAAACTTCGAGGAAAACGTTTTATGGACGCCGAGGAAGCAGTGGCTGCGTTTCAAAATGCCGTCGAAGAGACCCCTAAGGACGAGTACGCAAAGTGCTTTTCTCAGTGGTTCCATCGAATGCAGCGATGTATTGATGTAAATGGACACAATTTTGAAAAGATATAATAAAACTAATAACTTGCTAGTTTGTTCAGTTTTTGATTTTCTAAGAATTTTCAGTGTCACCCTTTTTTTTTTTGGATGGGAAATTATCAAATAACTTCTTCCGCTCTGGGCGGACCGGGAGGGCGTGTCAGCCTCTTGCTGACTAAAACCCAGCCGTGTTCCTTCCGTTGCCTGTACGTTGCCAGGGGCCACGGTATCCCTTTCAGACTTTCCCGCAACCCCGGCAGGCATCGGTCCTATCGGACCCCTTCATTTGCTGACATCTCTTTGAGGCGAGCGTGGAACACAACGCGCCGTCGACCCGGGCCTGGTCCTTATCGGACGGCGAGCTATCCATTGCTCACAGTCCGCAAGCCCGCGCCTAAGGTGGCCGGGAATCTGCCTGCGATTCCTGACGTCCAGGGCGTCTCCTGCGGCGGCTAGGGGCGTGAGGGCGCGAAATTTGCCTCTCCCTCACGCGTTCTGCCTCCTCCTTCGCGAGCATTACTGCTTCGCAGAAGGAGGTGACAGCCTCTCATGCCCTCTCGAGGCCGGACGCGAGAGATCCCCGCCGCCGATCGCCTCCACGAGGACACGGCGATGCTTTGCCCAAGCTGGGCAGACCTCCACCGTATGCTCCACCGTGTCCTCCTGGCGATCCACGCAGTGATGGCACCCGGGCGTTTCCTCCCGCCTGATACGAAACAGGAACCTCCCGAAACAACCATTTCCGGTGAGGACCTGCGTCAGGCGGAAGGTGAGGACGCCGTGGCGCTTCTTTAGCTACTCCTCAAAGAGGGGACTTATCGCCGCAATAGTGGCGTGCCCATTCAGTGTCACCCTCGTAATTAGGATAGGATAAAATGAAGCATAGATTAAATTATACAGAAATAAGAATATATGAGAACTTTCCAATTTATTAGTATTATCCTTGAGGAAACGTCTTTAAATCAATGCTTATTTGGCTTATCCATGCGTAAACATCGATCATTGCTTTATCAAAAATATTCCAATATGAACAAATCACATTTCCTTTTCAATGTAATATTGATCTACATCTTATTGATTGAATATATACATACATATATAATCTCATGACTTCTTCTCATGGGGGGAGGGCAGAAACTGCAGAACGCCACCTGATACGACCCTTACATACTCCTTTTGCCTCGTTTACGTTCCTACATCTGATCATACTCGCACACCCTTTGCGAGCGCCAGGTGCGGTGTGCTCGCAACGGGCGTGCATACTTTTCTGAAGAACATCACCAATAAGGTTAGTTTATGTCCTCCTAGGGCGTCCCCTCCCTATTGAATATTGGTCATTAAACGGAAGATATAAGTAAGGATAGTCAATCTACCTGCTTTTTCTCAAAAGCCCGAACCTTTACAGTCGCTACGGGTCGTTAGAAGCCCGAAAGTGCGACAACCAGTCATACCAAGGGGTATCGTAGTACCCAGTTACTGAGTTGTGGAGATCAGATTCGCAGTCGCTCCATGTAACATACTGGTATTAGCTGCATCCGGTTAGACTGGAAGCCGACCCTAATATCGTTGGGAAAAGGCTCGGCAGATTATGATAACTTATGTAAGCTTATATTATTAACTTATTAATTCTAACTAATATTATAAATGGGAAAGTGAGTTTGTTTGGCACATAAGTAGACCATGACCATAGGACATAGGATACTTTTATATTCTCACGGGTTGAGACCTATGCGGGTGAAACCGCGGGGCGCAGCTAGTTTACTATAATCTGTGACCAGCTCAGGCTATCAGATATCGGGGCTAAAAAGTGCAACAATTGCATCTTTAGAAAACTTTATTAATATCACAGCATAACATTACGCCTGTATTCTTCGAAGGGTTAGTCAGAGGTGTTCTATTAATACACCCACATTTCGAAATTTAATATGTAAGTCCCAGTAGAGTGTACGACTAAACGCCGACAGACACTACGCCGACAGACTGAACACCGACAAGACTTTACTTCGACGGGACTCTTCGCCGACAGGACACTTCGCCGACAGGACTCTTCGCCGACAGGGCTCATCTGCTCTCATTGCTATTAGCGAATAGCGCCTGTCTGAAAAGAGGGTATCTGGCGCTCGGCGGCCGCTCCCGCGGCACGCTCGCTTCGCTCGCTCGCCTTCGCGCGTTAATGGTCACTGTTCTAATCTAACCTAACCCAAATGATTATATTCAATACAGAAAATTATGAGCCCTGTCGGCGAAGAGTAGATGAGCCCTGTCGGCGAAGAGTCCTGTCGGCAAAGTGTCCTGTCGGCGAAGAGTCCCGTCGAAGTAAAGTCTTGTCGGTGTTCAGTCTGTCGGCGTAGTGTCTGTCGGCGTTTAGTCGTACACTGGTCCCAGTAATAGGAGCGAGCCTATTTTCATCAACGGGGCCCAAATCCAAACTCCGAACTGCTACTGAGAAATTCCAGATGGAAAAACCCAATGACAATTTGCCCGACCAACCACCGAGCCACTAGACCAACGCCAACGAGGTAGCCCTATCTATGTAGATATTGATGTCATCGGGGACTCCCGACTGGTTTTGTGTTTACTATCAAAAAAACTCTTCGAATATGACATTGATTAGTGTAGTAAAGTTATGATAAGAATTGTTATCGTTCACGTCAGCAATAAATTTTGTTTTACCCTATAATAAAAATTTCAACTGATTTACGCTGGATTACTGACGGAAGCAACAAATACCTCGTGGTCGTCCGGGGAAGTACTACTTTTGTACCATATACCATACGTCTTCAATATATAATTATATAACTAATAATGTATTGGTTGTTGTGTACTTTATTTACACTTCAGCTTAACCCTTCGGGTAATCCAAGCGAGATGTTACGCGTGTATTTCGAATATTATAATATATTACCTAAATGTAATAATTGATCTCGTCAGTACGAACATAGTTTTAAGATAACGTAATATGTAGGTACTAACAAAATATGGACAAAAATTGTCTAAATTAAATGTTTTTTTTTTTTTGTTTAATGACAACATCAAAAATCGCAAGCGCGCATGTTAATATGATTTATAAATCAAAACCTTCCGATTGTCCTAGAATCATGAAATTTGGCAAGGGCGTACAAGTAAAGAAAAAAGTCAGAAAATCGATAATTTGTAGTTAGAACCATAAAATATTATAAAATTTTTTGGCGGGCGGCTTGGCTGCTGCACACGCCAAGCGACAGTGGGAGATAGGTTACTTGCGCATAGTAGGCAGTGACAAAAAAAAACGCGCGAGGCGGTGGTATCAACAATTCAACACAAACTGTATGGTATTGATACTAAAATATCACAAATTAAGTTTTTTTATCACGTAATGTTTGGACTGCCCGTGGAAAAATCCATAAATCTAAAAACCTCTCTCGGTATGTTCGTAACGCCAGCGCTGCGTTTTGATAGCACTCTCCATAAATCAAAATTATATCGGTGTACTTCGATGACGTGAAATTGATACGAGGTATCTTGAGAACGCAACACAAAAAGGAACATTAAAAGCGTCTGATTTTGCACGAACTGTCACTGACTAATCTACAACTAGTAATAACGTATCCTATCCTATACACACAAAACGAGAAACTTAACAAAATGTCCTCAATACAATAACAACAATAAAAATACGCAAGGCGCGTGTGCGAATACGAAACTCGTGATAGTTCACGAGTTTCGTATTCGCTGAGTGAGTCACAATCGCACACGCCGCCGCGCCGGCCAAGCCCACCGGAAAAATACGAATTTTGACGACACGCACCCCGTCCAATTTGCGCATAGAGATTTATGCCTGAAATCATTAGCAGTAAGAACATTTCTCGATGATTTTTTTCAATCCCCCGCTGAGGTCCCATATCTTTTAATTTTGTTCATAGAGAAAGCCTTAAAGTTTCTGCCGTAAGGACATTTTTCGCTTGATTTGCTTACGTGTTTTGTAATTGTTAGTAATTTCAAGTAATTCGAAATGGCATCTTTTTGGACCGCCACCAAATTCAGAATATTGCTAAAAAACATGTATTTTTTCTAACTACTAAAGTGTTTTCTACTAAAATATTTACGGCCTGATCAAGATTGTTCCTACTTCCTTTAAAAAAATTAAACTTTATTGTAAGTTTGGTTTAAGATATGATTTTCAGCCGCGCCGCCTAAAAATTACGCTTGAGAATTGGTGGCGCAATTTTGGTGGTTTTGGTGGTATTTTACCAATCACAATATACCAAAATTCGTTTTTAGAGGCACGTACCTCAAAGAGAACCGTAATACTCGGTCTAGAAGTAGAGTATATTATAGGTACATAAATAGGAGGTCGATGGGTTAAAAAAAAATTGTTAGGTATTATTTATATTCCAGCATGACAAAGAAAAATTCAAAGTTGACACACGCAGAGCGCTTGGAGAGGAAAATGATAGCAGAAAGGGGGACAAAAGAAAAAAAATCGGAAAGATCCCTTCAAACTAGAGAAATCGCTAAGAAAAGAAAGAGAAAGATATCATAAAAAAAGCTGAAGGGAAAATCTTTGTAATTTTTTAAATTGACCTCGTTATATTATTTTTTATCATTAATAAGATTTAAAAAAATATAAAACATTTATTCACTATAAAAAAAGGTTTTTATTGTTATTTTATTTATAATTTGGTGAAGTAAAACGATTTTGGTGTAGGTTATCAATTTTGGTGTCAACAATATAGTATTTGAAACTTTCAGTATTAAATAAACTTCTCTTACATTTTATGTAACTGAATACGTTTTCTTGCATATCAACATCTTATATTATAAAAAGAATCAGAAACAAAATTTTCCACCAAAATTAGGTAATAAAATCATAATTTTCGACTATAATATCGACTATTTAAATATGTTGAGGTACGAAACCCTAAAAACGTATGCGTTCGGGGACCCCGTCAGGAACGAAGTTTCTTCTTACGTATGATTTAAAACAAAAACAAGAACTTTTTACACTTGTAACCTGAGGCTTGACTTTATTTTTTCGAAGTTTCTTTATAGCTCACAGACTATTTTATCCACCCATGGACGCATTTTTAATACAGCGCCATCTAGTAACAGTTTTTAGAAGCTCTCATAAAGTTATCACACATAAATGTGTGTTCTATAAACTTATACTAGATCGCTTTGTATTAAAAATGCGTATTAAATTCACACTAACTCTCTCAAAAAGAAACTCACATAAAGGGGCATAACGCTTTTTCCTTACGTGACGATTACAGTCAACTCCTTCCGCAAGCCACGTTAAAGAACTTCGTTCCAAAAAGAAAGACAACATAAATTGTTTATTCTCCACGAGACATGTCGCACACTTGTTTGACAACATACACAAATGACGTAGGTAGACTCTAAATAAGACGCACATCTATACATAAATTGAATCGTAGCGAAGACTTTACATAAAACTGTACATTGAATATTTTTGAAACAAAACATTGCTACGAGGTCTGGGAACGATTATAATGCCGGTTTTTTTTTTAAATTTTTGTATTTGTCTGTTTGTCTGAACTTAACTTCCAGCATCCCGCAAATACTACCAGGTAGATTCTGTTCAAATGATAAAACAAACATAAAGTATAATACGTATCCAAATATAATATTATAGTCCTCCAGGCCGTATTTCGGCCATGACAGCCTATCTCAACGAAGATTAGCCTTCGGCGCGAGCAATATTATAGAGCACAAGTGTGTGCACAGACACAAAATTCAAAATTCAAAATTCAAAAGTCATTTATTCAAACTAGGCTGAAAATCAGCACTTTTCGAACGTCAAAATTACATAAGACAGTCCCCCAAAACGCCCGCCCTTCACCACTTCCTAGTGCTTTAGCTGGGAAGAAGAAGTGGCGCAACAAACTCCCCAGCAGCACAGCTGTCTGAATAGTTAGAAGAACATGATTCTATACAATAGTAATAATTTACTTTACGCAACACAAAACATTAAATTAAATTATTTTCTATATGTCACCTAGCACACGCCAATATACCAACAACAAAAAAGTTAAAAGAACTTAATACCCGAATGAAAGCCTCCAGGCATAAAGGGCATGCCAAATCACAAATGATAAACTAGCGAACTAGCTAACAATCGAAGTAAAATAAATAAACAGTTAATTACTAATAACAACAACAAAAACCATGGTCAGCAAGACGACAGGCGCACTCTCCCTTCCCTCACTCTCATAGTCCGATGGAACGGCAATCCGGCACGACCGCAGAGAGATCAGGCGCAGGACCAACGGCTTAACGTGCTTTCCGAGGCACGGGAGTATCATACAGTCCGGTTAAGCAGCCACGACCTTAGTGATCACCTGCAAGATGCCCTAGGTCAAAAAAAAAAAAGGGAGTATCACACCGCCAACTTCCAAACTCCCAACTGTTACTAAGAAATTCCTTATGGAAAAACTCAATATCACAATGCCCGACCAGGGAATCGAACCGAGGATACCTTGCTCAGCAATCACGCTTGTGACCACAAGACCAACGGGGCAGTTAAAAGCCAAGAGCCTTGTGTTCGACAACAAAATAATAAACACTAAAAGAAAAATAACTAATTGACTTCTATCATAACAAAAGTGAGAAGCGAATCTTCTGAGCCATCTCAACCGGAAGAAGAAAAATTCCCTTGCAAAACATAGCTGTACTGTACACTCGGTACCAAAAACAAACCGTAGATATTTTATAGGAACCGGACCCCATAAAATTACTTTCCGAAATTTTTATCCCACCAAACGGGAGCAGTTTGGCGCGATATCTACTAGTGCCAATCGTAATAAATACCTGCCGACAAAGATCTACGATCGTCAATCTAAATTGTTCGATCTTATCATTCAAATCAATTTTTTTGCCGCCGCCCGGAATGTATCTGATGCGGAATAATTAAATTACGTCACGTTACAATAATTATGATTATTATATTATAGGCTATTTTTAAATATAGGTATATTTTCAGTATATTCTTGCAGGGAGTTGTGGCTAAATAATTACAGCCGTACGAGTCGATCGCTAGCCGTCGTCGGTACGTGGATGGGTGACCATCCAATACATATCGTGGGCCCTCCGTGCCTCGGAAAGCACGTTCAGCCGTTTGATTCCAGCTGTCATTCATAGATCACATTCGGTACGCCCAAAAGACAGACAACCAGTCTTACCAAGGGGTTACCCAGAACTGGGTTGTGCAGCTGGATCTGGTTAGACTAGAAGCCGACACCAACATTGTCGGAAAAAGGCTAGGCAGATTTCAGTATATGCTGTGCATATCTCCCCGTTAAGCGAGCGTCGCTGTGCGAGTATTTTTTTTGATAGCTCTTTTCGCTGCGATAAACTAGTGGAGAAAGAGTTCTCACCGGCAATTTGAACAGTCAGCGATCAGCTGTTACAGTAGCAATGGCTTTCATTTTGACATTTTGACAGTTCAACAACATTCATTGCGTTATTTACGTTGTTGAGCAGACATTTTTCGAACATATGAAACAATGGATTAGCAAAATCCTCCAAAATTGATTATGATTGAAGTACGCAACAGTGGATTGTCGACTTTACAGGCACGAAACATCTCAACTTTATCTCTAAAGTCTGCAACATGTCGGCACACCGATTGATGCTGTAGGTCACCCTAGGTCTCCATAGCTATCAGTAACAGCTTCCTATCAGGTGTACTGCCGGCCTCATCGACCTTGAACAAATCGTGACTAAGAAAATAATAATTAATACAAAAGATTTTTCAACAGATTAATGTAATTTAAATTCACATTGTGCAATTAAACACACGTACTGCAGTTGAATCGTTAAAAACATCTTCTGATCTTTTGTGATAAAATTATTTTAATCATCATTGTGATAACGCGTACATTAATTTACCTGTTAAAAAATGTCATGTTTTGTTTTTAAGGAAAAACAATGAGGAAAAATTGTTTTCTTTCTTTCTCATGTGCTGTACTTAAAGACATAGGCTCTACTTATATCCTGACGCATGTTTTTCTTAAATGTCATTTACCTTATTAAGGACAAAAGTCAATAATTTCAGAATGATGAAAACAATAGGCGATTACGATGACTAAACGATTGGTGACGTTCAAACCTACCTAGATACCATGATAATTATTATTGTCTTTGTTTCCAACACGAACATATTAGAAAATTTTGAATTGTTAAAGATTAGTCAGATAGATAATCAGTTAGTTTCCTGTTTCTTAGTGCAGGTTCCTGCCTCTTTGTGTGTTAAAACCAAATGCTGACTGACTTCAAATGATGGTCGAGGCTTATAGTTAAATAAGACCATTACCTTTTAAAATAATTAGCACATTGAATGCTAAGTCAACATTCTCTCTAATTTATATCATCAATCTCATGTGCTAAATCATTATTTTTACATTTAGCTTCAATTAAAATGATTATGTCGTATCTAAGAGAGCCGGGGGATCTTGTACCTCAGGACCCTCCTACCTCAAAGCTATTCTCTATTTGATATTGTGCTTTTTATTAGCCATAGCATGTAATATGATTTATCCATTTAACAATTTTGAAATTCAAATCTTCATCATCAACTTCCAGTATCCCACTTTTCTTCTGTCACATATCTTCTTCTTCTACTTCTCTAATAGTCATCATCTCAGTAATCACCCCCTTTTTAGTCATTTCATCTTTTATACAATTCAAATCAATCAATCTGCTTAGCCTTTCCCCAACTATGTTGGGGTCGGCTTCCAGTCTACTCGGATGCAGCTGAATACCAGTATTTTACATGGAGCGACTGCCTATCTGACCTCCATAATACAGTTACAACAACACGATACCTCTTGGTAAGATTGGTTGTCAGACTTTCGGGCTTTTGACTACCCGTAACGACTGTCAAAGATCAAGAAATGACAGCTAGAACCAACGACTTATCGTGCTTTCCGAAACACTGAGGGGTCTCGGTATGTAAAACTGGTCACACATCTATAGACCAATCGCGGCAAACGTAGCTTAACCTGATCGATCGATAAATAAGGTGTAAAGTCTAAAATACAATAAATATATGAGCTCCACATCGCTGCCAGTGTGGAGAAGGTGTCGCCTGGACACCATGGCCTATCCTGCAGCAAGAGCGCAGGCCGGATAGCACGGCACGCCAGCATCAATGACATCATCCGTCGTGCTCTTGTCACCGCCGGGGTGTGCCAGCTGTTTTAGAACCCAACGGCTGGACACGCGACGATGGGAAGAGACCAGACGGAATGATCATAATGCCTTGGAAGTTAGGCAGGCCATTGGTGTGGGATGCAATATATGTGTCTACACCCTTGCACCATCCCATCTTCCTAGCACATCATCATCTTCCTTGCTGCAGGTGCGAAAACCTCAAATGGCGTAAATATTCAAATCTTATTGAGAGTTAGGTATATTCTTCGAGCCGTTTGGGGTTGACCATGGGGTCCGAGTGCCCACTTAGTTTTTCGAGACATCGCCAAGCGGCTGGTCGACTCTTCACGTGACCAGAGGGCTGGCCTATTTTTGGCCAAAGAATCAGCATCGAAATACATCGTGGCAATGCTGCCAGCCTTTTGGCAGCGATGCGGACGATTTTTTTGATAACCAATGATATAATTCTTTTACCTCTAATTTTTAATATACATATAGGTACATATTTTTAATATTATTTTGAATCTGTCACCTTATATATTATGTAAATATGAGTATTATATTCCGAAATAAAGCAAAAAAATAATACATATAATTATTATTATTATACTTAATAATAATTATACGAAATGACAGCTGGCACCTGTCAGTCTACCTACAGTACAACATACTTAGTAAATACCAGACTTTCACACTGCGTAAAGTTATATAAAATACAATCTAACACTAAAATATATATATTATGTACCTACATAAGTATGTAAAGGAAAAAGTAAAAGAATACTTAAGTCAAAAGTGAAAGAGCTCATTGGGCATCAAATAAATTGCATTTAGCAGGATAGGATATTTTTATTCTACGACATAGGTTTTCCATTGACTGCTTCAAACGTAGCCCATGTAGGTGTGGCTTTAGTGATAAGACGCACAATGTTATCAACACCTTACTATCTATTTTATAGGATATTGTTTTATAATCATCACGTTTTAGACGAATAGGTCTGATGATCTCATTTCCTGATTTTATTTAAAAATCACTGTTTTTGCTGAGAAGATTTTTTTTATTTTTATTATTATAGCATTTATTTCGGGCTATGCCCATAGTGTTAGTAACAATGGTCTTAAATACTAGTGTTAGTAGACATTTTTTTTGTTTTTTTATTTTTATGTTAATCTCAGGATTTGGTAATAGGTACATAGTACACATACATCTAAAGATCGAACGGGATATCGTGTTACCCGGTAACTGGGTTGTGGAGGTCAGATAGGCAGCCGCTTCATAAAAAATACTGGTATACAGCTGCATCCGGTTAGACTGGAAGCCAACCCCAAAATAGTTGGGAAAAGGCAGGTACGACACACTTTGGTAAGACTAGTAAAAATAAAAAGCAGTTTCCTAAAAAAATCGCCTTTCAAAATTAATCCTAAATTAATTATTTCACAATACAAGAGACTATCATTTCTCAGAATTTCCTGGGGTTTGCTAACAGTAGATACCGTTTTCCGCCGATATGAGGAAATAAAAATACAACGTTAATAGAATACTACAATCTTTAGAGTTGAAATATTTTAATTATAGATAAGAGAGTAAGGTTCCGTATGTTATTGTATGGGTAAGAAGAAACTTCCTTATGTAACGATATACGAGTAAGGCTGTTGTGCAGGCCGATTCCCAGCCACCGTAGGCGCGGGCTTGCGGACGGTGAGCAATGGGTAGCTCGCCGTCCGATAAGGACCAGGCCCGGGTCGACGGCGCGTTGTGTTCCACGCACGCCTCAAAGAGATGTCAGCAGAAGTGAAGGGGTCCGTTAGGACCATTGCCTGCCGGGGTTGCGGGAAAGTCCGAAAGGGATACCGTGGCCCCTGGCAACGTACAGGCAACGGAAAGAACACGGGTGGGTTTTAGTCAGTAAGAGTCTGACACGCCCTCCCGCTCCGCCCAGAGCGGGAGAAGTTATTTGATAACTTCGCACCCAAAAAAAAAAAAGAAAAGTCTGTTGTACAGCAGACTAACTCTGCTGTAGCTCATTCTAATCTTTGTCGATCAATTTTCGGTCTTCTGACCCCGTGTTGACTGTCAAAGATCTACGAATCCAGAACCAACAGCTGAACGTACTTTCCGAGGCACGGAGGGGTCTCTGGTCTCAGTACAAAACGGAGTGTCACCTATCCACGGACTGACCGTAGCAAGCATAGCTTTCCTTGATCTATCGATAATAATAGTAAGTCTAATAATAGGTATCTATAATAATGTAGTGCGAGTGTGGTGCTTCTGATCAGACCATGTCCCACTAGCTCGAGTGTCCTAAGTTGCCGTTCAATTGCACCTTTGAAGACCTGAAGAACTGATGCAGCAATCAATGTGGCTACCTACTGGGCTCAACCATATCATAATAATCAATCAAAGTACCGTCGACACATAAAAAAGAAGAAAAATATCTATAACAATTAGGCTTGTTGATACTTCCCGTGACACAAGGGCTGGCGTTTACCTTGACCAGAGGCTAAGCATACCGCCCGTTTTTTTTGGCACATTACCAGTCGACAGCGATGCGGAGGAATTTTTCGACGCCATATTTTAGTATGTAAAGTTTTAGTTGGTTGCTACCTAGTAACTGGGTTGTGGAGGTCAGATAGGCAGTCGCTCCATGTAAAATACTGGTATTTAGCTGCATCCGGTTAGACTGAAAGCCGACCCCAACATAGTTGGGAAAAGGCTGGGCAGATGATGATAATAAAGTTTTAGTTGGGTTAGGTTATTATATTTTAATTTCTTCTGTCTTCCTGTTCTCCTCCGGATTTAAGCCCTAGAGGCACGAGGCGAGTATGGAAGTACGGGTCAGCAGACTGGGATGAGATGCAGCATTTCTTTGTATCTTACCCAAGGCGGCGATTTTGCTTCTCTTCGCGCAACCCTTCCGACTGCGCTGACGCAATTGTTAACGCGATACGTCAGGGAATGGAATATTTTATCCCATTCTCTGAAGTCCCACTGGGCTGCGAGGCCCAGCCCTGGTGTAACGCGTCTTGTGCGCAAGTCGAAACCTGCAAGGAACAGGTATACCAGGCCTGGGCCTCGGCCCGCAGTGACAGGTCCGATAGTCAATGTGCTCGGGCAATGAAAAGAGCGTTCAATTTTGTCACCAAGAATCGCAAACGGGTGTTACGAAAGGCGCGTATCGACTATGTTGCACGAATTGGGTCCAAGTTGGCGTCCTACTCTTCGGGTAGCAAGGAGTTCTGGTTCCTGTCTATATCGGTCGAGTCGAATTTTTGCCGTCCTTCGCTGCCTCATATGCCGAAGAAAGCTGGCTCATACCGCGCAAGAGTATGAAAACCTATTTGCTTCCTGCTTTGCCAAAAATTCACGCCTTGATACGGCCCCTAACATACCTCACTGTGGCTTCGCAATGGCGGAGATGTCAATCCACCTGAAAGAGGTCTGTAAGGCCCTTCTCAGTCTGGACGAGAATAAAGCCAGTGGACCTGACGGAATACCCGTAAGAGTCCTGAAGAGCTGTGCTCCAGAGTTGTCTCCTGTCTTGACGCGCTTGTATCACCTCTCTCTAAACACAGGAGTATAAAGTCCTGGAACCTTTCTAATGTGCAGCGAGTGCTCAAAAAGGGTAACCGTACCGATCCTGTCAATTATTAATCAATCGCCGTAACCTCCATACTGTGCAAAGTGATGGAAAGGATACTCAACAATAAGGTGCTAGCTTTAGAATGGCTTTCGTCGTGTTTCGCATTGCTGGGGCGAGGCTATTGAGAGACTCTTGCTGTGTCGCTTGATATCTCAAACGCCTTTGACAGGGTCTGGCATGCTAGCCTGTTGGGTAAGCTTCACGCATTCGGCATCCCTGCTGACTTTTGTAACTGGATTTCTGACTTCCTGAGTGAGCGATCGATCAGAGTGGTCATAGATGGCTGCTCATCGGATCATATGGCTATTGATGCCGGTGTTCCTCAAGGGTCCGTTCTTTCTGTGACTCTATTTTTTCTGCACATCAACGTCCTGCTACAACTTGGTGCTATTGGGTACGCAGATGACAGCGCAGTCTCAGAAAGATACCTGTCCAGTGCAAGAACCAACAGAGATGAAACAGCTACTCTTAGAGAGGCTATGGTGGAGCGAATAAATTTTACCTTAAATGTTGTTTCCCAGTGGTGCGATGACAATCTGGTCAAATTCAATGCTCTGAAAACACAGGCGTGTCTCTTCACTGCAAAAAGGAGCCAGTTTCAGTTATCTCCTACTTTCCAAGGTGCATCTGTACCAGTTCCGACCGCCTTCGGCTCAACCATCGAGTCAAAAGCACAGACTGCAGCCAAGAAGCTGGGCATCCTAAATAAGGTGAGGCAATACTTCACATCTCACATCTTCACATCAGCTTTTAAGTTTGTACTAAGTACAGATCCAGTCCTGCATGGAGTATTGCAGCCACTTATAGGATGGCTCAGCAAAATACCAACTTGATACACTTGACTCGGACGCACAGCAAAAAGGCTAATAGGGACGAAACGTTGGTGGCTAGGCTTCACAGCCTGGCTCATCGGCGTAATGTTGCTTGCCCGTCTGTCTTCTACAGATTTTACTTCGGAGAGTGTGCGCAGGAGCTCCACGAGCTGATCCCACTATCGCCTTTTTATCACCGGACTACCAGGCGTACTGCAGGGTACCATCCACACTTGGTTGATATCCCGTCCAGTCGTACTCAGCGCTTCTCATCCACATTTATAATTTGCACAGCCAAACTGTGGAACTATTTGCCAGCGTCTACGTTCCCTTCCACATATAGCCCGTCTGCCTTCAAAGCAAGGGTGAACAGACATCTTCTAGGCACGCTCGATCCATCATAGACCTCATCTGTCACTTTCCATCAGGTGAGATCGAGGTCAAGAGCAACTCCACACAGCAATAAAAAAAAAGCTGCAGAAGGCAGTGATTCTCAATAAATGTAGGCTAGCACGAAAATTCCTCCATAATAATCATAATCATAAATCTGTATTTATCTCAACATCATATTACAGGCACTGGTTAATAAAAATCACAATCTTAAATAAAGAGAGGTGTCTGAGGTAGGAGGGTCCTGAGTTACAGATCACCCGGCTCTCTTAGATAGTACCTGCTAATTTACAAAACAGTAGAGTTAAGATATTAAATGGTATAACAAAAGTTATAAAGACCTATAAAAATTAAAACAAAATCAAACAAAAGCAAGTAAACATAAAATTAAAAGAAATATAGATATTATGTAGGTACATTACGTAACTATATTATTATTCAGTAATGCATACTTAGGTATCTGAATAAGAAAATAAAATAATAATGAGCATAACAAAAAATTAAGAATGGAAATGGGGAAATGTTGTGTGTATTGAATGTTTGTAAGTGTAGGTGTGTGAGTGTAAATGTGTGGGTGTTAAGACATTGGTTTTAATAAGTTTTCAGTGGCAATGTGGTCCAGATTTAATAGCCAAAATCGTAATTTTCTTTTACAATTAGCTCCAGTATGAGTTGGACAATTTGCATCATTACTCCCACTCAAATAATTAGCTTTGGCTAATATACTGCGGATAACCATGCGGTATCGAATATTTCTCTTACACTTAACCCCGCTGATGAACACTTGGCTTAGGCCCGTCCCATCAGCTCTACCCGGCTAGGCCGAGGGAAACAAAACTATAAATAAAAATAACAATAATCTGTTAGTTAATTTAGAATAAGTAGCTTATCCAGTGTTGTATATATTTTTATACTCTTTATTAAACACTCTTAATTAATTTTATTGACATACATTTCTTTGAATTGAATTTATATTGATTTTGAATTAATATTAAGTTAAATTATTATTAGACTAATAGTCTTGTGACCAATGTGGAATGTAGTGTTTGCTTTTTTTTTTCTTGTCCTGTCTTTACGACGATTGTTCTAATTTTTGTGTTAAATTAATTGTTAAAAAACATTTCGTGTATTTGTTGTTAAAACTGTTCGACACAAATGTAAATTTGTAGATGAATAAGTAAATAAATAAATAAAAAATTAACAAATTCACTTTGATTAATAATAGGATTAATAGGTAATATTCCTTCACGTGATACTTAATCCATCGGGTAAATAGACGCGGTAAAAATAGGAATCAGTAGGCTAGATTAACTCTATCAATTCCCTATCAAATCAAGATAATCTAATCAGAACAAAGATCAGCGTTTTTGCTTGTAACCCGCGGAATCCACAATCATTATCACATGTGTTTACAAGTACATTGATTGTTCCTTAATCACCAATTATCTCGGATTACCGAAAGATATGGAGTATAAAATATATTTCACTATTCGCAATCATTGCATTACTAAAGTGGTCTTGTGACTGTGAGTGCAAAAATAATATAAAACACCCAAATATAGGAATGATAAGTAAGTCTTATTTCTTAAACTATTTCCTCCATCATTCATAAATCTTATAAGTTGGGCCCGGCTATCATTCATAAATCTTATAAGTTGGTTCCGGCTATCATTCATAAATCTTATAAGTTGGTCCCGGCTATCATTCATAAATCTTGTAAGTTGGTCCCGGCCTTCACTCGTAGATCTTATAAGTTGGTCCCGGCCTTCATTCGTAGATCTTATAAGTTGGTCCCGGCCTTCATTCGTAGATCATTGACAGTCGTTACGGGTAGCCCGAAAGTCTGACAACCAATCTTACCGAGGGGTATTGTGTTACCCAGTTATTGGAACAACCCAATAACTGGGTAACACTGCTCCTTGTTAAATACCGGTATTCAGCTACATCCGGTAAGACTAGAAGCCGACCCCAACATAGTTGGGAAAAGGCAGGCCTATGATGATAGGCTGAATCTAGGAGTCCCTACCTACCGACCAGAAAATCATTTATTAGGAATTTTTGAATTGTTAAAGATCAGCCAGACAGATAGTTAGTTTCCTGTTGAATAGTACAGATTCCTGCCTCTTTGTGTGTTAAAACTACAACTTACATAACTGACTTCAAATGATGGTCGAGGCTTTTAGTTAAATAAGACCATTAGCTGTTAAAAATAATTAGCACATTGACTGCTAAGTCAACATTCTCTCTAATTTATATCATCAATCTCATGTGCTAAATCATTATTTTTAAATTTAGCTTCAATTAAAATGATTATGTCCTATCTAAGAGAGCCGGGTGATCTTGTAACTCAGGACCCTCCTACCTCAAAGCTTTTCTCTATTTAAGATTGTGCTTTTTATTAGCCATAGCATGTAATATGATTTATCCATTTAACAATTTTGAAATTCAAATCTTCACTGTCAACTTCCCTAATCCCACTATATTTGTAGTCGGCGTCACATCTTCTTCATTTACTTCTCTATTAGTCGTCATCTCAGTAATCACCCCCTTTTTAGTCATTTCATCTTTTATACAATTCAAATCATTCGATCTGCGTAGCCTTTTCCCAACTATGTTGGGGTCGGCTTCCAGTCTAACTGGATGCAGCTGAATTCCAGTACTTTACATGGAGCGACTGCCTGTCTGGCCTTCACAACCCAGTAACTGGGTAATCTTTTACTTAATCCATCCATTGTTTATTCGGTCTTCCCCTACTCTTTTGCAAAATTCTGATCAAGCGGGAATATTTTAATCGACTTCAAAAACAAGGAGTCTTTTGTAGTTTTTAGTGGTACCTACATAGGTCATCATCTGAATTTTAGCAACTATGCTGAGGTCGGCTTCTAGTGTAAGGAGATGTTGCTGAATACCAGTAGTTTACATAGAGCGACTGCCTATCTAACCTCCACAACCCTGTTACTGGGTAATGCGATACCCCTTATTAAATTATTTGTGAATTATTATTATTATTTGTGTTTATAATATGTATTTTTTTTAATACTGGATATTGAATTTTGAATTTATTTGGTACTGAATTATTAACATACAATTATATATATTAGTGATACTGATACATTTTAAACGCGTAATGAATTTTAAAATGTTTTTCAAAATTGCTATTATTTTATTTATTATCAGTGTAATATTTTCTTCGTAATGAATTTTGTTATGAACTAAATGACTTATGACTTGGTAAAACTTAGTAGTAGTTACAGAAACCAATAAGGAAGCTCCTAGTTTTGTAATAATTAAAATAACTTATTGCAACACAATTAATGACGTCGTAACAATTAAATATATCTGTGATATTTCTAAGATAATAATATGAAAACTTGTAAATAATGATTTACTGTAATCTACGCTAAATTATCGGATTTAGGTTTTGATTAATGATTAATGTATAGTTGTAATATAAAAATTAAAAAATATTTTAAGTACAATTCAGTGTGGCATCATACAAATATGAATACTTTCTAATTTAAAAATATAGGAAGTGTTGTCAACGAATAATAATTACTTAAATGTTTAACTGGTGTCATTTAAAAAGTGACAATTATTATACTACAGCTAAGGTTCTGTAATTTTTTCTTACTGAGTAAATAATAATATGTTATTTAAATTAGTGATGCTATACCTATAACTTATAATAACTGACGAAAACACCGGTAGTCTAACACTAATCAATTACAAAACAAAATGGCGATTTATTAGATTATATTATATCTTTTGCACGTTTTCACTACTATTATATCGTACGACACCTTCTGATGTTGTAAATTATAAAGATTAATTATAATCAATTTCATTAACGTTATTATTATAAACAAGTCTGCATTACCGCGGTTACTTTCCGCTTTGTCACTTGAATTTTGCGGTAATGTGTCAAACGTAGGTGGCTCGTGGCGAAATAAGAACAGTCGCACAGGACGATCGAAGCTTAAGCTACGCTTGCTGCAGTCGGTTCTGTGGATGGGTGACCATCCATTATACATCGAAAGCCCTCCATGCCTCGGAAAGTACTTTAAACCGTTGGTCCCGGCTGAGACTTGTAGATCTTTGACAGTCGTTACGGGTAGTCAGAAGCCCGAAATCCTGGCAACAAGTCTTACCAGTATTACCCAGCTACTGGGTTGTAGGGGTCAGATAGGCACTCGCTCCATTTAAAGTACTGAGTATTCAACTGCACTCTAATGGAAGCCGACCAACATGTTGGAAAAAGGATAGGCAGCTGATGGCCGCTTATGCACACAAATGTTCAGAGGCCTTAGGCATTTTTATTTTCAGTCGAACATCGACTAATCTACTCATCTCTTCCAGAAACCATTCTCATACTGACGGCGCTTGCGCTAGTCCAGGCCCGTCCTAGCGATGACGCAGAACCGATCAGCGGCAGGTTATACGAGTTCCACGAGGACTGCCCCCCTGCAGAGACCCACTTCCTGCTTCCTCACGAATATGACTGCACGAAGTTCTACTACTGTGAATATGGCTTGAAATATATCGAACCAAGGGACTGCGCCCCTGGGACTGAGTTTAATGCTGAAATCCAGGTTAGTCTATCTTTTAAGACCATAAGAATACCACATACTGTAACAATATTAACCCATCAGCGAGGCTGAAGTGCGCAGGCCTAAATTCAAATATCGGTATTCAAGGAGGCTATAATGACTAACCGATGACAGTTGTGGTAGACGTTTTCTAGAGTAGAGACCGCGAACCGGCAAACGTTAGATAGAACGCCCTCAGGCTAGGTGGAGCGACGATCTTCGCAGAGTGGCTGGATGAGAGTTGCCGTAAATCGAGTAGAATGGCGTGCAATAGGAGGGGCCTATGTCCAGCAGTGGGCTGCTTAAAGCTGGTGATGTTGATGATGATAATATTAAATGAACTGCAATAAAATAGAAATATTGAAAAAGGTATGAAAAACATAGAAAATAGGTTGAATAAAATCAAATAAAAGTCCATGTTTTGGCTACACCGGTAGCACATCTCCGCCACGAAACCATAGCAGCGAACCGCAGTAGTTCAGTTCAACTGACTTGCGTCATGTTCTGCTATTCGAAGTTCGAGTAGCGGAACTCGAATTCACTGCTATGGTTTCGCGGCGGAGGTGTGCTACTCGCGTTAATCTAAAATCCATACTAATATTATAAATGCGAAAGTAATTCTGTCTGTATTCTGTCTGTCAGCTTTTGAAACAACAGAGCTACGAAATTTAACAGATAAGTAGCTTGGACCCTGGAGAGGGACATAAGCTACTTTTAATCTTAAATCGCAGACAGAGTTGACAGCCAGTCCTTTATAAAAAAAACAATTGTGTTCTTTGACCAATTCCTAGAATGTCTGGTCATCATAAACAATTTTATTATTCATTCCATAGGTTTGTGTTCACCCAAACTCTTCGGGATGCACATTACCAGGATTCAACACCACACCTGGAGGTGGAGATGGAACAACAGTATCAGGAACAACGTGGCCAGCATCAACAGCAGAACCAATTGACCCATCTACAACAGCAGAACCAATTGACCCATCTACAACAATTGCACCAAATACTGAACCAACAAATCCTGAAATAGTAAATCCTGAACCAACAACTCCTGAAGACACAACTTCTGAAGCTCCACTACCAACAATTACCGAACCTCCCAGCCCCGTGGATCCAACCACGGTTGCTCCTGCAACCTCAGGTAAAGAATTTTATTTATTTATTGATATGGCATTTCAACGGCTTAGCAACTAAAACATTCATTAGCAAAAATCACACATAGTTTTAGGTATTGTGAATTCGTCACTTACAGAAATGCACAGCTCTAGCATAAAACGCATAGATATAGTTTTTTATATTTCTATGATAGAACATAACGATTAAAGGACGGGTAAGATACCATTACTTGAATTGGTTATAACTTAAAAAATAAAGCGGCTATGTTCACAAATATCACATACCATCATGGCTGAATTCCGTTGGCGTGGAAGTGTGAATAGAATATTTATTATTTTTCAAGCTTGTTAGATACCAAAGAAAGACAATAAAATATGTCATTTTGTCTTCTTTTTATCACATAATCCACCAAATATCTAAAATAAAAATATTCGTTGGTAAACGCATCGCTTGTGAACGGCTGGATCGAGTCAGCTATTTTTTATTTTAAAATGTTCGTAATAACCCGAATGAAGGTTTTTAGGCAAAGAAAATATGGAAATGTTACCCGAAAAATTAAAAAATTCGGGAAAAATTGAAACTTTTTTTTTTCTATGTAATGCGTGTACAAACTCAAGACCATATTAAAATTTTGACTGAAAAACGTCTATGTTAGCTGACCCAAGCTAGTAAAAAATTAAAACAGATGATCAAACAATGCTAACCTATTAGACAAATGCCTACTGCTCTGTTTAAGATACAGTTAAACAAATATCTCATAGCCAAATGCTATTATACCATATCAGATTTTTTAAATGAACGCAATTGATTAAATCGATTCCTATAATTACGACATGTTTCACAATTTGACCCTCAAATCTGTAAAAACAATACTTGTCCCCTCTTGTTTAATTAACGTTAGGATTAAGTTTTTAATTTCATACTTTGTTGTGTAGACTCAAATCTTTTATGGTTTATTCTAAACCAGTAAAAATGTTTGTTTTTGTACGCCATAAATGGCAAAACATGCAGATCTACCCGTTATTTTAAGACCTTGCACATATTATTTGATGTATACTCATGTTTTACAATAAATATATTCTATTCTATTCTATTCTATTCTAAGGAATACTTAGTGAGGATTCGATCAATGAAAATGAACGCGATGCACTTCTAAACTGCGTTCAAGAGCTGTCAGTGTCAAAATTGTTTTGGAATTTTGACACTGACAAAATGAATGCGATGCACTTCTAAACTGCGTTCAAGAGCTGTCAGTGTCAAAATTGTTTTGGAATTTTGACACTGACAGCTCTGGAACGCACGTTCTATCAGTGTCTCTTGTTCAGTTTTGTCGATGAAATTCACCCTTAGTTGGATAGATTTTTTATCATTATCGTCCTGCCCTTATCCCATTTTTATCGGCGCGTGCGTCTTCTTCTTCCATATAACTATTAAGCCAGAAACTTACATGTGTACCCCTTTTTTTTTTCATCAAATATTTCTCCCACTCCGGGCGAAGCAGGAGGGCGAGTCATACTCTTACTGACTAAAACCCACCCGTGTTCCTTCCGTTGCTTGTACTTGCCAGGGTCTACGGTATCCCTTTCGGACTTTACATGTGTATACCCTTATGTCCTGTCCAGTTAAATTACACCCTTCTTCTCTTTCACAGATCCTGACTCTGATGAGTGCGAAACCTTAGACAATGGATGTCCTGCTGACTTCACCATTCATCAGCTTCTTCCTCATGAAGAGTACTGCCATAAGTTCTACTATTGTGACAAGGGTGAGCTGGTTTTGAGGTACTGCGCACCTGGAACCTATTTCAACCCTAAACTCCAGGTTAGTAAAGGAATCTTTATTAAAAAAACAGGTCAAACGCGAGTCGGTGTAAATGTGGTACGGAACCCTTCGTGTTCGAACAGTTATATACAATAAACGCCAAAAAACAAGTTTTTTGTACGGGGGGGACCCCCTTTAATTTTTAACTTTATCGTTATAGCGGCAATAGAAATACACAAGCTGTGAAAATTCCAACTGTCTTCATATTACGCTTCATGAGATACAGCCCGCTGACAGATAGACGGGCAGTGGAGGCTTAGTAACCAGGGTTCCGTTTGCCTACCTACGGGTACGGAACCTTAAAATCATTCACTAGTAGACTGTGATCTAGGCCTAAACAAGTGACGATCGCTTTCAAAGCGTTTCGTATTTCTAAATACAACGACTTTCAACAGGATTGACATAAGTTTTCGAAAGCTTATGTCAATCCATTTTTGACTTTTCAATTATCGTCAATGTCACTTCATCAAGGCTTCCAGATAGATTCTCGAAGGTTAAAAGTTACATACACAGCCTTAAACCAATTTCCAGTGCTTGAGTTGGGAAAAAGCGGCGCAACAAACTCCATAGCAGTGCTTTTCTTTTACGAGTATTAACATGGGATTTACATAAAAATAGTCTTACCAGTGGTATCATGTTACCAGCAATTAGGTTTTAGAGGTCAAACAGGCAGCTGCATCAGGTTAGACTGGGAGACAACCCCAACATAATTGGGAAAATAATAGATAGATGATGATTTACGCAAATAGATCAGTTGTAAAAATATGAACCTGCCAGCAAGGTTAATATATAAACTCAGCTTCATGATTTTAAAAAACAACATTTTAATAAATATAACTTTGTGGATTCATCCACGTGGGTGCATCCACTTTTAGTTAATCCATTACCGACTGATAAAAATACATCAAGTTACTATTTTTGAGATATTTCCGCCACTACGCTATTCCGGCCTTGTGGCAAAAAAATTGCTAATATTAGATATCATTTTGTATGGATTAAGTACTCGTAGCATTTTATTAGTTGATTAAAAAAGATTAGAAAGGATAAATAAATAAGGTTAGATTTAAAAGGGGATGCCCTGTCAATTGGCCCTTCCTTGAACCGCTTTATTTGATAATAAAACTAATCAAATTAAAATTATTTAAATTGATATGCGACCTATATGTGTAAGGTTAGATTGGAAAGGGGGAGCACTTTCGATTGTACTACCTTGAACCACTTCTTTAGATAAAGACTTTAAAGAAAATATTATTAAGAATGATATAATGTGAACAATAAATGACCAACAACTAAAAGAAGATGGGCCCGAGATAACTGTCTTCTTGTTAGTCTATACTGAAATACACACACAGGCTAATTTCTTCTATAAGCATTCGTTGCAGCTGTAGATAGCTGTAGACATGGCAATAGATTTTAAAGGGAAAATGAAACTGTTGAACATGATAAGTGACATAAATAAGTCGACAATAACTCAGACCGAATATGAAAGTAAAAATAAGTATCTATACTTATGGTAGAAGAAGAATAGCAGAAACCAGGGAAGCATGGCAAAGAAGGGAAGAGGCCCATATATTCGGCCATGTGTTGGACAAGGCTGCAAATAATGATGATGATAGTAGGATAGAATCTATGAATGCCATTACTTTTTAAATGCTCAAACTAAACTTAGATATATATACTTATGAAACTAACCAATCTCTCCCTCTGTTAAAGGTCTGTGACTGGCCCCAAAACGTAGACTGCGTCAACGATGGCTCCTACGAGTACCCTACTACCTCTGCCCCAGCGACTCAACCTCCATCTCCTCCCGGAGACGGAGATAATGACATCGGCGATATCCTGGACAACGGTTGTCCCGCCGACTTTGACGTACATCACCTTCTTCCTCACGAAACTGAGTGCAACAAATTCTATTACTGCGTTTTCGGTGAAAAGGTCGAAAGGAGTTGTGCTCCCGGAACGTACTTCAACTATGAGATCCAGGTCAGTTTGTCGTTTAAATATGCATTGCGTAAAAAATTACCGAAGCATTTTATGACTGTTTATTTGTGTGTTGAATGTTAAAAGAATCGTGGCTTGTTTTACTAGGTCTGAGTGACTCTTCTGGTTAAAATTCTGTTTTTTTATTTATTTCTCTGATCCTTTCTGGATAATGCGAAATAAGCTCTTGTTATTGATGAGTCATTGTTATAGTTTTGTTCGTTTTGTTGGTTTTTGTTATAGCATTATCTAGCTCTGTTACTGAGTTTTGTTTCATAATTATTTCCATAGTTTTAGCTAGATCATTTGCATTCCCATGATTTAATTTTTTTTAAAGAAGTTCTGCTGTTCAATTTGCAAAATCCTTTTCGAAAATTCACTGTGACCCTTTAGACTCTTACTCATCAAAGTCATCAATAATATTAAATTGTATTATTTATTCAGTAATTTTGTTAAAATCGAATTTTTGGATGATTTCTTAAACGGATGAATACAAATATTAATCAAATATGACTTTTTAATTTCCTGATTCGTTTGCTGCAATTTTTACATTTTTATCGTATAGGTGACTAGCCCGTGACTTCATCCGCATGAAATTTCTAGTTTTTACATAAAATATATCCTATGACACTCAGCAATGAAAGAATTTTTTTGGTGAAAGAATTTTCGGAATCGGACCAGTGTTTCCAAAGATTACCTCCTACAGACAAAGCCACAAATCTCCTCTTAAAATTGTACGTCTCTGTATATTAGTATAAAGAAGTTTCTAGGGTATAAAAAAGCTATTTTCAAAATCATCACCAAACTCGTGTAACTGATAAAAATGGAAACAAAAAACAATTTTTAACAAAAAAAAACATTATTTTATTACCTCATCGTAAAAATAATTCAATGTCTCGATAATGACTGATTGTATTGATTTCGTTTTGCGCAGTAGCCAACTCATAAATTTTATATGTCTATGGCTTAGTTGCCGTTTTTAATTCTTTGCATGATTCGATTAAAATGCACTAATCTGACTGAGCTTTACAAGACCTACCTAATCAGAATGAGTCAGTGGAATTAGCGTCAGAATTTTTTTTGTTGACCGAATTATTAATTAATTTAACTAAGTACCAATTCGAAGCTAAAAAGATTATAATTATCTATCATTTTCATGAAATACCATTTTTTATAAACAGTACTATAGTTTTTAAACTTCAAAAAACTGTATGACACATTTAATTGACGTTAAAAATCTACACGAAAGAAAAAGTAATTAACATTCATTAGATTGAACATCAAAATTTACAACGTCGAATTAAATAAGACCAAGTGGTTTTTAAAAGGACGGGTGAAACTGTCTATTGCATCTATTCCTCTATCTAAAGAAATGGAATTCTAAAGACCTGGGTAATCGATGAAGAATATTATAATAATAATAATAATAATATTTATTCAAAAAATTACAAGGCATCATTTTTTACAGATTTGCTTAAATGTAAATTATATTCCTAAGACTTACGTGCCTGAACTAGGTAATCCTGTGTTTCAGGCGGGAAGAGCTTAAATAGACTTATAAAATAAATAAATAATCAAAAGGTTGACAATAGATCACTAATTATATGTTGAGTAGCTTAACTTAGTTTCTAAATTTGATAAATACTTAACATACTCGTAGGTGAAATTTGTACATAATATTCACTGTAGTACAGTTAGTAAATTCTCTGTATCTTCGTAAGACATACTTTGGAGAGCATCCTTGAGAATTCTCTTACAATTTGTGTAGTTCAGGGAATAAATGTTTGCTTTCGAGTTTAGTCTATTATAGAGAAGAGGACCGAGGTATAGATAAAATTTGGATACAAAAGCATGTTTTGTTGAATTTTGTGGACAAACTATATCTCTACGTCTTTTATTAGTATATGCAGTGCTGTATGGTAGCGCTGTGTGTTGTTTTAATACAATACCCATTATAAATAGCTGACGAACTGTTAATACTTCACAAGATTTATACAGGAGGTTAGTAGGAAAAAGAAAAGGGCGGAAAGTAGAGACTTTGAGAATCGCCCTTTGAGCTCTCTCGATGGTTAGTAACATTGTTTTACCCACTCCACCCCATGTGGTAATACAATAAGTTAATATTGATTGACACAGTGCAAAGTAAACTTGTCTAACTAGTTTTGGATCAGCAATATATCTTAATTTTTTAAAAACAAATATTAATTTGCGAATTCTATTATTTAAAGCTTGAATATGTTGTTTAAACGAAAGTGTTTCATCTATTATAACACCAAGGTATTTTGTTGTATTTGCCATATTAATTTTGGGACAAACACATTGGTTATCCGTAGGAATTGTGCAATGATGAGCATATAATGTCGAGACAGTGCTTGTTGACGTTTGCTTGCGCATTGAAAACTTAATGTAATTTGTCTTGTCTGCATTTAGTGTGTGTTTATGACTACTAGTTGTAATAAAATTCTTCATGGATTTATCGCGCTGATTTCTAAAATCAGAAATGGCTGGGATCAGTGATAGTCAGAGTAATACAAATTATAATAGAAAATATAATAAAAACTAGCAAAAATAATCATATTGAAATAGCTCGCGATAAAACACAGATTCGCGGTAGATAACGAAATAACTATGAAATGGAGGAAATAAATAGGCGAGTAGATAAAGGGATTAAATCAAATATTTCAGCATGACGTATGTTCTAAAATATTTGATGATTAATTTGGATAAATAATGTGTAAAATAGTAAACAAGTACTGGAAATAATGCTGATGCCATATTGGCGATAAATGACGATCATACTATTGAAAACAGGAACTGTGACAGTATAGTCGACTCCCGTAAAACCTTTACCACCAAGACACAGTTTACATCTCTAAAATAAAAAAGCCCATCGTCCTTTATTATTTATGAAAGAGATGCCAACACATTTATACCTCCATCTCTTTCTTTCACCTAAACTTCACTAAAGTTGAAACTATCTCACTGTCACTGAGACCCTGTCATTTTATGACGTGCAACTGACGTTAAGCCTTAGGGTGACAAAGCAGATCATCTACACCTACTTTTAAATGGATTGTAAAACAAAGTCCAATCTTCATAGATATTCGCAATATATACTTATATAATCTAAACTAATATTATAAAGCGAAAAGTTTATTCGTTAATAAACTTAAAAACTACCCGACCGATTTGAAAAAATTTTTCACCATTAGAATGCTATATTATCACCGAGTAACATAGGCTACAATTTATAAAGATATCACGCGGGCGAAGCGCTGAGATAATATTTTAGAGATGTAAAATTTGTGAGATCGTACGTAAGGGGTAATTTACGAAACTACTGATCCGATTCGGAAAATTCTTTCACTAATGGAAAGCTTTACTATTGCCAAGTCTCATAGGATAGGTATATTTTGCCAAAACAAAAAAAATCACACGCATGAATTCACGGGCAGAAACTACTTAGCTTAAATTGTATTTTCGTAATGAAACAAACTGTTTTCAATTACGTAAACATTATTAAGATGTTAATTGATGATAATATTTTTTTTCTTTTTTGATAATTACCGATGTTACAGATAGGATATTATCGCCTACCGGAAAATGAGTAGCTTAATACTGCGTAGGTGACTTGATAAAAATCTACAAATGAAAGATTAAAGATATTAATTACTCTTTAACGATTTACAAGTGCCAATAAAAATGTCATTCTACTTACTTAATCTGTTTTTAAATGTCACGTGAACTGATACAGTTAACTTGCCTTTGCCAGCGGTTTCGTCCGTCTGGAGGTCGGAAATTACCCCACGGTGACACACTTCTGGTATAAAAAGTATCCTATGTCCTAATCCATGTGATATTTTAAAATCTAAATCTGTTCAGCCGTTAAAGCGTGAAAGGGTAACAAACTGACAGACAAAGGTACTTTCGAATTTATTAGTATGTATTGTTGTTATTTTGCTCAAGCGATAAGATTTGTGGTTTTTTATTTGAATTAACCAATCACAAGAGGCCATTAGATTTGAAAAAAGATGGTTCAGAGACTTCAAGAACCAGAAAAAGAGACTTGGATTATTTTAATTAGTTAATAATAGACAGAATATTAGAAAAATAAAAAAATATTTTAAAATGGTTATGAGTTTTTGAGGTAATAAATATAATTATTTGACGCTAAGACTGGCGTATTGTGGGTGTACTATAAGTACACTTTCACAAAATTTGATTTTATATGTATGTTATAATTACAAGATACAGTTATTAATCTCTAAAAAAAGTAGCCCATCCTCCTTTTTTATTTATTTAATTTATGAATGAGATGCCAACACATTTACAACTCCATCTCTTTTTTTTCAACTACTTATATAATTATAAGTTCTGAAAATAATAAAAGGGGAAAAATACTATTTAGTCCGTCAGTCAGATAATATAAAAATATTAGACACGTTTTTTTGCTTTATCATATTAATAAAGAACGGTTTAGATAAAACGCATTAAAGTTGGGGAGCTCGCTACGTTATAACTTATAAGTCAGTATAAAATCTATCGGGGAGTGACGTCATGCCACTTTTTAATGAATTGCCTACTCAATATATTGCCGTAATCTTTTTATTACGTAAAAAAAGGAAATATATGTGTCCAATATTTTTTAATAAAATACATACCTGACGGACTAAAAATAATGTTTTGTCAACATGCCTGTTACTTTGTCAGATAATAATAAGATCGTACCTACGATAGAATATCAAACGCAAGGAATAAAGTAATTGCCAAGATTGTAATCAATTTGAATGATTATTAAATTATTTTAAGACGATTGTATTTTACCGACTTCAATGAATTTAGGAAACAGCCGATCTTTTTTGTAAACATCTAAACTCAGAGTGCGTTTCATCAAATAGTAACTATGCCGTAATGTTGGCTCCGCTGTTAAACTATATCAACGGACCTATTACGTAGCGCCGTAGGAACAGGAATACGCTACGGCGCGCGGCGGTGTCCAGTTGAGCCAACATTACGGCATAAAAAAGACTACTTCATCTGTTGCATCATACCTAAAGGATAGGGTACAAATAGTAGAAATTGAATATTTTGATAACAACACAAATGAAATAATTAAAATGAGATCCAACAGTAAATAGCAGTTAACGCGTCAATTCTTCAAAGAAGTGTAATAGGCTGCCTATTGTTTCTTATATACATAAATGACCTTCCTAAAATTATAAACGGACCATGTGTTCTATTTGCGGACGATATCTCTCTGCTCACCTCATGCAAGAACGATGACAATATAAACGCCAAATTAAGCTCTCTTCTTTCTACAGCTGTAACCTGGATGGATCACCATAATCTAGAAATTAACGCCACCAAAACAAAATTAATTACTTTTCATCCCCATCAAAAATCCCCATTAAAACTAAATTTCATTTTTAATAATGCAAAACTGGAACAAGTAAATGAATTTACTCTCCTCGGTTTGTCTATAGATACCCATATAAATTGGAAATCCCATATACAGAAAATAAGAGCAAAATTATCAACATTTTCATATGCCCTACGCGAAATTAAAAAAACTACCAACCTACAGACTGCACTTGTTACTTACTATGCATATGCCCAGGCATGGCTCAGCTATGGGGTCATGCTGTGGGGTAACAGTACAGATTCACAAACAATATTTATTTTGCAAAAGAAGTTAATTCGAATAATAACCAACATAGAACAAACAGATAGCTGCAAACCACACTTCCGAAAACACAAAATACTCACACTTCCCTGTCTATATATCTTAGAATTATGTAAATTTGTCAAGAAACACCCAGATTTTTACACCACTTGCGAAGAAAAACAAACAAGATACACCTTTCGACACAACAAAAACAAAATAAACATAACCTCAATCCCGACTCAAAATGCACTCAACCAGCCCTTTAGTTATGTCCATAAAAATATATAATAAATTGCCAAATGATATTAGAGAAGTAAGTAAAACAAATACATTTATACATAAATTGAAACAATTTCTGGAATCCAAGTCATACTACTCAGTAAACGAGATTTTAGAAGACAAATCGATTCAAAAATAAAATAAAAAAGTCTCTCTCAAATACACCAAACATTAAGAAATATTATAATATAATATAGAATATCAAATATAAATATGAAAATATTAATACATAAATAATAACATAATTTAATAATAATCAAAATACTTCTAAGAATTTTATAATAATTACTTACATTATTCATATTCAATACATAATTTCAAAATTACACCGATATACGCAAACCTAATAATATATAATAAGAATGTATAATTGTGTATATATAAATAAGGTATACACCCAATTAAACACATCTATTACTTAATTTATAATAATATTAATTGTTTGAATTGTTACTTATCCCTCTTCCTCTCTCCTAATGTTGCTGTGCCCGACAGGGTCCATATTGATCTTTTACTTGTTTATACCATCTATGTAATACTATGGAATGCAATAAAGAATTGAGTATTGAGTATAAGAACTGTTTGATAAAACGCACTCCACGTGAAGTGTGCTGTATTAGTTGGAATGACGGCTTACTTCACCTAAGTATTTACGGTATTTTTTTTACAAAATAGCCTGGTTGCTATGGTCATCATCATTCACTTGTTTTCATATTAAAACTGATATTTCGTATAAAAAGTGTAAAAACCTATATAAGGTCCCATTAAAATAGATGGACAAACTTTTAGAAATCATTCAGACCACCAAAATAAGGACAAAGGTAAAAAATATATAAGAAAAACGCATTAGATACTTATAAGAAAATACAATAAAAACGTTGGCTACTCAATGCCATTTTAGGTCAAAATAAAATCACTTTAATCGGTGTTTTTTTTGCTTGGATGTCTTTGGTTAGACGTACTGAACGCTGTGTTAAAATGTGTCTATCTATTTTAATGGGACCTTGTATATGTCAGAAGAAAACTCCAAAAATTAAAACAAAGTATTCAAGATTTATTTTGCATTTTAATTAAATTTCCAATGTTCTTTACCTACCTGATATTGTGTGTAGTTTGGCTTTACTATTCATGACTTTCTCAATATTTTCAAGGAAACCATTACTCGTGCAGTTTTTGTTTGTTGTTGTTGATATGGTCCAACCAGAAATCAATCAAATCAGGTCGCTATTGAATTCGGAAGGCTTTTAACCAATATTATATAAGTTATACACTAGACTTATTTTAGGCATAGTTTAATATTTTCCTCCTAATATTAATATGTAACATTGTAATGATGTAACTTCTATGTAATTTATACTTATGTGAACTTATGAATAAAATAAAATAAATAAATACTATTATTTCTTATGTCTGTTGACAGGTTATTGGCCTGCATACCTTAGGTTTCATAATATTCATTATTATAATATAGTTATATAGATCAAAGGAAAGTGTAGGATAGGGTAATGATAAGGTATTTTTTCTTTATTTATGGTGTGTAGCACACTGGTGTCCTTACTACATAATTTCTTGTCCGTGAAAAATCATAAAATTTAACATTGCATTAAATATTATTTTGTCTTTTTCCAGGCTTGTGATTGGCCCTCCAATGTAAACTGCACCTCAACCGGTACTACACCGGGTGGACCTCCAGATGACACTACCAGTAGCGAAGAGTTACCAATCGTATCTGACCCAGAAGACCCAGAAGACCCGGAAGACCCAATCGAGTGGGTGCCTCTTCCCAACGGTTGCCCAGCTGACTTCGATGTACACCATCTTCTGCCTCATGAAACAGACTGCGACAAGTTCTACTACTGTGTTAACGGACAGACTATTGAGAGGGGATGCGCTCCTGGAACTCATTTCAGCCCCAGCCAGCAGGTAAATATTAAAAATATTATAAAAACAAAATTAGTGATGATTCATTTCATATCGACACCTCTCCAAGCCGTGTCTTAGAAAGCACGTTAAGCCGTCGGACCCTGCTGTCATTCATGGATCTCTGATAAATAGATACGGGTAATCAAAAATTTGAAAATCTGACACTCTTTTACTAGGGGTTATCGTGTTACATTGTTTTTCTATAGACTTGTGATGTAAAAGATCTGTAAATAAAAGATGGTATACATTTGAATTATTTATAGTTCATTGAAACAATTTCATTCCTTAAATAAATCAGCGTTTAAATAATTGTAAGCTTAAGACATATTTTGCTAGACTTCATCAAAAAACTACCAATAATTGATATTAATAATTCATAATTATTTTTAATAACTAGACAGTACGCTACTTTTCAATTGAAGGTTGAACACAATAGATTGAGTACTAAATTAGTCTTTTAGAAAACAGTAGAACTGAAGTCAACTAATGTTATTATTAATAAATACAGTGAAACATACTCACATTCTAAGAGAATATTCATTATAAGATAGATTTCTTCCTTCGTGTATCTGGATAACAAATAATGATCACATTAAAGCCGTAAATATATATATTATTGAATTAAAAATTGCTGTACACTCTTTCAAATTAAAACCAACACTACTTACTATCAAATATCTAGCACAACCTTTAAATGTTTTGGTAAATTATTTATCATCCAATTAAGTCTGATAAGAATTCATGTTTATGTTAAGAATGCCATTATTAATTAGTAGAGATCTTTGTCTTTGATTTATGATGTGTATCTTTTGATTTTTGGGTTTTCCCATACCGGAAAAAAACCGCCTGCATAAATAAATAACCACGTGCAGTAAATCCTTCTAACAAACGAATACTAAATGAATAATATTTTAACAAATCTTTTATCATTATGTGACAGTGGCAAATCGTCTAATGCGGTTTGCTATGCTTTATTATTTCTCCGTGCAAATCTTTGGATTGGTTATTTTCGATAAACCAATTTAGTAGGGACGCTACTGGATAAAGGCCTCCTCCAAGTGACTCCACAACAATGAAAATGACCATAGCTCGTTATTGTATAAGTTCAATTGTTAGAGAAACCCGATTGTCAACTTTTTCGTATAAATAAGCCTCAACTTGAAAATGAAACCATTTTTCTTTTAATTCCAGATCTGTGATTGGCCTCAAAACGCTGGTTGTGAGCACTGGGATGGTGGCTGCTCTGGCGCAGGTGACGACAACGGTAGCTGCGCTGGCACAACCACTGCTCCCGGCGGCAATGACGGAACAACCGCTGCGCCCGGTGGTAATGATGGAACAACCGCTGCTCCTGGCGGCAATGACGGAACCACCGCTGCTCCTGGCGGCAATGACGGAACTACCGCAGCTCCCGGCGGCAATGACGGAACAACCGCTGCGCCGGAAGACCCAATCGAGTGGGTGCCTCTTCCCAACGGTTGCCCAGCTGACTTTGATGTCCACCATCTTCTGCCTCATGAAACAGACTGCGACAAGTTCTACTACTGCGTTAACGGACAGACTATTGAGAGGGGATGCCCTCCTGGAACTCATTTCAGCCCCAGCCAGCAGGTAAATAATAAAAATATTATACAAAAATGAGTGATCATTCATTTCATATCGACGCCCCTCCGTGTCTTGGAAAGCACGTTAAGCCGTAGGTCCCGGCTGTCATTCGTAGATCTTTGTCATTACGGGTAGGAGGGGCGCGAAAATGTGACTCTATCTTACCGGGGATGTCGTGTTACATTGCCTTTTCTAGAGACTTTTATGGTGCAGAAAAGCCTGTAAAAGATAGCATGAATCTAAATTATTTATAGTATATTGTATAGGTTCAATTGTTTAACAAACCTGACTTTCAACTCTTTCGTATAAAAATCAAGACTCAACTTGAAATTGAAACCGTTTTTCTTGTAATTCCAGATCTGTGATTGGCCTCAATACGCTGGTTGTGAGCACTGGGATGGTGGCTGCTCTGGCGCAGGCGATGACAACGGTGACTGCGCTGGCACAACCGCTGCTCCCGGCGACAATGACGGAACTACCGCTGCTCCCGGTGGCAATGATGGAACCACCGCTGCTCCCGGCGACAATGATGGAACTACCGCAGCTCCCGGCGGCAATGATGGAACCACCGCTGCTCCCGGCGGCAATGACGGAACTACCGCTGCCCCTGGCGACAATGACGGAACTACCGCTGCTCCCGGCGGCAATGATGGAACTACCGCTGCTCCAGGCGGCAATGATGGAACTACCGCTGCCCCTGGCGACAATGACGGAACTACCGCTGCTCCCGACTGTGAAGCCTGCCTGCCTGTTACACCCGCAGACAAATGTAAGAGCGGATGCAACGTCCTCCCATTTGTCCATGACAACGACTGCGACAAATACTGGATTTGTAACGGAGAGCAGCCTCTCTTAGTCACCTGCTCTGAAGGTCTTCACTTCAACCCCAGCACTTACACTTGTGACTTCATATGCAATGCTGGATGCCTGAGGGAAAACGTGCAGCTTACAACTCAGGGTGACGGTGTCAAAGTTTTCCTGCCATGGGGCAGCATCACCGATGAGATGATGACTTTGTTGAATGCTCAATTAAATGCAGATTTGTAGATCTTCAATTTGAAAAAAACAAATTATTGAAAATGCTCTGTGAAAATTATGGTGTTATTATTAAAATTATAAATTATTATTGTTTAATAAATGAATTAAAAATATGAAAAAAAAATTGCCTCCTGTTTCTTTCTTTAGATTTTGTTTTTGTTCTTTATGCAATAGACCCTTATTCAGTAAATCTTAATATTTATAAACTGTTTTTATATACCTCTCTTTATTATTGGCGTTTCAATGAGACAAGAGGAGAATTTCACTAAATGTTTAGTTTTAAATCGTTTATAAATGTAAATTATTTCACGAACACAAGGGACAATAATAAAACTTCGTATTTATAATATTACGTACTGTCTTTTATTAAACTCAGGAATGTAAATAAATAAATAAAACATGTTTCTCTAAAATTATGATTTTATTTATTTTGTAAAAATTATTGTAAATAAATATAAAACTTACAATTTAAATCGCCTTTTAGCGTAATGTCTTATATTAAGTATATCCTAAATTATAATTACATAAGGCACAATAAACATTGTTTTTAGTTTATTTTATTAGGAGTCCCTTTTAAAATTGCTGACGTATCGTATACAGGGTGAATTTTGGATCTATCAATCAATCAATCAATCTTTATTTGTGAACATAGGTATACATTATATACATAGAAGGTCTTAAATATACATATTATTGTAGTCGAGCACTATGTTCTACCAATGAAATTGGTGTACAAATAGTAACAGAACTAACATAACATCACGCCTGTATTGGCCAAAGGGTTAAGCAGATATGTACCATCGAAGAAGTTCATATCTATACACCGTAAGGACTATTTCTGCTTGCAGCGCTCGGCCGCTATAGAACCGGGGCGGTAACAGATGGTCATCGTGTTCACGGGATTTTGTTTTCAAATTGCTTAGATATGAAGTTCTTCGTATAGTACCTATAGAACATCTACATTTCATCTGTTATGTTTAAAGTCCTATGTTACAGAGGGCGGCTAAGTAATTATTGTATAGACATTGGCCAATATAATATAGTGTTTCATAGAGCTTTAAATTCCTAGATAAATTTGCCAAATTTATTGCTTTGTGGTTTGGCACACCCGGAAAAATTCACTGGGCATTTTTTGACTACATGAAACAGTAGAAATATTAAACTTATTACTAGTTATAGTTAATATTGCTTCAGTTATAGAATATCAAACTCCAAACACGCTCTTTCAAGTTTACTATAGGCGCAAACTAAAACCTGTATTATATTATAAATTCATACACACAATTTGCCCGGTGTCATTTTTCGCACATTAATGGTTACCCCATTTACACACTACTCATAGTTTGACCGAGATCGCTTCTCCGTGCCTTAGGAATGTGCGGCGAAACGAGGTAGCGTTGACGAATGAGTGGTGGGCTGGCATGAGCGTTGATGAATGAGCGGCCTGCACTGCCTCCCTGTCTCGCCGCGCACATACCTCAGGCGTGAAAGCGGTCTCGGTCAAACTATAGTTAATATTTATATAAAACGAAACAGATGACAGGTACACTAGTTAAGTATACCTAACTAAACTGCCGAGTTTCTGTAAAAATCTTACTGTGATATTAAGGTCAATGGGGTCAATCCCTAGTGTCAGGTGGAATGACATCTCAGTTCAAGCTAACTTTACCTAAGTTTTCACTCTGAGATTTTTAGAGAACAAATGGCTGGAAGATCAGGAAATCGACTATAACCTACTCTCAAAAAATATTCCCAACTACTTGGCCTTGCACATATTTTGTTACTTTACTTCAACTACAATGAAAAGGATCTAACCTAACAAGCATTACAACTGTGCCCACATACATACTTTATTTTAAAAAACTGGGGTCAAACTGACCCCAAAAGACTTATAAAAACTGAGGTCAAAAATACCCCAAAATATTAATAAAAAAATACACATTTTTTTTTGCTTTGGACCGTTGCTCTTACTAAAATTATCAATACAATAGCCGTATAACATGATTCTTTACAAAATAATTAACAACTTTCATTTAAAAATACTAGACTGGAATGCTTTGTTTTCAATTTTGACAGCTGACAGCTGCTAATCTTTTACTGACTGTCGGCTGCATGGTTTGCTTCCAATACCTGAAAATAATAAAAAGAGGTTTATTTACGTAATATACTGACAAGGTATCGCTGGAAAGGGGGAAATGCTGAGATGACGCCTGATATAAGGAGAAAAGCTGCTTCAATCGCAAATAAATTGGGATAACAGCAGAGAATGACAAATTTAAATGATGGTGTCATCGAGACAAACGGCTGAGGTAATGCCGAAATCAAAATTCGTCAATTTACAGTCGTTTTTTATTACAAGAATGAACTATAGTTCATCAAATTCATACCTTGCTGTCAGGTTGCTAGGTAATTGTAATAAAAATTTATTTTGTTAGAAACGAAAAAACGCACGTGATGTATAAAGGCGACTTCGTTAAAATAAATAATGTAAATGGCGGCCGGTAACTAAGGGGTCATAATAACCCCAATGACTAGAAGAGCTAGATATCTTTAACTAGCACAGTTCGTATGGTCGACAAAACAATCGTACACACCCTTTTAATCTTCTTCCCGTACATGGACCAGAAGGTGACTTTGACTTCTGTAGGTTTTCCGGTCCTCGCGTCGAACACACGACAGCTGTCAAACGGAGGGCAGTAAAGGTGTAAGGAGACAGCGCCGTCTACGTGGGAGGGGTTCTCAACGCGATGGAGGCCTAGTGCATCTGTAGACAAAAAGAAAAATGTATGAGTATTTTTTCGTCCTGTATAATTTACTACACCATGTATAACCAGTCACCTGTATAATTATATACTCTATAAACACTATTAGTCTGTATAACCAATCAGCCTGTATACTCGGTCACCCAGTATAACCGGTGCGATGTTAAGAGACTGTCCTTAACTTTTTGAGAAATTTTGATCTGCATTCACAGATTTTGAAAAAAATGTACATATAGCAAGAAAATGGGCGGCAGTTTTGACTAAAACTTTTATTGATGCCAATCGATCCTGTTTCTTATATGGAACAAAAAACTCTAGCGGACCAACTGAGGTTTGAGTAGCTACTTGAAAAGCCAAAAATCTCAAAATCTTTTCCATACTTTAAGTAGGAAAAAAAATCCAACTTACTTTTTTATGATGGATAAGACTTGCCGAAAATTAACAAAAAAATTAAACTTCGAACGAATACGCGTTATTATTTTATTTGATTTGAGAACAAGATAGTTTGCTGCTTGCGATTTCCGACGTTCTGAGAAAAAAATGTCCTTAAATAATTTTTAACTTTCAGCCATATGTGGGAAACGATAAAAAAGACTGACCGCTATAAGTCAGAAAACGAACTTATGAAACGATTTTTTTTTTCAACAGCATCGAAGCAAATCGAATAACATTCTAAAGCTTATTCGTTCGAAATTAGAAATATCAAATTTAAAGAAGAAGAAAAATACGTTTATTTGCGGTAAACATGACGCAAAAAAAGAACAAAATTAAAATATGGAAAAAAGTTCAATTAATTAGTTTAATTTCTCTTTATTTTCGGTCAGTCCATCGTAAAAAGTAGAATGGAATCTCATTTCCTACGAAATGCATGGGAAAAGTTTTTCTAGTACTCAAACCTCAGTTGGTTCGGTAGAGTTTTTTGATCCTTATAAGAAACAGAATCGATTGGCATCAAAAATAGTTTTTGTAAAAACTGCCCATTTTCATGCTGACTGTATTTTTTTTTCAACATTTGAGAATGCATATCAAACTATCCTTTCAGACCCCTTAACACCTCTCATGCCCTGTGGTTTTTTTTTATCGACTTTTTATTGTTTTATTTTAAAAAAGATCCAAATTTTATTCATTTTTTTAATAAATCAATAAAAAAACGATAATAAAATCTGACTTTTTATTGTTTTTATTTTTAAAAGATTTATTTTTATTTTTTATTTTTTTTGCGGTCTGAAAAGATAGCAGATTACCCCTTCAGTCGACCATTTCAATTTGGCACACGATGCACCAAACAACCTGTATAGCTCATGCTCGGGTATAGGATTATTATTCTCGTATAGCACGAGTCGACACGGGTGCAGCAATTTGTTGCTATTTTACCTAATAAGCAGCAATATTATCTCCTAACAGTATTAGATAAGCAAAATCACGTTTTACAGAGCAACGAATCATAGTTTATCAGGCGTTATAAACAAACTGTTTTAATTTAAAAAACTCATTTGTCTGAAACGATTATTATTTTAATTTTGATGTTGACTGTACATCACGCTTCAAGATTATTTTGACGTGAGGTCAAAATTGGAACTAACGCCGCCATCTTGTTTTGTCAATACAAAATGAGAGTGACAATTATTTCACAAATGCTTACCAACAACGCCCCTTGTCAATATCATTTAGGCGCCAAAAATCCTTGAGGCACTAGTTTATAATAAATATTAGTTATTTATTGCTGTCAATATAAATAACTTATTATTGCAGTCTTAAGGTTACAGGCACTTAATAGTACTTCCTATTTATAAATTGTTTCATCAGATAATAATGAAATCTATTTATTAATAATTATAATAACTTGCTTAGCTCATCATCTGGCATCATCTGCCTAGCCTTTACCCAACTATATTGGGGTCGGCTTCCAGTCTACCCGGATGCAGCTGAATATCCGTATCTTACATGGAGCGACTGCCTATCTGACCTCCACGACCCAGTTACCATACACCTTAATAAGACTGGTTGTCAGACTTTCGGGCTTCTGATGACCCGTACGACTGTCAAAGATCCAAGAATGACAACCGGGACCAACGGTTTAATGTGCTTTCCAAGGCACGGAGGGCTCACGTATGTAAAAATGGTCACCCATCCACGGACCGACCGTGGCAAGCGTAGCTTAACCCTGATCAATCGACCCGTTCGGCTGTTATTACTTAGCCACGAGCCCCTCTATAATAACTTGCTTAGCCAGACTACAATTAAAAAAGTTTATATTAGATACTAACCATTAATATAACAAACATCATTGATTTCCATCGTCGACCTCCCCCTCACTTTCATATCCCTCACATCATACCCTTCCTCTTCACTATCATCTGCCGAACCATCCTCCCGCCTTTTCTGACAGCTG
Organism: Xanthia icteritia; assembly: GCA_949128155.2. Lineage (NCBI taxonomy): Eukaryota > Metazoa > Arthropoda > Insecta > Lepidoptera > Noctuidae > Xanthia > Xanthia icteritia. The sequence continues at coordinate 12,672,117 of OX421958.2, read as the reverse complement.
TCACTCTCCGTATCCTGACAGCTGTCACTTTGCCTCCGCTTTTGACAAATGTCACATTCACAACTGTCACTTGTTTGACAGCTGTCATCGTCGATTTTCAATTCGGATTCGCTGTCCGGTAAGTCTTGGCTCACGGAGCAGCATTTTCTTCTAGATTTGTTGTTGTTTAAGACCTTCATCACTTCCGGTTGTACGTTTTCAGGCCACTCGTATCTGGAAATCGTTAATTAATTTTAATTAGTTGAGTAATTCAGGTTATTGGTATGAACTTGTGTGTTGGTTCACCAAATAAAAAACCTTTAAAACAATTCAGTTATAAAACAAAAGAAAATTGGTGTTCACCATAGATAACGCTAGTTTAAATATTACATCTATGGAGTTCAAAAAGATTTCGTTACCTATTGAGGTAATTTGACCAGTAGAATACACATTTAAAAAAGGTATAATATTGGAAATTAATATTTCGTAGATACAAAATATCGGCCTATTACTATTCGATCCACTGCAGAGAAAAGGCCTCTTCTCCCATGGGCGGCTTTAAAACTCTGACACCAAAGTCGAAGTCAAATAATTTATTTCAATTAGGCAATAAATTATAAATAAATTAATTATGTGATAGATGCTATATTCCTAACATTTGAACGTAAGTAATACTAATAAGTCAGTGTATGAGTTCAAGTAATCACAGAATGTAAAATCAATGTTATAAAAAATAATATTATATAAATAAATTAGCAACCAGTTAGATTTTGTCTAGATTCTAAATTGTCCATGGAGCAGGACCAACATGTTTCCAAGCATTTTTATCTTGGATATAATCCACCAGGTTAGACACGAACCACACGAAAAGAAGAAGATACAGAGAAGGCACGAGCATTGATCACCACGCTTGCTTAAGAAGGGCTAGTTTAGTTTTACTTATAAAAACTATATGTCCAGGTTTTCTCTTGATTTGGTTTTCCTTTACCAATGTCAGAAACGACCGGCTGACCGATGTGTTGTTACATAATACCAGTGGTAGTGGACAGTGAGCTACTGCCTAGCTGATTGGCTGCTGTACAGCTGTCCTTGTCGTAATGCTACCAACACACTTAGGGTGACTACTTCTACCATACAAAGTGACATTTGTTTTCTTAATTTTTGATGTCGCGTCAGTATTATGTTAGAAGTCAATTTGCTTAATAATTACATCATTCCTGACTTTTTCTACTAACTCCACCATATACAGAATAGTACTGAGCGTTAGCCTCAAAAAAATAAACACTCTCTAGAAAGAGACAAAGCGACTGTACGGCCAATACCCGTAGTACTACTAAAGACATAACTTCTGACCGCGAATTCGCTTTGTCTCTCTCGTACGTTTCGGTCTGTATTCACTTCACAACTGAACACAATCAATCCAATCTCTATGTCTATGAACTCGACTTGTTTCATATAGATTGGCAATATACAGCCGTAGATAGTGATTAGTGGGAAGGAGGGAAGAGAGGCCTTTGCCCTCCAGTGGGACACAAACGGCTGATAAAAACAATAAGAATCGACTAGTAAATTGTATCCAATAAGCCTGATTTTGTGGCAATAGATCGACGAGAGCGCCGTGCAATGATTATTGATAACGCTGTTCCTCATAACGAGAATCTCGGGAAAGCTGAGAAAGATAAAAAAATCAAGTATCTTGACTATATGAGGTTGTCGACATGTGGGACAGTGGACTCTGCAATCATTGTATCGATAATTGTTACGGTTAATGGCCTAATAGCGGAGATCCTCGACCAACACCTCAGGAGGCTCTCATTGCGCGGCTTGGTCAAGGGCTTGATTCAGAAATCAGTACTCGGCACGCATAGTGAGGAGATTTCTCACTCTAGAGCCGTCAGGGTTCGGCACCAGCAGCTTTGACCCTGTTCCTGATGCAGATGGGCTACTACTTTTTATATTTTTTTTAAATATTTAAAATGAAATAAAAGAATATCTAATATCTTTCAAAGAGTACAACGAACTTCATTATAATCAATAACATAGATATTTATTAACTAAAAACCAGTTAAAACTGCTCTTCGACGTTATCGCCGTGAAGTTAAAAGCGCCCATTGTATAAAGTTGTAAACAATAAGGTTTGATAACACTAACTTGTCTTGGAACCGACCAGAACAGATATTTTACTATGACATGGTTGCAACACTAGAAAGGGGCTCGTGGCTAATGTTAACAGCCACACGGGTCGATCGAAGGTTAGGCTACCCTTGCCGCGGTCGGTTCGTAGATGGGTGCCCATCTATTACATATCGAGACCCTCCGTGCCTCAGAAAGCACGTTAAGCCGTTGAACTCGGCTGTCATTAGTAAATCTGTGGCAGTCGTTACAAGTAGTCAGAAGCCCAAAATTGTGACAACCAGTCTTTGGGAAAGATATATTAGTATTCACCAAGACAAAATGAAGCTCATTTTTCTACTCAAAATATAAAAGTTGGATATAATGTCCTCATTCATGATATTTGGGATAAAACAACAATATCACATGAGTAGATAAAACATTTAATGATAAAAACGTCAGTATATCGATAAAGTAGAAGACAAAATTAAGAGTTCAGGGGACTGTCCCATTTAATAAGTCAGGAAATACAGATATGACGTAATGATAATGATAAGAGAATGTAACAACAGCTGATAATGTCAATAACAATAATATTATTAGAATCATAAATCAGGATAGAGCTACGTCACAAGTTGATATGTTAGCAGAAAAAGCTCAGGGTTGTACTACCACTGTACCTATTTCCGCTGACAAGCCTGTATTTTGAGTATCGGGCGTATAAAAACTATTAAAGCACTTCTTAAGTGCACTGGATCTACAAGGTCTTACAGAAGTAATAAAGGCAAAGAAAATGAAGTAATACTTCATATCGATGCCGTGCAGTGACCTCGTCAAGAATAATTTATGCATTTAGAACAAACGTGCACAGCTATATATGGTACTTCTAATTCCTTCTAATGATGATAATGAGAACCTCGGAGACCATTTTTCAGACAGTTTTTGTCTTTCCTTGTAAAATAACATTTATTACGATTACGAGGTTTTCACTGCACGGCACGGATATAGAAGCAAAACAAGGCGTATAAATGACACGCCCCTTAGTGCTAAAGATAATCAGTCAGCGACTCTTACCAAATATGTTTGACCGTCTTAATCAAACAGAGTTACTAACCTGCATTCTTATCTATTTTGTCAACTGTATAATATAACATAAATATTATTTTGAACTTGTTATCACAAGCTAAAGTCTGATGAAGTTGCATCAGACTATTATTGCATTTGTTTCCATTCCAAATATCAAAGGAATCTTTACAAATTATGACCAAAGGCGTGGCTCCATGGATGAGAGAATCGCGGCGAAATCAAATTATCGCCGTGTGAAGATTGTTTCATAGAGTTTCTATTGAATTTCATGGCACAGCGAGACTATCTCTCGCCTTAAGTACGTCGGGCGAGCTTGCTGTGTGCAGTTAGTTCCACCACTAACTATGCTGTCTAACTTCTGACCACGGCGTGTATGTTTAGGTTTCAGACAAGAAGAAACTCCTAAAAGGTTCTTACTGTAAAGAACGATTCGAAAGACTGCCATAATGACAATGGCAGCCTTTTGTCTTGGTGATCGCAGTAGTTATTAGCAGATAGGAGGACGGGACGAGCACCACCCATCCTCTTGAAGTAATCCCATAGTTGCATTATACAACAGTCACAAAAAAATCACAACCCTGTCTTTGCTGTCGCGCAGTTGGGTAATAAAAGGTGTGTCTGTTACAGTATTTTTATCTAAAGAAGTGACGCGCACTTTATTTGTGGTAACCAAGTGTATAAACACGCTGTAAATATGTCCGTGAAGACGACACATATTCACAGCGTGTTTGTACACTTGGTCACCACAAGTAAAGCGCGCGTCGCTTTGCGAGATAAAAATACTATACCATACAATGAACCAGTAGCTACTCAACCTAACTTCTTTCTTCATATCGGCACAATATGAGAATAACTCATGAATACATCCATTACATAACATACATAATCATATAATGTTCCCACTGCTGACACCGTAATCTACCGCGCGGCTACAGTGAGAGTTGGTAAATATCACATGTCTTAATTTTTTTGGTTCTAGGACACAATAGGTTCTAGATCACGATGGTTTCCTTCACTGTTTTGAGAGCAGTGGTGATGAAATAATTCACAGAAAGCACGACCTACAACTACTAAGTCGGGGTCGTTACCACTGGGCCACCACTGCTCACTGGGGCACCATTGCTTCAATGCTGCTGAATATTCTCATGCCGTGGTAAAAATATTATCCAGTCAGCGACGTGGTGGCGGGGCTAACTGTCCAGTGTGCGCCCATGTTGCACAGTATAATAAAGTAACAGTATTACGTCTCGGCAGTGACCTGAAAATAATTATCTACGGCCGCGCGGTAAATTAATGAAACCTACCACGTCCGTGCGTAACTACCGCACACTCGAGACAGTTGAGTTCTGGTATACACTGAGATTTCGAAGCGCGGCGTTTCGGCAGTTTTCTATGAAGACGTAATACTGTTACTAAATTATACTGTGCACGTATGTACCACTTCACTTCTTGTGGGATGCTGTTTTAATACTCTCAATGATATTAGTGTATAAATATTATTGCAATAATAATCTAAAATATTGCTTGTTTTGTCATTGTGTTTATGTTATTTTGTGACGACGTCATAACGCGTGTTTTCATAAAACCTTCTAGTATATCTAGTTCTTAAATGACGTATATTATTTACTGTATAGTTTAAAAAACTCCAAAGACTTTACCGACTTATCCACGAATGACAGCCGGGACAAAGGGCGTACGTGCTTTCCGAGACACGCAGGAGTCTCGGCATATAAAGATGTTCACCCATCCGCGGCCCAACCCCGGCAAGCGTAGCTTAACGTTATAAATCAACCCGTGCGGTTGTTGTTACTTAGACACGAGCTCCTCCCCTCTTCAATTTTATCAATGATGCGGCGGCCAAATGATGCACACTTGCTGTTCAGTCGTGACTTGACAATCGTTTTGAACAATGATTTCTAAAAATATGTTCCTTACCTGACTTCATCAAGACTTCCGCTCAGCAGTTTCATGAAGCAGTGGGAATCAGCGTGGTCGTGGATGGCAGATGCGTGTCCAGGGCCCCAGCAGATGATCATGATATTAAATGCTCCGTTACCAGCGTCCACCAGGTTTCTAGTGTACCTGGAAGAAAGAGATGATGGTTTAGGCTAAGTATTTGGAGTGGTATGGGCATGTGATACTGAAGAATCAGGACTTGAGATAAGTGGGGCAAACTGAGTCTCAATCTGTCAAAAAAAAAACGAGCGAGTCTGACAGTAGTCGCAAATGATGTGTAACAGCTGACATCTTGGCTGACGTATAACATGATGTAAACAAAACTCATCATCATCATCATCGTTATCGTCATCGGTACACCGCTAGCACCGAGCGCTCATTGGTCAAATCAAATAGCGCGCGCTTCCCCGGCTTGCTGTTACACACTTCCGTCCCTTTTCACGAAATCACTCCCACAGATTGCAGGAAAACGAGAGGAAAGATGTTACACATTAAAAACCTCTATTTTACTTAAATTTTTGACAAGTTTTTGACATTATTGGCGCTGAGATGAGATTACAACTTGAATTTGAACGTTTTTGGCCTTCCGTTGTGAGTGGATGGTTATACGAGTAGAGGAAGATCATAGAAACAATAAATGGAGACTGCATAATCAGTCCATAATGTTCCCACTGTTGGGACAAAACCCTCCTCTCGCTCAGAGCGAGTGGACCGTAATCCACCACGCGGGCCCATGCGAGTTAGTAGATTGCACATGACTTCGAATTTTTTATGCCGTTTCACCGTTTTGAGAGCAGTGGTGATGAAATAATTTACACAAGGTAAAGCTTTTTTTAATTATTTGTTGCTATAGCGGCAATAGAAATACACAATCTGTGAAAATTTCAACTGTCTACCTATTACTGTTCATGAGATATCGCCGCTGACAGACAGACGGACGAACGGACAGCGGAGGCTTAGTAATAGGGTTACGTTTGGCACCCTTCCGGTACGGAACCGTAAAAAGCAAATAAAAGTCACCCATCGACCCACGACCGCAACAAAAACAGCTTAGCCTCACCGATCGGAAAATAATAATAAAAAAAAATCTAAATAATATATACAAAATATATTTTTTACCTTGTGTAAAAAAATATTAAAAAAATATTTTTTATATTTTTAAATGTTTTTTTTTTAAATATATTTTTATTCTAAGAAATATATAAAAATGTAACAAAGAAAATAAATAAACGACATAATAATAATACCAGCCTATTACTGCCCCACAGGGCAAAAGCCTCTTCTCATACAGAGAAGGCACGAGCACTGATCATCACGCTTGCTCAAGACGGGTTGGCGATTTCAGACTTATATTAACTATAAGTCCATGTTTCCTCACGATGTTTTCCTTCACCGATGTCAATAATGTCCAAGATAAACTCAGAAAGTACTTATGAATTGAAAAAGTCACATTGGTACTTGCTCGGATTTGAACCCATGCATGAGAGGCGAGGCCTTAACCGCTGGGCCATCATGACATACGCACGGATAATAAACGTTGTTTTTATTAAACTACGACCCCCGACGAGGTTATATGTAAAAAGATAATAATTCAGAAAAAATAGCAGTTGCTATGTCTGTTATCGATACTCAGGTAATTTGCCTTTATTCGGGTGAGAAGATCAATTAGCATAGACATTACGTTGAAGAAGTAAATAGCCGATAACAGTGGAAAATGATACGAGGTTTTTTTTCTATATTTAACCGTTTTCACGTCGTGCCTTGGAAAGCACGTGAAACCGTTGGTCCCGGCAGTCATTCGCAGACCTTTGACAGTCGCTACAAAATCAAAAGCCCGAAAGTTAGACAAGCAGAAATTCTAAGAGTGATCGTGTTACCCAGTAACTTGGTTGTGGAGATCAGATCGGCAGTCGCTACATGTATGATACTAGAGTCAGACTGGAAGCCAGCCCTAACATAGTTGAGAAAAAGGCTAGGCAATTGGTGAACCGTCTTCAACATCTATCTACCCCGAAGAAATAGTTAATAAAATCGTTTAATTTTAATGTCCTTTTGTTGGTAAGTATATACCTCGTCAGTCTCACTCAGATAATTGCCCGACTATATTGTGGCGCCATCTACATCGCCACATGCGAACTACGCAGCACACTGACGTCACACAAAAATCCTGCATCGCGCAAGTACCGTTTATTTCGCTAATAGCATATACACAACGTCCCGACATCAATCGTCGGGCAGAAGCCCACCAGACACAACACCCGTCTGGTCGCAAGATCCTCCCTTTTTTATGGAGGATGAGTGAACTTTACACCCTATTCCTCATACCATACCTCTTTATGAGCATACTACGACTTTGAACGATACATAATTTTACATTACTGAGCCCCACCCGAATTGCGTAAGACACTTTCAATCACAATCCGACAGTTTGAAGGATATTGCTAATCCATTGCTTCATAGGTTTGAAAAAATCAACGTAAATAACGCAATGAACATGGGTCAATTGTCAAACTCAAACTCAAAGCATTTATTTCAATTAAACCATTTACAGGCACTTTTGAATTGTCAAGAAGTCGATCAGTCAGAAATATGAAGCTAGTTGCCGATTCCAAAGCGTAGTAGGTACCTATGGAGAAGAACGGGTAAGAAACTCCACGGACACTCTTTTAAATAAAAAAAATGATACAAAATATTGGTTACATCATTCATGTTGAAATTATGCATGTGAGAACAGTGTAGAAAGACGTGCACGTTTGTAAAAGTGTCCGTAATAAAAAGAAAAAAGAAATAACCAGTCAAAAAATAAGCCATGGCAGCTAAGAGAAGACCAGTCCCAACTGACGGCGCCCGTTCACGAACATGACGCATGGATCAACACCATTCAGCTCAACCATTTTGAAGGGAGCTAAATGATCCAACACACGCGCAACAATCAGCGAGACATCTGAGTGAGCATGACATACAACCGCCAGGGCACATTCAAGTCAATGAAAGACACATTACCCAGTAAATGGTAGCTCTTTAGTACATAGTAATCACACCTGTGCTATGCAATTATATAATACAAAGGAGATTGAGTTTATACAATACAAAGATGGTCTTACAATCTTCAGCAGCTCCAAGTGGTTTTTTAAAAATGTTATTTAATTAGTTGTGGTTGTGGAGCAGGACCAGCAAAATGAAACCTATTGCGAACAATAATGTAATTTTATAATTATGTCTTACGCAATTGGTGGTGTGAAAAATATTATAGACTGTGATACTTTCTTTAAAGTTTGCTGTAGTCGGTTGAAAAATAAGGTGACTCAATGTTATTAATTTATAATCGTGTGATTGTCTTTATCTTGGCAGAAAACCAATTTTCCACTGTTTGTTCTATCAAAGCTGGTCGCTGGGGGCGTGTTTTTATGATAGGTAATCAAATTTTCTCTGAAAAAACACGGGCACGTACTAGTATACATTCTCTATGAATTTTGGTACAAGCGGAATTTTTTTTTGGTTTTTAGACCTATTTAACGTCCAAAAAATAACAGCATATAGTATTGTAGTACCTGGTCGACCGAGCTCTACTCGGGCGAAAATAGGGGCAAAAAAAATCCCAGATCGATTTTTCGCCTCCGGAAACCTCTATATTGCAACTTTCATCGAAATCGTTGGAGCCGTTTTCGAGATCGGGATATATATGTACAAATATGGTCATTTAATAGTACTTATAGGATATAAAATAACATTACGCATGTAATCCAACATTTCGCCAGTTATGTTTAAGTCCGATGTAGGAGGCGAGCCTATTGCCATCAACTGGGCACAAATACGGACTCCGGGCTACAAAAAAAATCCAAAATTTCGTCTGTGTGGCTACATCTAACTGTTGCTATGCTTATCAATAGGTGTTTTGTTATCAGTAGTGTACAAATATATTTAGTTAAAGGTTTGCAGGCTTTTAAAAATCAAACAATTCCGATTGCTATCTTCATTATTGTCTGAAATATCTATCTATGTTTGTGTTTCTTTTTAATGATTTTGGAACCAAATAAATCACTGATAAATTCTGTCAACATGTTGAAGTCAACTTAGTAGGTACAGCCCGATTCAAACTTAATGGCGGCTCGGAACACGAGGCGAGTCGCTGCGCAGTAACGAATTCATGGGTCAGCGGAGGTGAGGGGTGCGATACTGCGCAGCGAGCAGCTAACTTCCGAGCCACCATTAACTTTGCTTCGAACTATAACAATGAAATTCCTCCTTTACTCTCTCGTATACTTTTTCTTACACTGTTTGTCCACCGAAAAAAAAAAGAAAAGTAAAAAAATTGAGTTTACGCGGCCATAGAATTTGTACTGTCGCTACTTCGGCGTCGTCACCTCGTCTCGTTGACGTCCCGTTCACGGTGCGGTGGACAAACGACCTTAGGGTCCGTCTATAATACCGAAAACGTCACCATTCCAAGTAATAACTGGTGAACGGTGTACTGACTACCCCCTTTCGGAGAGAAAGAACATGACGTTAAATTTTAATAAAACTTCAAACTCACCTAAAGCGATCAAACTTAGCGAATTTGCTCCAATCTTTGGGGTCAGACTTATATGCAGCCATCAGTTTCTGAACATCCTGTACATTGACGTGGTCGCGGGAGAACACCCTGTGTATCTCGCCAATCATATTTTCCAAGCCGGTGATTTCCCTGTGAACAATATTGGTCGATTGTTTAAAAGAGATAATCTTATATCAGTCAATATTAGAAGATTCAAATGATTGATTACAATAATAAGCAAATTAATTGATAATAACAATGTCACCTTTTATAATCTCATGTACTTTGAACAAAATTAATTTTGACATCAGTGGCCAAGCCCACGTCCGCACGGACGTAAAAATATCGACACGGGATTTTATCGCGCACTTAATTTTCAACTCTCGGTGTTGAGCTGACACTAGGACGCACTCTCGTCCAAGCGCGTTGAAAAAACACGCTGTTGGATTTACAACTCACGGCGTTAAGCAGAGCGTTAAAAATCCAGTGCACGAAAAAAAATCGCCAGGCTAACATCCGAATGGTAGATTACGGCCCATTCCCTCTCACAAAGAGGAGGGGGAACATTTTAGGCTGATTAAGTTATGTATGCTGTACTTACACGTCAATTTTCAAGGGTCTCTCAATGGGCAGCACTTCCATGTCAGCACATTGAGACACTTTGATCTTGCAGTTAGCATTCTCGACGTCCATCGTGGTTCCTGCAACAAATACATAAAATAAGTTTTGGATGCCACAGAAAAGTATTTTTGTTTTCTTAGTTAAATACGTTGTTGTCTTTATTGTGAATGTTTTCCAATATAAGCTGATCTCGCATTCTATACGATTTCCATTTACAATGAGATATCAACTGGAAATGTATAGCTTGATATTCAGCCGTGTGTATCTGTAATAGGCATACCTACATACGAGCACTTTTTTTAGATACTTAATTGAGTTAAAGTATAACTAAAGATAACACCAGACATTGAGATGTTTAGTATATTTTTGGCTAAACGTCAAAAAGGAAATTCAGCCACATAGGTATTTCATAATTATTTAGAGTTTACATTGAAGCCGAGTCACGGGCATAACTAGACTTATTCCTATCTAAAAAAACCGGCCAAGTGTGCAAGGCCGCACACGAAGCGTTCCGTACCACCGTACCTACAATATTTAACAAAAACCGCTGAAAAAAAACACGTTTCTTGTATCGGGGTCTCCATACAAAAACGTTTTTTTCATCGGTTTTTATTGTTTGTATGAGATATTATCAAATAACTTCTCCCGCTCTGGGCGGAGCGGGAGGGCGTGTCAGACGCTTACTGACTAAAACCCACCCGTGTTCCTTCAGTTGCCTGTACGTTGCCAGGGGCCACGGTTCCTTTCGGACTTTCCCGCAACCCCGGCAGCATTATTCATCCCTTTAATTTAATGTTTAACTTTATTTTATTTTTATTATTTGTTGTTATAGCGGCAATAGAAATACACAATCTGTGAAAATTTCAACTGTCTACCTATTACGGTTCATGAGATACAGCCCGCTGACAATAAATTAATTATTTGACTTTGACTTTGACAGACAGATTGACATCGGGGGCTTAGTAATAGGGTTCCGTTTGGGTACGGAACCCTAAAAACTGGCAAATGAAAAATAATGATGGTCTAAATTACTCTCCATTCTCATCATCATCTGCCTACTCTTCCTCCAACAATGTTGTGGTCAGCTTCCAGTCTAACTGGATGCAGCTGAATACCGGTATTCTACATGGAGCGACATTAACACAAGTTGAACGCGTACGCGTCTGCATAAACAGGGCTTATTCCCGGTTTCATTTGAATAAAATTATAATTATGTTGAATTACTATGCAAAGGTTGGTTTATAAGATTCCAAAGTGCTAAGTCTTGTCTAAAGCCGTGTTCACACCGAGCGTATCTAAGTAGTCGGCCGCTGACTGTGAGCGGCAGAGCCCGTTCCCACTGGTCGGGTGTCGGCACCCGTTTTTAGGGTTCCGTACGTCCGAATGAAAAAACGGAACCCTTATAGGATCACTCGTGTATCTGTCTGTCTGTCCGTCCGTCTGTCAGAGCCAATTTGCTCCTAAAATACTGGACCGATTAAGTGGAAATTTTTTTTTTTTTTTTAAATATCTGTGACCCAAACACAGACGTGTAACGTAAATAAATGAATTTTGAACATGAGGATCAATTTTGGGGGACAAATTAGAAAATTAAAAAAAAAAAGTTTAACAAACTATACCGTGTCACACATTAAAGTCAAAGCCAAATCATTTATTTCAAATAGGCCCTTATAAGGCACTTTTGAACGTCATAAATGAAAGGACATGAGGGTCTCATCTTTTTGTTTTTATTATTTATAAATAAATAAGTAGTTTAAAGTTATCTAAGGATTGTTTTTGTTTTTTCTTTGTTTTTATAATGCACATTTGATTACTAGTTTATTTATTTATTTAGAGCTTTACAGGTATAAAATGATGTATTAGGTATGTTGAAAGGGTTCATTAGAAAACCAGCGTCAGACAGCATTTGTCGGGCATTAATGCTGAAATGAACCTTCTTGGCGCAGCCGTGAGGCACACAATATTATTGCTACAAGATTATTTTCACTTTTTATTTTGTTATTATGTGTTCACGAACTGTGTCCAAATAAATATTATTCTTTCTGTTTCTTTTAGTAAATAGATGAAAATTGTTCTTCCCCTTCTTTATCTCCGAAACTACTGAGCCTACTTACACTTTTGATAAAAATGTAGAAAATTGTCCTAAACTTACAGAATAATAGATTACAGAAAAACCTATGTATGGGAGTCTATGCTCTTAAAATAACATGGTTTTCTCAATTTTGTACGGACAAACTTAAATTTGCAGTTGGATTGACTGGGAGAACATGTTTTTCAACTACAATGTTAAGTTTGTTTTTGGGATAAATTCATCCCTACTACGGAATAACGGAACCCTTCATTGTGAGTGGTCCGACATACACTTGGCACCATTTACACTAGTCGGATGTCGGAAGAGATGGAAGCTGGAGCCAATTATAGGTATTGCTTGTCCACTCTGAAATGACGCGCCTCACTACCACATTACTGCATTACCGTATGCGTAAGATGTGGTAATGGAGCGCGCGATTTCAGAGTGGACAATCTTAATACCTACTCTACACGAGGCCACTGCACGCGATAGACGTCGAAAAACTTTTTTTGTGATGTATTATTTTAAAAGAAAAAAAAAAAACAAATAAAAAAAAAAAAATTGCGTGCACCCAATCCTGAGTGAAAGATATACGTTGGAAACTTTACAGACCACAACTTTTTGAATTATTTTTGAATGTAAGAAACGAACGGAACAATGTATAAAACGACTACTTCACCCGACGACGAAAGAAAGAAAGAAAAGAAAGAAAAATGCGTTTATTGGCATTACAAAAAATACACGCTACACGCGACTATACGCTTGGTGTGAGCTCGGGCTTATAGTTAACCCTCCCGTTAACGTTGCTTGCTTTGCGTTTTATACGAAGGGGCACAACAATAGCCGTAAATAAAACACATCGAGTTTTAAAAAGAGACTCTAACTTTGTATAGAATCATGTTCTTCTAACTATTCAGACAGCTGTGCTGCTGGGGAGTTTGTTGCGCCACTTCTTCTTCCCAGCTAAAGCACTAGGAAGTGGTGAAGGGTGGGCGTTTTTTGGGGGACTGTCTTATGTAATTTTGACGTTCGAAAAGTGCTGATTTTCAGCCTAGTTTGAATAAATGACTTTTTGAATTTGAACTGTACTACAGCTATGAAGAGTGATAGAGACGAAGCGATGCCGAGGACGCTCTTTAAAGCCGAGCTTTTTAGAGTTCCGTAGACAAATGGCAAACATGGAACCCGTATAATTTCGTTATGTCCGTCTGTCTGTTAGACCATCCGGATAAGACATAGCCATTCTACTCGGAGACCAAAGGATGAAAAAAAATCAATCCACAAAAGCGTGTGGGGTATTTATTTATTTTACTTCATATTTTGCTTTATTTTTTTTTCTTTAAGGGTACGCTAGTCGGTCATTCTTCCATACAAACGTAGTATGGTGATTTACTCGTCTGTTTGACGGTGTATGTTCAAAACTAAAAATTATATCAATTTGTCTTGTAATTATCTAGCCCGGTGTGGAAGCAGAATCAGAAAAAAAATATTGGTTTGAAAGTTATGAGCGTCGAAACTTCCATATTTCAACACTAATTATAACTTGTCTTTGGGCGTAAATAAATAACGTATGTACTAAAAAAAATGGCAATATAAAAACCATACAGGGATAGATAATTTATTAAAAAAAAATATTTTGAGTAAATACATCCAGAAGTTTTTCCATAATATCTATACGCCCATAGGCGCTCGTTTTCGTTATAAATCATCGCCTATTTATGCTGCATAAAAACTACATAAACAAAAAAACCTAAATAATTAGACTAATTAGCATGCATATTAAACGCCCACCAACGATTTCGGACCGTCCACTAGTGCATCAAGAAGAGAGAAACAAATTATCTACCAGTCAACCTTTGGGTGATGCAGAGACAAACAGTGGTAGGTACAATAACGAAATGCGTGAGTGTATTCTTGGATTCCATAATTAATTAATAAGATTACGATTTATGTGAGTGTTTTTGCTACTTAAGTGTTTTCGAGATATGGGATATTTCCTGTTACGAGCATAGATGACTATTTCAGTTTTTCTTTGAGAATTACTATGATATTAAAACTTATTTTTGATAAAATCACTGTACTTACATACGCTCCGCCAGATTTTCTTAAATCTCTTTCTATCCGACAGTCTCGTTGACGGCCAGACACTGAAATCGTTCTTGTTTCAGAAACTATTATTCCATGAAGATGTAGGTAAGAAACCGCTAATTTTTATTTAAATCGCAATCTAAAGATTAAAAGCTATAGATAGGATTTTATTATCAATTGAACGCTTAAGTGATATTTATCTGATTTTAATTTGAGTACCTAAAAGTAACACAGTCTGTTGCTAGGGACAGAAAGAAACCCAATTCTTAAGATTATTCTGTAGTAAGTTGTAGTAGAAATCTTTGTAAAAGGGTTCGTTCGGGAGTACAGACAGCTGTGATGCCGGACAGTTTGTTGCGCCACTTCTTCTTCCCAGCTAAAGCACTAGGAAGTGGTGAAGGGGGGTCGTTTTGGGGGACTGTCTTATATAACTTTGATGTTCGAAAAGCGCTGATTCTCAGCCTAATTTGTATACTCAAAATCAAAAGTAATTTATTCAAAATGACTTGATTTTCAGTATACACTTGTGGCGGCATCTACATCGCCACATGCGAACTACGCAGCACACTGACGTGAAACAAAATCCTGCATCGGGCAAGCAGAGTTTGCCGCGCGACGAGTATATATTCAACATTCCGACATCAATCGTTGGGCAGTTGCCCACCAAACTCTACACCCTGTTCCTCATGCCTCTATATACTGCACCATGCCTGTTGCTATATATCCACAAGCAACATCTATTAATAAAAATATAAAACAAAGTTGGTTTGTGGGTGATCGCTTAGTTCTTTTAATCTGTACGATGGATTTCGATACAGTTGTCAACATCATCTATAGAATTTATTCCGGGAGGTTTAAATGTGTATAATAAATTAATATTTCACTTAGACAGCACAGAAATCTCTATGTTTGGCCATATCTTTACTTTAGTACTTAAATCTATCGTAGTAGTCGTATCGTTTGGCAGTTGTATGGAGATAAAAGGGATTAAAGCTGGTAGGGATTGGGCCTCTTATAAAAAGGTAATTCGTATTTTTCGAGAAATTCTAAAAAATTGTTTCTAACCTCAAATCAGATAAAAAGCGAAAACAAAACGTTAAAATCGAATGTAAGTGACGCTAACGTTTGACAGTTCTCACTCATCGAATGTACAAAAGGCAATGTTACTACTACTGTTATTAGGAGAACTTAGGAGCGAAGTGAGTTCGGGACTTGGGGCACCCCGACTCGAACAGGTTAGGTTCGTGGTATTTTTTTACTATTCAGAAATAGGAGCCCCGCTAGGCGGGGTAATACTCCCACTACAACACAAAACCCGAAAGAAACTTTGGCGATTTTTTTCTCGGCACCGGTCTATAGTTTTGCGCACTTTGGGGTTTTCAAATATACGTACACTAAAAAGGGTATATTCTATCTAAAAAAGATTTTTCAACATGCGGCTTTGTTTGTCAACATACAAAACGAATGTTATCATTAGTCAAAATTATGACTATACCACTAGCCGTCATGCAGTGTTAGAAAGAAAGAAAGAAAATACGTTTATTTGCAGGACGCAAGGAAAGAAAAAAACACGAAGATAACAATATGGGGGAAAATATGCATCACATTCACGCAAAACGGCCATCGCTCAGCATAATGCTGCGACCCTATGCGAGACAGAGCCCCAGCGCTGGTTTTCAGCGACAACAGCCGACGTTAACGTGATGACGTCAACCGGTGTTCATATTGTATGTGATATAATATAGCAGAAATCATGCTCACTCGTCATCATAATCTGCCCAGCCTTTTCCCAACTATGTTGAGGTCAGCTTCCAGTCTAACCGGATTCAGCTGAATACCAGTATTTTACATGGAGCGACTGCCTATCAGACCTCCACAACAAAGTAACTGGGTAACACGATACATCTTGGTAAGGTAAGCCTTTTTTTTTTTTTTTGGGTGGGATATTATCAAATAACTTCTCCTGCTCTGGGTGGAGCGGGAGGGTGTGTCAGACTCTTACTGACTAAAACCCACCCGTGTTCCTTCCGTTGCCTGTACGTTGCCAGGTGCCACGGTTGACAGACTTTCGGGACTTTTCACTACCCGTAACGACTGTCAAAGATCTTCGACTTACAGTCGGGACCAATGGCTTAACGTGATTTCCGAGGCACGAAGGGGTCTCGCTATGTAATGGATGGTCACATGGATCTTCGACCGACCCGTTCGGCTGTTATAGGCATTTAAACTGTGTGTTAGGCATGTTGCTGCCCTCTCCGGTATGGGCAAGCTCATATTACAAGGTCAGTGTTGTACTGAACTGTATAGTAAATACTTCCTGAATCGTACTGCACGACACTATAAGACGGAAATCATAGTTTTACCTAAAAAGGGTTGTTTTTCTATCCTTTATAGTGATTGCTTGTTTTGACGTGAATAAGGTAATTAATTAGATAAATTCCAATTGATGTATAAACGTAAACGAAGCAACAAAGCATTTATTTCAATTAAACCATTTACAGGTACTTTTGAATTGTCAAGGAGTCGGTCAGTCAGAAAGATGAAGCTAGTTGCCCATTCTGAAGCGTAGTAGGTTTCTATGGAGACAAACGGCCAAGAAACTCATTTAAATTATATTAAGGATCGTAGCAGCTGTCGTTCTGTAGTTACTGCTTACCCCCATATGCAGCATAATCAGCCTGTAATGTTCCCACTACTGGCTCTCTGTGAGAGGGAGTGCCGTAATCTACCACGCGGCCCAGTGCGCGTTGGTAGATGTCACATGTCTTCGAATGTTTGATTCTAGAACATGCCGGTTTCCTCACGATGTTTTCCTTCACCGTTTTGAGAGCAGTGGTGATGAAATAATTTACGTAAAGTAAAGCACCTGTCAGGGTCCGAACCTACTACCCGTAAGTCGCGGCCTATACCACTGGGCCACCACTACTGACATGTATTATGTTTCATTATAGAAATTGACGAAATATGGCGTGTTCAGCAAAATTAGGTTCGATACTAGTTCCATAATTAAGATTGATTAAAATTATGTAAACAACAGGTTATCACCCGGTTTCTGAAAAGATAATCAACAACGGACATACATACAATCATAAACTCACGCCTTTTTCCCATAGGGGTCGGCAGAGCCTACAGAACGCCACCTGCTACGATCCTTACATAGGTACTCCTTTTGCCTCGTTTACGTTCATACATCTGCAGTGCTATTCTGTAACCATCTCACCGTGATAACTTAGGTGAAGTGAGCTCGGAGTGAGCTGTCAGTCCCTTGCAGAAGGTGGAATGACAGTTCACTTCAAGCTCACTTCACCTAAGTTTTCACCGTGAGATTATTACATAATAGACCGGCTGATCATACGCGCACGGGCGTTGCGGGCACCACAAACCTGACCTTTTTGAATTTTGAATCAATAGTGTGTCAAAATTAAACTCAACCACATCTTTTAACAGTATTTCTTTAATCTTACTTTAATGTGGGAAACAGAAGGAGCTCAGATACGTTCGGTATACAGTCCTCTCTTCTCTATAAGACTATTTTATGAGAGGCGGTAGTAAGTAGGCCCTATCGGCTTGCATAATGAAATCAGTCAATAACAGCTCAATGACGTGCGTTTGACAATTTGTTAGCATTGTGTAGATTTTAGTTAATAACCCTTCTCTTTAGAGTTCCGTACCCGAAGCAGGCAACTGAAGGAACACGGGTGGGTTTTAGTCAGTAAGAGTCTGACACGCCCTCCCGCTCCGCCCAGAGCGGGAGAAGTTATTTGATAATTTATATTGCCGGTATAATAAAAGTCCCTTACAAGAAACGTGTTTTTTCGGCGTTTTTGCTCGATCTTAGTACATTACGCAAGCGTTCGTGTGGGAGTCCGACTCGCACTTGGCTAGTTTTTTGGTTTTGCCGCAGTCGGGTAAAAATATCGGGTGTTAGATGATGTAAAAGTTAACTAAGAAATTACGTCAAAAGGTTGGTTATACAAACTGCTATAATCAATCCGCTGTGCGTACGCGCATCAACAATAACTCAACTAAAGCTACTGCATGCCTGCATTAGGACTGGTACACATTCGATTCGGCAGTTTTTGTTTAACAGCAAATCCGACCCGAAGCAATGAATACACATTTTCGGAATTCATTTGACTCGTGCCGATCGGCAAACTCCGTTCGGCATCTGCATAGCTATTTACAACCTTTCGACACGCTTCCGTACCGAATCGAACATCAATCAATGTTATCGAAGGGGTCTTCTAAACGCTCTTCACAAATCTAAAGCCCGAAAATTTTATCACTTTAAATCAAATAGACATCCGCTATTCTTTGGACAGCTGTTTGCCTTCGGGGGCAACGCAAATCAGGTAATCGAAATGTGTCATTTTCGACACGATAGCCTGTCGAAAGGTTGTGAATTGCTAACATTAACATTCGATTCGGTAGTTTTTGTGTAATAACAAAGCTGATCCGAAGCAATTACTACACATAGGTATTGGGTTTTCATTCCGCTCGTGCCGATCGAAAAACACTGTTCGGCATCTACCATCGCTGAATCATTTTCTGGTCGGGTCGGCACAATTCGAGCTAAGCCGAGCGGCTTTTCCCGAAAATATATGATATCTACATTATGTTAAAAGTGAATAGACTGTGTGCAAGATGAAATTGTTAGAATGGGTGACTACTAAGATGATGACTTACACCGTTTGTCCACCGTCAACAAGTCACGTCATCGAGAAACGAGATTATTCGAACCGAACGTGAGGTCCTGGTGACGGCAATTGTTTGTCCACCGCGGTCGTTCAGTATGTTATGTATGATATGTGATAAGAGTATGTGTGGACAAGATCAAACGTGTTTTGTATTGCCGGCACATCGGCCCGTCACAATCTCGGGCCAAGTTCTAGCGGTCGCGCCGAACTACTCGAAAATTCGAGGGCTGAGATCCCGGCGCGCGGCGTTCGGGTGACGGACGTGCGGTGGACACGCGGCATAGTAAATGTATGTATTGCCACATCGGCGCCGTCATCTTGTTGCCGTTGACGTCCCGTTGACGGTGGCAGTGGACAAACGGCCTAAATGGGATGAATAGAATAAAAAAAAAAAATTGTTGACATAAACAAAAGGTGTTACATTTTAATTTGAAGCCCTGACTCCTGAGCTAGGAGGTTCAAACACTGGATTATCCTGTCTGTGGATAATCCAGAGTTTGAAGCCTTGTTTAGTTTCATCTTAGTTTTATTTTTTGTTAATGGGTTGACATTGAGAAGTTGATTTACTTTATTATATACCTATATGGAAGAAAAAGAGTTATTGTTGCGGCGACTCCAAATAAATTGAGATAAGCCCTTATCAATGAAGATTATGATGATGTTGAAAGTGATCCTGTTTCAATTTGTTCGATTCACGCGGAATAACGCTCAGTACTCGAATTATCAGACAATTTGTAAGTATATCGCGAAAACAAAAGAACTGTGTTTCTTCATCGATACGCGATGCTGGTGAGCGAAGGTAAACAAACGAACTATATACTTAAGAGGGATCAGGGCCTTCGAGGAATTTGAAAAATAGGTATTTAAATAAACTATTGCCGTCGTCTTACCTCAAGTCTGCCTCCGCAGAGTGCGATAGAGACAGCTGCAGCTCAGACCGATTTCATCACAAAAAAAAAATTACGAGATCGAGGTTTCGTATTCCCCTTTTTTCTCCTCGAAAACTGAGCCGATTCAATTATTTTTTACATTAATATTTTAAGAAAGATTATCTCTAGTAGGTTCCTATCATTTTCATAAATGTTAAAATCTTTTTGAATTTGTGTGGTAGTCTTCTAATCACAGCGATAAAAATGTGGCATTTTTGTAATTTTTGAAGGACATATTTTCTTTACCAATAAGTTGCTGAAAAAAAAGAAATAACAGGGACATGTCGACCGCAGAACTTGATTTTATGAAAAAAAAAAAATGATTGCTCTAGAGGCATTATACATTTGTATGGAAAATCGCAGGCACTGTTCCCTCTTAAGGGCCAGGAAATCGTGTTTTGGGTTTTGGATAAATTTATATAGAAAACTTAAGTAGTAGTTAGTATTAGCCACGAAAAAAAACTTCTGGCTAGCTGAACAGTTTCACCAGTTAGTGAAGAAATTGGATGGAAGATATACCTGAAAGATGATTGTTAAAAAAATAATTGAATATCACTAAAAACGTGCAAAAAGCACTGCCGTATTTTGATAACTTTAAGAAGTCACCTAAACTTAAATAAAATAATATTAAATAATTTCTCTGTTTTCCATAACATTACGTTTTGCGTAAAAAAAAACGGAAATTTTCTGAATTTTCGTGATCATTAAAATTTAAAATTTACTTAACGGTAATTATATATGATTTTAATTTTAAATGATATAATTTAAGTATAATATTCAATGACTTTACTTTTAATTTTTTTTTACTTTAATTTTACTTTTTACTAATTGAGACATTATGTGAAGCAGGGGCGGGACGCTAGTGTATCTATAAACTTCTTGATGATAATAATAAGACCCTAAACGATAAGGCCCTATAAATATGTAATTAATCGGGCAACGTTGCAATCTCAACTCCGATTTAATAAGAGAGAAATTCCCTTTACATTTGTTGCTTCAACTGGGTATTGAACTCCGGTACAGTATGACACAACTTAGATGTAGCATCGGCAAAATTCGTAAAACCGATTACCATCCGAACTGAGTGTGCCTTCAAAATCACCAATCTTTATTACTGCTTTAAGACGCACATTTATACCAGAGACCTTGAGTGGTTAACTTGCGTGTTCTGTACTAAGCTCACGCAACGCATCGTACGTCCAGCCAGTAATAGGACTCGCCCATCAAGGAGCTCTGACCCAAATTAGACGCATTATTAATTTATTATAGTTACATAAAACAAAAGGTATTTTAATAAAACACGTATACTAAAAGATCAATTTTTAAAATGGTGAAGGTTTCAGAAATATACGCGTGATAGATTTTGCGTGATTCTCAGGTTTTTATCCACGTTAGACATAACTTTACAAATAAATGTAATATAAACATAATCTAGAATATTAATATATTAAATAATTAAGAAAATGCTCTAATTTAACATATATTTTTTCCAAATCCATAGCACTCGTTTAAACGTCGAGATCTTCAGTATAAAATCATTAAAAAAATAATTTAAGTCGTCACCTTTAGTAAAAATGATCTTTACACAAACGCGATATCTTGTAAAGTCATATAACCGAATACATTCGTAAAATTGAAATAAATGAAAGCAAATTTTCAAATTTATGCTACCTCTAAGTTGTGTCGTATTGTAATCCTGTTCTGCAGTCCTGTTTGTTGCTACGCTTCTAAAATAGGGTTTATTTTTTTAACAAAGTTATAACAAGTTTTAATTGCGAGTTTTTTTTAGTTAATTTACCGAATTAATTTATTATTCATGTAAGTACCTAAACAAGCAAATGAAACCAATTAGAAATACCTATTACTTATATTTTAATTAAGCAAATAAACCCTATTATAATTGTATAATTTTATGTATTTTTGTAAATGAAAATTTTATGTAAATACTAAGAGCCTGTTTCACGGTCTCCAGATAGGCATTGGGCAATATTTATTAAATATCTGCCAGCCAAGTTAATAGCTACCCATCCGGAGGTGGTAAATCAGGCCATAAAGTTCTAAAAACAAACCTTATATCACAGACTCCACAAAAAAAAAACTTCGAAAAAAGTTGCCACAATTTTTACACAGCTTCCAAATTCAAACTTACTACTGACAATGATCACACGGTACTGCCAACAACATTTATAACAGAACAATTTTATTTAACGAAACATATCCGATCACTTTTCTCCGATATCTTATCTTTTAATTACCGTAACACTGTACATTAAAATAAAAAGATAAACACAGCACTATACTCACACGAAATCTCGAAGTTTCTTTAAGAAAGTCAAGTTAAACTAAGAAAAGTAAACAGTTTAAAAGTTATATATTTATTTCGTACGAACGTCCGTTCGTTTGCGCGAACTAACTTGCAATGTACCGGATTTTTCTTGCACCTATGTTATAAGCGCGCGAAAGTATTTTTAAGGCGGCCTACCACGGTCTGGTTGCAAGAATGAGGAATATTTCGCAAGAAACTTCATTTTTAATCGAATTTAGGTCCTTTGGAAAGTGTTCCAAGAAAAATAGTCATATAGCTTATATAAAAGGGGTGGCCAGTAAGAATCCTAATCCTAACTATCTATAAATGCGAAAGCCAGTTTTTTTTTTGTTTTTTGTTACGTTTTCACGCTAAAATGGCTAAACGGATTTAAATGAAATTTGGCACGTAGGTAGACCATGACCTGGAAATGGATATAGAATACCTCTTATCTCGATATTCCCATGGGATCGAGACTTATGCGAGTGGAACCGCGGGGCACAGCTAGTACCATAAATAATTTCGTCAGTAATGTTAATATTGTTACGATAGTGGGTAGAACCTGGATGAGGCTGGCACAAGAGCGTGGGGATTGGCACAAGAAAAGAAACACCTATGCCCAGCAGTGGGCGAAGTTGGGCTGTGAATGTTGATGATGACGAATTTTATTAATTAAGTACAATTCTATACAAAAGCCAAAACCATTTATCGAGCTGAACTGCGAAACTAGCTATGGCTTTCTCTCCCTACCTTTACTTACCATCAATTATTATCACAGTGACATCTTTTTAGGATTCTGTACCCGAAGAGTGCCAAACGGAATCCTTTTACTAAGCCTCCGCTGTGCGTCTGTCATTCCGTATGTCTGTCAGCGGGCCGTAATAGCTACCTCAATACCGCAATTTCACAGATTGTGTATTTCTATTGCCGCTATAACAACAAATATTAAACATTAAAATTAAAGGTCCATATACAAGAAACGTATTTTTTTGACCACAGTAAATAACGTAGTGTTAAATATCGTACAGTAGTACGGAACCTTGTTTTTATTTTTATAGGTTAACCCACCACAACTCTGTCTTTTTGTATAATTATATAACTAATGTACTTATACAAAATATTGTAAAACATTTTAAAAGAGTAACGGTGGAGTTTCTTGCCCATTCTTCTCCATACGAAAACTACCTTTTGGAACCCGCAACTAGAATCAATTATTTTTTTTTGGAAATTTTTGACCTTCAAAAGTGCCTTATTCGGGCCTACTTGAAATAAATGATTTGACTTTGACTTTGACTTTCTGAGAATAATGAAAATAAGAGAAAAACAATAGCAACAACAGTAGGTACTTTTTTTTTACTTTGCAAGTTATAACCGTGGTTGGTAATGCCAAAAAGTCAGAGAAAACAGAGTGAAAACCGGTGAATGGAACTTGGTAACAGTAAAAACTTTTGAGCAGATATTGCAAAGATAAGAAATGCAAGAGAATAAAAAGGCGGATTCGGCGAGAAGAAAATAAAAGGGCTTGAAATTGCTCGCCAATATTATGTGGATAGCCTGTAGCTTATTTATTAACATACAATATCATTTATTTGTCCAAAACATGAGTATACAAGCACAATTTAAGACATGCAAAATGTTAGATTATTTTAATATCAGTCACGTTTTTTGCTCTAACGGCGTACGAAATATAAGTGGGTAATTTACTACATTTATTTAATTAACTATACGTTATTTAAAGGCAATAATTTTAAAACAAAGTAAAGTAAAACCAAATATGTAGTGTGTGTTTGTGTCTTATAATATTATTATAAAGTTTTGACAACAGTATCCAGGAGTAGGTATATTGCTAGGTATATTGGTTGGTTGGTGGTTGGTTGGTTGGTGGTTGGTTGGTTGTTTGGTATTGTTTGGTTGGTATATTGGGTTAGTATTGGTTAGTGTAGTGTGATATTTGCTGTACTGAGCAACGATAATATTGTTATCAACAAAAATATGGATCCGCAAAACCGTATCAGGCCTCCCACGAACTTATCACAAAGATTGATTCGAATCTAATCTTATTAATTAACGCGTAATTCATAATACGTATATTATGTATGTACTTAATAATGGCCAAGCTGATTAGGTAAGGTATCGTCTGCGATCCAGTATGCATGCACTTACCAAATGATTATGTACAACACTCTCTTACTCTATTATTTCCAAAGATTTAAATCGTTAGATTTGCCCTCACCGTACTAAGTGGAGCGAAAAAGTGTCCACAATGAGAAGAGACAATCAAGTCAAGTCTCTGCGACATTGTACATGTCAGAGATGTCAAAAGGAAACAGAAAACCGACCACCTTTTGACTCGACACGGCGAAATTGAAATCTTTCATCATTTCACTAAAAAGCGGCTACCCGTTTATACGGTTACGCGAAAGCATTTAAATGCAAGCATTTAAAATTTCTAATTCTTGCCTCAAATATATATTTCCTGCTTCCGATCTCGTGGGAGGCAACCTTATCTTACGAGAACAAGAAAACGCCTCTCGCCGATTATTGGCATACTTCAATAGTGATGTGCCTACTAAAGACCGAATATGATTGCAGTTGAATTTCTGAGGCCGAGTATTAGAATTGACTTTTGAATTAGTGTTGAGTTTTAGTAAATGATTTTTATGGATGAATATTGTGTTAACTCTTAGAATCAGGAGAGAAGGACTTCATTTATTCTGCCTTAAATTAAAAAAAAAAAAAACATTAAAATAAGTACCTCTTAGTTTTTTACGATGGGCTCATTTTCTGCGCTGTTATACGAGTTTGAAAAGTGGTTATCGTATCAAAGTAATAGCTAAGGCTTGGAATTAAACCCCGTACAGAAGAAATATTTAAAGAAATACTATAGGTAAATATTATTTACTGAGTATTTATGCAAATTAAACAAATGAATAACTAAGTTTTCTAGGAAAAAGGCCGTCCGCAAAGTCTACTTAGTTAACGTTATGGCCTTATAAACCAATGGATTTTAAAGAAAAATAGAGGAAAATAATTAACCAAAGGTACGTATACACACTACTTACCTATAAGCACCCAGACCTAGTATTAGGTATTACTGCCAAAAAGAGAGGTCGAAAATTCCAAAAGATGAAGAATACGTTAAGAATAAGTTTACTGTATTATTTCCAGAAAAAATCCCATTTAGTTTCCTAAAATACTAATCGATACCTACGCTATTATACTCTCTGTCTTTTTCTGGTTCGTGCGTGTTTGGTCACAGTACTAACCTAACCTTACCCATTTTTAGTAGCTCCCTATCTTAATTACTGCGACCTACTTTAAAACCAAGGCCAAATTAAAATAAATAATATCATTGAGTACAAAAGGCGCCCTCTTAGAAATAAATCAAACAATTCTTTACAGGATCAATTAAAAATTCCCCTAATCAAACATCAATCAATCTGCCAAGCTTTTTCCCATTTAAGTAGCGGCAGTAAGTTACTGGGTAACACAATACCCCTTGATAAAACTCGTTGTTAGACTTTGGCTTTCTGACTACCCGAAACGACTATCAAAGATCTACGAAAGTCAGCCTGGACCAACGGCTTCCCGAAGTACGGAGGGGTATCGATATTTAATGGACGGTCACCCATCCACGAACCGACCGCGGCAAGCATAGCTTAACCTTCAATCGACCCGTACGGCTGTTATCATTTAACCACAAAATATTCCCTATTATTATTACTAGCAAACGGAAAGGCCGAAAACTCCAAAAGCCGAAGGAAACCAAAGGTCGATTCTTCACTTAGTCACATCACTAGTCGAACGATTATAAACAATGTATAGTTCTTTGCCCTTTCAACAACAATTAACAACTCAACTGGTAACTTATATGTAGACATCTGTTATTTTAATTTATCTACTTTTCTTCACTGTATGATCAATAATTTTTACTTTTGCACGTAAGCAATCGTAAATTTCAGTTAAATGCTGGTTTTTCTTTAGTTTTAAAGTCGACTCTGAACTCATTAGTAAGGCTTGCTACACACTTGTTCAGGTCATTAAGGTTCATGCACACACTTCAGTTACGTCAACGTCAAGTCTCCGATCAGTCACGTCAAAAAATATAATTACGTAGAAGTTGTAGGACGTTGGCTACACAGATCAGTCACATCACTACCGGTACGTCTCAGTCGACGTCGCGTCACCGGCGAGTCAAAACTTGTACTGCTACGAACGAAACATGGCATCGTGACAAAGACAATTTTGTAACCGAGGCGTTGCTATGACAGAAGGGGAATACCAAAGAAACTATGGATGGACTGAGTGAAAGATGATATGGCTAGAATGGGAGAGATTACCAAGATGACGACTAATAAAGAAATATGGAAGAAAATGACATGAGCGCGGTAGTCAGATCGTGTCTAGGGCGCTTGAATTTTTTTAGCCAAGTTTTGTGTTCGTTTTCTTTACGAAACCGGGCGTACGCCAAGCGTGGTGGATAAAATCAACTGCAACATGCCAATTCCATAGAGGTAGATGCCGAATGGAGTTTTCTGATAAAACGGGACCAGCCGAATAATGTCATAATTGGTTCGGCTTTGTTGTCCGAAAAATACTACCGACCCGAACATAAGCGTTTGCATGCCTAATAGTCGAACCACAGATTACCAGATAAATCACTCCATACAACATTTTCAATACCTACTGCTATAATAGCCTACACCGAGTCGCTAGACGCTGCGAACGAAAATGTACCTAACCTTACAAGCGTAAAGTAAGTTTTGCTTTGTAGTTGCGCGCTGCCGCGTGGTTATTGTGAATTGCCAGGGCTGCCTCTTTCGATTTTAATACACTTTATGAAATAACATAAAATGCTTTTTAATCTTTATAGCATGTTTAATTGTAAAAAAAAATAATTGACAAATGGAGGTACTTAATTGACCTTTCTATTCTTATACGCATAGTAGAAGCACAGATGACGTGGTAGAAGTGATTACGTACCTACCAATAAAATACAAAACACGAAACATGCAAGTTCAAACAATTTACCTATCTAAAAAACGATAGTAAAACAAATTAGATACTCACATTTGAAAACTGAAAAAAGATAAGTTTTTATCTCATCTCTTTCTGGATCTACATCCATCAACTGCACATAATATACCAGAACCAGCCATAACATAAGAATTTGGAACTAAATACCAAAATATATGCGTACGTACGCGCCTCGCGGCTGTCGGCAACCCACTGAGAAATGGTTCGCGTGCGACCCGGCGGCCGCTAGGTAGTTAGCGCGCGTAAGTACTTGGAGTGATTTATCTGGTAATCTGTGTAGAACTCTGTAAAGTATCTCGTACGAGGAAGTACTGCTACCTACTTATTTCTCTGGCGCCAAGCAACGATGCCGTGTTCCAGTACACATGAATACAAATAGTTCACTCCACATTTTAGGTAAGAAGCTACAAGTACGCGGCAGGCTCGTCTTGTCGGGCCAATTCAGTGAGCGTAACGTAGTCAGAAGATATTTGAGTTACGCGATATACCTAAAGGGAGGCAACTTCTAGGTGAATACTCGTATAACTGTAGGTAATTAGCGCTGTGCGACCTGAATTACACTTTATTGTGTCGCTGGAAGAGTTGCATTTTATTTAAATAATTTGCGAAGTGGACCATCGGTATTCATCTGTGATAATATGTAGTAATTGCTTTATTGTGCAAGTTTTGTTGTCTAACAAATGTTGCTGATCCGAACAAGCGTGTAGCATGCCTAATAGAAGAGCTCTTAGTGAATCTCGTAGGGGAAGTACCGCTACACCTACACATTTCTCTGCTGCTAAGCAACGTTGCTCTGTACCGGTTTGAACGTATGGGTGATAAATTACAGGCGCATGCATGACGCATATCAGCTTTGTCTCTAAAATGGCAATACATCTACGATGTCTCTGATATCGCAGATATCGATAGGCGACGGTAACCGCTTACCATCAAATGGCCGCGTGCGTCATTACCGCCGTCAAATCAGCTGATTGGACCATTAAAATATACTGGGTTATTGGTTGTAATGTGAATGATTTTTGATGGTTATTGTTAATCCACTGCTTCATTAGTTCGAATTTGTATGGAGCGACTGCCTATCTGACCGCTATGACCCAGTTTCTGAGTAACAACTGGGTAAGTCTTGGTATGGCTGATTGTGAGAATTCTGACTTCTCGTAACGACTGTCAAATATCAACGAATGACAGTCGCAACTGCCTTAACGTACTTTCCGAGGCAACAAGGGGTCTCGATGGTCACCCATCCATGTCACATTCTATAATAATTTAATTTAATGTTTTGTGTTTCTTTGTTTTTTAATATTAATTACTTTACATACTATTGTATGGAATCAAGTTCTTATAACTTAACAGATGGAGTTTGTTGAGCTACTTCTTTCGTCCCAGCTAAAGCACTAGGAAGTGGTGAAGGGCGGGCGTTTTGGGGGTCTGTCTTATATAATTTTGACGTTCAAAAAGTGCTGATTCTCAGCCTAATTTAAATAAATGGTTTTTGTTTTTTGATTTTGGCAAGCGATCGAGCTGTGCGGCTGTTAGCTAGCCACGAGCCCCGGATGGTACATAATACCTACACAAATCTGCGTATGCATACATTTCTTTCAGAACAATTGAATGAGCTGCAATGTTTATAAAACATGCATTTGTAGCTGTACTCGAGGTTTTTAAGAGGATTTGTTGTAATGGAGCCGAAATTACAATGACAAATTAATGCTCACGCGTATCAAACATGTCCTTATCAAACATACCAATATTTAGTAGTAAATTAGCCGATGTTGTAGGCCCGATTCTGGAGTTTATAGTAAAACCCTTAAAAAGTTACAGAACGTTTAAGGTGACTCCTCAATCCTGACGGTCTATAGAAAATATAAGTTACGTAGCAACTAAAGTAGTTGATAAAATCGGATAAGAATAGCACCAATATTTAGTAGAAATTTCTACTAAATATTGGCGTGATCCAACATCCTTCACATGCAGTATTTCAAAAGATATAATTAAAATAAACATTCCTTAACAATCTAGTGTGGTACAAGAGCCCCCGACCAAAACCATGTCACATCGTTTTACGGCCAAAATCGTATAAAATCGTTAGTTTAGATGATTCTGGACCCGACTCGGTGGGAAGAAACCACCCAGGGTTAGAAACACCCCAGTTTTACGGGAGCCCACTTTCTATGACCAATTCCTCGCACACTGACTTATTAATTGTGGAATCTTAGGAGGATCGTCTACTTTTACAATGTTTGTAAATATGTGAGCACCATGTGTCTATCACATAATTAGTTTATCTGTTGTTGCTTCATTTTTAATTCTTAATTTTTTTTACCTATTGTGGTATAATAATTTTATTCTAGGTGCATCATCCTCACATATAATTATATAACTAATGTACTTATACAAAATATTGTAAAACATTTTAAAAGAGTAACGGTGGAGTTTCTTGCCCATTCTTCTCCATACGAAAACTACCTTTTGGAAGGGGCAACTAGAATCAATTAATTTTTTTTGTAAATTTTTGACGTTCAAAAGTGCCTTATACGGGCCTACTTGAAATAAATGATTTGACTTTGACTTTGACTTTTGCTATATTTTATTTTTATACTACAAATTAGAACACATTTACTACTAAATTATACTAAAAATATGTTGTAATTGATTAATTATTTATCGAGAAACAGTGCGGTGAAATAAATGGATTTTTATCAAAAATCAAAACATTGTAGCTATCTCAAATTCAGCCGTACAAAACTTTTTTTTTTAAAGATTACGCATAAGTACTAACTAAATCCTACCAAATTTAGGTTCTAAGGTGGCTCCTCAATTCAGACGTCTGAATTGAGAAGCCACCTTAAACGTCCTGTATTTTTTTAAGGGTTTCACTACAAATTCCAGAAACGGGTCAGCAGAATCGGCAAATTTAGGTACTACTAAATATTGGTAGTACCCGCGTTTAAATATGAGACATGGCTCCTCAATCGGACACATTTTTTTTTTTTTGGTAATTTGTCTAATAACTTTTCCCGCTCTGGGCGGAGCGGGAGGGCGTGTCAGACTCTTACTGACTATAACCCACCCGTGTTCCTTCAGTTGCATGTACGCTGCCAGGGCCCACGGTATCCCTTTCGGACTTTCCCGCAACGCCGGCAGTACGGACACTATCAAGCGACAAATTTCAATACACTTGCAAAGGAAAATGAAATACAATTTAACATCTAAACTAATGGAGTTTGTATGTAGGGGATAACTTTCGGAACAACTGATGCATGTCCGAAAATTCTTTCACTAATAGGACTAGCTACAGTATTACAGTGGCATCCAACTAATATTATAAATGCGAAAGTGAGTTTGATTTCTTTGTTTGTTACGCAAACGGCTGAACGGATTTGGATGAAGGGATCTTGATCACAGATCTTGACCTGGAGAAAGACATGGCTACTTTTCATCCTGGATGGCATACGAAATTGTGGGCAACAGCTAGTACATAATATATATTTAATGTTAAAAAACAAGAAATTACACGCGGATGAGGTTTTTGTTTTGCTGTAGCACTCTTCATTCTTGAAGGCACCGTAATATGACCATAGTTTTACTTGCTACTTTGACAGCCTCTTTGGTTCAGTGGTTAGCACAACTGAGTTCAATCTCTGAGTAAGGTAAATGTTAAAAGATTTTCAGTCCAGAATCTGCATTTGTACCCGGTTGGTTACAATAGAATTGTGGACTTCAACACAGTCATCATCTACCTAGCCTTTTTCCAAATATGTTGGGTCAGCTTCCAGTCTAACCGGATGCAGCTGAATACCAGTATTTTACATGGAGCGACTGCCAATCTGACCTCCACAACCCAATTACTGGTAACACGATACCCCTTGGTAAGACTGGCTGTCAAACTTTCGGGCTAATTTGATTTTGCATAGTAACAGTTCTTTGTAAACAATGCGAATTTAGTACTGTCAGATAAAATCAAAATTTTTACACTAAACGGTAATAATAAAAAAATGCATGATACAGATCTTGATAAAAACTTGAGATAATTTTATCGTATCGCGTCCTCGGGAAACGTGTCACCATATTTTGTTTTCTTCCAAAACTTCTAGAAAAACAATGAATTTTATCCAATTATTTGTCAAAAAAAGAAGCATGTTCATTTTAATGTTTATTTTTATTAATTATAATAATTCTTTATTGTTCTCTCATAATCACAAACACAGTATCTACAAAGTCAAGGTAACGCTTAATAGAGACTGGTGTCTGTTGTAGGGTAAAGAATAATGTGATAAGGTTACAATAATTATTATATATATATGTGTATATATATATATTTTATATATAATATATTTTATAATAAATTAGATTTGTTACATACAGCTGTAGTGACAATCATGTCATTTGGTCTAAATAGCTTTTTATTTTTATTATTTGATTTTGCTTTTATATACTTAGATTCTTTTCTTTTAGATTTTGTGAATGTGAGAACGTTGTAGGCTTAACAGACTGTAGATCTGTCGACCATTTTCTATCTTGATAAGTACCTGGTACTTGTTGATAGGCCTACACTGTCCTCTCATACCTATTAACTCTGTAATTTGAAAACATTGTAAATACCATTTACCTTTAAAAGAGTAACCGTGGAGTTTCTTGCCGGTTCTTCTCCATAGGAAATGACCAATTGGAACCGTGCACCTAGCTTCTGACGTTTCATAAGTGCCTTTGTAGGTTTATGTGAAATAAAATATTTTGAATTTTGTTTTTTTTTTTTTTGAACTGTGCAGTTTAAAGGAAGACGTAGTAACAAAAAATAAAAGAGTTTCGAGGTACGAGGAACAGGGTGTAAAGTTCACTAAATAATAAATAACTACACCAAGGATTCATAGCAATGAAACATTCAAATTAATCATATAGGTACAGCTTCCGTTGCGCACCTATGAGGTACTGCCGTAAGCGTCGTCTAAAAGCGTCTATAAAAAACAAAAACGGATTTACAAGGCATTGTGAGGGGAAACCGGGAGGGAATGCCCAAGAAGGACATATATTTAATATACCTTATTGGTGATGTTCTTCAGAAAGGTCAGGTGCGTAGTACTCGCAACCGGCGTGCGGGTATGATCAGTACCCTAATTACGTAATACACGATCAATCAGAATTTAAATTGTTTTGAAAGAAATTTCTAATCCATTGCAACATAAGTTCGAAAAAAAATCTGCTCATCAACGTAAATAACGCAATGAATGTTGTTGAACTGTCAACATGAAACAAATTTGTCGTAATCGTTTACGAAAATATATTGCGTAATTAAATAGCAGATCTATGAACCTAAACGAGGTTAAAGGAGTATCTAAAGATCGTAGTAGGTGGCGTACTGTATAGTTTCTGCTTCCCCCCATGGTAAGACGTATGTATTCGTCAAATCGCCAAGAGTTTTGACTGAGAGATAAAAAGATTGCCTTTATTTGAACTTGCATTTAGATTTAAGGTAAGTAGTT
Source organism: Xanthia icteritia (assembly GCA_949128155.2). Taxonomy (NCBI): domain Eukaryota; kingdom Metazoa; phylum Arthropoda; class Insecta; order Lepidoptera; family Noctuidae; genus Xanthia; species Xanthia icteritia. The sequence continues at coordinate 12,639,222 of OX421958.2, read as the reverse complement.
ACTTCTGGGCAAGACGAGTATCGTGTATCATCTCTACTTACTATCTTTCTTTTGCTGTGCCCGACAGGGTCCACGATTGTTTCTCAAGCAAATGTTTACCCCCTAAGCGCATACATTGTGGAATGCAATAAGGTATTGAGTATTGAGTAGAGATACCGCGAATACTCGCTATTATTCGGTATTCGGTATTACTCGACATTCGGCGAATAGTTGACTAAATAAAAATATACTTTTAATGAACAGAAAAACTATAGACTTAAAATAATTAAACTTTTATTAATCTTAGAAAACAAAACACACTTAGTACTTTTATCGTTAATATAAAAAGTTAGCCACAAAATGTTGAAGTTAGGCTTTTTAATTAATCATTTAATATTAAAGTCCAAAAGGGGCAGATCGTGGTGCATAAAAATGATGTGAATGAATACACATAATTATAATGAAATGAATAAAAAATGTTTTTCTACACGGTTGGGATCGAGGCGGTTGCGCCTTTCTTCATAAATCAAACCTGCCTCAGAAAATAAATAAACTATATTCTATTCGCCATCGGGAATGGCGATTAATCAGTAATCGACTATTCGCTATTACAACTATTCACGGCATCTCAGCCGGTCTATTCTGTAATAATCTCACGGTGAAAACTTAGGTGAAGTGAACGTGAAGTGAGCTGTCATTCCACGCTGCTAGGGACTGACAGCTCACTCCGAGCTCACTTCACCTACCTTCTCACGGTGAGATGGTTACAGAATAGCACTGCTGGTATTGGTAAGGTTGTGGTAAATTTTTGGAATGTCTAATTATGTCATTACAGGCACATGATACATTTCTGCTTTGTCTCTGGGATGACAACGGATCAGTGATGCCTCTGGTATTGCAGATGACTATTATAATTATTATAAGTGGCGATGACCCTTCACCATCAGGCCACCAGGTTTTTTACAAGCCAACAATAAACGTCCATGTTTTTTTTTAAATGTCGTCTCGCAGGTCAACCTATGAGTTTGTCGGCTGTAGATGCTTTAATAAATAAAGGTCTCCAGCCAGTATAAAACTTATAAACTAAGCGACTACACGCTAAGGGAATCACTGTAGGGTACGGTCTTCGACTTAGGGCGTCGCTGGGGGGGGGTTCACTAATGTTTTAAAGTATATTTTGAAAGACAATAAAAATGGCAAATAATTAATTCAACCTCTAATAATTCCCATTTTGCGCTCCTAATATAATGATTGCTTCTTTCTGTGAACTTCAAATTCCAAGTTCCAATTTACGAGTAACCTAACCCATTTGGTCGTAGTTTAGTTAGTGCGACTAATTCGTCTCTCGCGCTGTTCATAGTTACAACCTAACCTAACCGTTTGAACGGGTTACCTTAGCTCATTTACTGCGACTACTCTGAGGAAAGGCCAGAAAGTTAAAAAGGGGCTCATTTATAAAAAAAAGTATACATCATTAGAGGGTCAATAATTTTTTAGAGGATCGCTATATTTCCCAATAAAAATGTCATCTTGAAAGAACAAAATAATGTTTCTTACTTTATCAGTCACTGAATTGTTACTTTAGATCGCACCATATAATAGCTTATCTAACAAATATTTATTATTATCAAACATTACATATTTTTCTAGCTAGATGCGTAATTTCGCGAAGTTATAGATAAAGGTCGCTAAGTACTCAGAAGTTCGCAAAACAACGTGATGTGTACTTACATAACACGTTGTTTTCGAACTTCTTGTTTGACGCTCCTAAGTATTTATAATACGTAGTTAGGAGCGTCATGATGAAAATATTTTTGTTGAATTATATGTCGTCGTATGTATAAACTGAATAGATTATTATTAAGTCGAGCCATGTCATTTTGTCCTATCTTTAAAGCCTGCACTTACACTACGCGCGAAGTTAAGCGAATACGTGAGTGTAGAAGGGCACTTCGGTTCGCTTCGTGCAGCCTCCGCTCGCCTCGGCCGACTTCCAATCATTGACAGTTTTTGCGCCCGAGTCAAAGGACTCGAAGCGTTCTGAAGTTCTTCACACGATTATGTAGTCGCGTACTTCGGACTTCGGTCAACTTCGACGAGTACTTCGTCGAAGGAACTTCGCGAATAGTGTAGTGGGGGCTTAAAGCTACCAGCCCACTCCTCTTCCAACTCTGAAAGTCTTATACGAAGCAACTATGCTGAGGTCTGCTTCCAGCCTAAACTGGAAGCTGTATATATAATAACGCTGAATGCGAAGGTTCGCATTCAGCGTTATTCGGTTAGCCGAATGACGCTAATTTTACATGGAACGACTGCCATTCAATCTATATCTATCGGCTCGTCAAGCGACTTAGCGGTAAACCTGTCGGCTGCCACATTTATGGAACGTGTATCAACAATATAAGTTATGCAGATATGGTGCTTCTCAGTCCCTCGGTGGGTGTTGAAGAAGTCGAAGAAAGCACCTAGGCAGTAGATGCGCGGTGATCCGCCCATAAGTCTCAACGGCGGCGGCGTGGCACAGGTGGCACTAAAGATTGTGGATAGTTTTAGGTACCTTGGCCACATTATCACGAGCGAATCTAAGAAATCACGTAGATATAGAGAGGGAGCGCAGGGCGTTGTTTGTGAGGAGCAATATGCTTGCCTGCAGGTTCGCTCGTTGTACTACAGACGTCAAAATAACCCTTTTTAGGCGTTCTGTCAATCCTTTTACACGAGTGGCCTGTGGCTGTCATACGCGCGATTTCCTAACGACCGACTGTCTTCAACGACAGGCTGCCAACCTTGACTTGAATATTAATGTTCTGTACGGCCAACTTATGTTATTAAGTACTCTGTGGGCCAACTTATCCGCTACATAGTTATTTAGCTACCCCTTTCATTTTAATTTGTTATCTATCATTACATATTGTTATTCACGTGTTTCATAACGTTTTTCAGCACGTGATTTAGAAATAACACATCCCTACGTGTTTTGTGATTAGTTATCTTAAAACGCAGATTTCAATCAATAGGTTACCGATTTTATGCATCTATTTTTGTTGAAAATACAATGAAGAAATCGTCACCTGCTTGACGTCATCCATTCAAATAGCATCGTTGAATGACGATATTTTAGGTCACTCTACGTCCGGCGTGCTCTGTCAGCATCATCCACTTTTTCTCAACTATGCTTGGGTCAGCTACCAGTGCGACCAGATGCAGTTGAATACAAGTATTTTAATGGAGCGACTGCCTTGTATGTATGTATGATATACATATTATTTGATAGTTATCCGGACGGACGGACGGATGAAAAAGTTATAAGGATTCCGTTTCTGCCATATGGCTACGGAACCACAAAAGGTAACATATATATTTCTTTGTACAGACGCCAGCACATCAACCTACTACAATCTGTCAAATTTCTTTAATAGATTTTCAACTTTATCACTAAAGTATAAGGTTGAAAGTGGATTGGAAAATTTTGACAGTTTCGGGTAGGTTGACCTGCTGGCGTCTGTAGCTATGTCCGACAAGAGGTAGCCGAGTTTAAGTACTCGTAGTAGTTTTTCAAGCTACATTTTAGTAAATTCCATACTATTAAACGAGCAATATTTGTATAGATATATTTGTAATCACGTTCTTGAAAACGGCTCTAACGATTTCGATGAAAATATAGGAGTTTACGGGGGTGAAAAATCGATCTAGCTAGGTCTCATATCTAGGTAAATTTGTTTTCTTCGTATTTTCACCCGAGCAGAGTTTGGTCGCCCAAAGTTTAGAACAAGAATAATGACACCTTAAAATAATGACATGGCAGCATGGAACTAGTAAGTACCTACTATCATGGCAGCGTGGCATTAGTATAAACTATCCTATACAGAGCAGAGCTTGGTCGACCAGGTTCTAGTAATCTATGAGAGAAGCTGTGGATTGAGTTAAATGTCGAGAAATCTCCACAACCCAGTAACTGTGTAACACGCTACCCATTGGTAAGACAGATTATCGGACTTTCGGACTTCTGACTACCGGTAACGACTGTCAATGATCTACAAATGACAGCCGGGACCAACGGCTTTTTTTTTTGGATGGGAAATTATCAAATAACTTCTCCCGCTCTGGGTGGAGCGGGAGGGCGTGTCAGACTCTTACTGACCAAAACCCACCCGTGTTCCTTCAGTTGCCTGTACGTTGCCAGGGGCCACGGTATCCCTTTCGGACTTTCCCGCAACCCCGGCAGTTGGATTTACGTGCCTACTGAGGCACGCTGGTGTCTCGATATGTACTGTATGGTCACCCATCCAGGAGCTGACCTCGGAACGTAGCTTAACCTTTGATTGACCTGTGCGGCTGTTGCTATTTAGCCTTGAGCTCCTTTTCGGATAGCTCTGTGCAGTCTGATAAAGCATGAGCTATACCGTTAGGTTATGCAGGTCCAATAGCATAATCAGTCTATAACGGCCCCACTGCTGGGACACAGGCCGGTGGCCTGGCCTAGGCTCTATGAGAGGCTGTAGGCCAAAATCCACCATGCAGGCCCAGTGCGAGTTGGTAGATGTCACATGTCTTCGAATTTTTAGTTCTAGTTCAAGCCGGTTTCCTCACGACGTTTTGAAAGCAGCGGTGATAAATTACACAAAGTATTGCGCCTGGCTGGGTTCGAACCCACGAGCCACAACTCGTTAGTCGGGTCTGTCACCACTGGGCTGCCACTGCTCCATGAAAAGTTCTAATTATAAGTCATAAGATATGTGTTCAGATTATGCTATATCTATGTAAGTGTGATCCCCAGATCGGTCAGGGGTATTAAAACAGGGCGTAAAGTTCACTCATCCTCTATAGAAAAGGAAAGATACTCCGACCAGATGGGTGTCGTGTCTGGTGGGCTACTGCCCAACGATGGATGACGGGACGCTGTATATTATATACTCGTCGCGCGGTAAACACTGCTTGCGAGATGCAGGATTTCGCGTGACGACCGTTCGCATTATGGAGTTGTAGATGCCGCCACAGGGGCAATAATTATTGCTTGACTAAATTTTCAGTAACAGCCGGGACTTTGAACTTATTTAGTTTTTTGTGAAAAACCTACCCTTTCCGGAAACAGGCATGTTTTAAATTTTTAGACAGTTACCTACGATATGGTACGTCATTAAACAATAACAATTCTTTTTGACAATAATTATCACGAAATTAGAATACATTGAGATGTAGATAAAAACCGGCCAAGTTCGCGCCGGATTCGCACATAAAGTATTCCCTATCATATTACAAAAAACGCCGAATAAAACATGTTTCTTGTATGAACATAACATTACAACATAAAGGGGTATGTACACCCTTTAATTTTTTTTTTTTTTTTTTTTTTTTTTTTTTTTTTTTTTTTTTTTTTAAATTTTAAAACGTTGCCCCACACTAGGAATTTCTCCTGTATCGTGGGTGCGTAATTGATTATTTACGTTATTTTATTTTTATTATTTATTGTTATAGCGGCAATAGAAGTACACAATCTGTGAAAATTTCAACTGTCTACCTACCTATTATGGTTCATGAGAAACAGCCCGCTGACAGACAGACGGACAGCGAAGGCTTAGTAATAGAAGATGTTAATATATCGGCTGGTTACTTATCTCATTTGCTGACTGTACTGAATTAGTTCACGACAATTTATCATTTTCAGACAGTACTTTTCCATGCTTATTAATAATAAGTCCTTGTTTATTAATAATCGCAATATCTGCAATAAATTCACACTATTATTGAGTGATATATTTGCATGTGAATTTCTAGAACATTCATGACGCTAACAAGATAGAGGTCAAACAGACTCACAAACTCTAGTTATTACTCGTATCATGTAGATATTTACAAAATAAGCCCTACACTTGACACAGCTTGTTCTTTCATCACCCAGAGCTTTATCTCCTGTTTATTTTAACCGTCAAATCTATTATTACGTTGCAAGCATGGGTAATTGGTACATGGGTAATTGTTTTTATAGTGTAAAAGAATTTTTTGATAAAAAAGTAACAGATAAATATAAGATAAGGTAATGAGTTTTATACTTTATGTACCTATTTATTATTGTTAAGTGTTTAAATAGATGCGAAACCCTAATAACCAGAGTCATTAGACAAGTGAAAAAGTAAAAAATGTGTTGTATACAATTTATACATTTAACATGTTTAAATATTTGTATGCCAGTCCATGGCTAAACATGTAAGATCATAACTATTTCTAAGACCTTAATGTACCATGTTTTAAAGCGAATAAATATATTCTAATTCTAATTCTAATTCAAAATTATGAAGATTTAGAACTTGTATTAAAGTGTACTTATTTTATTTTTTAACCGACTTCCAAATTATTATTTTTTATCTTTGTCCATCGATATTTTCGTCAATTGTGGACACATTTTTTTATTATTTTTTTTATTTTATAGAAATAGCTTGCGCAGTGTTCTCATATAAATTGTATTAACTTTGTTTGGGAGGTTTTTGAGTTAGCTTCAATAATACGTATTTTTCCCACTTAGCCTATGTGGACGATGTTATAGTAACTACCTTTCACTGTTATTTACATAGCAGGTAGTGGTATTCGAATTTGTGGGGGTAGGTACAGACGCCAGCAGGTCTAAACCTACCTAACCTACCCGAAACTGACAAATTTTCCCAATCAACTTTGAACCTTATGCTTTAGTGATAAAGTTGAAAATCTATCAAAGAAATTTGACAGATTGTAGTAGGTTGATGTGCTGGTGTCTGTACCACAACTAAGAAATGAAAAAAAAATAACTTCTTACAATAAAATACTTTCACATTGGAGTTTTTTTTTTTTTTAAGTCTGTTTTTTTTTCTTAATTTGTATTATGTCATTTTATGCTGCACCGACTGACATTACTTCAACGCCGGCTGACATCACTTTAATGCCGGCTGTCGCTGAAAACCAGCGCTATGTCTCTGTCTTAGCATTATGCTGAGTGATGGCCGTTTTGCGAGGATGTGACGCATATTTTTTTCGGTTTTATGGGACCGCACATTTACACGAAACTCAATAACCGACTCAAAATTCTACAACTTACCCAAATTAAATGCAAAATTTCGGTTACGAAATGGCTTCTTACTCTCGACTATGAAATGACTGAAAACGTCTTAATCTAAAAAATAAAATAAAATATAAAAGTACTGATACATATCTCTATTTATTTATTTATTATTCTATCTCACAAACATCCACATAATTATATACATGCTTCGGTATAACATTCAGACATACTATCAACACTAACATAACTATCTTAATTCATATACCCCCACAAACACCCAATATCACACATACACACACCATTACAATTACACACAACATACTCGTACATACATACTTTGTATAACGACTGTTTTCTTTCTGTATTCGATCTCACGACACAGGGAATCCTAGTGTGAGTTCCAGGAATCAACGCACTTGAATGTAATTTTTTAAACAATAAATTATTCTTATTCTTATTTTACTGAACTCCGTTCCATTGAGAATCGAACAGAGTGCATCCCATCGAGTCAAAAAAATACACTGTTGTAGAGCTATGAAAACGGGCCAGTAAACCTCAAAACTAACCCGGTAAACTTAAGTAGTCTTGAAGGTATAAGTAGAAGGACTATCAGAAAGCCTGCTGAGATAGGAGTCTTTTGGCCTCGCACAGGACTTTCCGCTTTATTTTAATTTTTACTCTGTTTGTATTTTCTATTTTTATTTTTGTGAGTATGTGTTTAGTTTAATTAAGATCTCCTGTGCTTGTCCCAATAAATACTTTTTCTTTCTTTCTTTTCTTACCATCCGGTCACAAGTTGCCGAGGTCGGAAAACCTAAGGCGAACCTTAAGCGTCAAGGTAGCCCGCGAAATTCAAATTTTATTACGATCTTTGCGATTTCAGTGTCAGGTGGTATGTTGATCTAAATATGATTACGTCAGCAAACGGTAAGTCCCTATTAGCATTCCTGAATTTTGGGACAAACAAATTTATAATCCTATTCTGTTAAATAAGCAATATTTGCCTATATTTATATAAATAAACAATATTAGCCTACATTTAGATCAGTCAGTATGGGAAAGTCTGAAACTATAAGACATACGAAGATCTCTTCTTAGGAACCATGTCATTGATTTTAATAACAAGAAAAACTGCATTCATTCATTTAAAAAAAACTTGTACTCAGCTCGGGAATCGAACCCAGACGTTTTGAAAAATAAAACTAACACTATTTCTATTTAGATATCGATTGTGTAGGTCTTAAGCAGTAAATGTTACTATGAAACATGATGTCTAAAATGAATAAAATGCATTGTTTTCATATCCTATAATTAGTAAGTTTTCGAAATGATTATAATTTTTTTCAATTCAACATTCAACTCGTTTAGGTAACGATCTTACTATTGCGTTTTGTATCTTCAGGTGGTGAATTTGCGTTAAAATGGACTCTATGGCTGCTTTTAGGTCTTCAATGGTGTCGTAGCTTGTTATGTACACTTCATCCTTAACGTAACCCCACAAGAAAAAGCCTAGTCTATTTTCACCCGAGCAGAGCTCGGTCACCCAAAGTTTAGAACAAGTTGGCTGCCTTAGAATAATGACATGGCAGCATGGAATTAGTAAGTGCCTACTATCATGGCAGCATGGAATTAGTAAGTATATAGGTACTATTAATGGCAGCATGGCATTAGTATGAACTATCCTATACTATTAAATGAGCATTCTAATTTTTCACCAGAGTAGATAAGAGGTCGGTCGCTCAGGTACTATATATTTTTAACCGACTTCAAAAAAAGGAGGTTATATGTTCGACTGTATGTATTTTTTTATTTTTTTTTTTATGTATGTTCACCGATTTCTCCGCCAATTGTCAACCGATTTTGAAAATTCTTTTTTTATTCGTAAGGGTATACTCCTGAGGTGGTCCCATATTAATTTTGTGAAGATTTGATGTATACTTTGGGAGATAAACGAAGGAACTCCTCAAAAACAAACAGTACACGTAATGTGATTTGGATATTGTACTAAAGATCAAAAATAATTGCTGGTTCTATCTATCCATCCGTGGTGAACTAATTATAGTCTTCGAAGATACCGCATGGAACTCCTCATCGGTGAACAGTACATATAGGAACTTACAGTGAAAGGTTAGAAGGTTAGGGGATAAGCTCGTATTTTATATTTGTTTGGAAAAGAAAGAAATGTATAGTTAAGTAAAATATATATTTTTTGGTAATTTAATATGTTATGATGGCCCAGAGGTTAAGGCCTCGCCTCTCATGCATGAGGTTGTGGGTTCTAATGTGACTTTTTCAATTCATATGAACTTTCTGAGTTTATCTTGGACATTATTGACATCAGGGAAGGAAAACATCGTGAGGAAACATGGACTTATAGTTATTTCTAAGGTGCCAACCCTAGTGGGGCAGAATCCATAAAGATTTTAGACTAGTGGAATCTGCCCCACCAAGTCGAACTAGTGGGGCATATTCCACTGAAAATTTTTAGGCATTCCTCTTTGCCCCACCAGCGGGGCGCTTGGAATGATTCGTTAATTTTTGAAAAATCTTTTGTTTTGTTTCCATTATTCGACTGGTATACGAATTTGTGCGGGGTAGGTATAAACACAACTAAAAAGTGAAAAATAAAAACTATTTTACAAAAAAAAAACAACCGACTTCCAAAAAAAACACTTAAAAGAGAAAAATAACTTGAATTTCGGAAGTCGGTGGCAAAAACAATAGTATTTTATTAGATACATATATATTAAATATACCTACCGTAATATATATGAAAGCAATTCATAACTATTTCCCTAGGGATATAACTATATCACGGCTTCAACTATGCGAACTGCGAACCATCTTAAAATATAACTATATGGATCTGTATTTTCGTTTTTGCCACCGACTTCCGAAATTCAAGTTATTTTTCTCTTTTAAGTGTTTTTTTTGGAAGTCGGTTGTTTTTTTTTTGTAAAATAGTTTTTATGTGTTATTTTGCTGCCATCGACACGCTAAGAAAATTGGTAGAAGGTACTTACTTAAGTACATCAGGAATTCGTAGGAGGTTTTTAATCAATATTGCATTTGAATCACTGCTTTAAATTCATTGGATTCAAAAACTAGCAACATTATTCGCCAATACTTAGCAGTTGCAAGGGCTACATTAAAATACTTGTTGCGGTAGGTCGAGACCGGTTGGTATCGTAATTACGTAAGGATACAACTGGTTATGAGTCCAACGATTCCTAAACAGGTAGAATAGCGGTGAAACACCTTCTACGAACTGTTAAGATACACTGCGTTCGTGGTTTAGTTTCCAAACATACAAACAAATATGTATTTTTGGAAAAACAACTTTGTAACTCACGCATAAAGTTCATTTTGATCTCATCTTCAATAATTTATGGGTCGTTTTCAAAATGCATGTGTTTATTTTGTGTTATCGTGACACAAAAGTAACACAAATGGCAGAGTCCCAATGAACTAGACGAATCTAATCAAATACTTTTCTTGTACTTCCTTCCATTTTTATGGATGATTTGATTTTAAAGGCTCTCGGTAATATCTACTGTTCAGCGGGCGATCTTTCCTAAAACGAAAATGGATATATACTGGACAAGCCCTAAGTGTAACGTGACACAAAAATAATAACACAAGGGTCACACATCATCATCATCAGCCGAAAGACGTCCACTGCTGGACATAAGCCTCCCCCAAGCACCGCCACTTCGACCGATTCTGTGCCTCCTGCATCCAGCGGATTCCTGCGGCCTTTGCAAGGTCATCGGTCCATCTTGTAGGAGGCCTTCGAACGCTACGTCTTCCGTTACGTGGTCGCCACTCCAGAACCTTTCGGACCCATCGGCCATCTGTTCTGTGAGCAATGCTTTGACCAGTGCGTGTTGCCAGTGACGACCTATGGCACTGAAACGTGGTCGCTCACAATGAGCCTCATTAGAAGGCTGAAAGTCACCCAAAGGGCAATGGAGAGGGCTATGCTTGGAGTTTCCCTACGTGATCGAATGGTCACACAAATGAACAAAATGAACGTGTCCCTTACCTACTAAAAATAATGTTCTTGTAATTTCACTCTCGAGTTACTCGTGAAACATGCATTTGACTATAATTTACCATCAACTACACGGACATGCTGCACTGTCAAGTATAGTACTTACCGAATTCCACCAACAACAAAATAACGCAATGAATTTTGTTAAACTGTCAAAATGAAAGCAATTGCTACTTTAAGTGTGCTACCCAATTACCCCGCTGTAGATTTAGACCCAGAACCTAATGCTCAATGTCTTTACGACTACTAGATCAATGGAGTAGGAGAATAATGATTATAACTTTTAAGATTTGCTTCGGTTTTTTACAATATAATAAATATTATGTTAATCTCAATTCAAGGATTGTTTTATCAACTGTGTTATCAATCGTCGTGTGGGGTATCAATCGACACAAGGATAATCTTACCTACGACTCAAAATATTATCACTTGTGTTAGTGCTTTTGTTTATGATTTAGCTACAGAATTTATTTGATGCATATTTGATACAAAAACATAATTGGTTGCCCTTCATGCTAGCCACTCTTTAAAACTCACTGCAAAAGGTTTGCCTCGGTAGCGAGAAATATTTTGGAATCAAAACGATCAAAAGATAAACTGTGGCCAGACAGTACTTCCTTACCCAAAACATTCGTTCCACCTGGAAGTTTTTAAACAGTCTCCGGACCCAAGTTGGCCGAAGCAAGGAAAATCTGTTCAAGTGGAGCTTCATAGACGTCTCCGCCTTGGAGTGTAAATGTGGTGCTGTTCCACAAACGATGGGGCCCTTAATGCCGTGTCCTGCGGGTCCTGTCAGCTGCATGTTACAGGAACACGCTACATGGATGGACGCTAGTGATGGCGCCAAACACGTGGCCGAATTTTGGGCCGAGTCTATTTAGATTGCCATCGACACGCTCAGAAACAGTATGTGAATAGATGAAGATCAAGGAAACGATGGATGGATTCTGTGAAAGATGATAATAGCTAGAAAAGGAGTGACTACTGTCATGACGGCTAATAGAGATATTATGAAAGATGAACATAATATGCTGCGACGTCCACAAGATAAACTAGGAAAGGAGGTTGATGACCATCTTATCTAAGTCCGTTGCCATAACAACAATGTTAAAATAGCATCGTTGTTTCAGCAGTTAGAGGTAAGACAGCCAGTTCCTCCGTGGTTGAGGATTCCGGGTGAAGTTCGCTTCTACCTTCGGCCTGATCATCACTTTCCATCAGGTGACATGAAGGTCAAGAGAATACCCGTTATGGTTAAAAAAAAATTGATAATGTGTGAAGTGCAAATAATTTCTTCCCGTGTCCAGTGAAGGCACGAGCCCGAGGTAAGTATAGGCTGTCTGCTGTGGGGATTTGTTTAGCCAGACAGCATTTAGTATAGTGATACGACTAGTGAGTCGTGGAGACTGCTTGAAAGCACTCCAATAATTCAAAGATATAGGTCATGCCTATATCTTTGACAACATAACACAGCAGACAGCCTATGTATACTTAACACAACCATAACATTGCATAATTATTCGAATGCGCCATGCTAATTGTTGCGTAACCAGATGTCAAAACGTTATACAAATAGTTTTCTGACAGCTGCGCGCAGATTACTCTAAGCCGACGGCGGGCGAGTTGATTACCGATTTAAAGGAATGTTGCCATTTTTAAATATTATACTTTTTTTATTTATGTAGAATTAATTATTGTATATTTATTTTATTTTTATATCTTAATTATATTTCATGGTATGCTGCACCGGTCGACGTCATAACGTCAACGCCGGCTGTCGCTGAAAACCAGCGCTGGGGCTCTGTCTCGCATAGGGTCGCAGCATTATGCAGAGCGATGGCCGTTTTGCGTGGATGTGACGCATATTTTCCTTAAACTTGTTTCTTTTTTTAATTTTGTGTTCTTTTTTTGCGTCATGTTTACCGCAAATAAACGCATTTTCTTTCTTTTCTTTCTTACTTACCTCGGGTTCGTGCCTTCACTGGACACAGGAAGAAATTATTTGCACATAACTTGGGTGATCTTATAACCACTTGTTTCCACATGATAAAAGACGACCTCGTTGGTCTAGTAGTCGCAAGCGCTACTGCGGAGTATGAGGTCCTGGGTTCGATTCTCGAGTCGGTCAAAGTATTTTTTTTCCGTCAGGAATTATTGAGTACCAGGTCTGAGTCTGGGTTTGTGCCCGGTTGTCGGGCAATAGGCTCGTTCCCTATTACATGGGACTTGGACATAATTGGCGAAATTTGGGTAAAGGTGAGAGGGCTCTACGTTAAACAATACAGTCTTCATGTAGAACTAAGTTAATAAGAAAAATCAGATGAAAAAGAAAAATTATGGTGGTAATGGTTACCACCATACCATAATTTACTACTTAAACTTAAAAGTCACTAACCCAGGAGAAAGCCAGTACATAAAATGAATTAACTAATCCTAACAAACAGATTATAAATATTGTAAACTCGTAAACGAAAGCATTTTTCTATCTGTTACGCTTTCAAAAAACCGCCAATTCTCTAGAAGAAAAACATCGTTTTTTCGCATCACTTGCTCAAGACATACGCCATTTTGTAACCAAAGACAATGCGCGCGAAAAAGTAGTATACCATTTCTTAAACCGGAATAAAACCTTTTTGAATGAAGAACGTCTCATCCTTTTGCTAAAACTCTATGCACTTACTACCTTTTAGAATTTTTACAAAATCGTGCAAAAGTAGTATACTATATTCTGCTTCAAAAGGATGAAAGGTCGTAAGTAAACACAAAATGGCCGAACATACGTCGTTTTGGACTTGGAAATCAGCGTCTAGGAAATAAAAATTCTTGGGTCGTCGTTCTAATATAGGTGAACGAGTGAATTTGTACGTTCGATGAATTATTTAAACTTGTTAGTGTAGAACTTATGTATTTTTTTCTAGTAACGTAACACTGATCACGTTTTCGGGATCAGCAGAGGCGCTGGTGATAATAATTTATGAAGTGGGATCGATCTTTTATGACTGATAGGACTAGTATTGATAATCAGCCAAATATTATCACCATCCAAATTGCATGACACACTTTCAATCACTATCTGAATGAGTTTGAAGGATATTGCTAATATCCTTCAAACTCATTCACATGATCATGATCGGAAAATTTGCTCAACAATGTAAATAACGCAATGAATGTTGTTGAACTGTCAAAATGAAAGCCATTGCTACTGTAAGTGTGTTACGCAATTAGAGAGATTGTAACGGCTAAGGCCGCGCAGGGTAGGCTGCGCAGGGCGTTAAAGGATAGGTAGGTAGATAGGTTAGAAAAAGAAAAAATATTCGTTTTCTCCGTATTTTCACCTGCGCAGAGCTGGGTCGTCCAAAGTTTAGAACAAGATGGCTACCTTAGAATAATGACATGACAACATGGAATTAGTATGAACTATCCTGTACTATTAAATGAGCATTCTCTTTTTTCACCAGAGCAGAGCTCGGTCACCCAGGTACTCTTTGTTAATAGCCCAATTCTTGAAGAAGGTTATAGGCTCGCGGACCAAGTCGCAGGCAGAAGCTAGTTTCTGTTAAATATTTGTGAACGCATTGAACGAAACCTCTGTTAGTTCTCATTTTTGTTACTGAGGGCTCTGCTCTCTCTCTCTGTCACTCTTGTCTATGTGAAACTCGTAACCGTAATTTTCTTTAATACATTATACTTTTTATTCAACAAGTCTTCTCTTATTGCACCACCAATAATCCTTTATGGTAGCAGAGCGTGGTTTGTGAAGAAATCAGGGGTGGGTGTTAAATATTTGTGAACGCATTGAACGAAACCTCTGTTAGTTCTCATTTTTGTTACTGAGGGCTCTGCTCTCTCTCTCTGTCACTCTTGTCTATGTGAAACTCGTAACCGTAATTTTCTTTAATACATTATACTTTTTATTCAACAAGTCTTCTCTTATTGCACCACCAATAATCCTTTATGGTAGCAGAGCGTGGTTTATGAAGAAATCAGGAAATAAAAGTGTACCGGTAAAATAGTGAGGTTAAGATATATTTTTTCTGACACGTGCCAAAGCTGGCAATTGGAAAAATACTCTCAGGACCTACTCAGAAAGAAAATAAGATGGGCTCATATATGTTTAATTTGGAGAAACTCACAGGTCGTGAGAACTTCGCGACATGGAAGTTTAGTGTAAGAACATATCTGGAGCACGAGGATCTTTGGGAGTGTGTGGAGCCTAGTTCAGATGGCGCGGTTGATCATAAAAAGGATATTAAAGCGAAATCAAAATTGATTTTACTGATTGATCCCCAAAACTATGTCCATGTGCAAGATTGCAAGACCGCAAGAGAGGTTTGGAATAACCTAAAAAGGGCCTTCGATGATAATGGACTGACAAGAAAAGTAGGTCTGTTGAAGGATTTGGACTAGGGGAGACCGAGGGTAGTTGAAACAATTTTGACATTTTAAATCATACACAAAATTCTACAAACACTAATCGTATGAGTTTAGTGCCAATCGATAGTTTATTTCTTACACTTTCAAATACCTGTCACAAAGAACGTGTAAGTATGAAATATGTGGTGAAAAATGAACTTTAATGTAACAAGTCATTTTGTTTCAACTCCCCTCATACCGAGGTATGTTGAAACAGGGGTCGAGGTGAGTTGAAACAGTTGATATTTTAGTAGAATTAAGGGTTGTAAAGTGGAAACGACGAGACAATTTGTAGGTATTTATTAAAATAAAACATTCTAACATATTTTACAATATTTTGTACTGAACTAATTGAATCTTTAACGAAATAATCATCACTTCTTATTAAATTCCCAAGAAATGAACATAAACTACGTAGTATGATACGCGATCATAATTAACAAATTATAATATTAATTAAAGCAACAAGTTTAGAATCTACAATCATATTCTTACAAAACTAAATCTTACTGACTCAATTATTATCAATTTTCAGTCGATTAGAATCACTACAATCAGTCTTAATATTTCTTATGAAGGAGTCTAAATTTAATAATAATAATAAAAAAAATAAAAAAAAAAATATTTTCAAGGCAAAGGCAAGGCAAAGGCAAGGCAAAGGCAAGGCAAAGGCAAGGCAAAGGCAAGGCAAAGGCAAGGCAAAGGCAAGGCAAAGGCAAGGCAAAGGCAAGGCAAAGGCAAGGCAAAGGCAAGGCAAAGGCAAGGCAAAGGCAAGGCAAAGGCAAGGCAAAGGCAAGGCAAAGGCAAGGCAAAGGCAAGGCAAAGGCAAGGCAAAGGCAAGGCAAAGGCAAGGCAAAGGCAAGGCAAAGGCAAGGCAAAGGCAAGGCAAAGGCAAGGCAAAGGCGAGGCAAAGGCAAGGCAAAGGCAAGGCAAAGGCAAGGCAAAGGCAAGGCAAAGGCAAGGCAAGGCAAGGCAAAGGCAAGGCAAAGGCAAGGCAAAGGCAAGGCAAAGGCAAGGCAAAGGCAAGGCAAAGGCAAGGCAAGGGCAAGGCAAAGGCAAGGCAAAGGCAAGGCAAGGCAAAGGCAAGGCAAAGGCAAGGCAAAGGCAAGGCAAAGGCAAGGCAAAGGCAAGGCAAAGGCAAGGCAAAGGCAAGGCAAAGGCAAGGCAAAGGCAAGGCAAAGGCAAGGCAAAGGCAAGGCAAAGGCAAGGCAAAGGCAAGGCAAAGGCAAGGCAAAGGCAAGGCAAAGGCAAGGCAAAGGCAAGGCAAAGGCAAGGCAAAGGCAAGGCAAAGGTCAGAAATTAATGCTCAAATACCTACCGGGGTCTGAAAGACCCCGCGCGAGTAATTAAGGGTTAATGTACACCACGTAAAACAAAATAAACTTCTCAGTTCTATAGATGCAAACCTATGAGAGATAGACGAACTGACCGAAAGTGGGCAATGTCGCAAATAGCTGTCAAATATTTCGTTGTTTTGATTAATTTGGCAATATCACTATGGAAATATAAAATATGGCTAATTATTAATTATAATATTTGGAAACTTTCCAAATGCCTCTTTTACACCGTTAAATTCAGTGTTGTAATTGCAATTCATTATTTGTAACAATAATCTCACAAATGTGTAAATTTCGCGACTCGCCATACCTCTATCTGTCTTCCTTTTATAATCAGTAGGCATACTGAAACAAAATTAACAAAAAAAAAGCATAAACCACACCGTATTAGCAATCACCCATACAAAACTTTAAGCGAGGTGAGTTGAAACAGTCTGTTTCAAATCCCCTCAGTGAGAAAAATCCTGCCAATCTTTATACAACCAAAAATCCAGAAGCAAAACACAAAGAAATTTGTTTTACCAGTGCCATGGTTTCAATCGTTAGTTAATGAGCTTTCGAAACATTTAAAACCCAAGCTAAAATACAAACCCATTATCAAAATACAGGTATCTTAAAAAAACGTTTAAAACTTACTTTTCACGATTTTTGCGACGTGGCAGCCACAACGACTCAACCGCGTGTCTGAGGCACGGACGCGAACTGCGGGGCCCGGCGGGTGGTGGGGAGCGGCTGATTTTTGGCGGAGCCAGATCGCTAACGTTTTTAAATTCCGCGAAATCAGTGTTGTTTCAAATCACCTCTGTGTCAAAACCCCTCGGTCTCCCCTACGTGAACAAAATAATGACAACCGCGCACAAACTCAGAAATATAAACTTCGAAGTTAATGAAGAGTGGCTCGGTACGCTAATGCTTGCAGGTCTTCCTGATGTTTATGCGCCTATGATAATGGGGCTAGAGAGTTCAGGTGTACAGATTAGTGCTGACATGGTCAAAACGAAGCTGCTACAAGAAGTAAAGTTGACAGATTCAAGTGCAGCCCTATACACAAATTCTAAGAAGATGCAGAATAATCAACATCCCGATAAACCGAAGGGACCGAGGTGTTACAACTGCAACAAGTATGGCCACTATGCAAAGTTCTGCAGAAGTTCCAAGAAAACAACAAACAAACAGCATAAAAATGGAGACAGTACAAATTTTGTTGCAGCGTTTTCAGCTACATTGGATGGACTAAGTGACAGGTGGTTTGTAGACTCAGGTGCATCTATGCACATGTCTGGAAAACGGGAATGGATGTACAATGTCACCAAACCACCAGTAAAGAGTATAACAGTAGCCAACAGAGAACCGTTATCAGTAGATGGTGTTGGATGTATCAACATTAGTCTACCCGAAGGAATTATTCAGGTGAAAAATGTTCTTTATGTCCCCGGTTTAGCAGCCAATCTACTTTCTGTTAGTAGTATAGTTAAAGGTGGCTACCAAATAACATTCAATGACAAAGGTTGCTGTATTTATGATGCAAATAAGAAAAATATTTGTTCAGCAACACTCAATAATAAACTTTACGTACTAAACACAGTAAATAATTCTGACACTGTCCATTTATCATCTGATAATGAAAAAGTCAGCAACACCTATTTATGGCATCTGCGGATGGCTCACCTAAATTTTTCAGATATAAATAAGCTGTCTGCCTGTGCTGAGGGAGTGACTCTGAACAAAGAGAAAAGTGAAAACTCCATTAGATGCACACATTGTTCGGAGGGTAAGCAGACTAGACTTCCATTCAACAATGTGGGATCTAGAGCCACACAACCTCTGGAGCTAATTCACTCGGATTTATGTGGACCAATGGAAAACGAGTCGTGCTCAGGTATGAAATACTTTATAACATTTGTTGACGATTACACTCGGATGGTTCACGTATATCTAATAAAGGACAAATTTAGTGCACTGGAGATTTTCAAAGATTTTAAGGCAAAAGTAGAAGTTAAGCTTGAAAGACAAATAAAAACCATCCGAACAGACAATGGTAAGGAGTACTGCAATCATCACTTTCAGAATTATTTTTCTAATCAAGGAATAACCCATCAGACGTCAACTCCCTATACTCCACAGCACAATGGCTTAGCAGAGAGGATGAACCGCACTCTAGTTGAGCGTGCAAGGTGTATGTTATTCTATGCCAATTTAGAAAAGAAATATTGGGCGGAGGCTGTAGCTACTGCTGCTTACATCACAAATCGTTGTCCCACAAAAAGCCTGGGAAGTAAGACTCCATATGAAATGTGGCATGGGCATAAACCTAATCTATCTCATATTAGAATATTTGGTTCTGATGCCATGGTCCACATTCCCAAGGTAAAGAGGCAAAAATGGGACAAAAAGTCAATAAAAATGATACTGATAGGATACTGTGATAATAGTAAAGGGTACCGCTTACTGGACACAAAAAGCAACAAAATATTTAAAAGTAGAGATGTGATTTTTCATGAAAAATTTGATGATAACATGTCATGTGATAACAATGTTCCAGTTGATATTGGTGGTGAGAGTTCATCAGTTAAAGATGAGATCAGTCATGACAGCCTGAGGGAAGACAGCCCAAGCCAGTCAAATTCGATAAACTTAGGTAGCTCAACAGCCACAGGTAATCAATATAAAATTGATTCTCAAGATGAAGATTCTAGTGAATATCAATCAGGCACAGATGATTTAGACGAGACTTACCAACCTCCTAGACAAGCGTGTAAATCACAGGATTATGTCAGTAATATTACTCTGAGGCCACGTAATAAAATAGGAAAACAAAAGAATGAGAATAGTTTGTATTGCCTTTACATTAATCTGTCTGACCCACAGTCAATTAAAGAAGCCCTGTCATCCCCACGTGCTGTGCAATGGAAAAAAGCTATGGATGAAGAGTACAGTTCCTTAATGAAGAACAACACATGGAACTTGACAGATCTTCCTTCCAACCAAAGGGCTCTACCGTCAAAGTGGGTGTTTAAAACAAAAACTGACCAGGCTGGAAACATTGTTCGCTATAAGGCAAGGCTAGTAATCAAAGGATTCGCCCAGAGGAAAGGCATCGACTACGATGAAATCTACTCTCCTGTAGTAAGATATCAGACCATACGCTTTTTACTTAGTTTAGCTGCTAAACATAACTTAGAGATCGAGCAGATGGATGCTGTCTCCGCATTCCTGCAAGGGGAAATAGACACTGATATCTACATGGTACAGCCTGAACTATATGCGAAAGGATCCAAAGTATGTCATTTAAATAAATCCATATATGGCCTAAAGCAGGCTAGTCGATTATGGAACATAAAATTGAACAATGTACTGCAAACCATAGGAATGAAACAATGTAAGACCGACCCATGTGTATATTACAATACAGAACAGAATACTTACATTGCTGTATGGGTTGATGACCTACTTATATTTACTTCTCAACAAAGTATGAAGGAGATGTTAAAGGAAAAACTAATGCAACACCTTGAGATGAAAGACTTGGGAAAAGTAAGTCAATGTTTGGGGTTCAATATAACAAAAAATGGAAACTCAATTATGTTGGAGCAAAAGAAGTACATAAGTGAAGTTTTGGATAGATTTGGAATGTTGGAATGCAATGCTGTAAAAACACCTATAGAGGTCGCACTTAAATTCAGCCATGATATGAAGACTGAAATAAGAACTGATTATCCTTATCGACAGATCATTGGCTGTTTATTATACATAGCTCAAGGCACAAGACCAGATATTGCTTTCGCAGTCAACACATTAAGTAGATACAATAATAAACCAAAGACTGAACATGTAGCTGCAGTAAAAAGAGTGCTAAGGTACCTACAGGGAACTAAGGATCTCAAACTCATATATACCAAAGAAGGTAATGAGAGTATCATGGGATATTGTGATGCAGACTGGGCCGGTGATGTGCTTGATCGTAAGTCGGGCACTGGATATATTTTTATGTTACATGGAGGTGCTATTTCATGGTCATCACGTAAACAGCAGACCGTGGCCTTGTCAACGGCTGAGGCAGAGTATATGGCCATGTCCTCAGCCACGCAGGAGGCACTATGGTTGCGCCAGCTTAGCGGGGAGCTTGGCTGTGAGCTGAATGAACCTCTTATCATCTATAGTGATAGTCAAAGTGCTATAAAACTTTCTACAAGTGATTGTTATTTACCCAGAACAAAGCATATTGATATAAGACATCATTTTCTCAAGCAACATGTTTATAATTGTGATATTAAATTTTGTTACTGTAAGGGTAGTGAAATGATAGCAGATATTCTAACCAAAGGTACTACCTCAGAGAAACATAAGTACTGTTTAGCAAAAATGGGACTTGCGTTCAGGGGTGGGTGTTAAATATTTGTGAACGCATTGAACGAAACCTCTGTTAGTTCTCATTTTTGTTACTGAGGGCACTGCTCTCTCTCTCTGTCACTCTTGTCTATGTGAAACTCGTAACCGTAATTTTCTTTAATACATTATATTTTTTATTCAACAAGTCTTCTCTTATTGCACCACCAATAATCATTTTTGTATTGTCAAGGGGTCGGTCAGTCAGAAAGATGTAGCTAGTTGCCCATTCCAAAGCGTAGTAGGTTCCTATCGAGAAGAACGGGCAAGAAACTCCACGGACACTCTTTTAAATCAAAATATTGGTTACATCACTCATGTTGAAATTATACATGTGAGAAAAATATAGATAGACGTGCAAGTTAAAAGCGTCAACAAAAACCACACAAAAAGACAAAACAAAAACCACTAATATAAATTAAAATAAGCCGTGGCAGCTACTAATTAGATATCGATACCCATCTCGTCTGCGGAGTTTCGCTAGGTAATTTAATTTGACCCTATCTACTATACAATCTATATCTATCTATAAAATCCAAACGACAGTTAGTCAACTTTGAACAAGTGAACGATGCGCTCTCTAAACTTGTGCATTGTTTTAATGTAAATAATCTTCTCCTGAATGAAAAAAAAGACTAAACTCATTAAATTTGCAACGCCAAATGTCAGGCAGCTAACTACCAATGTTCAAGTTAATGGAATAGAGCTGGACCCTGTTGAGTCGACAGTTTTTCTTGGAATCACTATTGACGGTAAATTTCAGTGGGGCCCATACATAGAAAAATTGTCAGGAAGGATAAGCTAGGCCGCGTATGCTGTTAAAAAAATTAGACAGATAACTGACGTAGATACAGCCCGAATTGTTTATTTTAGTTATTTAAATAGAAAATAGTTTATTGTCCAGGTAATACAGTAAGCAGGTTTACAAGTTAACACCAAATTGAGACGACATGAGTAGCTTAAAATATTACCTATAGCTATGTTACAAAATATCATTTGCCAGTGAACCCCAAACTAGACAGTTAGTCTGTATCTTGGGGCTCAGGGTACGAATTCCAGAGTGGAGACTTGAGAGGTGATTTCAGGTGTTGTATTGTATATCTGGTGTGTTTGTGTACATGTGATGTGAGTGTGGTGTGATGTGTGTGTGTGTGTGTGTGTGTGCGTATTTGTTCCCATTGTGTATCGTTTGATTTAGTGTCAGGTCAGGGTATCTAGATGAATTGTTCCGAGTCGTCATAACTAGAGTTTTGCAACATTTCCTTTATTATTTTTTTACAACTGAATGAGGTAGTATTTTTGATTTCACAGAGTTTGCAGACTTTATTATATGCATTAATGAGAGAGTAAGCTGGGGAGCGTCTAGCTAGCAGTGAGGTGTTGTCAGGTGTTGGGATTCTATAGTTTCTTTTGCTTATGATTGATGCGTAATCGGGTCTGTTTTTAATAGTTCTATGAGTTTTGGTGCAGGCAGAAAGAATGAAAAGGTGGTGGACTCTGATAACTCTTGTTTCACGATAGAGTAAGTCAGTAGAGAACCGATAGGGCTTCTTAAAAGTTACTTTAATTTTCATAGTCTTATGTCATATGGAATTCTTCTCTGGGGAACCTGTGCGGACATTAATACTATCTTTGTTCTACAGAAAAGGGCTGTTCGAGCCATTTACAACCTAGGTCCGAGAGATTCCCTTCGAGAAAAATTCAAAGAAATAAATATTCTGACTGTAGCGTCACAATATATTTTTGAAAACCTATTGTATGTACACAAAAATAGATCTAATTTTAAGAAGATTTCCGGTATTCATAGTTTAAATACCAGGAATAAACACAACCTCGATGTACACCGCACTCGTCTCCACAGAGTAGGCAACTCGTTCATGGGTCAATGTATACGCTTTTACAACAAACTTTCCATCGACATTCGAAACTTACCCATTAAACGATTTAAATGCTGTATTAAAACCAAACTTTGTAAAAAAGGGTACTATAAAATTTTTGATTATTTAGAAGATAAAAAAGCTTGGGATTGAGCTGCTCGCTCTGCTGAGCCTTGTGATAAAATCATAAAATCCAGTATTATATTTATAAACATTACATACAAAATGACATTATTACTTTGTAAAGTATTATATATTTTTTTAAGTTTTGTTAATGTGAGGACTATGTGGATTTTTTTATTATTATTTTTCTTTCTTATTTAGTTTTAATGATGGTCTGGCAGTTTGAGTAGTTTATGCGGCCTACCCGAATGTCCGTTCTTTGGTATTGTTCGTCGAGTTGAGCTCCTTAAGTTCTGGGTTGAGCTCCACGATTACTGACAAATGCTTGCACTGACAGGACAGGTCCACTCAAATCTGTGTGGTTCTTTTCTCAAAAGACCATTTCAGACACTAATCTACATGGTCCTCATATGGCCTGACCAAGATTATGTCTGGACTTTCAAAGAGACTGTGACCTCTGAGTTTGTTTCGGCCTTTCTTCTCAGAGTAGTCAGATAGGAAACGCCGAACTCATCTAGCTAATTATTAATTATTTTTTTAAGATGACGTGTAAAAGTGATTCCAATATCCTATTTACAGAATAAACAACTTCATTTCATTTCATTTCATACCTACATTGAATAACAGCGAATAAATTTTCGCACTTGCCAAATATTTTTTGATATTCATATGGGCCACGCATGCCCTAAAGATGTGCGTGCCATAGAGAATATAAAAATGAATTAAAAATATCGACTTAAAAGTTATGCAACGACGCAAAATTTCGCGGGTATTCTGGTACATAAAGTACATTTGATAAATGTTTACCAACAGCGCGTTGTAGCAGTGTAATCTAAAATCAGGAAACAGTGACTCAATGTGCTTGAAAGTTTTTAACATCATTGTCAATAAATGATGGACTACGTAGAATAATAGGAACACTGTCCGATAACAACAAAGGTCGAGCACTTGCTTCTGATTCAGACACACCTACTTTACGTTTATCTAGATAATTTATGTTCAAATGCTGATTCAGGTTTCAAATTAAAAAAAAAAAATATGACGACTGTTCTTGTCCCGCGAATGATTTGAGGAGAACTAACCTGCAATCCCAATCCTTGAATTTATATGGGACGAGCTTTTTCCCTCGGCTTCGCCCACGTTTTGGTCGTAAATTTCCCACGGGAATATAGGTACAACCTGGATAAAAAGTCCCCTATGTCCTAACTCAGCGGGGTAGTTCATTAATTTATTTAGTGAAATACACGATGATTTATAACGAAAACGAGCGCGTAGAATTTCATGAACAGACCTTTGGGCGTATAGATACTATTAAAAAAATACTGGATGTATTTACTCAAAATAAATTTATTTAAGCTATTGTATAAATTATCAGTCCCTGTACAGTTTTAATTTTGCCATTTTCTTAATATATAAGTTATTTATTTACGCCCAATGACGAGTTAAAATTAATGTTGAAATATGGAAGTTTCGATGCTCATAACTTCCAAACCAATTTTTTTTTTCCAATTCAGCTTCCATACAGGGCTAGATAATGACAAGACAAATTGATATAATTTTTAGTTTTGAACGTACATTTTCAAACAGACGAGTAATCACCATAATACTTTTGTATGGAAGAATGAACGACTAGCGTACCCTATAACGACTAGTGGCAAGGAAATCTTGTTTAGGTACTTCTAGTATTAATATTTAAAGGAACTATATTCTTTGTACTAGATTTTTCCGAAAATAGTTTCTTTTTTGCGATGATAATTGTTTAATTTAGCTTCCGACGCCATTTAAGGCCCGGACTCCACCAAACCGGAGACGAGACGAGAGAAGAGATATGTTTTAAACAACCAATAGAATTTCGTTATTGACACATATGGTCTCCACTCAGCTTCAGTGGATACCACTGAGCGGAGATGTATCATATTTGTAAGGCGCGATCGAAGCGGTGATGTGAGTGCCCCCATCTGCGCTCTAGCCAGCACACATCTGCGCTCTAGCTACACACATCTGCGCTCTAGCTACACACATCTGCGCTCTAGCCAGCACACATCTCCGCTCTAGCCAGCACACATCTCCGCTCTAGCCAGCACACATCTGCGCTCTAGCCAGCACACATCTGCGCTCTAGCCAGCACACATCTGCGCTCTAGCTACACACATCTGCGCTCTAGCTACACACATCTGCGCTCTAGCCAGCACACATCTCCGCTCTAGCCAGCACACATCTCCGCTCTAGCCAGCACACATCTGCGCTCTAGCCAGCACACATCTGCGCTCTAGCTGCACACATCTGCGCTCTAGCTACACACATCTCCGCTCTAGCCAGCACACATCTCCGCTCTAGCCAGCACACATCTCCGCTCTAGCCAGCACACATCTGCGCTCTAGCTACACACATCTGCGCTCTAGCCAGCACACATCTGCGCTCTAGCCAGCACACATCTGCGCTCTAGCCAGCACACATCTGCGCTCTAGCCAGCACACATCTGCGCTCTAGCCAGCACACATCTGCGCTCTAGCCAGCACACATCTGCGCTCTAGCCAGCACACATCTGCGCTCTAGCCAGCACACATCTGCGCTCTAGCCAGCACACATCTGCGGTCTAGCCAGCACACATCTGCGCTCTAGCCAGCACACATCTCCGCTCTAGCCAGCACACATCTCCGCTCTAGCCAGCACACATCTCCGCTCTAGCCAGCACACATCTCCGCTCTAGCCAGCACACATCTCCGCTCTAGCCAGCACACATCTCCGCTCTAGCCAGCACACATCTGCGCTCTAGCCAGCACACATCTCTGCTCTAGCCAGCACACATCTGCGCTCTAGCCAGCACACATCTGCGCTCTAGCCAGCACACATCTGCGCTATCAACTTTGAACCTTATGCTTTAGTGATAAAGTTGAAAATCTATTAAAGAAATCTGACAGATTGTAGTAGGTTTATGTGCTGGCGTCTGTACATGTGAGAACATATAGAAAAACGTGCACCTTAAAACCGTCCGTAATATTAAGATAAACAAAAAACATAAAACAATTCAAAAATCAAAATAAGGCGTGGCAGTTAAGAGATGACCAGTCCCTACTGACGGCGCCCGTTCACGAACATGACGCATGGATCAGTACCAATCAGATCAACCCTTTTCAAGGGAAAATGTTTTTTTTTGCCATACAATTAATTATCTCAACTTTGAAGATAATGTACGTGTTTGCTTCATCTCTTTGGAAGCGCTAGTGCCGAGTTCGGCCGACGTTCGTATTGTCGGTTCTGGTTTTGATTCCCGTTTGAGGCAATGTGACAATAGGCAATGGGGTATTCCATTCGGTTTTCAGTAGAAGCTCCAAATCTGGATTAGTTCTCGATAGAAATCTGATGAGCCATTTTCAGATTAAGTACCGAAAAAATTAAGAATGTTTTTATTTGCATTATTAGATCGGAAAAAAATGGTGTTTTGGTATGACCAAAACACCATTGTTTTAGTGTCTTTAAAGTAACCAAAACACCTTTTTTTTTTCATGGTTCCGGTCCGTCTGTCCTTCTGTCAGCGGGCTATAGCTCATGAACCGTAATCGGTAGACAGTTGAAATTTTCACAGATTGTGAATTTCTGTTGCCGCTATATCAGCAAATAATAAAATAAAAAAATATTTTATTTTTACAATACTAGAAACGTGTTTTTTTCGGCGTTTTTTTGCTATATATTGTACGGTGGTACGGAACCTTCGTGTGTGAGTCCGACTCGCACTTGGCAGTTTTTTTTGTTACTCAAGTTTCAATGACACCTTATGTCATGGATTTTCCCCAAAAAATAAGTTAAAACAAACAAAGTTTAAGATATCTGAACATTTTTTTTAAAACGTGCTGATTACAGCTCCATTGATCATATCGTCGTAAATTATCGATATCGATTCGATCGCTTTACCGATTACTGACCGTCATTCATTTCAAATATTAGCTGACTCGGCGACTTCACTCGATATTAAATAAACATCGTGAAATTTCTTGTACCCTTGACTCGCTGCATCGCGTCGCGTCGCCCGCTTCATTTTCGCTTAGCGTGATGTTAAATAGCCCCATAACCTTTCTCGAGAATTGCGCTATCAAATGCAAAAAGATTTTTTCAGATTCGACTGGTAGTTCCATAGATTAGCTCGTTTGAACAAACAAACATACAAACAAACTCTTCAGATTTATTATTAGTATTAGTACTTATATAGATAGTTAAGAGGGAATAGGGTCTGTGATTCTCCATACAAATGTAATCCCCTATTTTCTTCCTGATTATTGCCTCTAGAGCAATCATTTTTTTCTTCATAAAATCAAGTTCTGCTGTAGACACGTCCCTGTTATTTCCTTTTTTTCATCAACTTATTGTTAAAGAAAATATGACCCATCCACAAATTACAAAAATGCCCCATTTTTAACGCCGTGATTAGAGGACTACCAGAAGCAAAGAAAATAATTTAGAAACCTAGACATATTCTTTCAATGAAAAAAATAATTTAATTGAAGAGTAAAAAGGGGAATACGAAACGTCAATCTCGTGAATTTTTTTGTGATATAATCGTTCTGAGCTGCAACTGTCCCTATTGCACTCTACGAAGGCAGATTTGAGGTAAGACGACGGCAATAGTTTCTTCAAATACCTATTTTTCAAATTCCTCGCAGGCCCTGTTCCCTCTTAAAGACGTATCTATAGATTGACATCTCACCGCCTCTAATTAATTAATTTAATTAGTATGTTTATTTAGCATGGCATGTATAGGGCAATCTTAGATCGTAATCTTTTTGATAGAGAATTTGTTCTCAGGTCAAGTAAGGGAGTGAACTCACTTTATCGACGCGGAATCGGATTGAGCCAACGTTACCACGTATCACCACAATATTTTTTAATGTTGTGTTGGTACCAACATTGGAGATTCATGTACTTTATTTAATCTAATGTTTTGTAATCTTCAATCGTATAGATATGCTGCACCCTATGGGTAACGTGACCATTTATTTTTTGACTCAAAACGGACATCGGTATTCGGTTTATTTATCACAGTTAGTAGGGCCGATTCTTAGAGGAAACTCAATTTTGCGAATAACAGCGTAGGTTCTTAAAAACAAAAACGTTTTGACCCCTCGTCGAGGGGTCCCGAGAAATCTCAAAGACGTAAAAAATAACAATAAGTTTATTAGTACTTAGACACAACAAAACAGTACTTATGGAAACAGCGGGTTGTACTATCAAGTTTGAATGAATGAATGAATGAATGGTATATTTATTTGCAAGAATATAGGTAGTTAAAATAAGTTCTTAAGATCTATGGGTTACACTATATTCGGCAACAAAAACAAAAAAAAAAAAAAAAAAAAAGTAATATATATATTTTTTTTAAATTTATTGTCAGCTTTCCGGGCTCCTAAACTACGCAGGCCTGTACTTAGGAGTCGGAGATTTTGCGGCTTCAATTTATATAATAAAACCGTGACTTTTCTGTTAGCTTACAGTGGTTGTTAACACAGCAAATAGAGTGAATGATTGTGGTTGTGTATGTATATGAGTGTAGTTTATGTGGGAGGTGTGTATGTGAAGTGTGAGTGTATATTAAGCTTTCTTTCAATATCGGTTTGATAAAGTCATGATTCTATAGCCAATATATTTTCTGTTTCATCATAACTTAAGGATAAGAGCCATGCTCTTAATTTATTTTTTTAATAATAATAAAATAATAAAAAGTTTATTTCGGAACAATAATACAGGACTAAGTACAAATAAAACGATGATAGCTGCAAAAGTATAAACTGTAGCGCAGCTAACAACGCCCTTCTCCAGATACAGTATGGAATGATGTTCCATGCAGAAGTGCTTAAAAGTAATAACATTAATTTAGATAATTTCGATTTAGTAAATTAATAATAAAAAAGAAAATAAAAAAGAAAATTAAACAAGAATCACAGTACATAACAGGACATAATAATTTGGGATGTATTTTGAGGTTGAATTAATGTGGTGAGTGTAGGGTGAATGGGTGTGTGGGTGAGTGTTAATGAGATGTGCGAAGGGTGTGTGTGGTGTTTGTGGCATGTGTGTGGTGTGTGGTTTTGTTGGGGTGTGTGAGGGAGTGATGAGTATTTTACACTTCCACGAGTTTCTCGGTTTCATCATAATTTTGTGATTTTAACCAGGAGTCAAGTTTCATTTTACATTTGCTCTTGGTTAGTGGATAGATGTGTAAGCTTTTGTTTAGGTTGTTATATATTTTTGAACTTATATGTTTGAAATGGCGACTTGCAGCTACAGTTCTACGGGACTGAGTGTTACAAACCCTATTCGAGCGGCGTGTAGGACAGTATTTCGGATCAAAATTAAGTTGGCTGTGTTTGCGAAGAATAGTTTGGAGGATAAATAACTGTCTAACGGTGAGGACCTGGCAGAGGGTATATAGAGATGATGTCGAATATCTGATCGGTTTCCTTGCCAGCACCTTCAAAACAGCTCTCTGCGCTCGTTCGACCCGTAGCATCAATGTTTTACCGGCACCCCCCCAGACCGTTACACAATACCCCAGAACAGACTGAGCGAGAGCAAAGTAGATTGTTAATAAACAGCTGAAATCGGCCGCGCCTCTGAGCTTTTTAAAAATGTATATGAGC
Organism: Xanthia icteritia; assembly: GCA_949128155.2. Classification (NCBI taxonomy): domain Eukaryota; kingdom Metazoa; phylum Arthropoda; class Insecta; order Lepidoptera; family Noctuidae; genus Xanthia; species Xanthia icteritia. Next base: position 12,609,391 of record OX421958.2, on the reverse strand, counting down.
CTTCTCACACGAGCTACAGTTGAAGCAATATGTTGTTTCCATTTCAGGTTATTATCAAGAGTGACTCCAAGATATTTTATAATAGGGGTATTTTCTAATTGTTGACAGTCACAGTTTGAGTGTAAGTTTGGGCAGGTGTGCGCACGAATTTCAATCGGTTTAGCGGGCTGACTTGACTTCATAGTAGAGAATGTGATAAATTTGGTCTTATTGACATTTAGAGTGAGAAGATTTGTGGTCAGCCACCTCATGACGGTGCTCAAGGCAAACTCCGAGTTCAGGCGAGTTTCATTCCAGTCGCGGCCATGAACAATTAGAGCTGTGTCGTCGGCATAAGCTATAATTTTGCAGTGTGGTAAGGATAACTGACACAGTTCATTCACATATATGAGAAAAAGTGGGGGTCCTAAGACACTGCCCTGGGGGACACCAAAAGTAATCATCTCCGGGTTGCTGAGGTAGTTTGCAAGTTTTATTATTTGTTTACGACCTGTAAGATAACTCCTGAAAAGATCGTGGGCCGTCCCGCGAATACCAAGATGCTCTAGCTTCGACAGAAGTATAGGAATTGAGACAGTGTCGAAGGCTTTGGATAGGTCTAAAAAGATGGCAAGAGTCTTATATTTATTCTCCCAATGGCTAATAATGGTGTTTGTAAGTTCCAGTACAGCATCTTCGGTGGATTTTCCAGCCCTAAAGCCATACTGGTTACTAGAAAGAATGTTAAATTTATTTAGGTAATTGGTGAGTCTATGGTTTATAGCTTTTTCAAATATCTTTGAGAGGGTATTCAGCACTGAAATGGGTCTGTAATTAGCGACATTATCCTTGTCTCCCGACTTATAGATAGGGTGGACAATTGCTGTTTTGAAAACATCAGGAAAAGTTCCTGTTGAAAAGCACAGATTGAAGATGAAAACAAGGATCGGAATCAGAATGTGACGAGTCGCCTTCACGATTGAGGGGGATATACCGTCAGATCCAACAGCACTATTATCTTTAAGGCCGAGGATGATATTTTCCAGCTCAGCACTATCCACGCTATGAAAGGCCATTGATTGTGGTGCGGATGATTTTTAATTTCATGTAAGGTATATATTCTGCCAAACTTAAGTGGCAGTGGGCAGGGCACATTGCTCGCAGACCAGATGGCCGATGGGGCCGAAAGGTTCTGGAGTAGCGACCGCGTACCGGTAGACGTAGCGTTGGAAGGCCTCCCACAAGGTGGCATGGGTCCACCTTGTGGGAGGCCTTCCAACGCCTTGTGAACTTCCAACCTTGTGAAGGCCGCAGGAATCCGCTGGATGCGGGAGGCACAGAACCGGTCGAAGTGGCGGTGCTTGGGGTAGGCCTATGTCCAGCAGTGACGTCTTTCGGCTGATGATGCTGATGTTTGCTTCATAGTTTTGAAAAGTTTGTCTGCTCAATTTCGCGTTGTTGCATAGGTTTTTAATTAATCAAGTTTTTTATTCATATTCTTTATGGCACCTCTTTAGGTGCATATCTGGTCTGAAGGAGGAGGACCTAAAATTTAATTTCAACTCTTTATTAGTGGCTTTTGTGGACATGATAATTATTCAGATTTTATACAGCTGTAATAGCAATCACGTCATTTCGTTTAAAATACGTTTTTATTTTTATTTATCTTTTTATAGATTCTTTTCAATTTTGTGAATGTGAGAACGCTGTAGGCCTAGTGGACTGTAGATTTGTTGACCATCATTATTCTGTTAAGTACCTGGTACTTGTTGAAAGACCTACACTGCCCTCCCATACCTAATAACACTGTTATTTGAAAATATTGTAAAAGCCCATTATTTTTAAAAGAGTAACCGTGGAGTTTCTTGCCGGCTCTTCTGCATAGGAAACAACCAATTGGAACCGTGCACCTAGCTTCTGACGTTTCATAAGTGCCCATGTAGGTTTAGGTATATGAAATAAAAATATTTTGAATTGAATTGAGGCGTGAAAACAGATTCGCTGTTACAATGTAAGTAGATGTCTGTTGCGCAATTACTCCGCTAGATGCGGGAAAAGCAGGAACGGTCACTATGGCAATTCTCTAGAAAGGCCTATGTAGATAAGTACATCGTTATCACCTTGACATACTTAATCTTTGACGGCACGGTTGGCGCAGTGGTTAAGCGATTGACTGCTGCGCTGCGTGTCGCGGGTTCGATTCTTGCACGGAACAAATATTTGTATGACCTACAAGTAGTTGTTCCGGGTCTGGCTGTTTGTGTATGTGAGTATAAATGTTTGTAAACGCACCCACGCTACAGGAGAAATTCCTAGTGTGGGGCAACGTTTATCTTTTCGTTTTTTGACATTATATACCTACAATATTCTATATTTTTTATTAAATTAGATTAGTTACAGCAGGAGTGGCAATCATTTTAATTGGTTTAAGTAGGTCTTTATTTTTATTTTTTGCTTTTATATAGATTCTTTTCTTTTAGATTTTGTGAATGTGAGAACGTTGTAGGCTTAACAGACTTTAGATCTGTCAACCATTTTCTATCTTGCTAAGTACCTGGTACTTGTTGATAGGCCTACACTGTCCTCTCATACCTATTAACACTGTAATTTTAAAACATTGTAAATACCACTTACTTTTAAAAGAGTAACCGTGGAGTTTCTTGCCGGCTCTTCTCCATAGGAAACGACCAATTGGAACCGTGCACCTAGTTTCTGACGTTTCATAAGTGCCCTTGTAGGTTTATGTGAAATAAAATATTTTGAATTTGTTTACTTATTTGGTGCACATAAAAGACATAAGTAGCACAACATACAAAAGTACGATTAAATTAAACAAATTACATTGATTTGATTTTTAAAGGTCTTTATTATCAGAAAATGGTTAATACAAGTTAACAAAAAGATCTTATTCTAAATGTAAACTAACATAATCCGAGCGATGTTAAATAGTTAGCCTATTTCTCACCTCTCTTAACATACTACATGTATGATTGTTGGTGTGACAACTAATTTAATAGATACATAATATAAGATTGTGCTGTTATGTAGGGTTTGCAGACCTACATTTTTAAATTTAACTTACCTAGGGGTATGTAACCCCTAGATAAGTTAAATTTTAAAAATGTAAATTTTAAAATGTAATAATTAAGAAAACACCTAAAATAATAAATAAAATATACCTACAAAAAAAACCGGCCCAAGGCGTGTTGGACCACGCATAATGAATGGTTCCATAGTTTAGATGAATATATCCCAAGAATAAATGTAATAATTTTGCGATCTGGAAATTTACAGTAGGAGTCTGGAATTTGGATTTGTTGGACATGGGACTGTTTCTGCCAAAAACGGGGTGTACCATACCTACAGACACCTCCTTCTGGCTTCTTTACCCCTTTGTGCCTTAGCTTTACTTTATGCTTGATGTTGTTGTTTTCTGGAGTTTCTCAGTAGCAGCCCGGATTTGTGTCCGATTTAAGACAGTACGCTTGCCCCCTATTACATGGGACTTAAACATAACTGGCGAAATATGGGTGCACTATACGTACACCTCTGCCCAACCCTTCGGGGAAATACAGGCGTGATGTTCTGTTATGTTGTGCAAAATCTACATCACGACCTGGGAATCGTTTCCAGTGTACATAAACTGCTAGTATCAAAAGTCGTTAACGTCTCGTTAACGGTAAGGTACTGTAGTGCTATTCTGTAACCATCTCACCGTGAAAACTTAGGTGAAGTGAGCTCGGAGTGAGCTGTCAGTCCCTAGCAGAAGGTTGAATGACAGCTCACTTCACGCTCACTTCACCCAAGTTTTCACCGTGTGATTTTTACAGAATAGATCGGCTGATCATAGGTCATCGGGTTAAGCTAAGTTATAGGGTCAGGTTAGGACAGTGGTCGACAAACTCATTAGTCAATAGAGCCAAATATCAATACTATAATGACTAAGATTTCTTATGAGAGCCAATCCTTTATGTGTGTCCAAACTGTCTCAATACACTTTTCCTAATCCTTAAAACTCCCATCTTTCACTCCACAACACTTACTAAAATTAACTTGCTAAGAAGTAGGATGCCTTCATCATCATCATATCGGTTGATAATAATTAATATGACGAAGGCATCTTACTTATTAAAAGTTAACCTTGGAAAACTTAGAAATGTCCTGTTAATGTATGGTGAAAATACTTCGGAAATAAATCTTTGAAATATAGTTTGAATTTTGAATAAAACTTGATATCTTGCTTAATGACCGACAACCCGACCCCCACGCGTATCTACGCTCGTACTCATCGACATTTGTACAGAGCCGCACTCGATAGGCCAAAGAGCCGCATGCGGCTCGCGAGCCGCGGTTTGCCCCACTGGGTTAGGCTATAGTTCAACCTAGAAAATTACTATGAACATGATTGCAAATATGAATAGTGTACATAATTAATACTGGTAATAACTTCACTTATTGAGTTGGAAATCTAAATAAGATTATGGTAATTTGATTTTAATCGAATTTATTAATATTATCTAACTTTATGAACAGCTATAGGGATAGAGGAAGACCAAGGAAACAAATTATGGGTAAATGGTTTGGGTAAAAGAGTCATTACGGGTAGTCAGAAGCCCAAAAGTCTGACAACCAGTCTTACCAAGGGGTATCGTATTACCCAGTTAGTGAGTTGTGGAGGTCAGATAGGCAGTCGCTTTATGTAAGATACTGGTATTCAGGTACATTCGGTTAGACTGGAAGCCGACTTCAAAATAAGGGGGATGTTGACTGGAAAAAAAAACTATTTAGTCCGTCAGTCAGATAATAAAAAATATTAGAAACGTATTTCTTGCTTTATCATATTAACAATTATTTATTTTTTTAGATAAAACGCAAAGTTAGAGTGTCGGGCTCGCCACGTCACAAGTCGGTATAAAATCTACCGGCGAGTGACGACATGCCACATTTTAACTCAATGTATTGCCGTAATCTTTTAAATACGTAAAAAAAAAATACTTGTCCAATATTTTATTAATAATTTATCAGACGGACAATTATTTTTTTTTGTCAACACCCCTATTGGGAACAAGCTAGATTATTTTTTTGGTTTGGGTGAAAGATGATAAGGATAGAAAAGAGGTGAATGCTGAGATGAAGACTGATAATGTTAGAGGAAGATGAAAGCTTGCTACGCAAAAAATACAACAAAATAATTGAAATATGAGTAAAAAAAAAAAAAGTATGAGAATGATGATGATCTTTCGACCCTTACAGTTATATAGCCTAGATTTATGACTCTAGGGTAATGAGACCATGTCAAAGAATCAACTGGAACATGAATTATTTCTGAATACGATTTTTTTTTTCGTTTTTTTTTAATACAAAATAATTCTAATAAGTCACGATTATTCATGTAAAACACCGCTAAGAGAAAAGTTCATTTAATTCAGATTATTTATGTCCATAAAAAAAAAACAACGTCCCATTTTCTTAGCTTTACATATGGTTTACTTAAATGAAAATGATGCTCGTTTTTATTTTATTTTTATATATTTTTTTATTTATTTTATTTTACTGTTTGTATTTCCAGTGCGTGTCCCAAATAAAATATTTTTCTTTCTTTCTTTCTTTCTTTCTTTCTTTTATAGATTTTTCAATGAAACTTAGATACACACATCGAGAGTCTAGTATAGTTTCAAAGATAACATAACAATGTTATCTTTGAAACTATGTATTATTGGAACACTTGTTCTAGGACTTTTTGTATTATTTTACTTATAACATATAAACTTTGAGTTATTATGGAACATCAAAGGAACACGTTCTTATTATACATAATATTAATACTTGAAGTGTTAGGCATGTCCACCAAGCACGGGAAACAACAGGATCCCAACTACTCTCTCGCTGTCTCGCTGCTGGTGGCGTATGTGTTAGATCATTAAGTTCCTTTCAAAATGTTTGAGCTGAATGGTGCTGATCCATGCGTCATGTTCTTGAACGGGCGCCGTCAGCAGGAACTGGTCATCTCCTAGGGCGATTGCAATAAAAGTTATAGGTCCTAAATTCAAATTATTTAATGTTTCTTTATCCTAAAGAACTGTAGCGCAGAGTTCGTTTGCCGGGGTCACGGATCATAACATCGTATCAATGGAATAAAAATGAATTACGTGCAAACAGAAGGCGAATTAATGGAAAAAAATAATTAATTTTCAATTTTACGACTTATTTTATGTTATTATATTTTTATGATTACTAGCCACTAGGCCTACCCGTTTTAAATTAATTTCGCCATTGTAGCGGCACGTTGTATACAAGTACGCAGACCCGAGATATAGTACAATACTATATAATACTTATAGTACGGTTGGCAACCCTACCAATAAGGTCACTATAATTATGCCCCTAAGGGCGTCTCCTCCCGGCGTTTCCACTAATCCACTTACATCTGCATTGTAATACCTTTTGTGATTCGCCTTTCTTTCAACCTCTCAACATGACCGAGTCATCCAAGCCTAGGTACAGATGCCAGCACATCAACCTACTACAACCTGTCAAATTTCTTTAATAGATTTTCAACTTTATTACTAAAGCATAAGGTTCAAGTTGATTGGGAAAATTTTACAGTTTCGGGTAGGCCTGCTGGCGTCGTACTCTTTTAATTTTTTGTCATTACATCTTTTAAACCGACCATATCAAACTAAAGCAACACACACAAAGTGGGTGCGTGTCGGGTGCTGGTCGGGACGGGAGTACGGCGGGCTTACATAATTATATTGTAATTCCTTGTATTATAATTATGGATGTCAGCACACGAAAAGCGTGCGCAGGTCGGGCATAAAGTGGGTTGGGAGCGGGAGCCGCGCACGTTTTTCGTTTTGTGATATAAAGTTTTTCACCTTGGTTATCCATTGTTTATTGGGTACTTATTTATTTGTTATTCTCAGATTACAGATAAGATAGGTCTGTTGTGACGGTTGTGATCATAATTATGTATTATTTTCTGCAAAACATGCGATAATGTAGAGTGCTATGTAATCTGACATAAATTTTAGGTAAGTCTTAAATCATTTGTTAATCTCGCAACCATGTGCGGGCCATCGTAATGGTGACTTAGGACAAAGTCAGGCTCAGATAAAAAAATTAAAGCATTTTTAAATAGATTGATTGAATGAGTGTAATAGCTAAGTACATTAAAATACGGTAAGTAAAAGGATCATTTGACGCGTGGCTGAAATTGGAACTAACGCCACCATGTTCTTTTTGGAACGAAGTGAACGAACGAACGAAGCGGCTTGCGGTAGGAGTTGACTGGTAGAAATCGTCAGGTAAGGAAAAAGCATTATACCCCCTCCATGCGACTTTCCCTCTCTCTCCGCATCTTTCTATTTTAATACGAGTGTGATATTATTTTACGCTGTAAAGTTAATTTGCCGCAAAATTGTGATATCTAATCCAACAACAGTAGTAGGCTCTATGTGAACGACCTCCTTCGGGCCAGTAGTACCGTGAAGCAGCGTTGCTGTTTTCCTGTTACAATGAGACACTTCAACTTCGTCTCTGGGATAGCAAAGCAGCTGTGATGCTTTTGTATCATTTTTCTGAGATCCTTAAGTGCTGACCACCAGGGTGGGCCGCCTGCTGGTTACGACACATTTTTTTCATTTAATGAAATCTGAATAGTAGTAGTAATAGATAATTTCATAGTGAATGTTTGGACAAACATTCACTATGAAATTATCTCTCGTTGAAGGATCCGAACGGCTGAAACGTCACTGTTATTGACTCATGTCAAATTGTCAATCAATCAAACAAATTCACAATTTGTAAACAAGCTAGCGTCATCTATTATTGTTATTTCTCATTTTGCATCTCATTACAAAGTTATAAAACAAAAAAATTGCGTATAAAAGTATTAAAATAAGTGTAAAATAGTTTATAGTAAGTGAATAGTGTGTAAAACAGGATCTAGAACCTAAAATGTCAGACGCAGAGGTTGAAGTTCCTTCTACGTTTAAAAAGCGTAATCTCAAGATCAGAGGTGGTAGGAAACGAAAAACGTCTAGCTCAGAAGGTAATTTACAAGTTGTAGTGCTTAATTATTAAGACAAATGGTGCATTATCTGCAAAATAGATTGAAACGTTTGAGGTTATGTTGGTGATTGACCATTGAAAAAGTACGTTTCCTTTTCTGGATGAGTTCTGTTTATATAGATTATATTTCGCATAAACATAATTATGTCAGTGTTACTTAATAATTATACAGGGTTTTCTTACTATCTACCTTCAAACAATCAATACACAGGAATATATAATATACTCCTTTGAATTACATGAAAGTAAGGTATATTACTGTCTATTTTACACAGCCCTTGTAATTAATTAATTATGTCACAAATTCCATAAATACAAAATACATGGATAAACATTTAAATTCAACAAATACTTTACAATTTCAGAGAAAAACAGCTCAGATTCAGATGAGCAGACCGTAGTGCAGCCAACGAAGAGACCTCAGAAGGAGAACCCGAACATACAGAGAACTGCGGGCCCTAAGAAGAGTAAACCTGAGATAGATGTTGGAGGAAGTGATAGCAGTGATGAGGAGAAAGTAAGTTAAAATAACAAGCAGTTACTGTTACCTACTGTTAACTTGTATGAACCCACTGCTAGGCAAAGGCCTCTCCTCATGACTTTCAGTGCATGCGATCGCAGTAAAGGCACACACAGTGCTGGCAAGAACCGCCGTCTTTTGCCGAGCGGCACTCCTTTGTGCGGCAAGCCGGGTGCACTGCGGCTCGCGGAGGCTAGGTTGAAGATCTCAATCCTCAATCAGCTTACCAAAAATATATATGGAGGACTGGATCAAGCGCTGGCATGTTCTATGTTCTATGTTAGGGGGTTTGGTTTCTGCACTTAGTCCGTCAAGTGGACCATTGTGCGTGGGCCATAGCGGCCGTTTGGTGGTTATTCCAACCAGCCCACCTCAAGCGCTGGCATAGCTGTATTGCAAGCGAAGAGGCCTACTTTAAAGGCGAGAAAATAAATATTGACGAATAAATTACTTTTTGGATTTATTTACAATTCCCGGTACTTTTTACACAGAATTGTTCTTAAGTACGTTATGTTTTCATAGATATATAGATGATAAGGTTCCGTCATGTTGTTAATATCTTAAGTACTAGTCTTAACACTAAGCTATTTCATAATTATTGTAATTATTCCAGGCTAAACAACGAACAACACTATCAGTACAACAACAGAGAGAGAATGCCACAGCCACATATGAGATGGACACAGAACGAGACAGAGATGCACAGGCCATCTTCGAGAAGGCTCAGAAGATTAATGAGGAGCTGTCGGGACAGGCTGATGATAAGGTACAGTTAGTTGTTTTTTGTGTATTTTTTTATGTGTAACATCTTTCGTATCGCTTTCCTGCAATCTGTGCACAAAACATATATACCACCACATATATACACACACACCCCACACACACACACACACACACTCCACACACAAACACACACTCCACACACAAACACACACTCCACACACAAACACACACTCCACACACAAACACACACTCCACATACAAACACACACACACCACACACAAACCCACACACACACACCCCACACACACACACCACACACACACACACACACACACACCACACACACACCACACCACACATAGTTCAATATATGCTGCACCGGTTGACGTCATCACGTCAATGCCGGCTGTCGCTGAAAACCAGCGCTGGGGTTCCGACTCGCATAGGGTCGCAGCATTATGCTGAGCGATGGCCGTTTTGCGTGGATGTGACGCATATTGTTTTTCTCGTGTTTTTTTCTTTGCGTCATATTTACCGCAAATTAACGTATTTTCTTTCTTCCTTTCTTTACCTACCCTAAAAATCTGCGGGAGTGATTTCGTGAATAGGGACGGAAGTGTGTAACAGCAAGCCAGGGAAGCGCGCGCTATTTGATTTGACCAATGAGCGCGCGCGGTGCTAGAGTTGGGTGTCAGAAACGACCTTGAGGAGGCCCCACCCCTTTAACCAAGGTGAAATGTCAGATGTTACACATCATCTGCCGGGGTTGCGGGAAAGTCCGAAAGGGATACCGTGGCCCCTGGCAACGTAAAGGCAACGGAAGGAACACGGGTGGGTTTTAGTCAGTAAGAGTCTGACACGCCCTCCCGCTCCACCCAGAGCGGGAGAAGTTATTTGATAATTTCCCACCCAAAAAAAAAAAAAAAAAAAGATGTTACACATCATAAGCGACTACCGTAAGGATCTGTCGTTTTTATTGCTGTCTCATTAGTATTGATAGTTCTTTTACAGACATCAATCTAAAAATCATATGCACAATAAACTCCTAGTCATTCTGTAGCCGTAAAAATATTCAATTTATGTTAATGGCAGACTAAGAAAAACATGGCCGAGGGCGTGTCGGACCACGTACAATGATGGTCCCGTAGTTGGGATGAATATCCCAACGACAAACTTAAAATTGTAGTTGAAAAACATGTTCTCCCATACATTCCAACTGCAAATGTAAGTTTGTGCGCACAATATTGAGAGATTTACTATGTTATTTTAAGACCATAGACTTCTTATAGGTTTTCCTGTAAGCTATGAGTAAAGAACCAAATACTTACTGTATTAAAAAAAATATTAGGCTCGGTAGTTTCGGAGATAAGGGGGCGAGAAAAGTCAAATTTCATCTATTTTCTTAAATATCATTGAAAGATTTTTAATTTTCTTAAAACTAGAACCCCATATTCAAAATTCATTTATTTACGTTACACGTCCGTGTTTGGGTCACAGAAATGAATACATATTAGTACCAAAAAACTTATCGATCCATTCGTTTCGGAGTAAATTGGCTGTGACAGACGAACAGACAGACACACGAGGGATCCTATATGGGTTCCGTTTTTTTCTTATTGAGGTACGGAACCCTAAAAAGATAAAAAAATTGTGTAACTGCCTTGTTAGCCTAGTAGTTACCAGCGCGACTACTGCACGTTGGGTAACGGGTTTACTTCTCAGGTCGTGCAAAGCGCTATTGGCCTTAGGATGTTCTCAGTACTAGCCTAAAATCCGGATATAGCCCAGTTAAATGCTAAGGGCATCTTTTAGGCGCTCCGCAAACGTAGACACTTTTTGTTACCGGTACGGCACACCATTGCAGGAAACCGTAGTTGCTGTGTCCGGTAGTTGCAATCAGACACAGTCGCCGGTTGCCTGTAACCGACACGGGAACATGAAATCGCAACTAGTCCGGTTGCGCAGCTCCGTACAATGTTAGGAAATTTGTTAATTTTGCTTAGGTATATCTTCAACTGACAACTTTAAGTTTCCAGTTACCTACACCGAATACTTTTTACGTATGTGTCAAGTGGAAGCAACTGCACACAAATTATGTCTTACGTCTGCGTCTGTATATTGATTATATGAAAATAAAAATATTCACTGGTATCTTGTATCCAACAGACACAAAAGTGTCTACGTTTGCGCAGCGCCTTACACAAGACCTGAGACACTGGCGACCCCTTTGAGGAATATAGATGTAATGATGTTGATGAAGTGCATGGTATGTGCAAATATTATCAAAAAAGCCTCTCAGGGCTGATTTTTCCAATTTCAAATATCTTTGATCCATGGAATAAAATTGACATCTGTCACGTTTTGTATTGAAAAACTGACATAATTCAAAATTATTCCTTGAATAAGGATGTAAGGCATTTCAAAAATCTGCCCTAAAGATGTCGCGGCCTGCAATGTGGGCATTGATGGACGATCGTGAAAATGTGGGTCGAAGCGAAGCCAAGGCACACATACGTGAGTCCATCAATGCCTGGTTGCGGCCAAGTCTTGTATAGTACTTTTCTCAATGCGCGGAAATTCAAACTAAGTAAATTGATAATAAATTCCAGAATCAATGACGAACAACGACAATTTTTCACGCGTCAATATATTCATTTGTTTCTTCTTTACTTTAAACAGCCCTATTTGCAAGCCGAATCGAAATTTAAATAAAATCTTTGATAAGTTACCTCCTTGGTTGCCGCGTGTTGAAGTAAAAAGTTCGTTCCATTTCTAAATAACACGATAGTTAAGAATTTTCATAGAAATTTATTCGGCCGCTAAACTCGACTGATATGGATTTTCATACAAACATTGCCAGCCGGGCGCTCACACGTATTCGACCAATACCGCAATTTCGATATATCTCAAATATTCATAGATCTCGAAGAAGGTTGTCAAAATAAATCTTGAATTTCCAAGCACGTGTCACAGTACAGGAATAAAATATGATTTTAAACGAATAATTATAGTTGTAATAATGATTTCGTCCAGGTCTATCGCGGCATGAACAACTACGCCCAATACTACAAGAAACGCGACACCGCGGCCGGTAACGCGAGCTCTGGCCTCGTACGTAAGGGCCCTATAAGAGCCCCGGCCAACCTCAGAGCCACAGTCCGATGGGACTACCAGCCAGACATCTGTAAAGATTATAAAGAGACCGGATTCTGCGGGTTTGGAGGTCAGTATCAATATTATAATCATTTTTTAAATGTGTCATAAGCACTATATTATTGGGGAACCAATATAATCAGCATGGTCGGCGACATCAGCTTTGCGAAGCCCCTTTTATTTCCCAGTCGCAAAAAAACCCTAAATTGAATGAGCTAAATTTTGCAAATCTATTAATGATGACAAACATTACATAAACAAACACAAAATAGACGAACTTTTCGGTTTTATCCTCATTGAAATTTTTCAAGATGAGGTATGTCATAGCTAACACCAGCCGCTATATCTAATGTAGAAAAATTTGAGAAGTATGATGCAAGAACGAGCGAAGCGAGCTCGAAAATTTTAGCACGTCGCCTCAGATGGTTAAAATTGGGTTGTCTTTTAACCGTTCTTACAGAAATAGGAGATATTTTTGTTAATTTCTAAAGAAAAGTTTGAGTATTGGGAGAATGCAGGACTTTTAGTAACTTGTAAAACATTTTTGCGAGGCCCCAGGCGCGAGGCCGTCAGCGGTCGCTGAAGTCGCCGACGCCTAACGCCGCCACTGATAATCAGCCTACAATGTCCCCACTGCTGGAACTCAGGCCTCCTCTCTATGAGAGGGCAGTAATCTACCACGCGGGCTCAGAGTGGGTTCGTGGAAGCCTTTCTTCGAAATTTTGGTTCTTAGTGTGACAGAAAAGAAAGTCCTGTGCCCGATGGGATATCATCGACAAAAATGACGAACTTCGATAAAAAAAATATAACTACTTTAGGGGATGAATTTTCAGAAATCCTTAGTGCCTATCTCTGTTAAAAAGAAACTTGCTAAGACTCTTATGAAGTATCTAGATTTTGTTCCTAACTAGCTGACCTTATAGACCGCGCCCTGTCCAAATTTCAATAGTTATTTTTCACCAACTTGTTCTTTTAGTGTTTTCTGTTCTTTCTTTGCGTCATGTTTACCGCAAAAAAATGTGTTTTCTTTCTCTCTAATTTATACAAAAAACTCCACAGAAGAAAGAATTCAATTATTTCCAAATTTCAAAAATTTCCGTGAATCTGAATATTTGCACGGCTGATATGCCGAATATAGTGAATCCCATAGTTCTTAAGAACTTATGTTAGCTACCTATATTCTTGCAAATAAATATATCATTCATTCAAACTATTCCACGTTTTTTTTTAAAAAACTATTTCGGACTAAAATTTGAAAACAATAAAGTACTCAAATCGGTCCAGCGGTTCTCAAGTGATGCGTTTACCAACAAACTGCATTTAATTTTTAGGGTCCCGTACCTGTAAAGGAACAAACGGAACCCTTATAGGATTACATCGTCGTCCGTCTGTCTGTCTGTCAGCCTGTCAATACCCATTTTCTCAGGAACGCGTGAAGGTATCAAGTTGAAATTAATATAAAATACGTAGGTCTACGGTCCCTTGGAGCTTTTAAAAAGTCAAGCTTCTAAGTCAACGCAATAAAAAAATACGTCCATTTATGTGACACTAGGTTCTGCCCGCGACTAAGTCTCTATGACGAAGTTTTGCTCGGCTCCTAAGCGTCGTAGCGTGATGTTACATAGTATGATCCTTACATACTACTTACTATGCTATCGTGACGAAAATTACACATTTCGATTACCTGATTTGGCTTGCCCCCGACAGCAAACAGCTGTATGTCGGAAGGACAGCGGTCGACAAATTTTCTGGATTTCGATTTGTGAACAGTGTCACATGTCAGTGTCATTTAAATAAAAAGCGACTCTTGCTACGACACAATAAAGTGCAAATCAGGTCGCACAGCGTAATTACCTACAGTTATATTCAGCTAGAAGTTGCCTCTCTGTCTATCGCGTAACTCTAATATCTTCTGACTACGTTACGCCCACTGAATTTGACAGGTCGAGCCCGCCGCGTACTAGTTGTAGCTTCATACATAAAATGCGGAGTGAACCATCTGTGACAGTGATGAGAAGACTTCTTCGACACCTACGGAAGCGTATCGGATGGTTATGAATAACTATGTTCATAGGTACCCGCACGCCGGTTGCGAGTACTACGCACCTGACCTTTCTGAAGAACATCACCAATAAGATCACTATATCCTTCTATGTCCCTCCCGGCGTTTTAAAACTATATTTGCAAAACACTTTAGAAAATTCGAATTTCTGGGGCTACCATAGCGGACTCGCCTTAATATATAACTTTAAATCATTCCAGACTCCTGCAAATTCCTGCACGACCGTTCGGACTATAAGCACGGCTGGCAGCTGGAGCGCGAGGAGGCTGAGGGGGCCGCGGGCGGCGGGGACTCCGACTACGAGGTGAACAGCGACGACGAACTGCCCTTCCGCTGCTTTATATGCAGGAACAGCTTCACCAGCCCCGTCGTTACCAAGTGAGTCAAATGCGACTTTAAAGATGAAGGAATAGTAAAGTGGTTTTGAGGAGTTTAGTGGGCGCCATTGTGGCAGATTTTGTGAAAGGGTAGTTTTTTGTGGGGTCAATGGTAGGTTTTTAACAGTTGAAAAGGTAACTTTTATGGGAGCCATGGTAGTTTTTTTACGAAAGACGGAAACATGGTAGCTTTCGTGTTAGCGGTGGTAGTTTTTACGAAATATGGTAGAAATTTTAGTATTTTGTATTGATGGTTGGGGTCAGAATCATTAATACGTCTCTCTAAGTTAGATTTGTCTCATTGAATGACTTTTTAATGAAATCAAGACAGATGATAACAAATCTCACTCAGAGAGATTTATTAATGATTCTTATGATTATAATTCTACTAAATACATAATATGTTATTGTCGTGAATCATATTTTGATCAAGATACGACCTGACACTGATCAGCAAATTGCAAAAAAACCAAAGGAAATTTGAATTCCGCGGGCTACCACTGCGGATCCTCCGCAGAGCTCAACGGTTCGACGAAAAATACCAAAGAAATGACATTTAGGCCGCACAAATGACTCAAACTGCCAGACCATTATTGAAACTAACAGAGAAAAAAGCAATGAATGAATAGTCCTCACATTTACAAGATATACAGGGTCAAATAAAATTTGCTAGCCAAACTCCGCAGACGTTATGGGTATCGATATCGAAACACGACAAAAAAAGACGTTTTCACGTCAAAACGAGCGACCCTTACAGTATTCGCATATGATGCCATTGAGTAACATCTGACCACTCACCTTGGTAATAACAACATTAAAGGGGCGGAGCCTCGTCAAGGTTGTTTCTGACTGCCAACTCTAGAAACGCGCACGCTCATTGGTCAAATTAAATAGCGCGCGCTTCCCCGGCTTCCTGTAATACACTTCCGTCCCTTTTCACGAAATCACTCCCACAGATTTCCCACTCCACAAATAGCAGGGAAGCGAGAGGAAAGTTGTTACACATTAAAAAAATTGATGATTCTTATGGGTCTGCGACCGCTGGTAGTGTTGTTGCTTGAAGAATAAGTAGTTTTTTTTTTGTTTTTTTTTGTTTTATCGTGTTTAGATATTGATACTCATAACGTCTGTGAAGTTTACAAAAAGAAAAAAAAACATTTTTTTAAACTTATACTTATTTCAAGTCACTCGTAGTTTACAAGTGACCCCAAAAAAAAATCCCAATTTTTTTTTTTTTATCTCTTGATGTCCATACTATATACATATAATTTCGCTAGTTAATTCAATTTGAACCTGTGCCAAAGATTAATACAGATGGGACACTCCGCAAAATCGTTTAAATAAAAAGCGACTTGCTACGACACAATAAATTGCAATTCAGGTCGCACAGCGCTAATCACCTACAGTTCTATTCACCAAGAAGTTGCCTCTCTTTCTATCGCGTGACTCTTAGATCTTCTGACTACGTTACACTGAATTGGCCCAGCAAGACGGGCCCGCCGCGTTCTTTTAGCTTCATACCTAAACTGCGGAGTGTCCCATCTGTCTTAATCTGTGCCTATGCCTACATAATCGAACAATTCTAGTTCTACCAATCTTCAATACTCAATACTCAATATCTTTATTGCTTTACCATAATGTGTTCTTAGGTGGTAACTATATAATTTAGATCATTATGGACCCTGTGGGACACAGCAAAAGGGTAGGAGAGAGGAAGTCCTGTTTTACGACATAATTAATTAAGTTGTTTTTGTGGGAACAAGTTTTAACTTACATATTATAATAATCGAAAGTCAGGAGATCGCGAATAAGATACCATTTCTCTTATCTATTATTTATGTATTATTTTATCTGCAAAATGTACTTAAATGCTTTAGATGATTTTATATACCTGTACATATTCGTATGTATTATAATTCTGTTTATTCATTTGTATAAATTGTTTTTCTTAGAATCATTATTATTGCTATATTATTTAATTTATTATTATTGCTATTTTATATGATTATTATTTCCTTTATTTCATATATTTACATATTATTTACATTTTTAAATATTTTTATAAAAACTAAGAAAAACAAAAACATTTAAAATATAAAAAATTGTAGCCCACCGATATCGGGAACAGGGTCCAAGCTACCGGTGGTCAGGGCTCTTGAGAGAGGAATCTCCTAACGATACGCGCCGTGTCCAGAAGTACCGCTTTCTGGATCAAGCCCTTGATCCAGCTGCCTAACGAGAGCCTCCTCAGGTGTTGGTCGAGGCTCTTGGCTATTATGCCATTGGCCGTCACGACTATCGGCACAATGATTGCTGTATCCCACATGTCGACAACCTCGCGAGCCAGGTCAAGATACTTAATCTGCTTATCTTTTTCAGCTTTAACGAGGTTCTCGTCATGCGGGACCGCTATATCAATAATCATTGTGCGACGCTCTAATCGATCTATCACCACTATGTCTGGCTTATTGGCAACAATAGTCCTGTCAGTAATGATAGATCGATCCCAATACAACGTGATATTGCCATTTTCGAGAACTGGGTCGGGCACATACCTATAGTACGGTACTTCCGATTCCACAAGACTGTATTTCAGAGCAAGTTGCTGGTGGATAATCCTGGCTACAAGGTTGTGCCTATGCAGGTAGTCTCCGTTAGCCAGACGAGAACAGCCGGAAATAATGTGTCGGATTGATTCCCCCGGACGGTGGCATGCCCGACAGATGTCAACCGTGCCGTCCTTCACAATATATCTCCGGTAGTTGTTCGTCATCATAACTTCATCCATAATCGCAAAGACAAAACCTTCGGTTTCCCCAAAGAGGTCACCAAAACGCAGCCAGGCCACGGACGCTAGTAAATCTACATCGGGTCCATGTAGGGCCCGGAAATAGCGTCCGTGAAGCTCCTTATTCTGCCATACCTCCTTGCGATCGTTAGTGTCAAGCACTACAGGCTTGCGCCAGTTCTCTTTAGCCAAGGAGAGCGGGGTAAGGCCCTTGTCCACCGCGACCACATCTCGATGCATCCCCACGTCGGCTTCTAGGAAATATCCCCTGAGACTGCATACCTCGCGATTGTGGAGGGTCTTAGCATTTAAAAAGCCTCGACCTCCACACTTTCGCGGGATATACAGTCTCATTACCGATGACCGTGGGTGATGCATTCGATATGCAGTTAGCAGCGTACGGACCCTCCTATCCAGGGCGTCGAGTTCGGTCTGAGTCCATTTGAGTATGCCGAAAGAGTACATCAAAACCGGCATGACCCAACCGTTGAAGGCGCGCACCTTGTTTCCGCCTGATAGAAGACTATTAAATACTTTCTTTAGGCGGCCAAAAAAGCGCTCCTTCAACGATTGCTTCATGTCAGTAACATTGATGCCCAACGCTTCCGACATACCCAAATACTTGTAGGTTTCGGATGAGGAGAGGGATCCTAGGTGTATGGAATCCGAGAGTTGGGTTCCCACGGATTCCACAATCCCCCCTCGCTTTACATGCATGACCGCACATTTGTCCACACCAAATTCCATCCTGATGGCACTACTGAAAGTTTTAGTTACCTTCAATAGCTCCATTAGTTGCAAATTGTTGGGGGCAAAGAGTTTCAAGTCATCCATGTAAAGGAGGTGAGATATAACCTGACCACCTCTCCTCAATCGATAGCCTAGCCCTGAATTCTCCAGCAGTGTGCTTAGAGGATTCAAGGCCAGGCAGAACCAAAGTGGACTCAGACTGTCGCCCTGAAATATACCTCGCTCGATCCTTATCGGTTCACTATTCCTCTGGATATGTCGGCATCCTGGATAGCGAAGAACCGTCCTCCATTGCCCCATACATGACATCAGGAAGGTGCGTAGAGTTGCATCTATTTTATACAACTCCAGCACCCTCATGAGCCATGTATGTGACACCGAGTCATAGGCCTTCTTATAATCTATCCAACATGTCGACAGATCCTTTCGGGAACGACGAACCTGCTGGCTAATGGCCATATCGATGAGGAGCAGCTCCTTAGTACCGCGGGATCCGTTCCTACATCCATTTTGAGAGGCAGACATGATGGAGTTAGTGTCTATATGATTGTTAATTTTAAATCTCAAAATGGATGTAAAAACTTTATAGACCGTCGGTAGACAAGTGATCGGTCTATAATTTTTAGGTTCCGCAGTACTACCTGATTTATGGAGCAGGTGGGTTATTCCTGTCGTTAGGAACTGAGGCAGCGACCGTGACTCTAAGGCTGACTGGAACTGGGATGCCAATCGGGCGTGCGACCTTCGAAACCATTTTATCCAAAAGTTGTGCAGCCCGTCCGGCCCTGGAGATTTCCAGTTAGGCAACGGACGGACTGCACGAGCTACATCTTGGGGGCTGATGGTAAGTGCCCCCATTTCTGGTATTTGTTCGCACGCTCGCTCGACTTCCCGAGTCCAATCACCTTCGGTGTGGCTGACAGGCGCCGACCAGATACTTCGCCAGAAAGAACACATGGCATCATCATCCGGAAGGCGCGTGTCAACCACACCTTGGTCCGGTCGCTCCCAAGCCCTATAAACCCACCTTTCATCACTCTGGAAGGTGCGATTCTGAGTGTACCGCTCCACTCTCCGCCTGTACCGTCGAATACGGTTTGCCCATGCACAGATCTTCTGCTTCAGGAAGTCGATACGCTCTGTGACGCGGGTCAAATAATCTCGAGAACTAATATCAGTCCCCGAGAACGCCCGCCTCACAAAGCGCATCACTCTAGGGCGAGTATTGCCCTCCCTGAAGCAGATTAGCTTGCCGATGAGTACTCTAGCCTCACCGATACGACGCTCAATCCTGCACTGCCAAGCTGGTACAGCTGGTTTTGGTCGTGGAGCTCTGTCACTGGTCGGAAATTTGACATGAGCTACAGCTGCACAGTACAAGATCGAGTGGGTATCGGCTAGGTCTTTGCTGCTGTTAAAACAATTTGACAGCAACGAGTCTAGAGTACACACCAGCGCCTTGTTTTTCTTGTGCATTGGCAAATGGGGTAAACGTGGTCTAAGTTCAGGCGGAGTGGAGCGGTACTCCCGGAAAGCATCCTCCAAAGCGCTCCTCAATCGTGCATTGCATTGGGAACTCACGGATATAACCCCATCATCATCCTCTTCACCAACGTGGTCGGGTCGCGGTGAAGCACTGGGTGAATTATGTATTTGTACCGCGACCAGTGGTGAAGCAGGCGTAACATGGTTATTCCGTGATTCGAGGCGTAGTCGATCAAGTACGGCGTCATCCAGCATATGGTTACGCTGGATGACCCGCACCTGATCCGAAAGTCGTTGCGCCGACACGTTGACAGCTGGTTCAAGCACCTGAAACAGAGAGAGCATCCGACCACGGTACGCAGTCAAGTTACTTCCCCCCTCTGTAGCCCCAAAGTATGCGCGCATGACATTTTCATTGACAGTTTGTGTCCACCTCATGCGCTGCACACTTCCACCGGGAGCGGGGACCCTGTCAGAGGCCGGTGGGCCTCGGAGTCCCAAGCTGGCCGGTGGTCGGCCTCTTCCGCGCCGACGTACTGGTGGTGGTGTCGTCGGCGGCGAGAAGTATTCGTCGCTTGAGCTCGACGCAACTGCAACGCACTGATTATTATTATTGTTATATTATTTATTAATTATTAATATTATATATTAATAATTATTGTACCATTAATATATTTTAATCTTTCTTGTCCCCAGATGCAAACACTACTTTTGTGAGAAATGTGCCTTAGAAAACTACAAGAAATCAACACGTTGCTTCATCTGCAATACACAAACTAACGGTATGTTCAACCCCGCTAAGGAGTTGGAGGCTAAGCTGGCACCGAGGCAAAGTGATGATGAAGAAGATGAAGATGATGATTGATAAATAAAGATGATTAAAGTATCTGTGTTTTTTTCTTTCTTGGTTATTTTAAACTAGCTGCGTCCCGCGGTTTCACTCGCATAAGTCTCGATCCCGTGGGAATATCCGGATAAAAATATCCTATGTCCTAACCCAGATTATAGTCTACCCATGCGCCAAAAATCATCCAAATCTGTTCAGCCGTTTTAGCGTGAAGGCGTAAAAATCAAACTCTCTCTCGCATTTATAATATTGGTTAAGATGTACACAGAAATAAATTAGGTAGATAATTACTGAAGTAGGTGTTTGACACTTTAGACATTAGGTGTCAAATACTACAACCACCCTTTAGACCGGCGGTTGTACGCCTGCTTCTTTGATCTCTCCAAGGCTTTCGATCTCATTTTTCTCAATTGTTTCAAATTTTTTTAGTTAATTGAGGAGTAGGGGTGTACTCCAGTACTCCAGTACACCCTACTCCTGAACTGCTTAGTGTATTGCAGTTTTGCTATCTTATCCAGCCGTGTTAAATGATCTAATGCGCTCTCGGAATCATATGGGTTGAAGAGCGGGGTGAGGCAGGCTGGTTTGTCGTCTCCCCAGCTCTTTAATCAATATGTTAATGACCTCATTGCCGAGCTCAGCAGCATACGTGTTGGATGAAGGGTTAATGGTGTTAGTTGTAACAATATCAGTAAAGGCCTATTCAGACCTAAGCGGTATTCGCTACCGTCTGCGGCAGAGAAAACCCAGTGGGTATGCGGTAATATTACTGTTCAGACCTAAGCGGTATTCGCTACCGTCTGCGGCAGAGAAAACCCAGTGGGTATGCGGTAATATTACTGTTCAGACCTAAGCGGTATTCGCTACCGTCTGCGGCAGAGAAAACCCAGTGGGTATGCGGTAATATTACTGTTCAGACCTAAGCGGTATTCGCTACCGTCTGCGGCAGAGAAAACCCAGTGGGTATGCGGTAATATTACTGTTCACACCAAAACGGATTTCGCTATCCTTGTGGGTAGAATAACGCGCGGTAGCCGAGTTTCGCTCAGAGAGGTAAGAAATTTTCGCCAGTTAGTCATTTCTGAGTCGCCAAAGAATATACACGTAAGTCACATAATTTCTGCAGAGCATCTGATTTTAGTGATGGATAGTGATGAAGAGGAAGTTTTACTTTTATTAGCCTTAATTGACTCACCAGTTAAGAAAAGAATTTGGATCCATGACATCAACAGACAACACCGAATTCATGGGGAATTCCACACTTTATATCCAAGATTAAGATTGGATGAAGATCGGTTTTTTAATGCATTCAGAATGACGACTGAGAACTTCGATGAAATATTAAATATGATAAAGAAAAATATCAGCAAATCATTCACTAAATATCGAGAACCCATATGCCCTGAAGAACGCTTAGCAATAACGTTGAGGTAAATACCTGAGCGAAACCCGCGCGGTATGTACCTCTACCCACAGCGGCAACGAATATCGCTCAGGTCGCTCTAGCCGCGGTACTTGATACTAAATACCTGAGCGAAACCCGCGCGGTATGTACCTCTACCCACAGCGGCAGCGAATATCGCTCAGGTTTGAATAGGCCTTTATGCGGATGACATGGTGCTGCCGGGCGCGATCGTGGAGTTGCTAAAAGTATGTGAGACCTACGCTGCTGCACATGGACTGGTCTATAATGCCAAAGAAAGATAATACATGGCTTTTGGGGGCGCTGGTGTGCCGGGAGAGTAACACTCGAACTTGCCATAAACGGTAAGCCAATACGTAGTCACAAAGTTTAAATATCGTTGGCATTTTCTTACCGATGACCTCAGTGACCATGGTGACATTTAGAGGAACGTAGGGCTCTGGCGGTCAGGGATAATAATATGTTGGCACGAAGATTTGCTCTGTGTACTGACAAAGTAAATTTCGATTACGCTTTTTTAA
The DNA here is from genome assembly GCA_949128155.2 of Xanthia icteritia. Taxonomy (NCBI): domain Eukaryota; kingdom Metazoa; phylum Arthropoda; class Insecta; order Lepidoptera; family Noctuidae; genus Xanthia; species Xanthia icteritia. Next base: position 12,586,689 of record OX421958.2, on the reverse strand, counting down.
GCATATTGTCAGAGTTTTTACAACGGGAATCTTTAGCTCAATTACCCGAAAAGGTCGGTATACCTTATACGCGTCCAATATAATAATGTTTTTAGAATGCTGTTGCAACTGCCTCTTTCAGAAATCAACTCCTCAGTAGAATAAGAGGACTCACAGTAGCATCCTGAATCATCGAGATTCTTGGCTGTGGCGGCAGATACTTGACCGCCATAACAAGGCAATTTGTGCGAAGACTTATACCCTAGTTTCCATTTCTCGTTGTATCTAGTTGTTGGATGGTCTTCTCATTAATTCGTCTTTCGTTTAAGTCACTAACAATAGTGCAAACCTGTTACTAACAATTTATGGATCTGTTAGTTGTCCGAAATAAAATTATTTTATTATTATTATTTCATTTTTGACATTTCTTAGGACCCTGGGGGGTCCCAAGAAATGTCAATGAACACGCTACCTCCCGGACTTTTCTAAGGCGTACGAGGGGCTGAAGCCAACTCGCAGAGACCTGTTAGATGTTTTGAATGAAATGAGGCACCAACCCTTGCAATGTTACGGCGCCCGATTCGGGCTTCTGTCAAAAACCCGCGTTTGTTACTATGTTTGGCACTATGCGAGTACACCCAAGGACAACTCCCGGTTGGTGCAGGACTATTGCAGAACATGGAAACAAAACATAATATCTGGCTATGGGTTTGGGTGGCTATATTGGATTGGTTACCTTGAACTATGGAAGAAGAACTATGTCCCCGGCCTGATCAATGTTATGTAATACACGGATAAACTGGCAGAGGGTGACTTGCACACTCAATAATGGGCCCCCGAAAACGGTCGCTAGCACATAGTGTCGTAGCGACAAGGGGGTGCTTAAGAACAGTTGAGGAGTGAAGAGGTATTCTACGGCTATCGGGACGATCCCGAAAGTACGGTCAAGATCCCTCTACCAGCATCTTACTGGAATACTTCCTTCCTTCGAGCACGTTTGCTTTTGTGAATCTCTCTCACTCAAGCCGGCCAATAAAGGCAAGAATGAGGTGGGAGCTCTGTTCCTCATCAGTCAGTCAGGGTCGCCACATGCTGCCCTGCCTTTTTCTTCCATATTTCTCTATTAGTCCTCATCTCGGTAGTCACTCCCTTTCTAGCCATATCATCTTCCACACAGCCCATCCATCGTTTCTTTGGTCTTCCCTCTCGTAAAGCTATCCACATTCATACTCAAAATTTCCCTCACGACAATTCCCCTCATTCCTCCGCATCATATGCCATGACAACCTATTTTCACACATTTTTTCAGTCACCGGTGTCACTTGAAACTTCTATTTCTTGCTACCTATATTAGGAGCTTGTGGCTAAGTAATAACTGCTACATGGGTCGATCCATCAGGTTAAGCTACGCTTGCCGGGGTTAGTCTGTGGATGAGTGACCATCTTTACATACTGTGACTCCTCCATTCCTCGGAAAGCACGTTAAACCGTTGGTCCCGGCTGTCATTCGTGGATCTTTGACAATCGTTACAGGTCGTCAGAAGCCCGAAATTCTGCCAACCAGTCTTACCAAGGGGTATCGTATTACCCAGTTAGTGGGTTGTGGAGGTCAGGGTGGCAGTCGCTCCATGTAAAATAATGGTATTCAGCTGCATCCGGTTAAACTGGAAGCCGACTCCAATATAGTTGGGAAAAGGCTAGGCAGATTGATCTGATATCACAACAAATCGTAACCTGTAAATCACCCTCAGGTGTAGGTAGGTACTATAAGAGGATATTTAAAATAAACGGCTCCGTCGTTACTTCACAAATTCAAATTCAAAATTCAAAATATTTTTATTTCATATAAACCTACATGGGCACTTATGAAACGTCAGAAGCTAGGTGCACGGTTCCAATTGGTTGTTTCCTATGGAGAAGAGCCGGCAAGAAACTACACGGTTACTCTTTTAAAAATAATGGGCTTTTACAATATTTTCAAATAACAGTGTTATTAAGTATGGGAGGACAGTGTAGGTCTTTCAACAAGTACCATGTACATACTTAACAGAATAATGATGGTCAACAAATCTACAGTCCACTAGGCCTACAGCGTTCTCACATTCACAAAATTTAAAAGAATCTATATAAAGATAAATAAATTAATAAAAATAAAAACGTATTTAAACGAAATGACGTGATTGCTATTATAGCTATATCAAATCTCAATAATTATCATGTCCACAAAAGCCACTAATAAAGAGTTGAAATTAAATTTTAGTTTCATAATGTTAAACACACACTTCTGTCTACCTCTCTGGTAACAATAAGCGTGATATTATGGAACGCCGAGATATTCGCTGTATCATAAGCGCGTGTTGACCACAATGGCGTGACCAATGCGACATACGCAGATATCGTTTTACTTTTTAGTTACGCTCACATAAATAATGTATAGGTATTTCTACTTTGTTTTAAGAAAACACGTTACCCCCCGCTGAAGCGCCGTCGCCGCGCCGCCAACGCACCGCCGCGCCTCTAAGCTGTGTATATGCAACGTTGTCAACCGCTGCCGCGCCGCCCGCGCCGCTGCGTATATGGCCAGGTCAAGCGGACACGGGCGGTGACGGTGCGGCGACGGCGTGGCGGCGGCGCTTCAACGTTCAATCCACGTGGTTACGCGAAGCGATGTCGGTGCGGCTGCGATGCCGTCTACACGAGCCCTTAGGCTTTTTTAAATTTTCCCTGTTTCGCACAGACTCAGATATATCTGCAAGCAGTACAAAAATAAGAAAAGTATTCGTTCCGTGCAGGAATCGATCTTACATAACATAGCTCACATACTTAAGGCGCGTTCCCGAGCACAACGAGGCGCTAGCCGTTTATTGTAAAAATTGGAGCTATCTACGTCTTGATAATTAAAAGAAATATCAATTAATAAGAAATACATACAAATTCTACCTAATCTTGATTCCATAATGGTTGCTTAATTTTTTTTTAAAAGAGTACATTTTTATTTCATTTCCTTACAAAAAAACCACAGAAATAAGAAATAATGATTGATAACATGCATCTCCTCGTGAAGTAAGCACTATTTTAATTTTGCGACTGACACTAATGGAAAGACAATTTAATAATGAACATTTTGCACGATTGATGTTTTTCTAAAGAGCAAAATTAGATTTTGTAAAGAATTTATTAAAAAATCTATGCGTATTATACTGTAAATCATTCGCATGGTATGGTGCGGCAAAGAGGGAACGATAATGCTCAAGGTTATTTGCTTAGGGAAGCGCCTTAACTTACCGTAACCTCAACCGACAATCATTCCAAAGCACAATGGTGGATTCTTGATGGTATGCAGTACCTACCTATTTCTTTTTAAGGTACCTAATGTATGATATCACAGGCTTAGTTAAAGTCTGAGAATCAATATTATAGGCCGTTACTTTAGGCCCCATGTTAATTCTCAGCTTTTTTATCAGAAATGATCTTGCCTCCAGATTATTTTATTTATTTATTTATTATTTTATTTAACCATTTATGTACACACATATTTTTCTCTAACAGAAAAATACGTACAAAGGTGATGCTTATTTCTAAAGAAATCTCTTCCAGCATACCTGCGATAGGACAGAGGGTAGAAAGAGATGTAGACACCGTGTGTAAGAGTAGAGAGAAAGTAAAATACATAATCTAAAAAAAAAATCACTTAATAAAATAAAACATATTATATGAGAATATACTTACTTACATACATACATACAATCGTACATACTAAAATAAATAAAATACAAAATAAATACCAACGCAACTATGACGAAGTGGAAAGATAGTGTTCTTTCACTCTTCTTTTAAATACTGCAACAGTCTGGCAGTCCCTAATGTCGGGCGGAAGTGAATAATTCTACAACCGCAAGCGTGCACAGTGAAGGAGTAGGAGTAGAAGTCAGTGGAGTGGGGAGGGGACTTAAGCAGGTTTCTAAGATGCGACCTGCAAGGCACATCAAAAGGACGGGCGTAGGAAAAGCGCTCCCGCAGATAGGACGGAGTTTTAGGATTATGAAGGAGGTTAAATAGCAGACACAATATCCGAGAGTTCCTGCGAAGTCGAATAGGGAGCCACTTGAGTATCTTGCGAAAGTTAGAAACGTGATTATACTTTTTAAGTTTAAAAACAAAACGAATACAGATATTTTGTAAACGCTCAAGTTTATTTAAAAGCTCCTCGGTGGCATCCAAATAACAGGCATCGGCGTAATCTATAATGGGATTTTGGTGTTCAAGGACAAGAAGCTCTGGAGGCATTTCAACGAATGGAACGTAAAGTGCACCTTGCGACTAACTTGAGCAACATGGGCAGTCCACGATAAGTACGAGTCCATGGTCATCCCCAGGTTTTTAACTGTGTTAGCGTAAACAATCTGAACTCCATTCAGACAAAGTGGAGACAGCGACTCAACATCGAGCCTTTTTATTTAGTTAAGTATTCCAAAAGGGTAGGGAACGGTAGATAAGTGACAATCTACTGAAAGGCGATGCGCTAAGGTAGCCCGCGAAGTTCAAATCTTACGTTTTTTTTGGAATTTGCAGTGTCAGGTTGTATCTTGATTCAAATATGATTCGTGATCGTAACAATGCAGGTGACAGGTGTCAAAAACGCATTCTCTCAACGGCCGGATTGTAAGTTTTCAATCGCCTCTGTGGTCTAATGGCTAGACCACCTGTCTCAGACCCAAAGGTCCAAGGTTCGATTCCTAGTGGGGGCAAAATTTCCAATCATCTTTTATCTGTAATTATTATAATTCTGTTAATACATATTTGTTACGGTCGCGAATCATATTTTTATCAACATACAACCTGACACTGACCTGTAAAATGCAAAAAAACGTAAGAAAATTTGAATTTCGCGGGCTGCCTTAGCGCATCCTCCTTAATTACACGTGCAAAAAAAAGCGGGGCTCGTATCTCAACTAAAATCCACAATAATTGATTGACCTGAGATCTCAATTACCTATTACAAATCGACTAACAATGAGCATGGAATTATAGATTAGGTACCTAGGTAATTAATGATTTTTATAATTCTAAAGAAATGTTAATCACCTTCTAATTAGCTACCTACAAGGGAATTGCCGTGACCTACCCGTTTCTTCTCCACCCTCTCAACTTTGTCCGCGACATAGCCACAGTATAATAAACGAAGCAGTATTACGTCCTCATACAAAACGGGCAAAAAGCAGGGTTATGATTTTGACCGGTATGTATGTGTGTGGGTATGTATGTATGTTCATCTGTCCCCTCATAACTTCTATCATAATTTGACAAATGAGGTATTCGTTGGAAGCGTCTTGATCGTCCGCTGATTATGGCTATGTGACGTCACATTAAATTCAATATGGCGCCGTCTAGAGAACATAAAGTCGTGAACTATTTTTTTTGTCAGTTTGTCCTCCCTTTTCAAAACAGTACATTCTAATAATAGGTCTTTACCTATGAAATTGCCGTATTGTATGAAAAAATGTAAACGAATTTTTTTAATGTATTTTTTATTTGTATTAATCGAAGTAATCACCCATGCAATCAATGCATCTTTGCCAACGCAGTGGCAGTTTATTGATGCCCTTCTTAAAGAAATCAGCTGGACGGGAAGCAACAAATTCTTCAAAGGCATTTTGTACTGCCTCTCGGGTATTGAATTTTTTTCCCGCCAAGAAGTTATCCAAATTCTGGAAAAAGTAGTAGTCTATAGGCGCAAGGTCTGGTGAGTAGGGCGGATGACGGAGGGCTTCCAACCCCAGTTCTTGCAACTTGGAGACCGTCTGCTGTGCAGTATGAGGTCGCGCGTTGTCGTGCAGGAGCAGCGGAGACGAGCGATTGACCAATGGTGGTTGGAGATGTGCCAGCTTCTCCATCATTGTGTTCAGTTCTTCACAGTACACATCTGCAGTAATGCTCACCCCGTTTGGTAAGAAGCTGTGATGAATCACACCGGCGCTAGACCACCAAACAGTGACCATCACTTTTCTAGGGGTAAGTTTTCGTTTAGGGCATTGTTTAGGTGCTGAACCAGGATCCAACCAACTTGCTGAGCGCTTGCGGTTATCAAACAGAATCCATTTTTCATCGCAGGTAACAATGCGGTTCAAAATTCCTTCATTTGTGTGTCTGTTGAGCAGTGCAAGGCACGTCTCGACGCGTACTTCGCGCTGGCGATCATTGAGTTCGTGGGGCACCCATTTGTCAAGCTTTTTTACCTTGCCAATTTGACGCAAATGGACCAATATTGTTTTGACGCTAACGTCGAAAGCTGCTGCTAATTCAGCCGTAGATTATGTATCATCAGCTTCCACAATCGCCTTTAATCGCCGTCATTGTCGACCAAAGTCTTCGGACGACCGCGAGGTTCATTTTTCAGGTCGTAATTTCCAGAATGGAAGCGAGCAAACCAATAACAGGTGGTGCGTTGGTTTGTAGTGTTAGCTCCGTAATCGTCGTTGATGTTGCGTGTCGCTTGTGCCGCGTTGCTGCCACGACGGTATTCATATTCCATTATTACTCGAATTTTTAACGTATCCATGATGACGAAAAATATTGAAATGCGATGAAAATGTAACACTAATCAATAAACAAATGACTACTTTCGGAAAAAAAAACATGTTTTTAAAATAAAATTAATTTGAAATAAGAATTCTTAGCCAAACAAAAATTATTTTGATTTGAAATGGTAAGTACTGCAGAACGGCAATTTCATAGGTAAAGACCTAATATTAGTAAGCGATCATAACCTTTAGGGCAAAGTGGCATATGACCACGGCTTTCCTCTGAACATCACTATGAATTATGTAATAAATACATTAAAATATTTATTTACGTGTAAGTGGTTTGTACATAACAATGCAAGATGCGAATATTTTCTTGTTTCGTACTTTTTAGAGCGTGATTTTTCTGTAGTCGGTTTTTAGTTTTTAAACTCAGTTTTTTTACGTTGATGAAGACAGTAGCCGCATTTCAAGCGTCAGTGATAACAGTGACGACGATGATTCGATCCGGGAACCTCTTGGGGGAAACTGAGGATTTTTACTCTATGTCCTATTTGAGCAATTAGAGACAAAGTTATGACGAATAACCGGCAGTATACTGTGAAGTACGGTATGTACACCTGAAGCATGCAGGCAACGCCCAATCGCGGGGTAATTGTGTAACACACTATCAGTAGCAATAGGTTTCATTTTGACAGTTCAACAACTTTCATTGCGATATTTACGTTGTTGTGCAGGGTTTTTTCGAACATATCAAGCAATAGATTAGCAATAGCCTTCAAAATTATTCATATTGAAGGCTATTTGCTAATCCTTTGCTTGATATGTTCGAAAAATGTATCTGCTCAATAACATAAATAACGCAATGAATGTTGTTTAACTGCCAAAATGAAACAGATTGTGATTGGTCGTATGTTACGCAGTTGGGTGCTGGTAGGCGAAAATTGTTTTTTGCTCGTCATGTCCCAGGAAAGAAGTACGAGCAGAGAATATGAGCTACACCATCTGTTAGCTCGTTTCGTATTAATTGTTAGGTTGTTTGTCTTAAGAGTTTATTTTTTAATCTTTGACATACCAAACGTAAGACGGTGACTAATACCTTACCTATGTACCCAAATCTACGTCCAGATATGTTCTTTTTTCCGTACCGGACCTTCGTTTCGTATCAGCGTCGCGATCCAAGAACGCCAGTTTTGACGCCCGGTACGGTACGGTGGTACGGGGGCGGCGTCTCAGTACGCTCCGATCCATCGCGAATCAGTTTTTTCGCACCGTTCAAAGGTGATACGATACGGCGTCCAGAATTTTTGGATCGCGATCTTAACATAAGGTATTACGCCAGCACGTAACATGGCAAGAATCGTAGTTGCGCAGAATTCGTTTATGCTTGTTTTTCTTATCAGACATGTTCAAAAATAAATTATGGCAATGCCTTGAAGTGTCCACTGGCAAGTAACTTCCGCAATTTCTTGCAGAAGTCAATTTACGGCTGTTTCCACTGACTGCGTTTTTTTCATTTGCAAGTCGCTTTTAGAAGTGTGTAGCAGTGAACTTTCTGAAAGATCTTGCAGAACTCGACAGAAACCGTATACAAATTACTTGAACAAGAGCGGTCAAACAAGATGCCTAGCAGCAGAGAAATACGAGCTGCGTTTATTGTATTGCTGTTAAAAAATAAAAATATTAAATAAACGTAAGATGTGGGTACGAGATTGGATATTGAGACGTGATGATTTAGATCTTCTAAACCAATTATTAAAAGAACTCCAAAGCGAAAATCCCGTGCAATTAAAAACCTTCCTACGAATTACTGAAGCCACCTTCAATATCCTAAACGCTATAGCGCAACGTTTTTCTTAATTTTATTTTTATAATCTTTTTTGTGTCCCACAATTGGGGATTGATCTCGTATCGTATAAATATATGAGTTTTACCGTGTCTTCACGGGACCATATATCAATGTATCAAGTGTATCCAGCAATCACTTGAATAATTGCCAGCTTAAAAAAAAGAACTTGCCCTAAAAACTTCCAACTTTTTGTATGAACAAAATAAAGACGCAAGCGCTTACGTATACGCTTAAACTTGCAAAAGTCCACTTGCGCGAGCTAAACGCTCGCGCATTTCGACTTTTGCACGTTGGAAGTCGCTTGCGCAAGTGAAATTCAGCAAATTCACTTCAGGAAAAAATCCTAGTGTGGGGAAAGGTTTAAAAAAAAAAAGATTGCCAATGGACAATAGAATAATGACATGCAATAAAAGTGTACCAAAATTTTTTTGTTGCACTAATTGTACATACCTACTTACTCCCAATACGCCAAAACCTTACCAAGTTACGTGCCATCGACTATACCATCGAAGAAGTTTATACTTATCTATACACCGTAAGGACTATTTCTGCTTGCAGCGCTCGGCCACTATAGAACCGGGGCGGTAACAGATGTGGTCATCGTGTTCACGGGATTTTGTTTTCAAACTGCTTAAATATGAAATCTTTCGTAGTTTTTTATGTCTTCAATATTTATCAATTTATTTCGATTACAGTTTTTAACTACGCGTTTTGCAACTAGTGCAAAATATGATTGTATTTATAATATCTTGTTCGTTTTCACGGTTTAACCTATGAACATATTTCAATGGAATTGGAATAAAAATTGCTTTTGAATTGAAAGTATGAAAGAAAACTTGGTAACATCGATAACGCCAAAACTTTAAAGCCATACTACCGCATCACTAAACCATAGACAACTAAATAACATAGACACGAGCGGCCATTGTTGTTTAAATTTTTGCCAAATTTTGAAACGTGGGGATTTATACCTACTAGCTTCTGCTCGCGGCTTCACCCGCGTGGAATTCGATCTGACACAGAAAGTCTAGATCGTGCGTCCCGCGATCAAAAACACTTTCGTTAAAACTGAAAACTAAACTATTTATCCTATATTTATCCAAATTGGTGTAAACTACAATTTTATCTAAGTGAAAAAAATAAATAATGTCGGATGTCGGTGGCAAAAAACTAAAATACAGATACGAAGACACCGACTACCGCAATTAAAGTTATTTTTCACTTTGTAGTGTTTTTTTTTTTGGAAGTCGATTCTTCTTTTTTTTAAACGATTTTTTATTTTTAGCTTTTTAGCTATCGTACTTACCCCACACCAATTCTTATACCCCTACTTGTTATGTAAACAACAGTAACAGGAAGTATTATAACATTATCTCTTCGTTATTTGACATTATATACCTAAAATATTTAGATTTGTTACATACAGCTGTAGTGACAATCATGTCATTTGGTCTAAATAGCTTTTTATTTTTATTATTTGATTTTGCTTTTATATAGATTATTTTCTTTTAGATTTTGTGAATGTGAGAACGTTGTAGGCTTAACAGACTGTAGATCTGTCGACCATTTTCTATCTTGCTAAGTACCTGGTACTTGTTGATAGGCCTACACTGTCCTCTCATACCTATTAACTCTGTAATTTGAAAACATTGTAAATACCATTTACTTTTAAAAGAGTAACCATGGAGTTTCTTGCCGGTTCTTCTCCATAGGAAACGACCAATTGGAACCGTGCACCTAGCTTCTGACGTTTCATAAGTGCCCTTGTAGGTTTATGTGAAATTAAATATTTTGAATTTGAATTATAAAGATACACAAAGTGAATTAAATAGATACGTATTATCGAATCTAACTCAAAAACTACTCAAGCTAAGTGAATAAAATTTAAATTATGTGGGACCACAGCGCAAGCTTCCTATATCAAATAAAAAAATAATATTCAAAATCGGTCCATAACTGACGAAAACAGTGACAAAAAAAAAAACATACAGACAAACGTTTAATCTCCTACTTTTTTGAAGCCGTTAATAAAAACCTGACGATAAGCAAATTTATCTCGATAGGGATTTAATACTACTGACCTACTTAAGACAAATTAACATATTTTATCTATTTATGAATGTATTAAACATTTAGATATATAATATGTCATCGTGGACTTTTATTATTTCTGAATAATATTTTATTTTATTTAATATAAATATTTTATTTCTGAACCCGAATAAATGGATAATATTTATTTTTATTTTAGACTATCCAATGGCTTCAGCTGATGTGTCGGGATGATTTAGCAAACAAACCTAATACCACAAGCTACCAGATTTGTAAAAAAAAATTACAGAATATACTAACTTCAACAAATGGCAGGGTTGTAAAAAAAATGCTGGGGTCATTAAATTTGCTGGACTTACAAAGTACAGTTACAACTCAAGATACATAGGTAGTGGGCAACCCTAATGCTTGTATATATACAGACAGTATATATAAGACAGTTAACAGATGTAGAAACCGCGCGTTTGGTCTATTTTAGTTACTTCCACAGTATTATGTCGTATGGCATTTTACTGTGGGGTCGGGCTGCTGACATTGAATCTATCTTTATTTTACAAAAGAGAGCTGTCAGAGCCATTTATAATCTACGTCGTCGCGAATCTCTCAGGGAACTATTTAAAAAGATTAATATTATGACGGTACCTTGCCAATTCATTTATGAAAATATTATGTATGTGAGAAAAAATCTACATCTTTTTAACAAAATAAGTGATAGACATAATTTTAATACTAGTAATAAAGATAAAATAAATCAACCATTTTTCAGACTATCTAAAGTACATACATCTTTTATGGGGTACTGTGTTAAATGTTACAACAGAATACCTTGTGATATATTAGAATTAAATGAAAGAAAATTTAAAACTCATATAAAAAATACACTTTGCAAACAAGCATATTACAAATTAGAGCATTATATCCAAGATAAAAATGCTTGGAAACATGCTGGTCCTGCTCCATAGCACAATTTAGAATCTAGACAAAATCTAACTGGTTGCTAATTTAATTGTATAATAATTATATACTTATATATATATATATTTTTTTATATTGGTTTTACATTCTGTGATTACTCGAACTCACACACTGAGTTATATTACTTGTAAAAATGCTAGGAATATCGTATAATTTTACAATGTTTGTAAATATGTGAGCACCATGCATCTATCACATGATTAATTTATCTGTCATTCCTTAATTTTTAATTATTTTTACCTAACGTGGTACAGTAATCTTATTCTAGGTGCATCGTCTTCACATATAATTATATAATTGATGTATACAAGATATTGTGAAAACATTTTAAAAGAGTAACGGTGGAGTTTCTTGCCCATTCTTCTCCATACGAAAACTACCTTTTGGAAGGGGCAACTAGAATCAATTATTATTTAAATGTTGACGTTCAAAACTGCCTTTTTTGTGCCTAATTGAAATAAATTATTTGACTTTGACTTTGAAAATACGGAGCGACCTTAGATAATTATTTCAAGGATACTGCCAAGACAAAATACTGCTTATTTTATTATACTGTGTCATAGCACAGGTACTCTGGAATAAAATCGTCAAAACGCAGTGAGCAAACGTACGGTCTGATCGAAAAATATGTAATGACAGTGTAAACAAATCCTGTCAAGGTTAAATTCTTACGCACTGACTCATTAAAGAGAATTATTAACATATTCGAATCTGTATTTAGAAGTTTTCAACTCTAAAGTTGTTTTAATAAATTGTAAATAAAAATAATAAATAAAATTAATAAATTGTAATTGAAAAATCGTCGACGAAATTCGAGGTTATAAGATTTACTTCAATTGTCAAAATGGAAAAAGATTGCATCCGGTGATTTAAAATTAGAATTTAAATATTTGACCCAAAGTACTCAATTTGTAAGTGGCACTACAAATTGGCATCCATAAGTGCGTTTTCTGCTGATCCATTTGTTAAAATTTCCATCAGATACTTTTACGAACTACATATAGTAATCAATACTGAATTCTTAGAGAAACGATTTTCCTATTTTGAGAAAAAAAAAGTAGTTTGTAGGTACCTTAGGTATTTATCCCAATTAAGATTACCTACTACAATTACGTCCTAATTAATCCATTTTACGTCATAAAAATAAATATTTTACGCATTTCTAATAATCTGCTGTTTAATCGATTTCTATGGTCATTATTTATAACCACGATACGTCGACACTACTTCTCTTTGTGTGCACATTGTACTACATTGTTTTGTGAGCAGCAAGTGGAAAGGGACATCCGAAATGGGTAAGGATATTTTTATCTTTTTAATTGGACTGTCCTTTAATGTTCTTTTAAATTGGGCTTCACCAATTATTTTGCCGTTTTAAAGTACCTAGTACCGAGAAGTTCTAGTCGTTTTCGTGGCGTTTTGGTGGTGCGTGGTTATTTATAACTATTGATTGATTAGTTTTACGTGGAATCTGAGCAAAATAATTCTTATTCACGACAGTTAAAAAAACTTCTGAGAGAATATTTTATTTGCTGTGCTTGCTGTGCATCCGATCCGAATCCGAAACAACGTTTTCGTTCAACGTTTAACGTTTTGAAAATGTTCTTAATTCGGCCAGGCATAATTCGGACTAGGTGTGCTAACGTAACAACTCATACAAAATAGTCGGTACCCACTATTTACGGCTAGAACCGCGATTTCTCGGATTCGGATCGTACCCCCCTCAATAAATAAACCCGAAGCAAAGCCCTACCTAATGCCAAACACACATATTGAAGAATTATATATGGCGCTTAAAAATCCTTTAAGGTAAAATATATAATTATCTTCACTGTGTGTGGTGGTCCATTAAATTGTATGGTGAGCGATATGGCAAAGATAATAATTATATATTTTATATTATCATCAAAATGTGTGACGACCTTAAAGCTATGCCAAACTACCAACAGCATCGAAAAACGTACGGTAAATTTGAAGTAAATGCTGGCTGGAACGTTACTCCGCGTTTATTAATGGGGGAGGGGGAGGGGGGGGGGGTTATTGTCTTTTGGGTCATGTTGAGAGGATGAGTAAATGGCGACTAACGAAAGACAAGAAAAGGCAGATGTGATAACAAGACAGATGTGAGTGGAAACGCTGGGAGAGGAAGCTCTGGGAGGACATTATATTGACCTTATTGGTATAGAAGTAGTCCTTCAAAAAGGTCAGGTGCGTAGTACTCGCAACTGGCGTCGTGCGTGTATGACTGTATGCACGTAAACGGGGCAAAAGCGATGTAAGGATCGTAGCAGGCGTCTGTAGTTTCTGTCTACCTCAGTTGGAAGAAGGCGTGAGTTAATGTTGTTATGTATGCTATTTTTTTTAACAACAGTTTTAATCACATTCACAGATTCCCATCTAATATTTTTGCTGCTATACTCAATCTCTGCTCTCGCTAACCCGTGCCAACACCGACACAAGAGTGCCTTTCCTCATGCGGATTGCGAAAAATATGTTTATTGCAAGCGAGGAGTTCCTACTGTGGGGGTATGCCCGGATGGACAGGTCTTCGATATTCATGAAAGCGTGAGTATTTATTTGTTTACTACCTGCAGTCTGCGGTTTTACTAGCATCCCTGGGAAACTTCATATCTGTACTCAGATAAAAAGTAAATAAAAATAAATAAATAAAAGTTTATTTGGAACAACTTAAGTTTACAATTTACAAAGGAAAACGAAGATAGCCACAAAAGTAAAATACTGTGGCGCAGCCATCGACGCCCAACACAAAAATATATACAAAGACATTGTTCCAGACTTACAAAGAAAGTTAATTAGTAATTAATTGTAGAATTACATTTTATTTTGTTTTTTTTTTTCCTTAAAAGGAATAAAAAGGAGAATATACTGTATGTGGAGGTTACTATGTGGTATAAGTGTAGAGTGGAGGTGGGGTGAAGTGTGTATGTGTGTGATTGTGTGTGTTTACCGTGTTATGATACCATAAGTATTAATTGGTAAGTGAATTGTAATTCTAAGGTATTCGATAAGATCGAAAAATTATTACGTGTAGCGGAAAGATGGCTATTTTTGCCTGTAGGTATTTCAAATAGCTTGGTCAATTGTACCTACAGTTCCAACTCAAGTCACGTTGCAATCTGTGCAGTAAGTAGTAAATTTGTAAAAATAATGGAAAATTCTGAATGGGATAGCGCATTTTGACTGTGTAAACATTTTTTTCCAGATTTGCCTGCCAGCTACAATAATGCTATCAGCAATTAGCAATAAAACAAATAGGTTATTACCGTTTGCGCCACATGCAGATCATTCCTCAAATGTAGTTGCAAGTTAGCTGCTCGGTTTACTAGTCAGTTTTGTTTACTTACATAATGGAGCCGTTTATGACCGTGTCATCACAAGTCTAATTTGAAAAACTTTCAAACACAGATCTGTATGAAACTCTATTATTTATACCAATTCTCAATGTCTTCCTCCCTTACTATTGCAGATTTGCCTACCCGGATCTAAGTCCGACTGTACGCCAGCTGCTCTTGCCGACGGTACGCCATTAACTCTCAATGGGCGATTTGGAAGCAATGAGACAATTGATGCAGCAGATGATATAACAACCGAACCACCTCTGCCACCATTACCGCCCTGCGGTAGGGAAATCTGGATGCAACCTGACCCTACCGACTGCAGCCGCTATTACATTTGCATCGCTGGCACAATAGAGCATTTGACTTGCATTGGAGATTTTTATTTTGATGCTAAATCAGGGGTAACAATTTTTTAAATTTATATACTTATCTGTTAAATAAAACATATTTATCATTCTTATTTGCGTATATTTTATATAGATTTGTCTTCCTCGAGATATGACTCAATGTGAAGTGTCGACAACGTCATCGACTACCAGTACTACGACTACACCGATAACAACAACAACATCGACAACAACAACTACGCCGACCACAACAACAACGACGCCGTCAACAACAACTACGCCGACCACAACAACAACGACGCCGTCAACAACCACTACGCCGCCTACAACTACTACGACGCCGACCACAACTACAACTACACCGAAAACAACTACGACTACACCGTCAACAACAACAACAACTTCTGGCCCTTTACCACCGTGCGGTTATAATGATGACTGGTCCTTACCATACCCTTCTGACTGTACTAAGTACTATAAGTGTTATAGCGGCCAAGTCATGATAGTGAACTGCCCATACGGCTACGAATTCAGTCCTACACAACATGTAAGTAAGAAACTTTGTATATTTCAAATGAACACTATGAATCTACCCTGCCCATGATAAGATGTGTAGAAGAAGTGTGAAGTCCGGCTGTGTAGAGCGTTGTATCTGTCATCCATACTGTGTCATGGTTTTTTATTATTATCAAATATCTTGCGATTGGTCTTAAAAAGCCCTTAACAGATTTGCTGTGGGATTTTTTTGACAGAAGAGAACTGTTCTTCCAGTGAGGAAGCTGTCTCTAATTAAATTAGAATTTGTTAGGTCCCATATGTGTCGTCTTTCGAGCCTTCAGTCATTAATTGGTTCACATAACGGTGGAAGTATGAGCGTTTATACGGCCTTTGTATACTTTTGTTCTGTGTTCGACTTCCTCCTCAACTGATTCCGTTTCTGTGTACTCATGCAATCCACTGGTTTTGATAAACACATGTGCATTCGTTATCATTTTAAGTACTTTATTCTGGAACCGTTGTCAAATCTCCACGTTAAAGTTTTTTTGAATAGAATAGAATATGTCTTAGGTATTTGCTTAGAATGTTGGTACATAAAAATAAGTTTTTAAATTATATACAACAGTGACATTTTGAGTGATAGTCTCGTTATAAAGCCCGGAGATCCCGGGCGTTAATACACCCAGGTACTACACTGTAGGTAAATGTTTGTTTTGCGGAAACACTATAATTGAATATTCAGCTACTAAATTTATGTCCTTTTTTATTTTAAATAGTCACTCAAAACTCGAATACACTACATAACGCTAATAGTTGAATAAGTGACGATGGAATGTAAATTATCGGAGATTATTCAAGATATGATAATTCATGTATAAAAAAACTAAATAACTTATAAAAACTGGAGTTGCATTTGGTAGGTATGCGTCCCTAAAGAGCAGGCAGGCTGTTCCATATCTACAACAATGAGTAAGACGACCACAACTCAGGGTCCGTTGCCACCGTGTGCTTATAAGATAGATATGAGATAGATTAAAGTTGTAGCGATCAAGTCATGATAGTGAACTGCCCATACGGCTACGAATTCAGTCCTACTCAGCAAGTAATTGAAACATTATCACCAAAGATATTTATTTCATAGCCCAGTAGAAACGGACTCTCAACAAGTAGGAGATACAGGAGACATAATATGAGACTACGTCATTCATACCGACTATAGGCACCAACTAGGTAGAGCAGTGCCTAGAGTACGCCGTTTACTCTCAGTACGCCAAAAAAATTAACTAGCGCTGAGTCTAAGTCATCGATCTGATACTGAGGCACAGCGATAATAACAAATGTAAATCTAAAGCGTAAAATCGCCTCTATATATCTACGAGTATGTTTGTAACTTCCTGTACGAGTGCCAATGAATCATTTTTCTTTCTTTATTTTTACAGGTATGTCTGCCCAAAGAACAAGCAAATTGTTCCGAATCCCCAACGACGACCACAACCCAGGGACCCTTGCCAACTTGCGGTTATAATGATGACTGGTCCTTACCCTACCCTTCTGACTGTACTAAGTACTATAAGTGTTATAGCGGCCAAATCATGGTAGTGAACTGCCCATACGGCTACGAATTTAGCCCTACTCAACAAGTAAGTGAAAGATTATTACCCGAATATCTATGTGACCTAAGGATATTAATTTCATAGCTCGGTAGAAACCAACTCTGACCGTCTAGGATATAATAAAAAAAAATGTAATAAGACTTCGCCATTCATACCGACTATAGGTACCAACTAGGTAGAGCAGCGCCTAGAGTACGCCGTTTACTCTCAATACGCCAAAAAAATTTACTAACGCTTAGATTAATCCATCGATCTGATACTAAGGCATAGCGATAATTGCAACTGTAGCGGTTAAAAGATTAATCGAAAGCGGAAAATCGCCCGAATGAATTACCCTTTAATTATCTCGTACTCCACATTCGTTTTTTCCTTTTCTATACTGTTTTTTTTAATCTATGTTTGTAACTTCCTGTACTAGTGCCAATAAATAACTTTTCTTTCTTTCTTTGAAAGGTATGTCTGCCCAAAGAACAAGCAGATTGTTCCGAATCCCCAACGACGACCACAACCCAGGGTCCCTTGCCAACGTGCGGTTATAATGATGACTGGTCCTTACCCTACCCTTCTGACTGTACTAAGTACTATAAGTGTTATAGCGGCCAAATCATGGTAGTGAACTGCCCATACGGCAATGAATTTAGCCCTACTCAACAAGTAAGTGAAAGATTATTACCCGGCTATCTATGTGACCTAAGGATATTAATTTCATAGCTCGGTAGAAACCAACTCTGACCGTCTAGGAAATAATAAAAAAAAAATGTAATAAGACTTCGCCATTCATACCGACTATAGGTACCAATTAGGTAGAGCAGCCCCTAGAGTACGCCGTTTACTCTCAATACGCCAAAAAATGTAACTAGCGCTTAGACTAAGCCATCGATCTGATACTAAGGCATAGCGATAATTGCAACTGTAGCAGTTAGATTAATCGAAAGTGGAAAATCGCCCGAACGAATTACCCTTTAATTATCTCGTACTCCACATTCGTTTTTTCCTTTTCTATAATGTTTTTTTTAATCTATGTTTGTAACTTCCTGTACTAGTGCCAATAAATAAATAACTTTACTTTCTTTCTTTGAAAGGTATGTCTGCCCAAAGAACAAGCAGATTGTTCCGAATCCCCAACGACGACCACAACCCAGGGTCCCTTGCCAACGTGCGGTTATAATGATGACTGGTCCTTACCCTACCCTTCTGACTGTACTAAGTACTATAAGTGTTATAGCGGCCAAATCATGGTAGTGAACTGCCCATACGGTTACGAATTCAGTCCTATTCAGCAAGTAAGTGAAGCATTATTATCTATTACATTTATTTCATAGCCCAGGAGAAACCAACTCTGACCAACTAGGAGATAAAGGAAAAATTTATGACCCTTCGACATTGATACCAACTACACTAACTATTAAGTCTTACGGTAAGATTCACAGATCGCAATTTCATTTTACTTTGTAAAGTTAGCGTGCCATACGAATATGAGCCTTATTCTTTTACTAATAATATTCATATTTTAATGAAACTCTTGCTTACATTCGTTTATGCGAATAAGAAATTGGAAAATTATGAAAAATGATTTGCATAAGAATAAGGTTACTGAACAAAGTAAAGTCAAGGTACGACCTTCTCTCTTGCCCTCAGTACGCCTAAAAAACTAGCTCTGAGACTACGCCATCGATCAGAAGGCCTATTCGCGTACTTAAAAAACGTTCACATTGTAGTCGCAACCTGCAAACTTGTCAAAAATGTTAGTAAATTGGTATTTATGACAGATTACGAGTGAGATGTGAAAATTTTTATTATTTTCACCTACCTATCGTGGTATAGTAATCTTATTATTTATTCTAGGTGCTTTCACATTTTTTTTTC
Organism: Xanthia icteritia; assembly: GCA_949128155.2. Lineage (NCBI taxonomy): Eukaryota > Metazoa > Arthropoda > Insecta > Lepidoptera > Noctuidae > Xanthia > Xanthia icteritia. The sequence continues at coordinate 12,567,630 of OX421958.2, read as the reverse complement.
ACTAAGTAATCATGTCATTGTAATATCTTATATCTAATTAATTAAGAAAAATTGCAAAATTATATACAAACTTAACTAAAACTATTGAAAAACTAAAATATAGCATCGAAAAATTCCTCCGCATCGCTGTCGACTGGTAATGTACCCAAGAGACTGGCCGCATTGCCACGTTGTATGGCAATGCTTAGCCTCTGCCCAAAGTAAAAACCAGCCCTTGGGTCACGGGAAGTGTCAAATAGCCGTTTTGATATTTCATTGAAGAGGCCGTGAGCATTCGGACCTCACGGCCCGAGGGTTTCAACCCCAAACGGCTCGAAAATATACTTACGCCGCTTGAGGTTTTCTGCAGCCGCAGCGGCAGCACCAGCACAGCACGCCGAGCCAGGAAGATGGGATGGCGCAAGAGTGTCGACACAGGTTGCATCCCACACTAAAGGCCTACCCACCTTCCATGGAGATAAAGACATACCGTCCGGTCTCTTGCCATCGTCGCGTGCCAAGCCATTGGGTTCTAATATAGCTGGAACGCCAGCGGTAACAAGAGCTCGTCGATACATCGATTATATAATTGATGTATACAAGATATTGTGAAAACATTTTAAAAGGGTAACGGTGGAGTTTCTTTCCCATTCTTCTCCATACGAAAACTAACTTTTGGATGGGGCGACGAGTTTTTTTTTTTTTTTTTTGTAAATTTTGACGTTCAATAGTGCCTTTTTTGTGCCTAATTGAAATAAATTATTTGACTTTGACTTTGAATGCGAACGGTCTTAAAAATTACGTCTACGAATTGCCGTCAATTTACGTCTAATACTGAGTTCTAGTGTGAGCCTTTATAGGCTCACACTAGAACTCAAATTTTCAAATTTATAAATTATATCTACGAGGTAAATTAAAATAACTGCCGAAACTGCACAGATCTAAATCGTAGCACATAATAAATTATATTAGTTTGTAAATTGTTTAAAAATAAATACATATTCACATATTTTTATTTTGTTTTTAACAAGATATCTAATGATGATGAAAACTCGAAAGCTTCTAGAAAAAATATCATTAAATATCGGTATAATCACGGTCATCTATGAAGTATTCCCAGTTTTAATTTGACCTTGTGTTTAATGATTATTAAGTTTTAAATTACTCCAATTTACATTACTATTATTAAATTGACTACTTATGTCATTCTGAATTTTGAATTTTAAAATTATATATTTTTGAATATTATTTTTTGAATTTTGAAATATTTTTTTTTTGAATTCCGCAGATATGTCTCCCCAAAGAGCAAGCAGAGTGTAGCAAATTAACAAGACGTTCCTCAAATATGGAGTTACTTAAAATACTTCTTTCAAGCAATACTAATACGAGAACATCTCGAACAACACAACGAACATCTTACAAATATCAGGTCAACATTATTAATGGCCCAGTTCACGATGATTTAAAGGCTGATGAATCTTCATTTCATAAACATTTTATACCACCGTGCAATTTTTTCGATGTCTGGTCAAAGCCTGATCCGACTAATTGCAGTTACTACTACAGGTGTATCTCAGGCAAAATTGAAAGGGTCAAATGTCTGTTAAATTTTTACTTTTGCACTGAAAAACAGGTGAGTTTACCTTTTTATACTTGTTTGTTTTTGCATGCGTGCTGAAATCATATAAGAAGATAATATGATAGTCAATCTGCCTAGTCTTTTCCCCACTACCTATCTTGGGGTTGGCTTCCAGTCTAACCGGATTCAGCTGAATACCAGTAATATAAATGGAGTAACTACCTATAGACTTCCAAAACCCAGTAACTGGGTCGATATCCCTTGGTAAGACTGGTTGTCAGAATTCAGGCTTCTGACGACACGTAACGCCTGTCATAGATCCACGATTGACAGCCGGGAACAACGACTTAACGTGCTTTCAGAGGTATGGAGGAGTCTCGGTATGTAAAAATGGTCACCCATCCACGGACCAACCCCAGCAAGCGTAGCTTAAGGATCGACCCGTGTGGCTGTTACTACTTAGCTACGAGCTCTTCAATGAAATAATGAATATGATAAGGAACCTACAGTTATGAACGCGTTCAAAATTGCGTTATAATTCTGCACTTAGAGAAGTCACTAATTATTGTTAATCATTCATCAAGACTCAAACTCAAAGTATTTATTTCAAATAAACCGTGTGCGTACGCGCAGCGGAATGTTGTTGAATTTAAAGATTTTAATTATGCAGATATTTAGTGTATGACGTCGTATAATTGTGTATGGTAAAAAAAAATTTGTGCACGCAACCATTGTGGAGAAATTCACCAACCATTTACAGGCACTTTTGAATTATAAAGGAGTCGGTCAGTCAGAAATATGAAGCGATTTGCCTATTCAAAAGCGTAGTAGGCACCTATGGAGAAGAACGGGCAAGAAACTCCATGGACACTCTTTTAAATTATACTGTTACAAAAAAGTTTTATAGACCAGTATTATTGAAATGATGTCAGTCAAAAATATTACAGACTGAGAACATTTTAATTTTGCTTACATATATGCTAGTCAATTTAAAGTAAAGTAAATGTTTGATTATTTTGAGTGACATCTCTGAGCCGTCGTAGTCGTTTTTCCTACAAATAGGCCAAGTCTTTTTTTTTTTACTTTATCTTCGGATACTTTTCTTTATTTTTAAATTATAGTTTAAAATTTTAAGTATGCCTGTATAATTTTTTACAGACTTGTGTACCTCAAAGTATTTCTAATTGCTTTATACCGGTGAGCAGTATTGAGGCTAATCCAACCACTAACTTGGACGCCTGGCCCACTTGTGGTCGTTATGATTACTGGTCTCGACCCGACCCCAAAGACTGCACAATGTACTACCTCTGTTATTATGGCCAAATGATGAAAGTGCCTTGTCAAATTTTTTATGAATTCAGTCCCACGAAACTTGTAAGTATTTTTATGTGAATCTAAATTAACACCGTAATGTTTTGTTTTCTTTTGAATCTTCACATTCTTTTTTCCGCTTCCAATCATAATTCATCTGCCATGTTATCTCTTCACCACCCTGAGTTGACTAGTAGAGAACGCCTAGAGCATTACGTCGGCCTTTGTAGTTTTTTTAATGATGGATGAAGTAAACAAATAAATTATTCTTAAAAAATTTATGTAATATATTTTCAAATTCCAATCTTTGCCACACCTGCATTCAACAATACGATTTGATTAGAGTTAGCTAGCTTAGTGAATTGTATATTATGACCGTATCCATCTTTGTCATTACCTATATGCCGCCCTGCAATATTACTGTTTATCAAGATATAATATTTTTAAAACTATAGTATTATTTTACAGGAATGCCTTCCCAAAGAGCTCGCAGGTTGTAGTGTATCTACAACAACCAGCAAAACGATTACAACCCTGGATCCCTGGCCAGATTGTGGTTATTATGATGACTGGTCTCGACCCGACCCTTATGATTGTACCATGTACCACCTCTGTTATTACGGGGAAATGATGCATGTGACTTGTCAAATTTATTATGAATTCAGTCCCACGAAACTTGTAAGTATTTTTTTGTGAATCTAAATTAACAACGTATTGTTTTGTTTTCTGTTGAATCCAGCACATTCTTTTTTTTGCTTCCAATCATAATTCATCTGCCATGTTATCTCTTCACCACCCTTGGTTGACTAGAACCCCTTAATAAATTACGTCGGCCTTTGTAGTTTTTTAATGATGGCTGAAGTAAACAAATAAATTATTCTTAAAAATTTTATGTAATACATTTTCAAATTCCAATCTTTGCCACACCTGCATTCAACAATACGATTTGATTAGAGTTAGCTAGCTTAGTGAATTGTATAATACAACATTATTATATCGTTATCGTTATATTACAACGAGGAAGTCGATCACAACTGTGGACCCCTTTGACCCCTGGCCCCCGTCCTTCCATCCTTCTGACAAATAGTTCCGTGCACCCATCTTTGTCATTACCTATTTGCCGCCCTGCAATATTACCGTTTATCAAGATATAATAATTTTTAAACTATAGTATAATTTTACAGGAATGCCTTCCCAAAGAGCTTGCAGGTTGTAGTGTATCTACAACAACCAGCAAGACTATTACAACCCTGGATCCCTGGCCAGATTGTGGTTATTATGACGACTGGTCTCGACCCGACCCTTATGATTGTACCATGTACCACCTCTGTTATTACGGGGAAATGATGCACGTGACTTGTCAAATTTATTATGAATTCAGTCCCACGAAACTTGTAAGTATTTTTATGTGAATGTTAATTAACAACGTATTGTTTTGTTTTCTGTTGAATCCAGCATATTCTTTTTTTCGCTTCCAGTCATAATTATTATTCATCTGCCATGTTATCTCTTCACCACCCTTGGTTGACTAGTAGAGAACGCCTAGGGCATTACGCCGGCCTTTGTAGTTTCTTAATGATGGCTGAAGTAAACAAATAAATGATTCCTAACATTTTTATGTAATATATTTTCAAGTTCTAATCTTTGCCACACCTGCATTCAACGTTACGATTTGACTATAGCCAATACTGATTAGAATTAGCTAGCTTAGTGAATTATATATTATGACCGCTTGACTTCATCGGCGAAAGATTTCAATACTCCTGTGCTATTTCACAGGAATGTCTCCCCAAAGAAGTAGCTGGTTGTAGCTTATCCCCTACAACGAGGAAGTCGATCACAACTGTGGACCCCTTTTACCACTGGCCCCCGTGTGGTCCTTCTGACGACTGGTCCCGTGCACCCATCTTTGTCATTACCTATTTGCCGCCCTGCAATATTACGGTTTATCAAAATATAATATTTTTAAAACTATCATATCATTTTACAGGAATGCCTTCCCAAAGAGCTCGCAGGTTGTAGTGTATCTACAACAACCAGCAAGACGATTACAACCCTGGATCCCTGGCCAGATTGTGGTTATTATGACGACTGGTCTCGACCCGACCCTTATGACTGTACCATGTACTACCTCTGTTATCACGGGGAAATTATACATGTGACGTGTCAAATTTATTATGAATTCAGCCCTACACAGCTTGTAAGTACACCTAAATATCTTTAAATCTTTTTTTTATAGTTTAGCACAAAATAACTCTTAATTCAAATGAAACGCGTCTAAAATGCTTTCAATATACAAGGTGTAAAAAATGGTGATAGTGACACCATCTGTGCATCAAAAGACTTTTATTTTAGGTATGAATGAAAAACCGCTGTTACTGAAATTCGAAAAATACTGCGCGCCAAAAACTATACTTACATATGCAAAAAACTAAAAAATTACAGGCTTCAATTTCACAACACTAATTATAATGACTATAATGATTAAAATATGAACTAAAAAGATGTGCTCACCATTAAAATAACAAACATTCTGAACTCTATGAAATACTATAAACCAGTAATATCGAATAACATTGTGGTAATTTTTTAAAATTAAGTACCTATTAACAAACGTTTTTTGCTGATCGTACTGCGGAAAATTTCACAGTTATGTCTACCTAAAGACGAAGCAGGATGCTACATATCCAAACCAACCTCTACTATCACTACGCCATCTACTACTGCCAGGACGCCAACAACTACCTTCACTACGCCATCAACCACTTTGCCACCTTGGCCACCGTGTGGTTACTATGATGATTGGGTTCTACCAGACACAGCTGATTGTACTGACTACTACATCTGTTTTTACGGTGAAATCATGAGATTGAACTGTGAAGATGGTTATGAATTCAGCCGTACACAACTTGTTAGTAATACTTTTGTATATTTTTTTAATGGTTTGTTTTACCAGACAAAACAAACATTTACGAGCAAACAAGCAAAACATTGAGTAACAATAATAGATGAGAATCAATTTTTATTTAAAGTATTAAAAAAAACTTACTTTAGCGTGCAATGTGCTTCACACAATAAACTTTGCTTACGTGTGTGTTGAATGGATCAGAGGACGTGGGGACATTTCAAGTTTAGTTATAAAACTTAATAAAAATAACGACAAAGTTCTTAGTAAATTAAAGCTGATCGTATTGCGGAACATTTCACAGTTATGTCTGCCTAAAGACGAAGCAGGATGCAGCGTATCAATACCAACCACTACGCTATTCACTACTGTCACTGCGCCATTTACTACAGACCGTACGCCGACAACTACCTTCACTACGCCGTCAACCACCTTGCCACCTTGGCCACCGTGTGGTTACTATGATGATTGGGTTCTACCAGACACAACTGATTGTACTGACTACTACATCTGTTTTTACGGTGAAATCATGAGATTGAAATGTGAAGATGGCTACGAATTCAGTCGTATACAACTTGTTAGTAAAACCTTTGTAATTCTTGACACACAAAACATAAACAAATACATAGCAAACAAACTCAAAACACAAAAAACACTGGAACAGTAGCGGCTAGCACCGTTAGTTTAATTAAATACAATATTATTCAATGACTAATTGTAAACACTACAAAATCATAACACATTTCATAACCCTAATTCAGAGTTATGAGGAACAGGGTGTAAAGTTCACTCATCCTCTATAGAAAAGGGAGGATCCTCAGACCAGATGAGTGTCATGTCCGGCGTGCAACTGCCCAACGATTGATGTCGGATAGTCTTATATATGTCGTTCACTCGGTAAACTTTAATTGCGCGATGCAGGATTTGTGTGGCGTCAGGTCTTTGATGCGTAGTTCGCATGTGGCAATTTAGATACCGCCACAGAACAAACACAAATAATCACAAACAAACAAATACAAAACAAAACAAACAAATTCAACTTGCAAATTATATTCAACTTTTAATTTATTTTGTAGATATAACTGCCTACCTATCTGGGTACTAATTGCACAATACTGTCTCATATAGTTCTTTATTTTTTACAGTTATGTCTTCCGAAACACGAAGCAGGTTGCAACATATTAACAACAACATCAACGACCCCGACAATGACTACGCAATCAACAACTAGTATTAAGACTACGCCATCAACAACTAGTATTAAAACTACGCCATCAACAACTAGTATTAAAACTACGCCATCAACAACAACAACAACTGAAACTCCTTGGCCAATCTGTAGAGAAACAGTTATATGGTTACTGATTGATCCTGGTGATTCCACTTGTAAACATTTTATTTTATGTGTTTATGGACAAATCACTCGAGAGCAATGCCCGCGTGGATTTTTATTCGACTCAACATTATTGGTAAGTGTAGTTTCAAATTATTTTTGGCGCCACTCGGGATGGTCGTTTAAACAAACTTAGCTTTTGTTTTCCCTAAGCCTGAGGGATGCCTAGAGAAAGCTGGCGTGATTAATTGGATAGGTTTATGGGAGATTGGCCGGAGAAAGCAACACACAGGGAAGACTGAAACTCTGTGGGAGAGACCATTCCCCAGCTGTGGAACAGTACAGGTTAAAAAAAAACCACACGGTTCTTAACGGGGTATAAAAGGATCAACAATGTAATCGAAAAAAATCATCAGATTTTTAACGCGTTTTCAGGAATCGTCCAATAGTACAATTCACAATTATGAGTACAATGACCTATTTTCAGGTTTAGGGTAAACAAAAACAATGGTTGTTATACACGCCTTAATTGAGTATTTCTCATGAATCCTTAAAGTCCGGCCAAGTGCGAGTCGGACTCGCATGCGAAGTGTTCCGTTTCACCGTACGATATTTAGCAAAAAATGCCGAAAAGAACACGTTTCTTGTATGGGAAACCCCTTATTTTTTAATTTTATTTAATTTTTATTATTTGTTGTTATAGCGGCTATAGAATACAAAGACAGCTGTCAGAGCCATTTATAACCTATGATAGACATAATTTTAATACCAGAAATAAAGGTGAAAAAGATCAACCATTTCTCAGATTATCTAAAGTACATACATTTTTTATGGGGTACTGTGTTAAATGTTACAACAAAATACCTTGTTATATACAATTAAATGAAAGAAAATTTAAAACTCATATTAAAAGTACACTTTTTAAACAAGCATATTACAAATTAGAGGATTTTATCCAAGATAAGAATGCTTGGAAACATGCTGGTCCTGCTCCATAGGACAATTTAGAGTCTTGACAAAATCAATCTGGTTGCTAATATAATTGTATAATATTATTTTTTATAACATTTATTTTACATTCAGTGATTACTTGAACTCACACACTGACTTATTAGTAATACATGTTAAAATTTTAGGAATATGGTATAATTTTACAATGTTTGTAATTATGTGAGCACCATGTATCTATCACATAATTAATTAATTATCTGTCATTGCTTATTTTTTATTCTTTTTAGCTATTGTGGTATAGTAATCTTATTCTAGGTTAATCGTCTTCGCTTATAATAATATAATTAATGTATACGAGATAACGTGAAAACAGTTTAAAAGAGTAACGGTGGAGTTTCTTGCCCATTCTTCTCGATACGAAAACTACCTTTTGGAAGGGGCGACTAGAATCAATTCTGTTTTTTGTAAATTTTGACGTATAAAAGTGCCTTTTATGTGCCTAATTGAAATAAATAATTTGACTTCGACAAAATCTGTGAAAATTTCAACAGTTCATGAGATCTGCCCGCTGACAGACAGATGGACAAACAAGGGTAATAGGGTTCCTTTTGGCACCTTTCGGAACCCTAAAAAGGGAGTCATTAATTAATGAACTACTATGTCGTCTGTCTGTCACATCTTTAGAACACCAATAGCTAGCCAGTTGTTTATAGAATAAATGTTTGTAATGGCCGCTATCATATTAAATAATAAAAACAAGCTCAACTGTTATTCCTTTACTAATAATAATGCCCTCTGCTCACGTTACCTGTCAACCAGTTGGGAAGTCATTAAAAAAGGAGAAGCACGCTCGAACCGTTCATTCCAATACATTTGTTGAGATTTAAGTTTGGCATAACTTAACTACGGGTTTATTAATAAGGGGGTCATCTCCATCTACTGTTTTTTAGTGAACTAGATTTTGTTGGCCCCAAACTTCACCACTTCCACGGCATAGGTGGCAGCACAGCGGTCCCTATGGCTGCATTTTCTGGGGCCCATAGGGCAGGATGGTTTGTGCCAGGTGGGGCATGGTTTGTGCCAGAGGATCCACGACCTGCTACCGTACCGTCGAGGTAACCCCACTTTACGAGGTTGTAGCTACATCTTCCCTCTTGGCAGTAAGATTATCGAGGTTATAGTTTTGTTATCACATACTCGTAACCCTTAGATGTCATACACATAAGCGGCATGCGTCAACGGCAGAGGCAACTGCAGCCGTCGACGCGTACCGGCGACTGCGTCAGTTGACGCATGCCGCTCGTTTCTATGAGCTCCTAGTTCTTGATTCCGAACCGCACTTTGGTTTTTTTGCCTTTTATAAGCTGGTTGTGAATTATTTTACAGGAATGTGCACCTGAAAAAGAAGTGGTTTGCAACCCAGACCCGACCTGCACGAAAACTGATAAATGGGTGAAACCTGACCCCTATGATTGTAGGTTCTTTATTTTATGTGCCTATGGAGATATTAAACATAAAACCTGCCCGCCTGAATACGAATTTAGTCCGACAGATTTAGTAAGTACAATTTTGTATACTAAAAAGAAAAGAAAGAAAGAAAATAAATTTATTTGACTCAGGTCACACAATATTTACACAAAACGAAAAAATATAAAAATAACTTAGAATAGCACCGTGTGCCTCACGGCTGTGCCAAATAGTGTGTACTTATATTCATATACTTTCATAGTCATGTAGTTAAAGGAAGAAGTTAGCAAATTGCAAAATGACTTGGTAGTCATTTTGCTTGGTAGTCACGTACAATTTAAGTTGGTACTTAAATTGTACGTATATTCAAATCACAACTGTCAACCGTGGCTATAAAGCGGCAAATTGTCGAAGTGTTTCCATTTGCTTAACAATTAATTTCCCGGACTGTACAAAATGGTTTTTCATTAAAGAAACTTCACAATAAATTACACCCGTATACCCCTAAGGGTAGGCAGAGATGTACTACATTTAGGTATGAAATAGAGAGCGAACCTTTTGCCACTATCCAACCTACTCAGAAGAGCTATGTCAATTATTGATTTAGTAACAGATTTTAATAATTTTCTAGAATTGTCTGCCTAAAGAAGTAGCTGGTTGCTCAATAACAACGACAACTTCAACCACAAGTAAGCCGACTACGACCAGTAGTAACACAACTCCATCAACAACTTCTACTAAGACAACGCCGTCAACAACAACATCAACGACAGTGACAACGCCTTCAACGACTAGCACAAAAACCACACCAACAACAACTTCTACAAGAACTACGCCATCAACAACTAGTACTAAGACAACTCCATCAACAACTTCTACTAAGACAACGCCATCAACAACAACATCAACGACAGTGACAACGCCTTCAACGACTAGCACAAAAACTACACCAACAACTTCTACAAGAACTACGCCATCAACCACTAGTATTAAGACAACTCCATCAACAACTTCTACTAAGACAACGCCGTCAACAACAACATCAACGACAGTGACAACGCCTTCAACGACTAGCACAAAAACCACACCAACAACAACTTCTACAAGAACTACGCCATCAACAACTAGTACTAAGACAACTCCTTCAACAACTTCTACTAAGACAACGCCGTCAACAACAACATCAACGACAGTGACAACGCCTTCAACGACTAGCACAAAAACCACACCAACAACAACTTCTACAAGAACGACGCCATCAACAACTAGTACTAAGACAACTCCATCAACAACTTCTACTAAGACAACGTCGTCAACAACAACATCAACGACAGTGACAACGCCTTCAACGACTAGCACAAAAACCACACCAACAACAACTTCTACAAGAACTACGCCATCAACAACTAGTACTAAGACAACCCCAACAACTACCAGTACTAAAACAACTCCATCAACAACGACTATTACCACTACGCCGTCTACAACTTCCACTCAGACTACGCCAACAACAACAACAACTACTACTGAACCATCTTCAACAACAACTAAACCATTACCGTCTTGTAACTTTACTGATATATGGTTACAACCGGATCTAATAGATTGTGAACACTTTATACTCTGTATTTATGGAGGAATAACAAGAGAAAAATGTCCGCCTCTTTACGAATTTAGCCCTGTTGAATTGGTAAGTGTTTTCTTAAAACTTTTTCTTTTTCTTAAATGCCATTGTGCAATATAACTTCTGATTGGTAATTGTCACAAATTCACTATGGCATGCAAGTAACAGGTATTTATTTTATGTTATATGATGACCAACGCGTAAATGGACAATTATTTATAGGTACCCCTAACAATGCCGAGGATTACTTGTTCTTTCTTTAATTATGATCACTTTTTTGTATTGGACTACACCTAGGAACCATCTGGTTATGGAGTTATTCAAAGTACCTACCAACTCTTTTTATGATTTTTTTACGAAAACACTTTTTAAATGTTATAACCAGTGATCGGATAATCGGGCGCTTATATACCTAAACTTCTTCCCACGAAAGAATAATATGGACATTCCTTTCTGAATAAATAAGTAAACCCGGGATTGAACAATTTTGTAAAAACAACTATAACAAACTTAATGAAATTATAGCAGTAGTTTTGTATCGGTTGGTGATTTAGTACCTTTATTTTATTAAAAACAAATGGAATATCAATAAAAAATGATAATGTGCACAATGTGGTCAAGTAGTGGAAATTGATTGATCTATCTAACAGAAAAGTGATCGAATCAACTAATTTATGTATTTTATACGAACAGAAGACTAAAAAATATAAATATTTTTTAAATATAGGCATGTCCGTATTATTCTTTCGTGGGAATAAAAGTGAAGTTTAGGTATATAAGCGCCCGATTATCCGATCACTGGTTATAACTTAACTTTAAAATACGGCTACGATCCCACTATACTGTCGCAAAAAGTTTGATTTGTTTATTATTTCATTTGTTTATTTAATAGATGGTAAAAACATGCACAACATAAAGGATCTAAGTTATTGCATAGTTACATTTCAATAAAAAATAAAACATAAATAAGTAACAAAACAAGTAAAACTAACAAATAACACTCCTGTGTCGAGGCCTGTTGAGCATACAGCATTGCGAGCGCGCGAACCAAGGGCGAGGTAGAATGCGAAACTGCATGCTGACCGAACGGCCAACAATCCATGTCGTCGCGGTCAGTTGGTATCTTTGCGCTGTAGGAACAGACTACGTAGATGAAGGCTTCATGAAGGGTCTTTGTTCATTCTGTATCTAAATATGTTACGTGGTTATTCGCCTCCAATGGACCTATGCAATACCAGAACCATTCAATTCAATTTTTAAATTTTTATTCAGTAACAATCTACATTGCGTTTGAAATAATCCAACATGAAACATACACAAATATTACAATATGACGATGATACAGATTATTGTTATTATTAAGAAACATGTAATTCAATTTAAATTACGAAATAATATTTAAATAAACAAAATTATAAAAAACCATGCAAAAAAAAGTTATAAGACTATTATGTCAAAATAAAAGCAAACAATAATCAAAAAAACAAAAAAAAAAAACAAAAAATAAACACAAATAACCCACAGACAAATAATGATACATGGGAGTTTAAAGAGAAGGACTATAAATCATAACTCATTAATGCAAATAAAAAGGTGTTTCCATAGCAAAGAAAAAGGTCATAAGTGCCAGTAATTACATTAGCACCCAAACATTTTTTAACGGAACAACACAGCAACGCTGTTTTGCAGCAGAAATTAGGTACAGTCTGCTAGTTGTCGCTGCTAACACTTTAAACTTGAGCTGGCCTTACGTACAACGGCGTTTCAACAAAACAAGGACTAAATTATATTAGTTTTCTTATCACTGACGTACGGCCTACTGTACAGTAAACGGTGCGTCAATGGTAATAAAACTTGTATAGTGTACTCCTACCTTCTACTAAAAGCTTAATTATTTTTGTAATGTAACTTTGAGGTTTATACTAGGCTAGCTGCACCCCGCGGTTTCTCCCGCATAAGTCTCGATCCCGTAGCAATATCTGGATAAAACCCAAGTCATGGTCTACCCATATACCAAATTTCATCCGAATCCATTCAGCCGTTTTAGCGTTAAAGCGTAACAAACAAACATAGAATAATAAACAAACAAACTCACTTTCACATTTCCCAAGAAGCGTATAGTTGAAATAAAATCGAACTTCGATATTTCGTTAAAAATAAAACAACCATGATTTTCAACAAAAACCTTCATGTTCTTAATTATTTTACAGCAATGTCAACCAAAGGCTATAGCGGGTTGCACTATAACAACAACGACTTCAACAACGACAGAGTTAACTACGACTAGCACGAAGACAACGCCAACAACAAAGCCGTCAACAACTAGCACAAAGTCAACTCCAACAACAACCACTACAACTGTTACCACGCCGTCAACAACCACTACAAAGACAACTCCAACACCAACCACTACAACTGTGACTACGCCGTCAACAACTAGCACAAAGACAACTCCAACAACAACCACAACAAAGACGACTCCAACACCAACCACTACAACTGTGACTACGCCATCAACAACTAGCACAAAGACAACTCCAACAACAACCACTACAACTGTTACCACGCCGTCAACAACTAGCACAAAGACAACTCCAACAACAACCACTACAAAGACGACTCCAACACCAACCACTACAACTGTGACTATGCCGTCAACAACTAGCACAAAAACAACGCCAACAACAACTACAACAAAGACGACTCCAACACCAACCACTATAGAGACGACTACTACACCAACCACTACAACTGTGACTACGCCGTCAACAACTAGCACAAAGACAACTCCAACAACAACCACTACAAAGACGACTCCAACACCAACCACTACAACTGTGACTACGCCATCAACAACTAGCACAAAGACAACTCCAACAACAACCACTACAACTGTTACCACGCCGTCAACAACTAGCACAAAGACAACTCCAACAACAACCACTACAAAGACGACTCCAACACCAACCACTACAAAGACGACTACTACACCAACCACTAAAACTGTGACTACGCCGTCAACAACCACTACAAAGACAACTCCAACAACAACCACTACAAAGACGACTCCAACACCAACCACTACAACTGTGACTACGTCGTCAACAACTAGCACAAAGACAACTCCAACAACAACCACTACAAAGACGACTCCAACACCAACCACTACAAAGACGACTACTACACCAACCACTACAACTGTGACTACGCCGTCAACAACTAGCACAAAAACAACTCCAACAACAACCACTACAAAGACGACTCCAACACCAACCACTACAAAGACGACTACTACACCAACCACTACAACTGTGACTACGCCGTCAACAACTAGCACAAAGACAACTCCAACAACAACTACAACAAAGACGACTCCAACACCAACCACTACAAAGACGACTACTACACCAACCACTACAACTGTAACTACGCCGTCAACAACCACTACAAAGACGACTCCAACACCAACCACTACAAAGACGACTACTACACCAACCACTACAACTGTGACTACGCCGTCAACAACTAGCACAAAGACAACTCCAACAACAACCACTCCAACAACAACCACTACAAAGACGACTCCAACACCAACCACTACAAAGACGACTACTACACCAACCACTACAACTGTGACTACGCCGTCAACAACTAGCACAAAGACAACTCCAACAACAACCACTACAAAGACGACTCCAACACCAACCACTACAAAGACGACTACTACACCAACCACTACAACTGTGACTACGCCGTCAACAACTAGCACAAAGACAACTCCAAGAACAACCACTACAAAGACGACTCCAACACCAACCACTACAAAGACGACTACTACACCAACCACTACAACTGTGACTACGTCGTCAACAACTAGCACAAAGACAACTCCAACAACAACCACTACAAAGACGACTCCAACACCAACCACTACAACTGTGACTACGCCGTCAACAACTAGCACAAAGACAACTCCAACAACAACCACTACAAAGACGACTACTACACCAACCACTACAACTGTGACTACGCCGTCAACAACTAGCACAAAAACAACTCCAACAACAACCACTACAAAGACGACTCCAACACCAACCACTACAAAGACGACTACTACACCAACCACTACAACTGTGACTACGCCGTCAACAACTAGCACAAAGACAACTCCAACAACAACTACAACAAAGACGACTCCAACACCAACCACTACAAAGACGACTACTACACCAACCACTACAACTGTGACTACGCCGTCAACAACTAGCACAAAGACAACTCCAACAACAACCACTACAAAGACAACTCCAACACCAACTACAACAAAGACGACTCCAACACCAACCACTACAAAGACGACTACTACACCAACCACTACAACTGTGACTACGCCGTCAACAACTAGCACAAAAACAACTCCAACAACAACCACTACAAAGACGACTACTACACCAACCACTACAACTGTGACTACGCCGTCAACAACTAGCACAAAGACAACTCCAACAACAACTACAACAAAGACGACTCCAACACCAACCACTACAAAGACGACTACTACACCAACCACTACAACTGTGACTACGCCGTCAACAACTAGCACAAAGACAACTCCAACAACAACCACTACAAAGACGACTCCAACACCAACCACTACAACTGTGACTACGCCGTCAACAACTAGCACAAAGACAACTCCAACAACAACCACTACAAAGACGACTCCAACACCAACCACTACAAAGACGACTACTACACCAACCACTACAACTGTGACTACGCCGTCAACAACTAGCACAAAAACAACTCCAACAACAACCACTACAAAGACGACTACTACACCAACCACTACAACTGTGACTACGCCGTCAACAACTAGCACAAAGACAACTCCAACAACAACTACAACAAAGACGACTCCAACACCAACCACTACAAAGACGACTACTACACCAACCACTACAACTGTGACTACGCCGTCAACAACCACTACAAAGACAACTCCAACAACAACCACTACAAAGACGACTCCAACACCAACCACTACAACTGTGACTACGCCGTCAACAACTAGCACAAAGACAACTCCAACAACAACCACTACAAAGACGACTCCAACACCAACCACTACAAAGACGACTACTACACCAACCACTACAACTGTGACTACGCCGTCAACAACTAGCACAAAGACAACTCCAACAACAACCACTACTAAGACGACTCCAACACCAACTACAACAAAGACGACTCCAACACCAACCACTACAAAGACAACTACTACACCAACCACTACGACTGTGACTACGCCGTCAACAACTAGCACAAAGACAACTCCAACAACAACCACTACAACTGTTACCACGCCGTCAACAACCACTACAAAGACAACTCCAACACCAACCACTACAACTGTGACTACGCCGTCAACAACTAGCACAAAAACAACTCCAACAACAACCACAACAAAGACGACTCCAACACCAACCACTACAACTATGACTACGCCGTCAACAACTAGCACAAAAACAACTCCAACAACAACTAGCACAAAGACAACTCCAACAACAACCACTACAAAGACGACTCCAACACCAACTACAACAAAGACGACTCCAACACCAACCACTACAAAGACAACACCGACACCAACTACTACAAGCACGACAGATAAACCACAACCGTCTTGTAATGATTCAGAATTATGGCCGAGAGCTGATCCCGGTGATTGCAGGTTCTACTACATTTGCGTTTATGGGGACATTATGTACGAACAGTGTCCAAATGGAATGGAATTCAGCCCCATTGATTTTGTGAGTATGAGTATATATAGCATAACATAGCTTCACGCCTGTAACCCCCAAAGTGTTAGGCAGTGTTCCTATTGGAGACAAACATTTCGCCAGTTATATTTAAGTCCCTTGATATAGCGGGCGAGCGAAAGAATCGAAGAAAACGTGTTGCTTCAACCCCAAGTAATATGCGACAAGGGCAGGATTGGTGAAATATGATATTATTCTTACCATTTCCTTACTGCATTATCATTTGCCCGCCTTTTTCCAACTTTGTTAGGTTCGGCTTCCAGTCTAACCGGATGCAGCTGAATAATATTTTGTTACATGGAGCGACTGCTTATCTGCATCCACAAACCAGTTTATCCCTTGGTTGGTTGTCAGACTTTCGGACTTCTGACTATCTCTAGTGACCGGCGGTCCCTATATAGTTACTAAAATAACATGATATCATGTCTGTATTCCCAGGAGGGTTAAGCTGAGGTGTACCTATAGTACAGCCACATGTCACTAGTAAGACATAATATTGTTAGCCCCATGTTATAGGTGGCGAGCCTATTGCCATCAACCGGGCATAAATCACCTTATACTTCCTCTCATTTAGAGGAGGCCTGACACATTATAGGCTGATCATGATTTCGATAATATGGGCAAAAATCCAGATTGCTACTCAGAAACTAATGGAAAACTCAACTACACTTGCCCGACCTGGGAATCTAACCTCATTCTTAGCAGTAAGGTTTGTGATCACTATAACAATGAGGCCGTCCTAACATGATCTATCAGTATCAAAGAAGAGCTTTATTTGTAAGATCGAATCTTGAATCTTGATATCCCTCTAAATTATAACATTTTTTTCAGGAATGCCAACCTCCCGAGAAAGCTCAGTGCCGTATCAGCACACCAACAGTGCCAACGACCACGAGTACCACTCTGAGCCCTTACTATGATTGTGGCTTGTATGACTCCTGGTCCAAACCTGACCCGAATGACTGCGAACATTTCTACCTATGTATCTATGGACATCGGATGCATAAGATATGCCCAAAAGGATCTGAGTTCAGCCCTACTCAATTTGTACGTATAATTATTTTTATCATACTTAACAGCTGGCAGACTATGTTCCCACTGCTGGGCCTCCTCTCTGCGAGATTATACATGAAAATTATATTATAATTTTCAACGAATTCTCTCATGGGGTTGGCAGAGGTATACATATTTTGCATGTGATGTGTTTCCCATTTAATAGGGGGCCAGCGTATTGCAATTAACCGGGCGTAAATCCAGGTTCAGCCCTGCTACTGAGTAATTAATTATGGAAACCTAATAACACTTGTCCAAACTGGAGTTCGAATCCAGGGCCTCATTCTCAGCAGTCGTGCTTGCGACCACTAGACTAACGAGGCAGTCGTCTTTTTAATTGATATTTTTCGTACATTTTGTCATAGTTATCTGCATAGCCTTTTCCCAACTTTGTTGGGGTCGGCTTCCAATTTAACCAGATGCAGTTGAATATGAATATAGTATATGGAGCTACTGCCATTTCCCGCTTCATTTTATCAAACTGAAATCAACCATATCACTAACATTATATGAAAACATTGTTAAAGCCAATCATTTTTAAAAGAGTAACCATGGAGTTTCTTGCCGGCTCTTCTCCATAGGAAACGACCAATTGGAACCGTGCACCTAGCTTCTGACGTTTCATAAGTGGCCCATGTAGAAGTATGTATAAGTGAAATAAAATATTTTGATTTTGATTTCATTAATTGCCCACAGGAATGCAAGCCAAAAACAGAAGCTAATTGCAATGTAATACCACAACTCAGTGAAAGACACCTCGAAACTCGTCGCAACTACCTTGCTACTGCTGACACTCATCGTGAAACTCGTGACAACAAGTGTCTCCCGATTACTGAACGTCTTCTGTACCTCGCAGAAGACCCAAAAGACTGTAAAAGATACTATGTTTGTTCTTTCGGAAGGAGTATCCATCTTAAGTGTCCTGAAAACTTCTCTTTCAGCGCTGAATTACAGGTGGGTTAGGTTTCATACCACAGGATTTACAAATAATGAATTTGTTTGGAAAAGAAGTAGGCAGCCCTTTTAATGTTAAGTGCAGCGACAAAACTGAAATGTCTGGGGAGCAGGGTGGAAAGTTCTTCATTCTCCATAGAAAAGAGAAGATCCATCATCCAGACGGATGTAGTGACTGGTGGGCTACTCCGCAACGATTGATGTCAGGACGTTGTATATTATGTTAGTCGTGCGTCGAACTTTACTTGCGTGATGCAGGATTTTCAATGTGATGCGTAGTTCGTATGTGGCGTTGTAGATGCCGCCACATGTCTGTTAGACAGAGGTATACCAATCCTTTAGTACGATCACATTTCGCCAATTATGTTTTAAGCCTATTGCCATCAACTAGGCACAAATCTAGACTCCGGGCTGCTATTGAAAAAATCCTGATGGAAATCCTTGCCCGACTTGGGAATTCAACAGACTTTGTTGGTTTTGTCTAGTTGTGGATTTGCCTAGTTATTCCCCCAACCGAAAATTGCCGTAGGAAAAATATCTAATGGTCGTCTATTTGATTTAAACTGGCAATATTTTCTAGTTTTGGATTTATCAACAGCTCGTTGCTAAGATATAACAGCCGCATGAGTCGATCCATCAGGACCATTTGCTCAGCGGTAGCCCGTGCGACCACTAGACTATCGAGGCAGATCGAATAAAACCTTAACATCTAACGCTTCTTTACAGATTTGTCTACCTTCACACCGGGTGCAATGCAAGAATAAGCAGAAGTGAAAGCACCTAAATTAGTTTAGTTTAAGTGCTTGTAAATATTTTGGCAAAGCAAATAAGACCAAATATCCTAATAAATATAACCCTTTATTTGGATTTCGCCGCACTAAAGTAGGAAAAGTTTATTATACTTATACTTTGGATCAACAAAACAAAAACTTTGGAAATTAATAAACAAAATAGACACAAAATAACTCATTTTATTTGACCCGGAGATTCCAGCACTATCCACTTCTTCCCCACCTAACGATTTCGAGTACGCAAGAGATCAACGAGAATAACCTCACCATTATCAGCTTTATTCTTAACTAGCGGCGGCTTCGCTAAAGTTTTAAGCCAGTGAAAGTCCCGTTAACATCGGTTCAGCCGTTTCGGAGATAAGCTGGAACAAACAGACAGACAGACAGTTTTTTTTGTGTAAAAGCTGTTATTTTGACATGACAAACAGACAATTCAATACATATATATATATTAAACTAGGTTTCACCCGCATAGAGTCCTGAAATAATCCTACGGGAACGTATTACCTAAAAAGTAGCCTATATCCTAACTCTGGTCTAAGTCTACCTATGTGCCACATTTCATGGAAATCCGTTCAGCCGTTAAAGACAGGAAAAAGTAACAGACAGACCGGGCTAAAATCTATCACGCTGGTCCAGTTCGGGTTGGTAGATGTCAAATATCTTCGAATTGTTGTATTTACTAAATCTAAATTATATAAATTAATGTTATTACCTTATTACCTTTTAAGCACTTTTGCATGGAACATCATTCCATCCTGTATCTGGAGAACGGCGTTGTTAGCTGCGCTACAGTTTATGCTTTTGCAGCTATCATCGTTTTACTTGTACTTAGTCCTGTACTTATAATTGTTCTAAAATAAAAAAAATAAAAAAAAATATTTGTTTATTCTAGGACATGCCGGTTTCCTCACGATGTTTTCCTTCGCCATTTTGAGAACCGAGTTACTTTCTAATTTATAATATTATTAGTAAGTATGCAACTGCTGTGGTTCAGTGCTCCACTCTGTGAGAGAGAGCCGGATGTAATCCACCACGCGAACACAATGCGAGTTGGTGCATGTCACACAGAATTATGCTGAGTGGAAGCCTTCTTGTCACAGTCATGGCGTGCAGCTGCCAAATATTTATGTTGTTTATATTTTTGTTATTTGTATGCACGTGTCTCTGTGACAAATAAACCTTTTTTTCTTTCTTCTTTCTTTCTTTCACATGTCTTTGATGGTTCACAGGAAAGAAAGAAAAAGTTATTTATTGTCACAGAAACACGACCATATAAAAAAGAAGATAGTTCGATACCTACTTAGTAAAGCAAAACAAATATAATGTTCTTTCTTTTTCGTGTGACTATATAGTTACTAACCTGGTGTCAGAGTATTTATGCCGCCCGTGTGCCTCTGACTTGGCTTCACATGCTATCGAAAAATATCTCTCAGGCATGCTGGTTTCCTCACGATGTTTTCCTTCATAGAATTTTGAAGCAAGTGATAATAAAAAAATAGAAAGAAATAAAGAAAAAAATTGTGTGAATAATTAAAAGCACGGAAAAATCGTATTTTTACCCAAAACCAGGGGCCGTATTATGACGTTTTAATGCCACCATTTTTCCAGTGAGAGTGAGAGACGGAGCTATACAAGGCCGCTAGCACCATCCTTTTTTCGCAGTGGAATAATGATGGCATTAATACTTCATAATAAGGTCCCTGTAGTCATTCAAAAATGACATATAAATCCAATTATTATTAATTATTGCATTTCATAATCAATATTTTAGTTCACTAGTTAGCCATATTTGTTATTTCCATACAGTAATGCCAAATTAGTCAAAACAGCGAAATATTTGACATAATTATATTTGCGACGTTGCCCACTTTTTATAATATTATATACGTCGTACGTATATTTTCATATTGAAGGTCATATTTTATATTAGTGAATGGTTAAATGTTTTTATTTTATGTATTTTATTTTCTCTTCTACTCTTACACACGTTGTCTACATCTCTTTTTATCCACTCTCCTATCGCAGGTATGCTGGAAAAGATTTCTTTAGAAATAAGCATCACCTTTGTACGTATTTTTCTGTTCCTTTTTCTTGTCTCTTTATATGTGTGTACATAAACTGTTAAATAAATAAATAAACGTCAAAATTTACAGATGATTTATTGTTGCATAAGCATAATGCAGCCAGTTATGTTTTTTTTTTTTAAATTGTGTTTCCACTGCTGGGACAGGTCTTCTCTCTTCGAGAGAGGGCGTGGGCTACAGCTTACAGTGGTAGTACACGTGGTTAATTACAATCTACCACGCGGGCTCAGTGAGGGTTGGAAGATGACACATGTCTTCGAATTTTTGTTTCTAGGATGTGCCGCTTTCCTCACGATGTTTTACTGCAACGTTTTGAGAGCATAGTGATGAAATTATTTACGCAAAGTAAAGCACCTGTCGACCTAAAACACGACGACCTACGACGACGGCCGAGTTGGACGACGACGACGACTCGTAAGTCAGAGGCGTTACCACTGCGGGCCACCTCTGCTCGCGTAAAGCCTTTGCAGAAATACGACCGGGTTTCAAAGCTATTGCCACTTACCACCTGGGTCTGGTCTTTTAAAAGCAGTTTTTAAGATTTTTTCCACTATGAACTTTAATCATAGCTAAATATTTGTTATCATATCTATTCAAAACATACACAAGAACACACGCGAAATGCATTCTGACTTCGTTCGTAATTGTTAACTCAAATTCGGTTTTAAAAACAATACATTTTATAAAAAATTGTGTCTTCCTGAAGTAGTAAGAATAAAAAAATAAACGAAGGTAATATTCTTATTCATAAGTAGCACTTATTTATTTTTTAGGGTGATAAAAAGTAGAGTGTCCAACTCGGGAGCAACACAATTTTAAGCTCGAGTAACGTTTGAATCCAGAGCGCAGCGAGGGATTCAAAGAACCACTGTCGCCTTTAAAATAGTTGTTTCCTCCCTAGGCAAACAATCTAGGTACTATTCCTAATCAATATATTAGATACTATAATTAATAACTTCCTAGTTTAAAAGATAACTTCAATCACTTTAATCCAATTAAATGATAGTGTCAGTTAAATTTTGGATAAGGTCACAGATAAAAATCTCCCTATAATTTGATTATCGACCAAGTTATCAATTGTTAATATTGATTGCTGTAAAGTTTCCAACAGTACCTAAATAATATAACATAACATCACGCCTGTATTCCTCGAAAGGTTAGGCAGAGGTGTACCTATATAGTACACCCACATTTCGCCAGTTATGTAATCGGTGGCGAGCCTATTGCCATCAACGGGCACAAATCCAGACTCCGTACTGTTACTGAGAAATTCCAGATTGAAAAATTCAATAACACTTTGCCCGACCCGGGAATCGAACCCAAGACCTTAAGGACATACCAGGACTAACGAGGCAGCCTAGTACCAAAATAAACGGTTTCACTTTTGACCTCAACGACTCATCATTTCAGCCTAAAGACTTACACTGCACATAATGAAATGAAATGAAATAAAGTTGTTTATTCTGTAAATAGGATACTGGAATCACTTTATCACGTCATATTAAAAAAATATTAAAATTTAGCTAGATATGTTCGGCGTTTCCTATCTGACTACTCTGAGAAGAAAGGCCGAAGCATAAGCTACTCAAACTGCCAGACCATCATTAAAACTACCTGAGAAAGAAAGAAAAGACTTTTTTCTTTTACAAAAATATAAATAATATAATACTTTACAAAGTAATCATGTCGTTTTGTATGTAATATTCAACAATGTCAATGTTTATATAAAACTGGTATATTTTGATGATGTTACTCAATCGAATCTTGAATAAGTAGTGTAAATCATCTGAGATGTTATTATCAACTCGCGAATTTAACCCTGCACAAAGTTATTATCGTGATTTTGAGTGAACAGTTATATGTGACTAAATCCAATGAATTGAGTGAAATTTGTATCGATATTTATGTGAACATACTAGTTTTCATCAAACAATATGTGATTACGTCAAAACAAACTAAAATATAAGAAAAAATTGCAAAAAAGTGATAACCGTTGAGATTTAAATAACCACCACAACTGCAGCAATAATATTCGAACAGAGTAAGATAACGAACCTTTATTTCGACATCCAAACTGAAGTACCAAATAGCTGAGTTGGTAAGAACGTGTACTGAGAATCTCGTGTCACCCGGTTCGAACCCTGCCAAACGCAGGCTCTTTTTGCGATTTATAAAAATTTGTTCATTGAATTGTTACGATGAGCTTCTTAAATAATATAACATTGCGACGAAAGCGAACATACTCGGACCCAAATACAAGTAATGTGAGTGAAGTTTCGGCACATACCCTCAACGATGAAAGTATAATATCTAGTATGCCTGACTTGTCAAGCGATGAATCACATAACGATCTGATACTTAAATTAAAACAACAAATTAACAAACTAGAATCAGAACTCAGCAGTGCCCATCAGGAAATTGAGACTCTTTCAATTGAAAATACAATCCTCAAACGAACGAATATTGAATTGCTGGAACAAAATAATTTATACAGAACGGTTACCCATAGCCCTATAAAAAAAATTAAAACAAAAACACCTCTTGGAAATGAAAAAAAAAGGAGAAATAAGCAAATAAAACCATCATGTGAACTACAATCACCACCAACAGTAGGTCAAACAGCAGATCAAAGTAACACCCCGATCCAGCCATTATCTAGTACCGATCCTACGCAACACCAAAATAAAATAAAGGAAATAAGGACTAAAAATAAAATTCACATATTGAGCACTAACACCAGGAATAAAATATTATCTATCTCTCAAAAAACATTCTCAGAACATTACGATGTATGCCACTATCTCAAGCCAAACTGTAGCACAGACCTACTAATTAATAATTTGGAAAACAAAATACAAGATTTTACAATGAACGACTTCTGTGTTATCTTAATAGGCGAAGAAGACTTTCAGAATACTCGTGACTACTTTGGCCTTATATTCTACATAAGAGAAGTTGTACAGAAGTTAAGTCACACTAATATAATTATATGTGCACCCACTTTTAAGTATGGGTACCACACCAATATGTTCAACTGGCGAGTACAGAATTTTAATAATTTGTTATATCTCGACATACTAGAACATGAGCATGGGTACTTCTTAGATTCAAATAGAAATCTTAAGTGGAGCTATGGGATGTTTAATAAACATAGTGGCACGTTGAACAAACTCGGCATGGAAACCCTTTTCCAAGACATCCAAGACTACATTAATGGAATAGTACAGGAGGAAACACAAACATTGGGTAGCCTTTCACACACAAATCAGCTGACTGATGAAAACAACTCAGAATCCATGTTTTTTCGAAACTAAACACCTATATGTATTACATCAAAATATAGCAGGATTATTTAACAAAGCTGATCTCTTGATGATAAATATGGAAGAGCTTGCAGACAAAGGCAAATCAATTGATGTGCTATGTATTACGGAACATTTTATGATGGCAGGATCCGAAACATATCTCCATATAAATAACTATGTTTTAGCTAGTTGTATTAGTCGAAACAATAGCAAAAGAGGCGGAGCGTGTATAATAGTGAACAAGGAGCATAAATGGAGGGAAATTCCAGATGTTAAGAAACATACTATAACTAATGTATTTGAATGCTGTGCTATCGAACTTATTGATTACAAAGTTATTATTGTCTGTGTCTACCGAGTACCGAATCCAAACAATGTAGTAACATTTCTTTCAAAACTTGAAAAAGTACTTCTGCTCATTACAAAAATAAGTTCTAATAATATTTTATTAGCTGGAGATTTTAATATTGACATTTTAAAAAGTAATAATATATCCCTAGATTTCGAATGTTTGTTATTGAACTTTAACTTAAAGCTTGCTTTAAAACAACCTACTAGACTGATTAGCATGACTTGTTTAGATAACTTTGCCCATGATTTCAAAAAACAGTGTAAGACTGTAGTGTTGGAATTTGGTTTATCAGACCACACGGCCCAATTAATAAAACTTCCGATAAAAAAGCTTTTCAAATTTAAATACTGGTATAAAACGGAACGAGATTACTGTAAAGAAAACATTGATAAATTCAAAATGTGCCTGAATAATTTTTCTTTCTCAGAAATCTACGCAACTAAGGACGTAGATAATGCTTATATATATTTCATGGATAATTTTAAACTATTCTACAATCTGTGCTTCCCGCAGAAAAGCATAATGATAAAAGTGAATTATAAATCAAAGTGGATATCACGCGGAATAAAACTTTGTTGCAAAAGAAAAAGATTATTGCTCTGGCAACTTAGACAAAAAGCAACAAAGACGAATAAACAAAATTATATTAATTATTCCACATTACTAAAAAAAATTATATCACTAACGAAGCGTGCACAAAATAATTATAGAATTAAAATGTCAAACAATAAATCAAAGACAACGTGGCAAATGATTAATAAAGTACGGCCAAATTTACCAAGAGAACCCATAGAAAAAATTAAAATCCAAAATATAAGTATCACAAATCCTACAGAAATAGCTAGCACATTTAATAATTACTTCGTTGATAAAGTTAAACCAATCTTGGGTGCTGGTAAAAAAGTAACATCCCTAATTAATCACAGACCTAATTCAATGTTTTTAGCTCCAAGCACACCTCTTCATGTGTCTAAGATAATAAATGGCCTAAAACATACAAAAAGTGTCGGATATGACGGAATTTCAACAAAAATTGTAAAAGAAGTAAATAGTCAGATATGTCATCACTTAAGTCATATTATTAACCTGTCTATAACAAATGGCACATTTCCAAAGGATCTTAAAGTAGCAATTGTTAAACCTTTGCTGAAAAAAGATAATAAAGAATTACTTGAAAATTATCGACCCATTGCTCTGCTTTCTATATTTTCTAAAATCTTTGAAACTTATTACAATATAGAATTAAATAATTACTTGGAAAATAACAATATATTATGCAGCGAACAAAAAGGCTTTCGAAAACATAAAAATATAAATATGGCTATTTTTGAGTTTTTAAAAAATATTATGACTGCGGTTGATAAAACTACTCCTGTGTGCTCCATCTTCTGCGATATGACACAAGCCTTCGATTATGTGGATCACAAAATACTGGCTAGTAAATTGGAGGCTTACGGTGTAAGAGGGAACGTTTTAGAACTATTTAGATCTTACTTAACTGATCGAAAACAAATCACCCAAATTACAAAATTTAACACAAAAACTAAAAAAGAAGAACAATACCGATCCAATGTAAGATATGTTAGATATGGTGTTCCCCAGGGCAGCGTAGTGGGACCTACGCTATTTATTACCTACATCAACGACCTCCCTAATGCAACTGTGCAACCTATGACATTATTTGCAGACGACAGCACAGTAAATATTACATGTAATGATAAAAATCAATTTGAAAACGACATAAATAAAGCACTAAAATCTATAATAACATGGTTAATCAATAATAATCTAAAAATAAATATAAATAAAACAAACGTAATTAACTACAGTCAAAGGCCTCAAAATTCAATTAAATTTAAATTAATACATGATAATAATATAATAAATGAAGTAGAAACAGCCAAATTCCTCGGTTTAAAGATTGACAGTAGAATCAATTGGAAATGTCACACAGAAGACCTTTGTACAAAAATAAGTAGTTTATCTTTTGCGATGTACAAACTGGCACCAACAGTGAGTAGAGACGCATTATTCACGGCGTATTATGGACTTGTTGAATCGGTGCTTAGATACGGTCTAATATTTTGGGGTAATTCGACAAACACCGAAATGGTGTTTAAAATGCAAAAGCGTTGTATTCGGGCTATGTTTAACATCAAAAATACCGACAGCTGTCAACCAATGTTTATAAAATACCATATACTGACACTTCCGTCTCTATACATCATGGAAATAGCTTTATTTGTTAGAAGCAATCCTCACTGGTTTCCTCTTTTGTCAGACAATGTCACTAGAAATAGACGTACTAAATATAAAAACTTCTTACAGCCTCACTCTGCAAAAACAGCACTCCTTCACAAAAGCGTGTTTTGTATGGCACCATTAATATATAATAAGATTCCAGAGGTTATTAAAAGTATAAACCAGCCAAACTTATTCAAAGGAGAACTTAAGAAGTTACTTACTGAAAAATGTTACTATTATGTTAAAGATTTTTTAAATGATAGTTTCTAATCGATTTGTGTTATATTTTAATTATGTTGTGCTTTTTTATTTTTCTCTTTTTTGATTTTGCTATATTTCAAGTGGCCATAATTTATTTTGTACGCCAATGGTGGCAAAACATGTTGAAACTTACAGATTTTCACTTTTACATCCACATTTGCATTTATACGTATAATGTTACACATGTTTACAAATAAACATATCTTTATCTTTATCTTTATCTTTATCTTTATCTTTAATCATTATAATGTCAAGTACCATGGTTTTATCATGGTTTTTATGGTTTTTTTTTTGGTAGGTGGATGGGCGAATGCTCCGATGAATATAGTTAATCTATATGTAAATGGACTGATTGGGGAGCTCAGCAGTGCTGGTATCGGTTGTTCAGTGGATGGTGTTTTTACGAATAACATTAGTTAGGCTGATGACATGGTGCTGCTGGGCCCCTCAGTCAGTTCCGTGAGGTCACTATTAAACATATGTGAACGGTACGCAATGACCCATGGGCTCAAGTACAATGTGCAGAAGAGCGAGCTGCCAGTTTTTAAAGCGAGGACTAAAGCCTACCCTGTTCCTCCGATCACACTAAATAGAACCGTCCTACAGCAAGTTTCCAAATTCAAGTACTTGGATCATTGGGTCAATGAGAAATTAAATGATAATATGGACATGGATAGGGCGCAGGGCATTATCGGTAAGGGTAATATGCTTTCTCGCAGGTTTGCGCGATGCTCAGGTGTTGTTAAAGTCACACTATTCAAAAGCTATTGCCAAACGTTATACACGAGCAACCTGTGGAGAAATTACACTAAAAAAGCCGGCAATGCTCTGCGCGTCCAATATAATAACGCTTTCAGGGGTTTGTTGGGGCTCCCATGGCGCTGCAGTGCCTCCGGCATGTTCGCAGACCACAGCACGGACGGTTTCCAGGCGGTCCTTCGCAAAAGAACGGCCTCCCTGTGGTCTCGCGTAAAGGGTAGCACCAACACTCTTCTGATTGTGGTGGCGGACAGAGTGGACAGCAAGATCCTGAGGCATTGGTCGCTCATGCATGTCCAAAATAATAATAATTTTAAATGTTACTAACATAGTTATAAGTACCTACCTACTAACATAATATGGACTTGTATCAATTACTGTGTGCTTGGTCTGAAATAAATATTTTCAATTTCAATTTATCACAAGGCTTAGCAGAGCGAGCAGCTCAATCCCAAGCTTTTTTATCTTCTAAATAATCTGAAATTTTATAGTACCCTTTTTTACAAACTGGTTGTAATACAGCTTTTAAATCGTATAATGGGTAAGTGTCGAAAGGGAGGCCTTTCGACACTTACCCATTATACGATTTAAGCGTTGCCACATCGACCGGCCCTGTGTTTCTCACATCCAGTGGATTGCCGTGGCCTTCACAAGGTCATCGGTCCACCTTATTAATAACAACCTAAACGAGTTACAATACTTAAATTTCACATCCATTACATCCCAGCCAGTGAACCTCGCTACCACATTGGTGATTGGCTACCTAATATTGTACCACGTTATGAGCTATTTTGCCGAGGTCGGTTCGTGGATGTGGGCCAGCCTCATACATACACATATTTACATATCGGGACCCCTCTGTGCCTCGGACAAAACGTTAAATCGTTGGTCGAGGCTGTCATTTCTAGATATTTGACAGTCCTAACGGGTAGTCAGAAGCCCGAAAGTCTGACAACCAGTCTTACCAAGGGGTATCGTGTCGCCGGCATTCATGCATCCGGTTATACTGGAATTCTACCCCAACATACTTGGAAAAAGTCTAGTAAGGTGATGATCTAGGTACTATCTAAATTCATATTCTAAGACATCACAGACATCGGTGAAGGAAGACATCGTGAGAAAACCTGGACTTAAAATTAACTAGCTGTTTCTCGCGAGTTCGTTTACGATCCAGGATAAAACAAATCCTATGTCCTATTCCAGGTCATGGTCTACCCGTGTACCAAATTTCATCCAAATCCGTTCAGCCGTTTTAGCGTGAAAACGTAACAACCAAACTAACTCACTTTCGCATTTAAAATATTATAGTAGGATTAATTACAATAAGTCTGAAATAGGCAACCAGCGTGATAATCAATGCTCATGCGTTCTCAATATCAGAAGAGGCCCTTTCCCTGCAGTGGGACAGTTACAGGGTATTAATTATGAGCTGCAGCTATTCTACTAAATTCACAACGGAAAGCTTGGTTGCAGAGCAGCGAAGATACGTGACGCGAACTGTAGATCCAAAATTTTTAGAAAAAGTTCACACAAAATCAAAACAAACAAAAAACACACAATAACCCATGGGACTACGGGAGGGGACGAACATTTCTTTATTTTTGACCTAGGGCGTCTAGGTTTTAAGATATTTACATAAAACTCAGAAAGGGATTTTCAGGCGCAACTTTCTGAATTTCAGCCATGTGAAATAAGTAGAATATTTTCATGTCATTTTCTGTAATTTATCTGTATGTTTGCGTAACTTAGGTAATATATTATTCATGACTAAGACCACTTCAAATACTTAAGTCAAATCAAGATATCATAGAAATAAATACTAAAATATAATTATAAAAACTAAATAAATATATCTAATTGCCATTTTAACAGTGAATCAATTCGTTTCAGCAGTAATTAGTAGAACAAAATATTATAATATTCTGTGCATTTTATTAGGAGAATTAGTCAAAGCATACGGCCTGGAAATGTTGGCAAGAACTAACTTTTGTGAGTAACTAGATTTTTTTATTAATTTTAGTTCATGTAGAGTACCGTGTTTTTTTTCTCGTCTTACATAAAAGCAGTGGTGGTCCAGTGGTAACGGCTCCGACTTACGACTTGTGGGTTCGAACCCAGACAGGCGCTTTACTTTGTGTAAATATTAGGTCTTTACCTATGAAATTGCCGTTCTACAATACTGGCCATTTCAAATCAAAATAATTTTTGTTTGGCTAAGAATTCTAATGTCAAATTAATTTTATTTTAAAAACATGGATTTTTTTTTCCAAAAGTAGTCATTTGTTTATTGATTAGTGTTACATTTTCATCGCATTTCAATCATTTTCGTCATCATGGATACGTTAAAAATTCGAGTAATTATGGAATATGAGTACCGTCGTGGCAGCAACGCGGCACAAGCGGCACGCAACATCAACGACGTTTACGGAGCTAACACTACAAACCAACGCACCACCTGTTACTGCAGATGTGTACTGTGAAGAACTGAACACAATGATGGAGAAGCTGGCACATCTCCAACCAGCATTGGTCAATCGCTCGTCTCCGCTGCTCCTGCACGACAACGCGCGACCTCATACTGCACAGCAGACGGTCTCCAAGTTGCAAGTTGCTGGGGTTGGAAGCTCTCCGTCATCCGCCCTACTCACCAGACCTTGCGCCTACAGACTACTACTTTTACCAGAATTTGGATAACTTCGGCGGGAAAAAAATTCAATACCCGAGAGGCAGTAAGAAATGCCTTTGAAGAATTTGTTGCCTCCCGTTCAGCTGATTTCTTTAAGATGGGCATCAATAAACTGCCACTGCGTTAGCAAAGATGCA
The DNA here is from genome assembly GCA_949128155.2 of Xanthia icteritia. Lineage (NCBI taxonomy): Eukaryota > Metazoa > Arthropoda > Insecta > Lepidoptera > Noctuidae > Xanthia > Xanthia icteritia. The sequence goes on along the minus strand of OX421958.2, from coordinate 12,536,030 downwards.
TTGATTGCATGGGTGATTACTTCGATTAATACAAATAAAAAATACATGAAAAAAAATCGTTTAAATTTTTTTCATACAAAACGGCAATTTCATAGGTAAAGACCTATTAATTTAATCACCGCTGCTCTCTAAACGATGAAGGAAAACATCGTGGGGAAACCGGCATGTCCTAGAACCAAAAATTCGAAGACATGTGACATCTACCAACCAGCACTGGGCCCGCGTGGTGGGTTACGGCCCACTCCCTCTCACAGAGCTTCCCACTGCTGGCCTGTGTCCAGCATCATAGGCTGATTATACTATAGAGTGGCCTGTCTTACCAAGGGGTATCCACAACCCAATTACTGGGTCAGATAGGTAGGATATGTATATGAAGCGACTACCTATCTTCCGATTAGACTGGAAACCAACGGCTAGGCAGATGATAACGATAATGCAAACAAGCAGTTGCATTGCCTTGAGTTCATTCACAAGCATTGTTTTTTAATTTATTCCTATTGTTGTTTCAGTTTTGTTTTTATTTGTATTACACTGTCCCTCATCGCTGCTGATACCACTGAAGCAACAAGATGCAGTCACCACATCTAATACCAACAATTTAGCGGTAATTATAATTATTATTTTTCCTTCCGCTTTTATAGTAATAGAATAGAATAGAATAGAATTTCTTTATTTCGGACAATATCCATATAGTGTTAGTAACATACAAAAAATAACTTATTGCCTAGTGTTAGTAAAAATCAATCTCCGCACAAACTGCCTTACAATCGGAGAGCCGAAGCTCTCGGCTACAGTTTTCAGGATGCTGTTCCGACTGCCCCTCACTCTCCTCAGTAGTGACGCAGTTTTTTTGCGTATAATTGCATGGAAGCCGTCGGTGCGGGCTTGCGCAAACATTTCTGACGCGCTACAGTAACGAGGCAGCCTCAACAACATCCTGAAAGCATTGTTGTATTGGACGCGCAGGACATCCAGCGATCTCTTAGCACAGTTGACCCATAGACTGCCCGTGTACAAACTTTGGCAATAAGCCTTGAAAAGTGTTACTTTTACTTGGTTTGTACACTGCGCAAATCTACGGGACAACATATTGCTCCGGACCGCCAAAGCCCTGCGTTCCCTCTCAATGTCTACATCGTCTCTGAGGTCAGCGGCAAGACAATGCCCTAGGTATTTAAAAGTTGACACCCTATTAATTGAAGAACCGTTCAGAAGCAACTCGGGTCCTTCTCCACGGCGTTTACCGCTGACCTCAAAGACCATGTATTCACATTTATTCACATTATACTTCAGTCCATGTGCGGCAGCGTAGGTCTCACACGTTTTTAGCATCTCTATGATTGCTCCCGCCGACGGACCCAGCAGCACCATGTCATCTGCATAGCTGATGTTGTTAATTCTAACCCCATCAACACTGCATCCGACACGCATGCTGCTGAGTGCGACTATCAGGTCATCCACGTAGAGGTTGAAGAGCCTGGGAGACGTCAGACCACCCTGTCTCACCCCGCACTCCAAACTATACGGCTCAGAGACTGTATCATCCCATTTCACCCGATTGACTTGGTTACTATACCAATACTGGAATAGCCTACATATTTCCGCGGGTATACCCCTGTCTCCCATCTTTCTCCAGAGCACATCGTATGAGACAAGATCAAACGCCTTGGAGAGATCAAGGAAACAGGCGTACACCGGCGTACCGCGATCCTTATAATATTGAACGGTATGCTTGAGACTTAAAATAGCACTTTCAGTTGATAGTAGTAATGAATTATGTCTTTACCTAACTAAATTATATAAAAAATCTAACCAGTCACGGGGACTGCTGACAGAAAACTTAAAACTGGTATTAGCGCCATCTAGCTTCTCTAGTCAACACTACGGTGCGAGCATGTCGGTGACGCGAATCCATAAGTTTATCCCAAAAATCGCTCAACGTGCCTAAAGAAGTTTAAACTTCAAAAACACCTTAGCTTTTTCAAATACCTCTGTGTTGAGGTACATATGTAGCATTGACGTGTAAAAGTGTTTGTACAAACCTACTTACAGAAATAAAATCATTTATCATTAATAATAAAATGAGAGTGGTTCTGCTTGCAAAATTCTCTTCATAGATTTGGTACTAAGTGCTAGATATAACGTGCCTACAAAATTAGATGGAATTTGTACTAGATTTAACAATTTTTGGAACACCTGTAATTATATATCTTGGCATTTACAGGTATTGAAAACTAATCAGCTTGAACAAATAACTCCAAATAATTCTATAGTCACTGAACTTATTCAGCAAATCGATGTAAAAGATTATGCAAATCAAGCGATAAGTAATATCAAGAATGTGGTTGTCAGTAACGAAAATATTCAGAATGATAATAATGAAACTCAAAAGAATGGAATGAATGATTTAGTAGCACACAATTTACAAGTGTCAATTGAAAATACAAGTTCATATTTAAATGATGCAGAAGTAACAATTCCATTGAATGATTCATCATCTCTGCTGTTGAATAATTCACAAAATAACACTTTGGGCAATAACTTGAAGGCTGAAAATATTACGGTAAGGAGACTACTTTTCATCATCATGCTACTGCCTATCATTATAATCATAGACCTCCCCTAAGATACTTAGGGGAGGTCTATGATATCCACATCGACCGTTACTATGCTTCTCGCATCCAGCCTGCTTTTTCTCGTATGGTTAGTGATTGACCTGGTGTCAGAGTTTTTTTGCCGCCCATGGGCCTCTGACTTCTTGGTTTTATATGCTGTAAAAAAAAATCTCTCAGGTTCTTCACGATATTTTCATTCACCGTTTTTGAAGCAAGTGATAAATACAATACGCACATGAATCCGTAAGTCAGAGGTGCGTCCCTTGGGTTCGAACTCGAGACCTATGGCAGTCCGACGATCACACCACCACCAGCCACCAGCCTGCTAATTTATTTGTGACCGGCGTAGCATGTCTTTTGTTTTTCATAGTTCTCTAACGTTCACCTCCTTTCTAGCCATATCATCTCCTAAAGAAGACTACTTCTATGGAAAGTTATCTACTGCCAATTAATACAAAAACTGATTTTATTTTGCAGATACATGGACTCCAAAATAACATTGCTTACAAAACACAAACTAATCCATTGAATAATAATATTAATAATGCTAATATAAACAATGCTACTATAAAAGAGGTCAGTACACTGCAAAATGGTAGAACATACAATGTAAATGTAAGCAGTACTTTAGTACCATACACTAATAAAGCTTCGGGAGGAACTACAAGTTTAAATAATCATTTATCTTTCGGTTTAGAAAATGAAGAAACCGAAGTTCCTTCATTAGAAACTATTGATAGAGAAAATACCTTACATGAAAGTTTAAATGATGCTGAAGTTAAACTTGCCTGGAGATCTGATATTCCCGTTGGAAAAAACAAAACAAAAAAATTAAAACATATCGCTAAGTTAGATTCTCAAAATGTTAATTTAAAAGCAAATAACATTAATGGCAATGTAAGTAATAGCAATAGTGATTTGTTAGATTCTGAAAACGATAAGGAAAAAAGCATTTTTGTAATCTTAAATTCTGGAAACATAGATGGTATATCGGTCAATTTACCTCCTAATAGCGGCAATCTTCAATCAAATTCAGATAATAATCCTATTGATAATCTCAACTCCAGCAATTCAAAATTAATAAATAAGTTGATAAAATCAACGATAAATGATGTTCTTTTAAAGATACTGCAACAAAATAACAATCATTTAAATTCCACACATATATTCTTGTTGCTAAATTCTGGTAGTATTTCAAACGTTCATGTCAGTTCTCCTGTTTTGGTAAATATTGATAATAATACAACTTTAAAAGACAGATTAAGACGGCATTTGTATGAATCAAATACAAATAATACTAATGTGGAATCTGTAACATTAGAACCATCAACTGATAAATCAAATCATATTATTGACATTAAGTTCAGAACCGGTGAACATCAGGGTACACAAAATAATGTAAATAAAGATAATAATGTCACCATTATACCTTTAGATAATAATCATAATAATTCTTTCCTCGCGTCAAATGCTCCTGATAATGCCACTCTCGCTAACTCTAATGCCACTGTTGTAGATCTAATTAAAGATGAAGAAATTTCAAGTGCAGAAGCGCCGGCTTTCAGATCTCTCATAACAGATAAAATAAAAAAAATACACCAAATTTCTAAAGTTATCAACAATGACCTAAATGAAACCAAAGACCATAATTTAGTTCTAAAACTATTGCCTGAATCCCCACCCATATCTATTGATTTAAACCAAATACCTTTGAACAATCTTCTTGGTGGTGCTTTAAGTTTTATAAAAAGATTAAAACGAAACACCCATGATAAAGTAGACCCCTGGAAAACAAATTGCAAAACACAACAAATTGACGAACATCATACTGTGAAATCATGTAAAAAGTCCAAATCGTTCAATAATGACTTGACTGTAAAGACTATAGCAACCAGAAAAACTTTTGATGATAATATTTCCAATGTGCTGAAACTATATGATTCCGTAGAACTTGTTTGCCCACTTTCAGTTATAGTAAAGTTATATACACATCAGGTTTTAGACAATCTATCTAAGAACGATCCAGATAGTGTTTTGAATAATATTCTAAGTTCATTTATGAACGGTAATGAAGATGCTATCAATTTGGCAACTAAGGAGTTATCCGATCTGCCTGTCCCTGTAAAGCTAAAGTTACAGCTAGTTCATGGAAAAACAAAGGAATTTATGGAACAGCTAAGTAACATTGTGGATGCAAGGCTATGTTCGTTGTCTTAAAGCTTTGGTTTCCGAAGAAAGCGGTGAGCGGTCACACAGTAACAGCTGTTCAAATATGGAGCGTTTTTTGTTAACTTAATGTCAAACACTGGTGAAGATTACGAATTTTCACGACGGCCGTATGGTAGAATCGCTTTCCTATGAAACCAATGCTTAAGTTACGTCGTGCTTACTTCTTCTTCTTTTCGTGTGGTAAGTGACTAACCTGGTGTCAGAGTTTTAAAGCCGCCCATGGGCCTCTGACTTGGCTTCACATGCCGTCGAGAAATATGTCTCAAGCATGACTACTGAGTGGTACTGAGCGTGTGGTGTGCTTACTGAGTGTAATTGACGATTACTGATTATTAAGTCTTTTACTAATATTATTCTTCACAATCACTTAGATATTGAATTTTAAGCTGAGAAAACAGTAAGTTGGTTACTACCACTGCTAAGTTAAAGGTCTGTCAACATGATCTAATTTATAAAATTACTTTAAGTTAATACAGTTATTTAAAAAAAAAAATGAGAAAAATCTGGGCTTAACAGTCTGAAATCGAACAGCCAGCGAAGTAATTTTTTTATCAAATTGACACACTCTACGTCCATTTACCATGACAGATATTTCATATAACTGTTCAAGAATGACAGTTGTAATTTGAATAAACAGACAATTTAAATTGGTAATATTAATATTAATAAACAATTCATTTCCTAATAAGCGTGGCTATTAATGATCATGCATAGACCTTTGCTGTGCAGATTTAAGTGATATTATATTTTGTATTTTAAGACAATAAATAAAAATATTATTAAAATATGAAACTTTTTATTTACAACATCTTTTCGCACCTTTCTGGGTTTTGGTTAACCTTTGGTTTCAAATTACAATAATACAATAACTTATATCAGACTAGTTTTATTCTTAAGCAATGTAATACAATAAATATACTTATCCTACATTATAATCAAATACTTTTATTACAAAAATAAAAGCGAATAAAACGGTGCGAAATATTTCAAATATTTGGTAAATTAATAAATATTATCATTAATTAACAATTTCAGGCAAAAATATTTGAAATTCAGATTCTTTTTTGTTGTTCGATTATTTTTCTGAAATTGATTGCTAAGAGAAACGAATCGAGAAATCTTGGGACTTAGGACCACACCTCAAATATATAGAACTATAGAAAAAAAGTAAAAGATAAAAAAAATGAAAAAGCAAAAAGGATAAAGAAAAAGAATTATGAAACAAGGAACGCAAGTGTGGGCAGCCCTACTAAAAGAAAAATAATATCTAGCCAAGTATATCTTCTCTAATTAAAGCTAAATTATTATCACAAGAAAGAGACAGAGATAGTTTCTCCATCTTTTTTCGTCTTTTAGCAGATTCCTCACTTCTTCTCCACCTAGCAATAAATTTATCAAACAACATTATTTTCTTCAGCTGTAGATCTCAAAGTTTCATTACTAAGGATTATTGTATATACAGGGTATTTAATTAAGTAATCTTCTTTGCAATATCTCGTTTCTGACCACTCAGTACTTTTTAGTGCCAGACGATCAACTGACATGGTACCACTAAATGAGTAGTCTTACAACGATATAAAACTATAAAATGTTGGTTGTAAATAAGATTACTCAATAAAATGTATAGTGCCAAAGTCATTTTGTTCAGTGGTCGTAGTGTTAGGCGATCATATCGATTTTTTCTTTAGTTTTGCTGTGCAGCCGCTGTGTGTTATGTGGACGCAAGACTGTGGAAAAACAAAACAAATGTTTAGAACATGTTCATCTTTAATTTCTCAGTGTGAGAGCGTATCTGTATATGTATACTGTTGGGGAAATTAACTTTTTGTATCTTTTTGCTTAAGGCGTATTATAATGGCGTAAAGCCTGACATTTTCACTCACGATAATAACAAAATGTCGATCATTACAAAATTATCATTAATTTTTAATACAGTTCCTTTAATATTTATTCATTTCTAGCTTCTGCAACCAAGGTGTTTTTACCTAGCGCAGGAGTCAGAGCTTCACTCTGTTTGTACACATTTTTATGCCAATATACAATTGATTACTAACCAAGAAAAAGTACTAAAAAGTACCACAGTGAAAAACTAATCAACCCACCTTCAACTCCGGATCAAACTCGAATCCAGTGCTACAAAACATTTGTGTTGCAAATTCTCCTGCGCAAAAGTAGTAAGACTCGCACCCTTCTGGATCAGGCATATTTCCATAGGCACCTAAAGGACAGGCTATGTCCGCATTCTTCTTTTTCTTATTCTCAGCTTCGACTTGCGTCGCAAGTAATTCTTCGAAGGACGCGCCTAGTTCCGAAGACGAGTTGGTCAGAAGTTGTTGCGAAGTCGTGGTTGTCTCTTCTGAAGTTGTGTTTATCTCTTCTGAAGGTATTGGTTGTGATTTTTGCGCGGTAGTGCCAAGAGTGCAACCTCCTTCTGCGATTGGTATGCAGTTCTGTAACAAGAAAAAGTAGGTTATGATGAGGTTTAGAAATCTCTTAGTGTAAAAAAATGTCTTTAAGTGTCTTAGTGTACTGAATATAGAACGTAAAATAATAAAACTGACCCGAAACGTTAAGATTATTTTTCAGAAATTGGTGATTTATTGACGATCGCACGAGTACGCGATCGTTTGTAAAAATAATGATGTACAAACGTGACATTATTGATCGCGCGACGTATTCATATAAAAGAGTGCGGCGATCACTTTTGGTTACTACACGGCCTTAAAACGCTTTAAATTAAATTGCCACGTTCTCACTGTCATCTTCGTACATCTTTAAAAATCACAGGCGTCTTTAAGGGTCGTATTCAAGATCAATACTTTGGCATGAATCTGGATTCAAACTTGTCAGATGTCATTCTAATCTCTACTCAAATCTAGGTTCAAGCTTGAATATTCGTTTAGAATCCAGGCCTAAGTGACTTTTATTTAGTATATTAATAAAACTTACCAAAACTGAATGGTCATATTCAAATCCGTCTGGACAACGCAGGTGCAGTGGGTTTCCAACACCAATACATCTGTAGAAGAAGTCACAGTTCTCAGGATCTGGCATGCTTCCAAACATTCCCGAAGTACATATTGGCGCCACTGTTGTTGGTACTTCTGTAGTTATTGTTGTCGCTTCTGTAGGTATGGTAGTCGCTTCTGCAGGTATAGTTGTTGCTTCTGTTGGCACTTCTGTTGTTATTGTTGACGTTTCTATTGTAGTCGCTTCAGAAGTTATTGTTATTGCTTCTGCAGGTATAGTAGTCGCTTCAGAAGTTATTGTAGTCGCTTCTTCAGGTAGAGTAGTCGTTTCTGTGGGCGCTTCTGTTGTTATTTTTGTTGTTTCAGTTGTAATTGTATTTTCTTCTGTAGGAACAGTAGTTGCTTCTGTAGTTGTGGTAGTCACTATTTCCGTAGTTGGTTCATTGGTAGTTGTTATGTCTTCTGGTGCTATGGTTGTTGGTTCAGAAGCTATTATTGTTGGAACAGTTGTGCTAGTAAGTTCCGGAGGTGGGTTTGTTGTCCCGGTAATTCCGAGAGTGCAACCTCCTTCTACGATTTCCACACAACTCTGTAAAAAAAAAACATATAAAATAAAGAACTCATGACAGTAGAATATTATTTACTTAAAAACCTTCAGAATTATTGAAACAAAATGACATTGCTTTCAAAAGATTGGTTATTAACGGAAAAGCGAAAAAATCTGTATTACGAGTTTTCTGGCAAAATTACGATACTTAACATTAGAAAAATGTTTGGCATACATTTTTCTGACTGAATAGATCTTTTAAATGAAGAAAAATATCTAACCACAAATCTATAATTTCTACTATTATTCCGCTATATATTTATATTCGTCAAACTTACTTCTAATTCAGGATCAAATTCATATCCATTGGCACAGTACAACTTCAGTGCATAACCATCGATGCATTTATAAAAGTAAATACAGCTTTCCGTGTCAGGGAAGCTCCCAGCTGCGCCTTCTGAACATAAGGTTGTAGATGTCGTGTCTTGTGCTAGAGTGGTTGGTGGTACTGTGGTAGGTGCAGAAGTTGTGGCAGTGGGGTCAGTGTTGGTGTCTTCTGGGACCGTTTGTGGGGTTGTCTGCCCGTTGGTAAGGGTGCAGCCACCTGGTGCTATTTCTACGCATATCTGAAATGATGAGGAGAATGTTAAGCGATTGTGTCAACTGTGAAGGTTATTACAAAGCAGAGATTATTTGAAGTCTAATTGACACTCAACTACATCTATGACAAATAATTATTATGATCAACCCACACGTAAAATAACCAGTACTTTTTTGAAAGAAAACCATTTATTATAGAAATACCTGTCAAATCTCTAGGTAGGTACAGCTGATAAGATTTGTTAACCAAAACCATATGACACAAGTTCACATTTTATTAGAAAATAGACACAAACAAAACACAAGGGGCGATCAAAAAATAAGCAATGGTTCAAAATAATCAATGGCCCAAAATAATCAGCGGTTCAAAACAATTAATGGTTCAAAGCTGCAAAAATGATAAAACTCACCCTCAAATTACTATCAAATTCAAATCCATCAGCACATAAGAGATGCAGCGGTGACCTTCCAGAACAGTCATAGAAGGCATCACACCTGACCGGGTCAGCCACATTGCCGTCCTGATCGTCAGAACACTCGAACTCTGCTGCGGCCGTGTCATCTTCCGGTACGAAAGTTGGGAGCACTGTGGTTGGGCTACCTAATGTGCAGCCCCATTCTGTTATTTGTACACATTTCTGGAAAAATGGAAGCAAGTATAAAACGAATGTTGATTTTCGTTGGTTTTCGTTTCTAAAGATTTCAGCGTGGAGACAAAAGTCACTATAAGTCATGATTGTATGAACTAAAACATTTTTCTTTGATTTCTGATATTAATTGCATTCCACAAGCTGAAATTAGGTGGTCACCTACATTGTATTTACTTTAATAGTGACTGCCGTTTCTACGTTTAAAGTAATAAATAAAAATATTTTATTTCGGACACACACGAGAAATTACAAACAGTAGAAGAAATTAACATTTAAAACTAACAATAATAAAATATTTTTTTCGAAATGACAAATAAAAGACCTGTGCTACACTTTTTAGCGCATTGTCATAAACGTCTAAAATTACGTTATAAAAATTTATTTGTCTCGTACTTCTATATATATGTATATCATGTGTATATCATAAAAATGACAAGGACAGGAAAAGAAAAAAAGAGAAATAAAAAGAAAATAAAAGAAGATGGCTTTCACAAAAATAATTTCAAGGAAAATCTTTTCTACTCACCCCAACAGCAGAACTAAACTCGAATCCATCACTACAACGCAACAACACCGCAATTCCATTAGTGCACATATAGAACGATTCACACTCCTCCGAGTGGGCTATGTTACCAAACTGTCCCGCTGCACAAATCGGAGGTGCGGTAATGTCTCCTGCGACTGTGGTTTCATTTTCTATCGCACCTGGTGCAATTGTTGTTGGTATTTGTTCTTCTGTTGAGGCATTGCCCTCTGAATCATTGCCTGTGCTTGGTCCTAGGGTGCAACCACCTTCTGCTATTTCAACGCAGTTCTGAAAAAATGTACATAAAATCAAACTGTAAAATAAATGAATAAACTAAATCGCAATCAACTTTAAATTCATTAAAATCAAGAAATTAATTAAAATCATTTCGGATATCCTGATAGTCAGATGACTGAATTAACAAAGGACCTGAAGACTGTAGCCTGACTGTCTCATATCCGGTTTGGAAACCGGATATGAGATGCTATCAGCTACAGTCTCAAAGATAAACATTCCCAAAACACAGTTCAGAACAGAGTTCAGAAAATATTTTGTCAACTAAATAAATATAAAAATAAGTTATTCAACTCACCCTCGATACGGGATCAAATTCGAACCCTTCACTACAAATCAGCTCTAACGGTATACCATTAGTGCACAAATAAAAACTCTCACATATTTCTGGGTGCGGTACGTTCCCTAAAACACCTGGTGGGCAAAGCGGTGCTGGTGTAGTGACTTCGACTTTTTCCGTAGTTGGGTCACTTTCCAAAGTCGTTTCGGTAGGTTTCGAAGTCGCCTCAGAATCAGGAGTTGTTGTTTCTGTTACTGTGTCAGTTTCTTGATGAGAAGTTGTTGTTAAAGTGTCATCAGAAACTGTTGTTGTTGCCTCTGGAACTGGAGTTGTTGGTCCCGCAGTAGTGTCTGTTACTTCTAAAGAAGAGTCCGGTCCCTGTGTAAGCTCCGATGGGCTTGTAGGTTCAGAAGTTGTTGGTTCTGAAGTTTCTGCTGTAGGTGGAGCCATGGTATTGATATCTTCTACTGAATTTGAATCATCTCCTTTAGGAGTAGTAGCAGTGCCTTGTCCGAGTGTACATCCTCCTTCGGCGATGACCACACAATTCTGGGAACATTGGAATAGTATTTGTTGAAAATATACTCAAGCGTATTTTAAAAGGATTTAAAGAATGTTATGTATGTTAATTCGTTATTTTACGTTTACTTAAGTTAAAGTGTTTATTTGTATTAACCGATAACTTGTATATGTGGTGTAACAGAAACATTGGTAATATATTAATTTAAAATCCGAAAGTTTTCAAAGAATAAAAATAATCACATATATATTATATACTTAATATATTTTGTTGCAAGTTTTTGCAAATATTTGTAGTTTGTGTTTTGTTTATCATCAGACGAAAGAAATTCACTGCATAATCACAGTGACTGGTCCTATGCCTCCCACATCTAGAAGATTCTCGTGATCTTCACGAGTTTTAGTACAATTGGTACTGAAGGAAGAAAGCAGTGGCTGTACAGCTCTGCCTTACCCTTTGCGGTATACAGGCGTGATGTTATGTTTGAAAATAAACAGAAAATAAACTTACTGCTACAAGAGGATCAAATTCATGTCCTTCTGCACAAAGCCGTTCTATCTCAGGTCCACCGATACACATGTAGAATGCATCACATCTGTCTGGGTGAGCAACATTTCCAAATACTCCTGGTGGACAAACTGGTGCTGGTGTAACCACCTCACTTTCTGTTGTCGTTTGAGCGGCTTCAGAAGTCGTTTGAGCGGCTTCAGAAGTAGTTTGAGCAGCTTCAGAAGTCGTTTGAATGGCTTCGGAAGTTGTTGGAGCGGCTTCAGAAGTCGTTTGAGCTGCTTCGGAAGTTGTTTGAGCGGCTTCAGAAGTCGTTTGAGTGGCTTCAGAAGTCGTTTCAGCGGCTTCAGAAGTCGTTTGAGCGGCTTCAGAAGACGTTGTTAAATCCGGAATCGGAGTTGATGAGCCTGAATCATCACCACTTATGTTTTCATCTCCAGGCGGTCCATTGCCTTGACCAAGTGTACATCCTCCTTCAGCGATGGGCACGCAATTCTAGGAATATTAATATAGTAAGTTTTTGTCGAAATTCCGAGAGCTGCAGCCTACTTGTTTTGCATTTAAACAGGAGAGTAAATGTAAAAAAGGAAATAAGAAACACTGATGACTCGGAGACGTACATGGAAGATTGGCCAGAGAAGGTAAAATACAGAGAAGACTGGAAGGTTCTGGGCGTTTGTTCAGTAGCGGGGAAATAAAAGACAACAAAAAATAAAACAAATAAACTTACCGCCGTTATAGAATCAAATTCATGTCCTTCTGCGCAAAGCCGTTCTCCTTCTGCACAAAGCCGTTCTATAGCAGAGCCACCAATACACATGTAGAATGCATCACATCTGTCTGGGTGAGCAACATTTCCAAATACTCCCGGTGGGCAAATTGGCGCTGGTGTAGTTATCTCTTCACTTCCCGAAGTCACATCTTCACTTTCAGAAGTCATTTCAGAAGTTTCCGAAGTCGTTTCGAAACTTTCTGAAGTTGTTTCGAAACTTTCTGTAGTCGTTGGGGTCGATGCCTGAGTGGTGTCGGGTTGAGTATGTGGGTCTGATGCTCCATCATCATCGGGTGTTGTTCCAGTGATTGGTCCAAGGGTACAACCGCCTTCGGTAATGAGAACGCATTCCTAGAAGAGAAAGAAATAAAAATTGATCTTTTCTGCTTGTACTTGTAAATCTTATAAAGTTGTGGGTTACTCCAACCAGCCTGAGTGTGTCCTACCGTACGTTACCCATCACAATGTTCTAAAGCTTATTTAACACATTAGTCTGCTTATTTGATGGGCTAGTAATTAATGTTTAAACTTTTGCAAGAAATAAATAGTTTTTTTTTTTTAATTGTTATGTTTAAACAGGAGAGTGAATATAAACACAGTCATCTAAAAAGGTATAAACAAGACAGTGATGTCAATGTAATTTGTCTGTCTGTGAAGACATACAAATTAAAAATCCGGAGTCACACGTGTTAGGGCTTTTTTATTTGTCTGTCTGTGAAGTCTTGTTTATACCTTTTTAGATGACTTTTTTGTCGTAGTTGGGTTTTAGTTTTATAACTTTTATTTGTATTTACATTATTTTGTGGTTATAATATATATATTTTTGATATGTGCTAATTACGCCCTTTCATTTGATACCCAACAAGGCATCAAAAAATGTTTTTTTTAGTTCTTTTCTTTATGTCCTTTAGGGGGCGCCCTATTCAATTTAATGTGACGTCACATAACTTATAACTAGCGGACGATCAAGACGCTTCCAACGATTCTCTCTCATTTGTCAAATTATGATGAGTAGTTTTGAAGTTTTGAAGTAACAGATGAACATACATACATACCAGTCAAAATTGTAACCCTCCTTTTTACTTCGCTGTAGTTAGATAAAAAACTAAATAAGAATCACTAGCATGGTGACTTGGAAATGTTCATGGGAGATTGGCCAGAGAAGACTGGAAGGTTCTGGCCGTTTGTTTGGTAGTAGCAACATGAAAGACGATAAAAAATAGTTACAAAAACTTACCGCCATTATAGGATCAAACTCATGTCCTTCTGCGCAAAGCCGTTCTATCTCAGACCCACCAATACACATGTAGAATGCATCACATCTGTCCGGGTGAGCAACATTTCCAAATACTCCCGGTGGGCAAATTGGCGCTGGTGTAGTTATCTCTTCACTTCCCGAAGTCACCTCTTCACTTTCAGAAGTCGTTTCAGAAGTTTCCGAAGTCGTTTCGAAACTTTCTGAAGTTGTTTCGAAACTTTCTGTAGTCGTTGGGGTCGATTCCTGAGTGGTGTCGGGTTGAGTATGTGGGTCTGATGCTCCATCATCATCGGGTGTTGTTCCAGTGATAGGTCCAAGGGTACAACCGCCTTCGGTAATGAGAACGCATTCCTAGAAGAGAAAGAAATAAAAATTGATATTTTCTGCTTGTACTTGTAAATCTTATAAAGTTGTGGGTTACTCCAACCACCCTGAGTGTGTCCTACCGTACGTTACCCATCACAATGTTCTAAAGCTTATTTAACACATTAGTCTGCTTATTTGATGGGCTAGTAATTAATGATTAAACTTTTGCAAGAAATAAATATGTTTTTTTTTAATTATTATGTTTAAACAGGAGAGTGAATTTAAACACAGTCATCTAAAAAGGTATAAACAAGACATCACAGACAGACAAATTAAAAATCCGGAGTCACACGTGTTAGGGCTTTTTTATTTGTCTGTCTGTGAAGTCTTGTTTATACCTTTTTAGATGACTTTTTTGTCGTAGTTGGGTTTTAGTTTTATAACTTTTATTTTTATTTACATTAGTTTGTGGTTATAATATATATATTTTTGATATGTGCTAATTACGCCCTTTCATTTGATACCCAACAACCATCAAAAAATGTTTTTTTTGGTTCTTTTCTTTATGTCCTTTAGGGGGCGCCCTATTCAATTTAATGTGACGTCACATAACTTATAACTAGCGGACGATCAAGACGCTTCCAACGATTCTCTCTCATTTGTCAAATTATGATGAGTAGTTTTGAAGTAACAGATGAACATACATACATACCGGTCAAAATCATAACCCTCCTTTTTACTTCGCTGTAGTTAGATAAAAAACTAAATAAGAATCACTAGCATGGTGACTTGGAAATGTTCATGGGAGATTGACCAGAGAAGACTGGAAGATTCTGGCCGTTTGTTTGGTAGTGGCGACATGAAAGACGATAAAAAATAGTTTAAAAAACTTACCGCCATTATAGGATCAAACTCATGTCCTTCTGCGCAAAGCCGTTCTATCTCAGACCCACCAATACACATGTAGAATGCATCACATCTGTCCGGGTGAGCAACATTTCCAAATACTCCTGGTGGGCAAATTGGGGCTGGTGTAGCCACGTCACTTTCTGTTGTCGTTTGAGCGGCTTCAGAAGTCATTTCAGCGGCTTCAGAACTCGTTTGAGCGGTTTCAGAAGTCGTTTCAGCAGCTTCAGAAGTCGTGTCCACCGGTTTTAAAGTCGTTGTTACATCCGGAATCGGGTTAGGAGCAGGAGTTGCGATTTCTGATTCTGATGAACCTGAATCTTCTCCACCTATGTCTCCATCTCCAGGAGGTCCATTGCCCTGACCGAGTGTACATCCTCCTTCAGCAATGGGCACACAATTCTAGGAAAATTTATATAGTTAGTTTTGGTCTGGAAACTACCGTCAACTTCTTAAGTGTTTATTGTGGGAATTTTTAATGATAAGATTAATAACCTACCATAAAAGAAGGGAGAAAGCAGTGGCTGTACAGCTCTGCCTTACCCTTCGGGGAATACAGGCGTGATGTTATGTTGGAAAATAAATAGAAAATAAACACTTACTGCTACAAGAGGATCAAATTCATGTCCTTCTGCACAAAGCCGTTCTATCTCAGGCCCACCGATACACATGTAGAATGCATCACATCTGTCTGGGTGAGCAACATTTCCAAATACTCCTGGTGGACAAACTGGTGCTGGTGTAACCACCTCACTTTCTGTAGTCGTTTGAGCGGCTTCAGAAGTCGTTTGAGTGGTTTCAGAAGTCGTTTCAGTGGCTTCAGAAGTCGTTTGATCGGCTTGAGAAGTCGTTTGAGCGGTTTCAGAAGTCGTTTCAGTGGCTTCAGAAGTCGTTGGAGCGGCTTCTGAAGTCGTTTGAGCGGTGTCAGAAGTCGTTTCGGTGGCTTCAGAAGTCGTATCCACCGGTTTTAAAGTCGTTGTTACATCCGGGATTGGATTTGGAGCGGGAGTTGTGATTTCAGATTCTGATGAGCCTGAATCATCACCACTTATGTTATCATCTCCAGGTGGTCCATTTCCTTGACCAAGTGTACATCCTCCTTCAGCGATGGGCACACAATTCTAGAAACATTAATATAGTAAGGTTTTGTCAAAATTTCAAGAGCCAAGGAACTGCAGTCAACTTGTTTTGTATTTAAACAGGAGACTGAATGTAAAAAAGGAAATAAGAAACACTGATGACTTGGAGACGTTCATGGAAGATTGGTCAGAGAAGGTAAAATACAGAGAAGACTGGAAGGTTCCGGGCGTTTGTTCAGTAGTGGGGAAATAAATATAACATTATAAAACAAATAAACTTACCGCCGTTATAGAATCAAATTCATGTCCTTCTGCGCATAGCCGTTCTATAGCAGAGCCACCAATACACATGTAGAATGCGTCACATCTGTCTGGGTGAGCAACATTTCCAAATACTCCTGGTGGACAAACTGGTGCTGGTGTAACCACCTCACTTTCTGTAGTCGTTTGAGCGGCTTCAGAAGTCGTTTGAGCGGTTTCAGAAGTCGTTTCAGTGGCTTCAGAAGTCGTTTGATCGGCTTGAGAAGTTGGCGCTGGTGTAGTTACCTCTTCACTTTCAGAAGCCGTTTCCGAAGTCGTTTCGAAACTTTCTGAAGTTGTTTCGAAACTTTCTGTAGTCGTTGGGGTCGATGCCTGAGTGGTGTCGGGTTG
The DNA here is from genome assembly GCA_949128155.2 of Xanthia icteritia. NCBI lineage: Eukaryota > Metazoa > Arthropoda > Insecta > Lepidoptera > Noctuidae > Xanthia > Xanthia icteritia. The sequence goes on along the minus strand of OX421958.2, from coordinate 12,519,321 downwards.
AGTATGAAGGTCTGATGCTTCATCATCATCGGGTGTTGTTCCAGTGATTGGTCCAAGGGTGCAACCGCCTTCGGTAATGAGAACACATTCCTAGAAGAGAAAGAAATAATAATTGATCATTTTTGCTTGAACTTGTAAATCTTATAAAGTTGTGGGTTACTCCAGTCCGAGTGTGTCCTAACGTACGCTACCCACCACAATATTCTACAGCTTATTTAACACTTCAGTTTGCTTATTAGGTGGGCTAGTAATTAATTATTTAACTTTTGCAAGAAATAAATAGGTTTTTTTTTAATTATTATTATCTAGGCTATGTCGACCACTCAGGTTGTCATACCAGACTTAAAATATTAAGGAGATTTATAAAAAAGAAACAAAACTTACCTGGATCAGAGGCTCGAATTCTTGTCCATCACCACAGGTCACTAATAATGAGGTGCCATCTTCTTCACACACGTAGAAGGCATCACATCTATCTGGGTGAGGTATGTTGCCGTATACTCCAGATGGGCAAACTGACTCTGGTGTGGCCACTTCCTCACTTTCTGGAGCTGAAGTCGGGTCCACTGGTGCTGGAGTCGTTTCGACCGGTTTTGAAGTCGTTTCAGAACTTTCTGTAGTCGTTGGGGTCGATTCCTGAGTGGTGTCGGGTTGAGTATGTGGGTCTGATGCTCCATCATCATCGGGTGTTGTTCCAGTGATTGGTCCAAGGGTGCAACCGCCTTCGGTAATGGGCACACATTCCTAGAAGAGGAAGAAATAATAATTGGTCATTTTTGCTTGAACTTTTAAATCTTTTATACTTGTGAGTTACTTCAGCCAGCCTGAGCGTGTCCTACCGTACGTTACCCACCACAATGTTCTACAGCTTATTTGACACTTTAGCTTGCTTATTAGGTAAGCTATGTCAACCACTCAGGTTGTCATTCCAGACTTAAAATATTAAGGAGATTTATAAAAAAGAAATAAAGCTTACCTGGATCAGAGGCTCGAATTCTTGTCCATCACCACAGGTCACTAATAATGAGGTGCCATCTTCTTCACACACGTAGAAGGCATCACATCTATCTGGGTGAGGTATCTTTCCATATACTCCAGATGGGCAAACTGACTGTGGTGTGGTCACTTCCTCGCTTTCTGGAGCCGAAGTCGGGTCCACCAGTGCTGGAGTCGTTTCGACTGGTTCTGAAGTCGTTTCGGAACTTTCTGCTGTCGTAGGAGTGGTTTCTGGTTCTTCGTCATTACTGGATGTTGTTCCAGTGTTGAGGCCAAGTGTACAACCACCTTCGGTTATGACAACGCAATCCTAAAAATTACGATCATAACTTTTTAGTATAATAGAAATACTGTAGTGAAAGTGCTTTAGTCTGTCGCTAAGCTGATCAATGTGGATTAAAACAAAAACAGCACTATATCATGTCGCCCATGGGCATGTGACCGGCCGTATTTTTCTGAATATTCATGAAAAATTATCGAAAATTTATGTTTAATATTTTTCATGTTACTATTTTTTTTATTTTTGAGTAGCGTTTGCCATATCTCCGATGTTATTGGTTCGATTTGGATTCTGTTTATTATTTCTAAAAGCTTGAGTTATTTAATGGGACTAACATTTCTTATTAAAATTTGTCAACTATTTAAAAAAAACCTCCTTTTTTTTTAATAGTTGACAAATTTTGAAGACATTTTTTTCTAAAAAAATATACATTAATTTAAAAAACAAGTGCAATGACCGTTTCCACCTTCACTAAATGACTCTTAAATGAATCCCTGAAAAAAAAACTATAATAATAAAGATATACCCCCCTTTCAAAGTTAATTTTCAATCATTTAAGTCACATGCCCATGGGCAACATTGTATGCACCATTATACATACAAATACAATTTATTTTATCTACACCCTTCCTATAAATTTTATAGGAAGGATAAATCCTCTATAAAAGTTTCTGAAACAGTAAGCTTATTGCCAACATTAAAACAACCAGTGTCATGGTAACCACAATATCATTCAAACGAGTGTTATAATGTTAAACTAAATTTCAATATGCAACTTCAATTTCAAAAAAAGAACATTGTCATGCAGGCGCGTTTTGAATTTACATAGAGTTCTTAGAACACTGTGCAGCACTCCATGGTTTCAGAGCCTTCTATGGAGGATTCATATCATGGGTGTAAAACACTCATGTGATACTATTATTACACACATTCGTGATTTAATACCGCTTATTATACAACAGTTGCATAAATAACTATTACTATAATCATATTTTATTATATTTAGCTTATATCTACTGTTGGATACAAGCCTCTTCAATAAATACAGTTACAAACCATCACTTGATTTTATAACAGCTTGGCTTTAATAAGTCACGGTCAAGCCCCGGTGGGCCCGAATGTGGGCCAGTGCGCCCAAACCGTCAAGCCCCGGTGTACCTAAATAGGAGACACCCTCTCACGCGGCATTAAACTCTATTTCTACTCTGAAATAAGGGCTAATCTGATCTGTGGGCATGTTTTCTCTATGGCCTGACGGATATTCTCGTCAACAAAAGCATTTCGCATTCAAAAATATCAATACGCAACACTAGAAAAAATAAGTTGAAACTGACAGTTCTAGTACGTCAACGGAGCGCGGAACGTAATGGCCGCGAGTGCGTTTAAAAAAAGAAATATCACTTACCCGGACTTCAGCATCGAATTCAAGTCCATCGCTACAAGTTAGTAATAAAGCTTGGCCGGCTGTACACATGTAGAACGCATTACATTTTTCTGGGTGGGCTACGTTGCCAAATACTCCAGGTGGGCAAATTGGCGGTGGTGTAGAAGTCGTGGTAGGGCTTTGTCCAAGTGTGCAACCGCCTTCTGCTATTTTGACACAGGTCTGAAATAGACATTTTGTTTTTAATTATAATGCATAGATAGAAGAAAGATTAAATATGCTTTATTGTTCACTAAAAACTCTATTAAATGAAACTAGTAGACACTACACTTCATAAAAGATAGCTTGATTTCTGCGACAGCTGTCAGTAAAATCACGCCTATGAAGTCCTGAATTTCATAATAGTACAGACAGTAACTGTCAATATCATACTTTATGGGCATGCCGACCTAATTAGTGATGGGCGATGAATCATCGACAATGTATCTGCAGAAGACTGGAAGAAGGTGGTGACTAAATACAGAAAACGAATGGAAGAAGATTGGGAGCGGGACGTCCGATTTGATATTTGCGAACAAGAGTTTATAATAAATTTACAAGATTGTTCTAGTGATTCAGAAACTGATTCAGATATGGATTTGGCGTGTACTCCTTTAAGAGAATAAATATATTTTATTTTAAAATATTCGTTTAATGTAGGTAGTAATGTTTGTAATTAAATGAAACCCAGTTATATGTTACATTAGCATCGATAATACAAAGTAAGAAACGTCGATAATTTCTATCGACAATTTTTTATATCCTGACAACCCTATAAATGTCAGTTTGACATATGTCGCAGAGATTCAAAACATAACTTTGGCACTAGAATTAGCACTACATATATTGGTGTGCCCTAGTGTGTCAAGTTTGAAGAGTATGGCAATAAGACTTTTTAATTATTATTTCTTAAGTCAGCCATGCTTCGACAAAATACCTATCAACCTATCAGAGCCATCGGCTTATTTACCGACTTTTCACATAAAAAAGAAGTGCTAAGATTAATTAAATTTTCAACTTACCTTCAGTTCAGGATCAAATTCATATCCCTCACTACAGACCAATGGTATGGGTATACCATCAGTACACAGATAGAACGCGTTACAACTATCTGGATTCGCTAAGTTGCCATATACTCCTACAGGACATATAGGTGCTACTGTTGTCACTTCTGAAGCTTCTGTAGTCGGTGTTTCACTGATTTCTGAGCTTTCAGATGCATCTGTTGTACTGTACTCAGGTTCGTATGTTGTAGATGGTTGTTCGGTTACCGTGTAGTCATCTGTAGGATCGATTGTAGTTGAAGAAGAGTCTGTAGTTTCATCTGTATCTGCATAGTTAGTTGTTAATGACGGGTCAGTAGCTTCTCCAGAGTAATCAATTGTTGTTGTTGATTCTGTTGTTTCCGCTGATAATCCTGTCGTAACATCGTAATGATCTGAAGTTGTTAGAGAAGGATCTTCAGTTGTTGGTGACGAGTCTGTTGTTTTATAAGAACCTGTGGTTTCATAAGAATCAGTGGTTTCCCCTGATCCAGTGGTAGTTGACTGTTCTATAGTCGAATCTGTCTCAGTGTTTAAATCGTCTCCAGTAGTAGATTCGTAGTCTGATCCATCTGTAGTGTGGTCTTCAGACGATTCTGTTGTCGAGGATTCCGTTGTAGAAGACACTTCCACGGAGCCTTCGTCAGAAGTGACTCCTTGTTCAGTAGTTGGTCTATTATCATCGGAAATCAAGTCGTCTTCTGTTGTCGAGTACATATTATCTTCTGTAATAAATTCTGTGCTTTCGTAGGAGCTTCCTGTAGTAGTTTCTATTGCTGGAGTGGTTTGAGATCCGAGCGTGCAACCTCCTTCTGATATGACTACGCAAGTCTGAAAATATGTATTTAATTAGAATCACGTTTATGATGCCCATAAAATCTAAGATAGTGTATCAATACAATTTACTCTAACTAAACGTTGTGTTAACTTAGATTTTTCTGTAATATACCTCTTTATGTGAGCTGGTGTTTTAGTACTCTGGTATCAACCAGTCCATGACCACCTCTAAAGGTTCTACAATTTGAATTCGTTACTAAGGTTTACAAACCAATCAACAAGTGTCTTCACGCGGCGGTTACCAGAAGGCCCTATGTTCAAACTTCTATATCTTAAAAAATAAAGTCAGTTTTCGGGTATAGCTGTGTGACCGCTTTGTTCTTCTAACTACCCAATGGATTTTGATGCTGTTTTCACCATTATTTAGAGAATTTATCCCAGAGGTTTTGTGTATAAAAGATTCATATTAAACAATTTTTTCAAGTCAGAAAAACCGTGCCAAGTAACGAGTAGGTAGTTTACAAATAAAAAAACAAATAAATCATTTTGAAACTCACTCTCTGCTCTGGATCGAACTCGAATCCTTCGCTACAGAACAATTGTATCTCGTTCCCTCCAGCACACATATAAAATGAGTTACACTGGCTCGGGTGGGCAACATTGCCCCATTGCCCAGGAGGACAGATAGGTGCCGTTGTGGTTGGTGGAGGTGGTTCAGTGGTAGTGGCAGGTCCAAGGGTACAACCGCCCTCGGCAATTGGGACACAAGACTGGAAAAAAAGTATGCATTTAAATTTATATAGTTTTAAATGTATATTTAATTTCTTACGTTCAGTAAAGAAAGAGACGAAGTTGCATTAAAAAACAATGATAACTAAATAGATAGATTTCAAGTTGATAATGAAAAAGTAGCTGATAACAATTTATTTAAAAAGAGAAAGATGTCAAACTATGAATCTTTGATTGATTTGGACTACACAAAATGTAGAATGTTCAAAGCCCTCCTGGAGGGCTCACCTAGTCGTATATGAGATGCCGGGAGCCTGCGCGGAGAACTCAATTTAAATGTAGGTTTTTCTTAGCGAATACAGCATTATAAACTGTGAAAAATATCTGTTGTATATTTTAACAAGATTTATCACATTTATCCACCGAAAGAGGCTCTTAACGGCCAATAAATTAAAGCGTAAGTCACTCATAGCTCACCCTAATCTCAGGATCGAACTCGAAGCCATCGCTACAGTACAACTGTATCGGTGTACCACCAGCACACATATAGAACGAATGGCACAATTCTGGATGCGCCACGTTTCCAAACTGACCCGCTGGACAGATTGATACCGGTGCTTCCGTGGTCACTATAGCGGTGGTCGTTTCGACGTTACTAGGTAATGTAGGGTCTTTTTCAGGACTCTCCGAAGTTTTAGTACCGAGCGTACAACCTCCTTCGGCTATGAGAACGCATTCCTGAAAAATAAATAAGTTATTAGTGAGATTTGAGTTTTATGGTTACAATCATAATCATCAGCGATTTGCTGCTGAACATAAGACTCTCCAATTGCACGCCATTTAGCTCGATCCTTGGCTATTATCGTTATGCTACTACCAGCCACCCTGCGAAGATCGGCACTCCACCTAGTTCTGAGGGCATTCCACCTTTGACGATTTGCAGTCTCCACTCAAGAACACGTCTACCTCCACAATTATCGATTCTACGGATAATGTGGATGCCCCTGCCACTTCATTTTGTGCTTCTTCTGTGGGCTGATATCCCATATACCATATTTCTGGCAATTAAATTTTATTGACTTTAACAGAACTATGTCAAATAAATTCTCTGTCGGATCTCCTTATTCCGGATTTGATACCTCCGAGAGACAACAAAATTGATTTTTAATTTTCCCTTCTGCAGCTCACATACACACGCACACCTATTTTTATAATTCTAACTATAGTAATATTATGAATGCGAAAGTGAGTTTGTTTGTTACTCAGTCACGCCAAAACGTCTGAACGGATTTGGATTAAATTTGGCAGCGAATAGACCATGACCTGGGTAAGGATATAGGCTATTTTTTATAGCAAAAGCTTGTGTCTAATATACTTAATTTAAAAAGACTTTAATAAAGGATCACTTACTCTAGTTTCCAGATCAAACTCAAATCCATCTGCACAGGTTAGTTCCAAAGGTGTACCGCTAAGACATAAGAAGTATACGTTGCATAATTCCGGGTGTGGAACGTTACCAAAGACGCCCAAAGGACAGGGATCGAATGGTTCTACCGTAGTAGTTTGTGCTTCTTCTACAGCCGTAGACAACACTGTTGTGTCGGATTCTCCTGGCATTGTAACTACTGTTGTTGGATCAGACTCTTCTGCAGTCGTTGTAATAGCAGTTGTGATGTCAGATTCTCCTGAAGTTGCATCTACTGTAGATAGTTCAATATCTCCTGGAATTGTAACCACTGTTGTTGGGTCTGATTCTCCAACAGTCGTAGAAACTGTTGTTGAATCAGAGTCTCCTAGAGTTGTAGTAACAGTTGTGATGTCAGATTCTCCTGAAACTGAATCTACTGTAGTTGGTTCAGAATCTACTGGAATTGTAACCACTGTTGTTGGGTCAGATTCTTGTGGAGTAGTAGGAACTGTTGTTGTGTCAGATTCTCCTGGAGTTGTAACTTCTGTTGTTGTGTCAGATTCTCCTGGAGTTGTAACTTCTGTTGTTGTGTCAGATTCTCCTGGAGTTGTAACTTGTGTTGTAGTTTCGGACTCATTGCTCTCCGGTGTCATCTGCACTGATGAAGAAGACTGGAGGCTTTCAGAAGTCGTTTCAGGTTCGTTTGAAGTCGTGCCTTGACTGTACGTGCAGCCGCCCTCAGTTATTTGGATGCACGTCTAAAAATAAATGAAATTGTTTTTAGAATAAGTCATAATTTTTGCCGAAAGACGTCCACTGCTGGACATAAGCCTCCCACAAGCATCACCACTTCGACCGATTCTGTGCTTTTCGCATCCAGCGGATTCCTGCGGTCTTCATCAAGTCATCGGTCCACCTTGTGGGGGCCTTCCAACGTGGTTAGATAAGTATTGATAATTAATTCAAAGATAAGTGGTAAGAATACTAGGAATAAAGGTAGACTGTATACTTTCTACGGTTGTATTCACTTAAGTAGAGTGAAAAATACTGAATACACAAATTAATAATATCGGAACGGTACGTATAAAGTTAACAGAAGGTACAATATTTAAGTCATTGATTTATGTTAGTAAAATTAACTATTCTAAAACACAGGTATTTTTCTTTTTATATTTTTATTTGATGTAGGAAATGATGATGTAGGCAAGACAGTCCACTAATCAATCAATCCGCCTAGCCCAATTATGTTGGGGTCGGCTTCCAGTCCTCCGGCTGCAGCTGAATATCAGTATTTTATTTTACATGGAGCGACTGCCTATCTGACCTCCACAACCCAGTTACTGGGTTACGATAGATATTCCACTATTCTAATCTAAAAATTGTTTTATGTCAATAAATATTTTTTTCTTTTTCTATTTTTTTTATCAGTTTGGTTAAGATTTCAGAAACAGAGAATTTAATAATCATCTTCAATGGCAAAGTTTGTAATCATTTATTAATTATATTATAATTAAAATTTTCGTGGAAAGAAAGTTAGAAGACTTTCTGTAATAAGACAGTCTAAGAAAAAGAAAGAAAAATAGTCTCAGTTCATTCATTTCTCAGTTCGTTCATTACCCTAATGAATGACTTTTCCATGCACCTCGTGACATTTAAGGCCAATTTTAACTTAGAGAGTTGTTTTGATGATTATCATTCTGTAAATACACATTTCTTACGGTCGGGAATCATAAGTATCCTGACACTCACCGGCAAATTGCAAAAACTTAAGAAAATTTAAATTTAAAGAAAGAAAGAAAATACATTTATTTAGCACAGACTAAAAGGCACAAAAGTAAAAAGAAAGAAAACTAAATAAAAAGTGTAAAGTGCGTTGTATGATACTAGCAGGAATGTGTGCCTCGCGGCTGCGCAAAATAGGCCCAGTACAGCAAAAATGCCAGACAACTAGTGCCTGACGCTGGTTTCCAACTGGACCTGTTCGCGAGCTACCTTAGCGCATCAAATGAGGGGTCATGTAATAACCCAACAGCAACTCACCTGTAACTCAGGATTAAACTCAAACCCTTCACTGCAGAACAGTTGTATCGGTTGCCCACCGGCACACATGTAGAATGAGCTGCAAATCTCCGGGTGGGGAACGTTACCCCAAGTGCCAGGGGGACATAATCCGCTGATGGGGTCCAGTGTGGTTGGTTCAGGAGTCGTGGTGGTGGAGCTGTACGTGCAACCGCCTTCAGCAATGAGGACGCAAGTCTAGAAATTGTTGTTGGTTAGTTTTTGTATTTAATTTGCCTAAGAGTATCTTAATTACAATATACAAGCTAACACTAAAATTATATTATATACAAGTATGTAATAATGGTGTGAGTAACGGTGGACTTTCTTGCCCATTCTTCTCCATGCGAAAACTACCTTTTGGAAGGGGCGATTAGAATCATTTTTTTTTTTGACGTGACAACGTCTTATAAATTGGTTTGCCGGGTGACACTTCAAGAAACTGCGTTACGCTCCGCTCACGTTATGCGCTCACAATGAGAGCGAGTGAGAGGCACGCGTCCCTTCCACTCGGGCATGGTTAGCCCGCCTAAGAGCGAGAGAGACAGACATAAAAAGTGAAAGGCACGCAAAGTCGTTGTCACGTAAAACTTTCGCCCGTATACCGACTTTACAGGCAACCAATTTTTTTTGTAAATTTTGACGTTCAAAAGTGCCTTATAGGGGCCTATTTAAAATAAATGATTTGACTTTGAATAAAAAAAGAGGAAGAGCTCATTGGGAATCAAAAAATTCCTTCGCATCACTGTCAATGAGAAGAGTGCTTAAAAGGCTAGCAGCAGAGTTAATTCATGAATTAATTATTTCTAGTAAATAGATAGGTACAACGCTACAAGGTTCTGTTGGCGTGTGGACAAAATTGGAACTAGCGCCGCCATATTTCTTTAAAAAAAAAACAGCATGGGCATAGAGAAATAGAAAGCTTATAGTTGGATACGTGATATGATTTTTTGCTTATTTTTAATGTATAAATTTTTCGTGCATGGCCATCCACGATACAATCTGATTTCAAAAGTACCAGTGTATTCATGTAGAACCGGCGCCAATATGCCAGCGCTTCTCGGCGCCAACAAGCGCTGGTTGTCAACGCTGGTCGACACAGACAGTTTTCAAATCAACGGAAACCATCGCCCGACCTTTTTTTTCGTTTCGTCAGTGGAAACTTGTAAATGGCCTTAAATTTTATATTGTTTAAGAACACTGTGTAAGTTAGCTGTAAGTTTCCCAAATAGAATAAAATAAAAATGAAATAAAATAAGCGTCAACAAATTCCTATCTGACTACCTAGTCGGCCTCGGTTTGCGGTGTTTTGACCAGCGCTTTTCAGTGCTGAGAAGTGCTAACATATCGGCATTGGTTACTAGCTTTCTATATGAATACTACAGCAACATCTTCAATCTCATATAACTAATTATTATTATGTAAGTCAGGACACGGAAACGGCAGAGGTGTACCTAAGTGGGTGTACTATACCCATACATACGAAAAAAGACAAATAAACCCGGTAACTTATTAATAATTTAAATCAAAACTAAATCAAAACTCACCGCCTGTACAGGATCAAATTCAAATCCGTCGCTGCAAAACAGTTGAATGGCGTTTCCAGCCACACACATATAGAAGGAATCACATCTATATTCATGGGGAATGTTACCCCATACACCAATTGGGCACAGTTCTGGGGGAGTTACAGCCTCTGTGGTAGTCAGGGATGGGTCTTGAGTCGTGTTGGATAAGTCTGTAGTGGGGTAAGAGTCTGTTGTTGATTCTGTTGAGTCACCCAAAGTACAGCCGCCCGGTGCGATTTCGACGCAAGTCTGGAAGAAGATTTATAAAGTAAAAAATTGCCACAGTTAACTGTAATTTGTAAAATATTAAAAGTGAGTAAAAAATAGCTAGATTATGTGAGTTGTTGCAATTTCAAAGTTGAAAATTGTCCTTTAGCAAAGTGAATCAGCCATTTTGTTTTCGCTCTACTATCATATTGAAGCTGACTATGAACAACAAAGCTTATAATTATTCAGAAAGTTAACAACTTTGTAAGTAGCTCGCAAATATTTTGTTGTTTTAATTAATATTGTCAATTTATTACTCAATGAAATTCTGAAATTACACACCGTAGTGTACTAAAATATTGCTTATAAATTGCAACAAAAACACTGAATAACGTGCTGTAACAGTTTTAGGTACGTTAGGAATTATTTGCAATAATTAATTTCGTAAATATTTAGTTTTTAAATGTTGAGATGAAATACATTGACAGAAAATACACAGGGCTAATGATAATGACGAAACTGATCAAAATTAAAAACTCACCCTAAGAACAGGGTCAAACTCGAATCCAACAGCACATTGCAACTCCACAGCAACTCCACTTACACACAGGTAGAAAGAATTGCACAGTACTGGATGCGCAACATTCCCGTAAGTACCAGGAGGACACTTATCATCTTCCGAGGTTGGTTTATCTGTCGTCACCGTCGTTTCAACTTCTGTCGTAGAATAATCTGTCGTATCAGGATATTCTGTCGGATCTGTCCTTCCAGGTTCATCCGTCGTTGAATAGTCACCATCTGGTGTGTCGTCTGTTGTTGATGAATAATCAGTTGTTGAATCATCTGTGCTTGGATAATCTGTTGTTGATGTAGGATTTGTCGTCGAGTCATACTCAGCGGAACCTTCTGTCGTAGAATAATCTGCTGTTGTAGAATCATTATCTTCCGTCGTAGGATACTCTGTTGTTGAATAATCATTATCTTCCGTCGTAGGATACTCTGTTGTAGAATAATCATTATCTTCTGTCGTAGGATACTCTGTTGTTGAATAAGCATTATCTTCCGTCGTAGGATACTCTGTTGTGGAATAATCATTATCTTCTGTCGTAGGATACTCTGTTGTTGAATAATCATTATCTTCTGTCGTAGGATACTCTGTTGTAGAATAATCATTATCTTCCGTCGTAGGATACTCTGTTGTTGAATAATCATTGTCTTCCGTCGTAGGATACTCTGTTGTAGAATAATCATTATCTTCCGTCGTAGGATACTCTGTTGTGGAATAATCATTATCTTCTGTCGTAGGATACTCTGTTGTAGAATAATCATTATCGTCCGTCGTAGGATACTCTGTTGTTGAATAATCATTGTCTTCCGTCGTAGGATACTCTGTTGTAGAATAATCATTATCTTCCGTCGTAGGATACTCTGTTGTTGAATAATCATTGTCTTCCGTCGTAGGATACTCTGTTGTTGAATAATCATTATCTTCCGTCGTAGGATAATCTGTTGTTGAATAATCATCTTCTGTTGTTGAATAATCATCCGTAGTTGAATAATCTGTTGTGGTAGACTCTTCCGTTGTTGGGGTTACTGTAGTTGTCAGATCATCTTCCTCAGTTGTTGTGGGTGCCACAGTTGTAGGTTCTATAGTGGTCGGTTCCTGTGTGGTAGGATCATCTACTGGTGGCAGGTCCGTGGGAGTGGAAGGTTCCTGGGTGGTAAAAGATGATTCTGTAGTTACCTCAGTGTTGATTCGGGTAGATCTGTTGTTGTATGATCTTGTGTTGTTGGTAATTCTGTTGTAAGTATGTCTGTTGTAGTAGGATACAGGTCGTTGTGTTTTGTGCTGTAAGTGTGTCTGTTGTTGTTGGTGACTCTGTCGTAGGCACATTAAGTGCTGGCTCTAAAGTGGTTGGCTCAAGTGTGGAAGGCTCTAGTATAGTTTTTGTGGATAAATCTGTTGTAGTAATAGTATCACATGTAGTCGTGGGATCATACGTTTAAGTGATATCTGTTGTTGTGTGTACTTGTGTAGTAGGCAGTTCTATGGTTATTGCTGTTGTTACCTCAACTTTCATTGAAAGGACCTCTGTTGCAGTTTGAAATTCAGTTGATGGTTTTTGTGTTATCATGTGTGTTGTGGGCTCTAGTGTTGTTGGTTTTAGTGTGGTAGATGCTTGTGTAATAAGCTCTACTGTTAATGGTTATAATGTCAAAGGCTCATAAGTTGTTAACGGTACCTGAGTTGATGGCTCCAATGTTGTCGAATCTAGCATTGTCGTCCTCGTGTAATCCGGAAGTGTTGTTGGCTCTTCCGTTGTTGTTGGCACTTCTGTCGTTGTTGGAACCTGTGTTGTAGAAGAAACATCAGTTGTGGGTTCAGAAATTGTTGATTCTTGTGTAGTTGGCTCATAAGTACTTGTTGGTTCATATGTTGTGGAAGTGGGTACCTCAGTTATAACTGTAGTAGGATCTGTAACTGTGGTGGGTTCCTCTGAAGTTACTGTAGTGGGTTCGTCTGTTGTTACTGTGGTGGGTTCCTCTGTTGTTACTGAGGTGGGTTCCTCAGTTGTTACTGTGGTGGGTTCCTCTGTTGCTACTGTGGTGGGTTCCTCAGTTGTTACTGTGGTGGGTTCCTCAGTTGTTACCGTGGTGGGTTCCTCAGTTGTTACTGTGGTGGGTTCCTCAGTTGTTACCGTGGTGGGTTCCTCAGTTGTTACTGTGGTGGGTTCCTCAGTTGTTACTGAGGTGGGTTCCTCAGTTGTTACTGTGGTGGGTTCCTCTGCTGTTACTGTGGTGGGTTCCTCAGTTGTTACTGAGGTGGGTTCCTCTGTTGTTACTGTGGTGGGTTCCTCAGTTGTTACCGTGGTGGGTTCCTCAGTTGTTACTGTGGTGGGTTCCTCTGTTGTTACTGTGGTGGGTTCCTCTGTTGTTACTGTGGTGGGTTCCTCAGTTGTTACTGTGGTGGGTTCCTCAGTTGTTACTGTGGTGGGTTCCTCTGTTGTTGTTGTGGTAGAGGGTTCCTCTGTTGTTGTTGTAACAGTGGTGGGTTCCTCTGTTGTAGTTGTAATAGTGGTGGGTTCCTCTGTTGTTGTTGTGGTAGTTGGTTCCTCTGTGGTTGTTGTAACAGTGGTGGGTTCCTCTGTTGTAGTTGTAACAGTGGTGGGTTCCTCTGTTGTTGTTGTAACAGTGGTGGGTTCCTCTGTTGTAGTTGTAATAGTGGTGGGTTCCTCTGTTGTTGTTGTGGTAGTTGGTTCCTCTGTGGTTGTTGTAACAGTGGTGGGTTCCTCTGTTGTTGTTGTGGTAGTTGGTTCCTCTGTGGTTGTTGTAACAGTGGTGGGTTCCTCTGTTGTAGTTGTAACAGTGGTGGGTTCCTCTGTTGTAGTTGTAATAGTGGTGGGTTCCTCTGTTGTTGTTGTAACAGTGGTGGGCTCCTCTGTTGTAGTTGTAATAGTGGTGGGTTCCTCTGTTGTTGTTGTAACAGTGGTGGGTTCCTCTGTTGTAGTTGTAGTAGAGGGTTCCTCTGTTGTTGTGGTAGTTGGTTCTTCTGTTGTTGTTGTAACAGTGGTGGGTTCCTCTGTTGTGGTGGTAGTGGGTACCTCCGTGGTTGTTGTAACAGTGGTGGGTTCCTCTGTTGTGGTGGTAGTGGGTACCTCTGTGGTTGTTGTAACAGTGGTGGGATCCTCTGTTGTGGTGGTAGTGGGTACCTCTGTGGTTGTTGTAACAGTGGTAGGTTCCTCTGTTGTTGTTGTAACAGTGGTGGGTTCCTCTGTGGTTGTTGTAACAGTGGTGGGTTCCTCTGTTGTGGTGGTAGTGGGTTCCTCTGTTGTAGTTGTAGTAGAGGGTTCCTCTGTTGTTGTGGTAGTTGGTTCTTCTGTTGTTGTTGTAACAGTGGTGGGTTCCTCTGTTGTGGTGGTAGTGGGTACCTCTGTGGTTGTTGTAACAGTGGTGGGTTCCTCTGTTGTGGTGGTAGTGGGTACCTCTGTGGTTGTTGTAACAGTGGTGGGTTCCTCTGTTGTAGTTGTAGTAGAGGGTTCCTCTGTTGTTGTGGTAGTTGGTTCTTCTGTTGTTGTTGTAACAGTGGTGGGTTCCTCTGTTGTGGTGGTAGTGGGTACCTCTGTGGTTGTTGTAACAGTGGTGGGTTCCTCTGTTGTGGTGGTAGTGGGTACCTCTGTGGTTGTTGTAACAGTGGTGGGTTCCTCTGTTGTGGTGGTTGTTGGTTCCTCTGTGGTTGTTGTAACAGTGGTGGGTTCCTCTGTTGTGGTGGTTGTTGGTTCCTCTGTGGTTGTTGTAACAGTGGTGGGTTCCTCTGTGGTTGTTGTAACAGTGGTTGGTTCCTCTGTTGTAGTGGTAGTGGGTTCCTCTGTGGTTGTTGTAACAGTGGTGGGTTCCTCTGTTGTAGTTGTAGTAGAGGGTTCCTCTGTTGTTGTGGTAGTTGGTTCTTCTGTTGTTGTTGTAACAGTGGTGGGTTCCTCTGTTGTGGTGGTAGTGGGTACCTCTGTGGTTGTTGTAACAGTGGTGGGTTCCTCTGTTGTGGTGGTAGTGGGTACCTCTGTGGTTGTTGTAACAGTGGTGGGTTCCTCTGTTGTGGTGGTTGTTGGTTCCTCTGTGGTTGTTGTAACAGTGGTGGGTTCCTCTGTGGTTGTTGTAACAGTGGTTGGTTCCTCTGTTGTAGTGGTAGTGGGTTCCTCTGTGGTTGTTGTAACAGTGGTGGGTTCCTCTGTTGTAGTTGTAGTAGAGGGTTCCTCTGTTGTTGTGGTAGTTGGTTCTTCTGTTGTTGTTGTAACAGTGGTGGGTTCCTCTGTTGTTGTTGTAACAGTGGTGGGTTCCTCTGTTGTGGTGGTAGTGGGTACCTCTGTGGTTGTTGTAACAGTGGTGGGTTCCTCTGTTGTTGTTGTAACAGTGGTGGGTTCCTCTGTGGTTGTTGTAACAGTGGTGGGTTCCTCTGTTGTGGTGGTAGTGGGTTCCTCTGTTGTTGTTGTGGTAGTGGGTACCTCTGTTGTGGTGGTAGTTGGTTCCTCTGTGGTTGTTGTAACAGTGGTGGGTTCCTCTGTGGTTGTTGTAACAGTGGTTGGTTCCTCTGTTGTAGTGGTAGTTGGTTCCTCTGTGGTTGTTGTAACAGTGGTGGGTTCCTCTGTTGTGGTGGTTGTTGGTTCCTCTGTGGTTGTTGTAACAGTGGTGGGTTCCTCTGTTGTGGTGGTAGTGGGTTCCTCTGTTGTTGTTGTGGTAGTGGGTTCCTCTGTTGTAGTTGTAACAGTGGTGGGTTCCTCTGTTGTAGTTGTAATAGTGGTGGGTTCCTCTGTTGTTGTTGTAACAGTGGTGGGTTCCTCTGTGGTTGTTGTAACAGTGGTTGGTTCCTCTGTTGTAGTGGTAGTTGGTTCCTCTGTGGTTGTTGTAACAGTGGTGGGTTCCTCTGTTGTGGTGGTAGTGGGTTCCTCTGTGGTTGTTGTAACAGTGGTGGGTTCCTCTGTTGTAGTTGTAGTAGAGGGTTCCTCTGTTGTTGTGGTAGTTGGTTCTTCTGTTGTTGTTGTAACAGTGGTGGGTTCCTCTGTTGTGGTGGTAGTGGGTACCTCTGTGGTTGTTGTAACAGTGGTGGGTTCCTCTGTTGTGGTGGTAGTTGGTTCCTCTGTTGTAGTTGTAACAGTGGTGGGTTCCTCTGTTGTTGTTGTAACAGTGGTGGGTTCCTCTGTGGTTGTTGTAACAGTGGTAGGTTCCTCTGTTGTGGTGGTAGTTGGTTCCTCTGTGGTTGTTGTAACAGTGGTGGGTTCCTCTGTTGTGGTGGTAGTGGGTTCCTCTGTTGTTGTTGTGGTAGTGGGTACCTCTGTTGTGGTGGTAGTTGGTTCCTCTGTGGTTGTTGTAACAGTGGTGGGTTCCTCTGTGGTTGTTGTAACAGTGGTTGGTTCCTCTGTTGTAGTGGTAGTTGGTTCCTCTGTGGTTGTTGTAACAGTGGTTGGTTCCTCTGTTGTAGTGGTAGTTGGTTCCTCTGTGGTTGTTGTAACAGTGGTGGGTTCCTCTGTTGTGGTGGTAGTGGGTTCCTCTGTTGTTGTTGTAACAGTGGTGGGTTCCTCTGTGGTAGTTGTAACAGTCGTTGGTTCCTCTGTTGTAGTGGTAGTTGGTTCCTCTGTGGTTGTTGTAACAGTGGTGGGTTCCTCTGTGGTTGTTGTAACAGTGGTTGGTTCCTCTGTTGTAGTTGTAACAGTGGTTGGTTCCTCTGTTGTAGTTGTAACAGTGGTTGGTTCCTCTGTTGTAGTTGTAACAGTGGTTGGTTCCTCTGTGGTTGTTGTAACAGTGGTTGGTTCCTCTGTTGTAGTGGTAGTTGGTTCCTCTGTGGTTGTTGTAACAGTGGTTGGTTCCTCTGTTGTAGTTATAACAGTGGTTGGTTCCTCTGTTGTAGTTGTAACAGTGGTTGGTTCCTCTGTTGTAGTTGTAACAGTGGTTGGTTCCTCTGTGGTTGTTGTAACAGTGGTTGGTTCCTCTGTTGTAGTGGTAGTTGGTTCCTCTGTGGTTGTTGTAACAGTGGTGGGTTCCTCTGTTGTAGTTGTAACAGTGGTTGGTTCCTCTGTGGTTGTTGTAACAGTGGTTGGTTCCTCTGTTGTGGTGGTAGTTGGTTCCTCTGTGGTTGTTGTAACAGTGGTTGGTTCCTCTGTTGTGGTGGTAGTTGGTTCCTCTGTTATTGTTGTAACAGTGGTGGGTTCCTCTGTTGTGGTGGTAGTGGGTTCCTCTGTTGTGGTGGTAGTGGGTTCTTCTGTTATTGTTGTAACTGTGGTGGGTTCCTCTGTGGTTGTTGTAACAGTGGTTGGTTCCTCTGTTGTAGTGGTAGTTGGTTCCTCTGTGTTGTTGTAACAGTGGTGGGTTCCTCTGTTGTGGTGGTAGTTGGTTCCTGTGTGGGTTGTTGTAACAGTGGTGGGTTCCTCTGTTGTGGTGGTAGTGGGTTCCTCTGTTGTTGTTGTAACTGTGGGTGGGTTCCTCTGTGGTTGTTGTAACAGTGGTGGGTTCCTCTGTTGTAGTAGTAGTTGGTTCCTCTGTGGTTGTTGTAACATTGGTTGGTTCC